>JAGQAX010000019.1:2711560-3311560 GCA_019142605.1 Cephalopholis sonnerati
GAAAAGTGGGATTTTTGTCCCCGTAGCGCCCGGAAATCTCACAAATTTTTGGCAGTTTCCGACAATTTACAGCCTGCGAACGTCGCGTTTGCAGGTGCCACACATCGAATACAAACCATGACGTATGTGGAGACCTCCCGGGAGGTGCTAATGGCTCTAATTAGCATATGAATAGCAGCGAAACCACGTCTGGCTTGAATTTCCTCACTCCAGTATTGGATGAAACCATAACTTTGAAACAAGAAAAATCGCTTGTGATTGGTTGACAAATCTGTCGCTATTGGTCACCATGGGTCATTATAAATGTAAACCCCTCCCTTACAATAATAAAATAAAATAATAAAAAATTAAATAATTAATAATAAAATGAAAAAAAAAATATTATTATTATTATTATGTTATGCTATTATGTTGTATATTCATGTCATTGTTATCCTATGGGCTACACTATTATTACCATCAAGGACATAAATGAATTTATTGAGGAAAGGAAAAATTGCGAGGAACGTGTTTATTCAAACAAAGAGCTTTATTGACACACACAAACACACAACTATGTACAAAAGAGTAGGAGCTGCCAACAACAAATCAAAATCCCACAGTGCCGTCAAATGTCTATTTGCCGCCTCGGAGCTGTGGGCATCTGACGGCCTTCTGTCCGAATGTGGTCCATTTTGCAGACGTCTGTGGTGCTGCCCTGTACTTCGGGTTTGCCTCCAATCTCGACTGCAGCGTGGCACAGAGTTCGGTCAGCTCCTGGCTGAGGAACCATGGAGGTTGCACAATCCACCCAGACACCCCGTCAAGTATGTCATCTTCCTCATCAGACATCATGGCAACGGTGGCACACTTCCAAAGGTCCACCTCGTCCTCTGCCAGGACACTCCGTCTCTCTTCCAGCAGCTGTAAAAATGATCAGTAAAGACAATAAGTACTGCACAATGCACTGCATATTGACACAACACATCTATTAATGCACCTGAAAAAACAATTGTTTTCCAAGCTGGAAAATAATTAAATGAGAGTGGTATTAAATAAAAAGAACGTAAAAGTCACAGTAAAAAGTAAAAAAGGAAAAAAGTAAAAGTTATTTACACACAATGGCGTTATTATCCGCATCAAGTAAATCCGGACTTGCAGACAGAGCTCTGAGTAAATAGGAGGTCACGGCCTCGTTATGAGACGAGGTCAGTCTGTGAAAACCAAAATGTACGGTTAAGACCGGTCAAGAACGTATCTGAACATTTCCATACAGCAGAATGAAAGCATATTCTTTAAACCTTAGCCTTGCTCCAGTTCATAGTGCATACAATTTGTCTCCGAGTTGTGGAGACGGCGTACTGCTTCCTGTAAATTACAAGACCAAAAAAATACACTTTTATAAACAAACTTAGACTGGTTCTGCTTCTTAATTTGCTCTTTTACTTTTAGCTTAGCTAGCAGTCACCGAATATATTCTTACCGCAATTTTATTTTTAATAATAATTTTATTAATAATTGGAAAACCTTTTGGGGAAAACCTGGTCTGATTAGGAGAGATGGCATTCACCCCACTTTGGATGGAGCTGCTCTCATATCTAGAAACCTGGACAAGTTTATTAGTGATCTAAAACCATGACAACGCAGAGGTGAGACCAGGATTCAGAGTCGCAGTGTAAAACGCTTCTCTGAGCTTCAAGCGCAGTTACCCACCCATAGTATTATACAAACTCCTAAATTATTTAAATATAAAGTCAAACAAAGAGGAGTTGTACATAACAACCTGATAAAAATTAAAACCTCTTCTGTGACAGAAAGACAAAACAGGAGGATTAAATGTGGACTGTTAAATGTCAGACCTTTATCTTCCAAAGCAGTGTTAGTAAACGAATTAATATCAGATAATCAAATTGATTTACTCAGCTTCACCGAAACCTGGCTGTGTCAAGATGAATATGTTAGTCTAAATGAATCCACTCCTCCCAGTCATACTAATACCCACGTTCCTCGAGGCAGCGGCCGAGGAGGGGGAGTTGCAGCCATTTTTAACTCTAGTCTATTAATCAACACTAAACCTAAACTAGATTATGAATCCTTTGAAAACCTTGTCCTTAGTCTTTTACATCCGACCTGGAAAACCTCGCAGCCTCTTCTATTTGTTATAGTGTACCGTGCTCCTGGCCCGTATTCAGAATTTTTATCTGAATTCTCAGAGTTTTTATCCAGTTTAGTCCTGAAATCAGATAAAGTTATTATTGTAGACGATTTCAATATCATGTGGACATTGATAATGACTCCCTCGCTACTGCGTTTATCACATTATTAGACTCCATTGGCTTCAGTCAAAGTGTACATAAGCCCACTCACAGTTTTAACCACACCCTCGATCTAGTTCTGGCGTATGGAATTGAGATTGATAACTTAGTGGTCTTTCCAGAGAATCCCTCTCTATCAGATCATTACTTAATAACTTTTGATTGCTTTCTTCTCGATTACGCGCCACTCAGTAACAATTACTATAGTAGGTGTTTATCTGATAGTGCGGTAGCAAAATTTAAGTAAGTGATTCCATCGGCATTAAATTTAATACCATGTCCCTCTGTAACTGAGGTTTCCCGTACCGACTTTAAAGTCTCCCAAATTGATTATCTCGTCGATAGCCCTACAGGCTCGCTGCGAACAACACTCAACTCTGTAGCACCTCTTAAAAAGAAGTTCACAAAGCAAAGAAAGTTTGCTCCCTGGTATAACCTCCAAACCTGAAAATTAAAACAAATATCACGTAAATTTAAAAGGAATTGGCGATTAACCAAACTGGAAGATTCTCGTTTAGTCTGGTTAGACAGTCTCAAAACATATAGGAGGGCCCTCCGCAATGCCAGAGCAAACTATTACTCATCATTAATAGAAGAAAATAAGAACAACCCCAGGTTTCTTTTCAGCACTGTAGCCAGGCTGACAGAGAGTCACAGCTCTATTGAGCCTTGTATTCCTTTAGCCCTTAGCAGTAATGATTTTATGAGCTTTTTTAATGACAAAATTCTAACTATTAGAGGCAAAATTCATGACCTCCTGTCCTCTAACAGTACTAATCTGCCTTCGAGCACAGCTATAAGCGCTGATACATATTTAGATTGCTTCTCCCTAATTTCTATTAAAAAATTGACCTCAATGATTTCTTCATCCGAGTCATCAATGTGTCTCTTGGACCCCATCCCAACTAGGCTACTTAAGGAAGTCTTACCTTTAGTTAACACTTGCATACTAGACATGATCAATATATCTTTAATAACAGGCTATGTACCACAGTCTTTTAAGGTAGCTGTAATTAAACCTCTGTTAAAAAAGCCCACACTGGATCCAGAGGTGTTAGCCAACTATAGACGATTTCCAACCTTCCCTTTCTTTCAAAGATCCTTGAGAAAGTAGTCGCAGACCAGCGACTTACTGCAGTGAACCGCTGATTCATATCGGCAGCAAACATAGCAAGCTGGCGAGACAGCCCACTTATAGCGTTCAGTAGTTTCTTCGTCCATGCTGAGGAGTTTCCGGGGTGTTGAAGGAGAGACGCTGTCCAGACATTGTAGTTCACAAAACAGCAAAGCAGCGAAAAAAACGTGAAATGGAGGAGAATGTCTGAATATACAGGAATAAAAACATGACTGTTTATATGCTCTTCTTGCGTGGTCTTACGTTTGAATCATGCCGAGCTCGCACGTGATTGGATGAGGGCTAGAAGGCTCATCGGGCTCCTCCAATCACATGCGAAGATGGAATACACATTTGACCTTTGCGGCAAAGCCTGATTAAACTAACAATAAACGTTTAAATTTTAAAACTTTAAAAATTCCTACCAAACCAACGATACATGCTACACTTTTGAAACTTCACCACAATGTAGCCCCAGTACTGCAGAAACTTTTGTCCATTTAGACTCATTACAAATTATGAAGTCCATCACTCTCAAACTTATAAAATGTATCTCCTCCCACAATTTTTTGCTCAATTGTCACCAAACTTGCTAGAGAGCATCTCCAGACTGTCCTCCACAAAACTTGTTTCTCGGATTTTTGATTTATCAAAAATTGAGCCTGCAGTGCATGAAAACATTTGACTGTAAACACTATTGTAAACATATACCATCCAATTCTTGCTAAATACATTTTCAATCTTCCTGAAAAAAAAAGACAATATTTTGGAGTTGTGGTTGATGAAGTTTGGAAAATATCAGAATTTTATCTCCAAAACTGAATTTTCTAGAACATTTTGAATTCTGCTCTCATGGGAAGAACTGGAGTCAATGTAAAAGTGGCATTTTTAAACATCACATTTTCTCTTGTGAAGCAAAACACCTATCATTAAAAACAAATCACCAACATGTCCATGCTGTCTAGATGCAATTTATGTATTGTCAGATTTTTGTTTAGATGATAGAATTTGTGACATTTTGACTATTTTTGAAATCTGCCACAACAACTGCAGCCCGGTCGATGACTTCCTGAGTCTATTTGAGAAGCCACACACCAGGTGTCACTTCCAGACAATTAGCTCAGTGAGTTAGGAGCTGGATCACAGTGCCAAGGACTGGGTTCAAGACCCAACAAGGGGGATGAGTATTACACATCAAAACTACAAAGAGTCTCTGAGAAACGAATGTTCCACTGATACAAAACTGCACTTTGCAAATTTATTCCAATATTCAACCACTTTTACTTTTCAATTGCTGCAATACAATTTCCAGATGATACAACCTGCAAAATGGCTCAGCTGATAAATGCAGATTGTATTATCAACTTCCTTGATGTCTTCCTATTCTTCTGCTTGTTGCTCAGAATTGCCTAAAAATGTCCGGACCCGACCCATCGCTGCGCAGCAGCTATAATAAGCAGTTTGACTTGCTGGAAGCTGTTCTGTGCATCACAAGTCCACAGTTGTGTCCGATAGGGGCCCTCAGTTCGTGGCACAGTTTTGGTGTGCTTTCTGCTCGCTCATCGGCTCTTCTGTCCACATTTCTCATTGGCTCCACAACGGTTGCATAGTTCTGTATGAACTTGGAGTCCCACGATGTCAGGCCCAGGAAGGACCTGAGGGACGCAGCATCACTGGGTGCTGGAGCATCATGAATAGCTGCAATGTGATCATTATTTGGCAGCAGACCATCTTTACTTATGGTGTGGCCCAGGTAAGTCAGCTTGTCCTGGCAGAATTTGCATTTCTCTGCATTCAGTAGGCCACCTTCCTGTAGCCTGTAGACAACAGTTTTCAGGTGTGTCTCATGATCAGCACGGCAAGATGAGTAGACAATGATGTTATCAAGAAACGCCTGAACACCAGATAGGTCTTGCAGCACTATGGACATCATTTTCTGAAATGTGGCAGGTGCTGATGCTAGTCCATAGCACACTTGCTTGTACCTGAAGAGCCCTTCATGGGTAATGAAGGCAGTCAGGTCTCTGCTGTCCTCATGCAGAGGAACCTGATGGTAGGCATTTGCAACGCCAATGGTTGAGAACATGGTTGCTCTGAGTTCTGATAAGAGCTCCTCCATGTGTGGAATGGGGTAGCTATCAGTCACTATGGCCTTATTGGGCTCTCTGAGGTCTGTGCACATCTGTATTCTAGCTGAGTTCTTCCGTTGAGTCATCACAATTGGCGACACCCAGGGAGACGCATCAATTTTCTCGATGATATCAGCATCCAGTAGACACTTTAACTCCGCAGAGACAGCATCTCTTACAGCAAAGTTTTTCACACAGCCCATTGGTGGAGGCTGAGCTGTAGTCGTAGGTGGAGGTGGTGTTGTAGTTGTAGGGGGAGGTGGAGGTGTGGCAGGAGGAGCTGTAGCAGGAGTAGGAGGCAGAGCTGTAGTTGCAGGTGGACGCGGAGCTGTGGTAGGGGAAGGTACTGTTATCCCCCGGACTGCCTGTTCTGCGCTGAGTATCACCTTGTTTCCCACAATGACCATTTCCAGAGCCTCAATCAAGTCCAACCCCAGCAACAGTGAACCTGACTCCAAAATGTAGAAGGAGGCTGGGGCAGAACATCCATCATGAAATGCATGTGTATCCAGTCGGCCCAGCACTGGAATCCTCTGTCTTGAGTATGTCACCAGAGGACCATCTGTTCATTTCAGCGGTATGTGACTGAATGAATCCTCATAGATATGAGCTGGCAGCAGTGAAACTGAAGATCCCGTATCCACTATCATCTTAAGTGGGCGTCTTTTTTTCAGGGACTTGCCTACTTCTACAGTGCACATTATTTTCTTCTCTGCTGGAACAACAGAACATTTAGGTGCTCTGCACTCACAAGCCCAGTGACCAGATTTACCACAATTGCGACACTTCCCCTTTTTATTGCCTCTTTGTTTACTCTGTGTGTTATCATGAGGAATCTGTGCCATTTGTTTAGTTGTGGCAATTTTAGCAGCGTTAAAGATTGCATCATTATACATGTCCATCAACACAGGGGATTGGGGATGGGGAGGGAGGGAGGAGGGGTTGGATTGGCAAAATCATATATTATGCACTGAGGGAAGCATGGAATTCTGACTTACTTTTTTTAGTGTCTTCTCTTTTTTGAGGTGTAATTCCTGGTACCTGTACATGATGACCGTCAGTAATTTATAAATTAAAAAAAATTCTATAAAAAAAGATTGTTGCCTTGTCTGTGTTGCTGATTTGTGGAAGGATATTTCTGTAATTGGCCAATTTGCATTATTTCAGTATCCATCCCAACATATGTCTCCCACTCTGTAGTGAAATGGTTGATGAATTGGGGCAGCAGCTCATCAGCTGCTTGTGAGCAGTACGTCACCTTTGAGTAATCACCCCGGTTACGAGCATTACTTTTTATGACCTCTTTAGCCTGTGTGACTAACCAAGTTTCCAGCAGCATGTCTGGAGGCCACTGACCTCCCTCAGTACTGGTTGGTAAACGGAAACTTGCTTTACACAGTGACCACTCCTCGTCATAGGTGAAACGCAACAGCAGCGCTATGTCAGGCACCAACGCATTTTATACAGTGGCTGTAACTTGCAGCCAGGCAAAGTATTTATCAGGGTTATTCATGGGATTTGGGGCTTCTTTAATCAGATCTTTGACTTCAGCGGGGGTCCATGGCTTGCACACAGCAGTCTCTCCCACCAAATCTTAGGGGCGCTTAGAAAGGGGGACTTAGTTCTTATAGTGCGCCCATATGCCCCTCTGGCTCTACCCACCAGCAGGCCTCTATATTCCTTATTACTTCTTAGACATCTGCTTGTGGTGCACATCACAGACCCCTCTCCAGCTCCCTCAGATAGGCAACTAAGTGGGATGTCATCCCCAGATGATAGGTCATCTTCTGTGGAACTTCCCCTCAGCTCTGTTTGCCTAACTTTCTCTTTTCTCTGCCTCCGAGTCTCTTTCTCCTGTCTGTCTCTTTCAGCCTGTTCTCTCTGCTCTCTCTCTCTCTCTGCCTGTTCTCTCTGCTGTCTGTCTCTCTCTTCTCTATCTTGTCTTTCCCTTTCGGCCTGTTCTCTATCCTGTCTCTCCCTCACGCTTTATTCTTTTCTGCCTGTCATCCTCTCGGATGGCAGCCGCATACAGCAGCAATTTGTCATCACTCCACCTTGTCCTAGCCACAGCTGAACTGTCTGAATTCTCAGCCTGTTGGGGAGTGGTTGTTTTAAGACACCCAGAAGGTACATATTTCTTTACCAGCTCATCAGGAAGAATTACTCCGACTCTCGCAACCAATTGACAAAGAGCTCGGGGCTTGCTCCCCCTTTTTCTTGTCTCTTGGCCCAATCATGCATCAACACTTTTGTCACAACAGCCCCCAGGCAGTAGTGTTTTGGTGTTTGTCCTGTCAATTCCTGTTTTATTTTGTCATCCTCCCTCTTGTGTCATGTCTGGTGTCTTTACTTCCTGTTCCCTTCTTTCCCGCTCATGTGATTACCTTCCTCCGCCCTACTGTGTTTCACCTGTGTCTCGTTATCTCCCTCTCCCTGTGTGTGTATATATACCATGTGCTCCCTCCTGTGTTTGCCAGTTCGTATTTGTCCGTTGTGAGATGCCTGTTCCCTGAGCCTTGCCTTTCCCCTGACGGTACTTTTGCCTCTGGACTGCCTTCCCGTGTTTGACCCTGCCTGTTACGGTAACTCTGTTTTCGCCTTTTCCTCACATGTGCCTCAGCCTGATTACCTGCCCTACTGTGAATGACCCAGCCTGCCTCGTTGACCAAATTCTGCCTGTCTCTAGTCGGTGCCTCTGCCTGTCTGTCTGGAAACCCGGTTTTGATCCTGCCAGTCTGGTTATCTGCCTCATGCCTGCCCCTGCCTGTTTCCGTGGATTTCTGGATTCCCCAACTACTGCCATCAGCCCATCAGTGTTTTTTGTGCCCATTATTAAATATTTTTGTGAACTTTCTATCTGACTCCTGGTCTTGCATTTGGGTTCTCCTGTCTGAGTTCAGTCGTGACAGTACGAACTGGCCAACAATGAACCCAGCAGACCTGGACAGAATTAAGGAGGCAGTAATTAATCAGGGTCAGCTTTTGGGAAACCACGAACAGATGTAAAAGACTCTAGCTGATAATGTGGCCCAGATCTCCAACCAACTGACGGCACTAAGCGGCGCTCATCCATCTCAGCCCGCTCCACCACCTGATGCTGCTGCTCCTGTGCCTCCAGCCAACTCTGCTGCGGAGCCCCATATTCCTCCACCTGCAAAATATTCTGGTAACCCTGATACATGTCGTAATTTTTTTAACTCAGATCCAACTTGTATTCAATGCTCAGCCTGTTCGTTACCAACATGAGACTGCTAAGATAGCTTATGTGGCCAGCCATTTGGAGGGGCCCCCTCTCAGTTACTTTAATGCCTTGTATGAGCAGGGGTCTCCTGCTGTTCGGACTTTTGCCCTGCTCGAAGCTGAATGAAAGCGAGTTTATGATCACCCCATTCGAGGACAGCAGGCTGGTCAACAACTTTTGAGGCTACGGCAGGGGAGGCGCTCAGTGAGGGAGTTTGCCAGTGAGTTCCGCTCCTTAGCAGTGGAATCCGGATGGAATGACCAGGCACTGCTCACCGCGTTTCAGAGTGGGCTCAACCGCACCATTCTCGCCAAGAGGCTCAACCTCCGTCTGTTCCGGCTACAACGCCCTCTGGAAGCTTGCGCACTGGATGGAAGACTCATCTGCCGTGTCACCCACCGGACCCAGTCACTCACTCTCAGGTTCCCTGATCAACACAGTGAAAGAATCAGTTTTCATGTGTATCAGTCTCCCATGCATCCACTCATCTTAGGTCACCCCTGGCTCATCCATCACAACCCGCACGTGGACTGGAAAATGGGTGAGATCTGCTCCCTTACCTGTGGTGTTGGGGTCACTCCTCCTCCGTGCCCAGAATCTCCAAGATCACTGTTGCATCCACCAGCACCTCCAATCACTCGGACGCAGAGACCGTTTTTCCAGCTCTCGATAAGGTACCCTCATGTTATCATGATCTAAGACAAGTTTTCAATAAGGTTCGGGCTTCTGCTCTTCCTCCTCACAGACCATACGATTGCGCCATTGACCTCCGCCCAGGCACAAGTCCTCCTAAAGGGAGGTTGTATTCCCTGTCCGGCCCTGAAACAGCAGCCATGAAGAAGTATGTGGATGAATCCTTGGCCGCTTGACTCATTCGTCGCTCCTCTTCACCCGCCGGTGCGGGTTTCTTCTTCGTGGACAAGAAAGACAAGTCACTCCATCCCTGCATTGACTACCGGGGGCTCAACAACATCACCATCCGTAACAGGTACCCCCTTCCTCTTATGTCCTTGGCTTTTGAACTGATTCATGGAGCTAAGGTTTTCACTAAACTTGACTTGCGTAATGCCTATCACCTTGTGAGGATTAGGGAGGGGGATGAATGGAAGACTGCCTTTAATACTCCTAGTGGCCACTATGAGTACCTGGTGATGCCTTTTGGCCTGACTAATGCCCCGGCCATGTTCCAGGCCTTAGTCAATGATGTTTTGCGGGACATGTTGAATGATTTTGTATTTGTTTATCTGGATGACATTCTCATCTTCTCCCCCGATGAGTCCTCCCATGTCCAGCATGTCCGTCAGATGCTTCATCGCCTCCTCCAGAACCAGCTCTACGTGAAAGCTGAGAAGTGTGAGTTTCATCAGGCCTCTGTCTCATTCCTGGGCTTCGTCATTGCGGAGGGAAGTGTCCAGATGGATCCTGAAAAGGTCAGTGCGGTTAGGAATTGGCCTACTCCCACCTCCCGTAAGGGGGTGCAACGTTTCTTTGGATTCGCCAATTTCTACCGCAAGTTTATCCGCAATTTCAGTTCTGTTGCTGCTCCCTTGCATAACCTCACCTCTCCAAAGCTTCCATTCAGGTGCAATGATGGGGCTGAAGAGGCATTCCTGCGACTCAAGAAGGCCTTTACCTCCGCACCCATTCTCACAATCCCTGATCCGTCCCTCCAGTTCGTGGTAGAGGTGGATGCCTCTGATGTTGGGGTGGGGGCCGTGTTGTCTCAGCGCTCCTCTACAGATAACAAGCTCCACCCTTGTGCTTTCCTCTCCAGAAAGTTGTCCAGTGCGGAGAGCAACTACGACATTGGTAACCGGGAGTTGTTAGCCATCAACGTTGCTCTGGGGGAATGACGTCATTGGTTGGAGGGGCGGAGCAACCATTCTTGGTTTGGACTGACCATAAGAACCTGGAGTACCTGCGAACCGCCAAAAGGCTCAACTCCCAGCAAGCCAGGTGGGCCCTGTTTTTCACACGTTTTCACTTTACCCTGTCCTATAGACCTGGCTCCAAGAATGGCAAGCCTGATGCTCTGTCCCGTGTGTTCCCCTCGGAGAAGCCTGAGTCCGACCCAGACCCCATCCTCCCCAGCTCGTGTGTCGTTGGGGCTTTCAGATGGAGGATAGAGGAACAGGTAACCAAAGCACTCCAGAACTGTCAACCCCCGGACGGCATTCCGCCGAACCGGCTTTTTGTCCCTGTTCCTCTCCGCTCCCAGGTCATCCATTGGGCCCACACTTCTAAGCTTGCGTGCCACCCTGGTGTACGACGGACTCTGTTCCTGGCCCAGCAGCGATTCTGGTGGCCCGCCATGGAGAAGGACATTGCTGCATGCCCTATCTGTGCCACCTGTAAATCCTCCCATAAACCACCGGCTGGTCAACTGCATCCCTTGCCTGTGCCCCTGAGACCCTGGTCTAACATCTCAGTGGACTTCGTCACAGGCCTGTCCGCATCGGAACACACTAAAAACTCCTGGGTTATTTCTTCAACCCATATTCTGGGTTATTTGGGTTGGGTTAAAATTATGGGTTATTTTTTCAGATAATAACTGATTTTCTGGGTTACATGGCTAATATGTAACCCAATTCTTGGGCTGTTTTGGTCATTATACCATTTCTGGGTTATTTTTTAAAGAATAACCCATGTTCTGGGTTAGTCAGCCAGAAGAAGAGACACCTCCTCCCCTCTCTCCCGTAGAAGACCGCCCCCCCCCCTTCTCGCTAGCAGTCACACACTTGACTGAACCACTGCTGCCTGCTCCATTTGGTCGTCATCTGTGGAACATTGTATAAGGTAAACAAGTCTTAAGTTTGAGAATGTTGAATGACGCTTTTCACAGTGTTGACACAGTAACGTTAACTCTTCGATGTCCGTGTCCCTGATAGTTTAGCACAGTTAGTTAGCACGTGGGCTCACAAGTTTCTCAGCAACTTACTAGACTGTTGACTGCAACGAGTTCGGGTAACGTATAGCAAGTAAACGTTCATGTGTTCTGAGAATTGAACACTCTTTGCTGAGAAATTACCACTGTTTAGTTTAATTGTTAACTGCTACATGCCAACCACGGCTAGTTGCTACGTTGAGACCAGGCCACGGCTAGCGGTAGTCTCAACGTACAGGCACCACAGTAGTTTAGGTTTGTTTACCAACTGCTGAGAAATTACCACCATTTAGTTTAATTGTTAACTGCTACATGCCGACCACGGCTAGTTGCTACGTTGAGACTAGGCCACGGCTAGTGCTAGTCTCAACGTATAGGCACCACAATAGTTTAGGTTTGTTTACCAACTGCTCTGTGCTTATCGTATGCTCTGTGCTCTACTTGCTGAAGTAGTGAGAGTTACAGGAGCGGCTCAAGTCTTCAAATTATTACCAACCTTACATTGCTATGTTTTATCCAGGTCATTTTGAATGGATAACTTTGTCGTGGATAAGCTGACTGAGTGGCAAATGTCCGGGCTGATAGAGAATTTTAGAGGTGAGTGTTTTTACACTTTCTACCCTGACATCATCTCTATACCTCAACATTTTGTAAAATTCACAACTTCTTTGACCGTGGGGTAACTAAGCATTTCTATATAACCCTTATAATTAAAAAAAATAATGCATTTGTGCCTTGTCTTTAAGCTGTTACGCATAAGATTAGGCCAGATAGTCACCTTTGCATTAATTTCATACTCTTGTCAATGGAAGAAATGCTGCTGCTGCTGGAAGAAAAAAAACTATATTAGTGTACTAGCTAATTGTGCCACATTTCTTTTTTTAATATATTAAAGCTGAGTGTTTGGTGAGTGTTTCTCAATTGTCTGGACTTGCTAACAATACTCTGTATTGTTGTCTTGTTTTTCTTTCTTTCAGATGAGGACATAGATGAGGAGGCATTTCTACTTTTAGATGAGGACTCTATCAAAAATCTTGTCCCCAAAGTTGGCCCCAGAATTAAATTCCTGAAGCTCTTCAGAGAATTTGTAAGTTATCTTCAGTAGACACCATTGATCAACAGGCAGATGGCGTATACATGCTTTAAGTGCAAAAGGCTAATCCCTGGTGATGTCAAGTCTCTCTTCTCACATTTACGCACAGTTCACAATGTAAACAGTTCATCAACACATTTTCAATGTTGTGAAAGCAATTGCAACAGAACATTTTCCTTCATTCGTTCGTATAGAAGGCACCTACATAGGGAACACGAAGAGAACCAGGCTCTGGCCCAGCCTGCCAATATATTGCATCAGCCTGCTAATGTTTTTAATGTTGATGAAGATGATGAACAAGAACAAGTTGAAGGTGTTCAAGCAGAGGCATCAGACGATGATTGGGATGAATTGGAGCAAGAGGGAATTACAGATCGAGTAGCCCTTTTCCTAGCCCATCTAAGGTCCAGGTCGTCACAGACATTTTCCAACATTAACTATGTGGTCAAACAGACCTCAAGTTTAATTGGTGACATTGTGAACAGGCTAAAAACCAAGACAATGTCACTGTTTAGTCAGTTGGGTCATGATCAGAACCCACAGGTGGAAGAGCTCCGGCAGGACTTTTCTGATGCAGCCGAGCCTTTCAAAGGGCTGGAGACTGACTTCAAACAGATTAAGTATTTCACAAACTCTGGAAATTTTATTCAACCAGTTGAGGAGGTTTTACCAGGCAGCTCATATGTTCAGCAGAGGGATTCAGCCACTGGCAGTGTCCGCCAAGTTGCGTGTTCCACTCAAGCCACTCCTAGTGAAAATACTGGAACTTCCAGGCATTTTAAAGGCAATGATGGAGTGGCAAAGGAAAAAGAGGGACGTTCTTCAGGATGTGTTTGACGGAGAATATTGTCAATCACATCCACTCTTTTTGAAAGATGTGTCCATCCCATTGTTGTTGTACAATGATGACTGCGAAACCGTTAATCCTCTTGGGTCCAAGACTGTGGTACACAAATTAGGGTTTATATATTTTATTCTGAAGAGTTTGCCACCGGATCTCCTCTCCAACTTAGTCACATTTCCTGCTAGCTGTTTATAAATCGGATGACGCTAAAACCTATGGCATTGATGCAGTGTTACGCCCAATCGTGGATGAATTAAAGTCTCTCGAGAAGGATGGCATCACTGTTAATACCCACGACTTTCAAGGAGTAGTGAAATTCACAGTTTTCCAGGTAGTGGGGGACAATTTGGGTTTAAATGCTATTCTGGGGTATAGCGAGAGTTTCAGTGGAAACCATGTGTGTCGCCTGTGTAAAGTACACAGAGATGTTTTGAGAGTACAGACACGGGAAGACCTCACACTCTTGCGTGATGCCAATACACACAAAGCAGATTTGGAAACAGATGACCCCTCCAAGACAGGCCTTAAAAGGGACAGCATTCTCAACAGCCTGTCTTTATATCATGTAACAGACAACGTAGCTGTGGATATAATGCATGACATTCTGGAGGGGGTAGGGGCTTACGAACTCTAGCTTGTGATAAAATCACTCATCGAGCAAAAGCACATGTCATTAGATCAGCTGAATTTCCGCCTCACAAGCTTTGACTATGGCTTTTGTGATGCAGGAAACAAGCCATCGACAATAAGCAAGAACGATCTCAAGAATATTGACAGCCCTCTGTGACAGTCTGCTGCTCAGATGTGGTGTCTGCTTCGTTTGCTGCCTTTAATGATAGGGGATCTTATCCCCAATGATAGCAAGGAATGGGAGCTTCTCCTGCTTCTACTCTTGTCCATGGAGATAATCTTCTCACCATCTGTTACTGTTGCAGCAACACGCTACCTGAGCAAAATCATTGAAGACCACCACACTCTTTTTTTGGAGCTATATCCTCATTTACATCTGCGCCCAAAACACCACTTCATACTCCATTACCCAAAAGTGTTTCAAAAGCTCGGACCCTTGATACACCTTTGGTCAATGCGTTTTGAAGGAAAACATGGATTCTTCAAACGGGTCAGCCATGTGACCTGCAACTTCCGAAACATCTGTAAAACAATGGCATATAAACACCAAATAATGCAGTGCTACAGTTTCATGTGTGGGTCTTTGTTAAGTCACACCATGGAAATTGGTCCAGGACACACAACATTCCTAGCCAACCTCGAAGGCTACAAAGAGATCCAAAGTGGTTTGACAGGGCTCCCACTTTTCACAGAACTGTACGTACCGACCAGGGTTACTGTTAAGGGTACCACCTATAGATCAGGCATGATGGTGTTTATGTCCTATGATGAGGATGGGGAGCCTCAGTTTGGGCTTATAAAAGCCATGTTGGTTCTCGAGCAAATGGGCAGTTCGAGAATAAAGCTTGTTGTGCAGAAGTGGGAAACACTGGGGTTTGAAAAGCATCTTTTCGCTCACAGTGTTACCCCCACCAAGGATTTGTTAGCTATTGATGTGGAAGAGCTACTTGATCACCACCCGTTACATGCAGTTAAGTCATATAGAGAGCATGATGACACTTCCTACATCTCTCTGCGCTACCGACTTTTTTAGACTGCAGTTAAGCACGTGAACAGCCACTGCCACAATTTACACTGCTTTGTTGCAGTGAGAACACACCGACCTAATAAAGTTAGCCCATCATGCTGCAAAAAGTAATGCTGCCACAGTGGAAGAGGATCAGTGTCACCCCTATCACTCAATGAATAACACAAATAATTGGTCAACTTGGAAGGCAAACTACTTGGACTACTCAGACTGGATAAATTGGACTGTAAGTAAAAGTAGGTATACATACATATATATATATATATATATATATCAGGGCTGCAGCCGATATCCGAGTACTCGAGTACTCGCTCGGCTTGGGCGGTATCCGAGTGCCATTTCAGCTACTCGGGCGCACTGTTGTCGCTCAGCGGCATCAGAGCGCCTTGTCACTGCGCGGATACTCGAACCTGCGCTGCTTTTGGGCCATAATTGCACTGCTGCTGAGAATCTTTTTCGGCTCAATATCATAACTTTAAAGACACCAAATGACTTGATTTAAGGTATTTCGTTTGTTTAAAATATGAGGAAAAGTAAAATATCACTTCCATAAGGATGCTGAGTCAGACGGTGACAGATCAAAAGCTGAACTTGGCATTTCCACAGCGCAGGTCGAGCTGTACACAGCCGGCTGATGAAATAAAACAAACAGATCGTGCATTCAATAAGATGGATAAAAATCAAAGTAACAAGTGGAATTTAGCCCAATGTAACGGAGTAAAAGTAGTATTTCTTCTTCACAAATGTACTCAAGTAAGGGCTGAAACAGCACTCGTCAGGTCCGCTGACGGCAGGTTTCTTTTGCTAGTTACAGTGATTTGATTGACATGTTCACAATGTATCGTCCGCCCCCCAACCCCCCCACCCACCCGGTCGGTAAACAAATACTCGAGTAATACTCGAATAGTAACCCCGGATACTCGGATAGTAAAATATACTACTCGTTGCAGCCCATATATATATATATATATTTATATATAACACCATATGCTTAAACCAAATGACATAGGGTGCACTTGTCACTTCAGACTACAATCTACTGCTGATAAATTTTCTCCTCTTTGTATCTGTAAGATTGAATCTTAAGCTCAAAGTATTATTTATAACTTTTCTTTTTCTGCAGAGGGATTCTAGAGCTCCACCAGCTGAGCCACCTCAACCTTCAACTTCTAATCAAACCAGAAGAGATGATGCTGACTCCACATGCCTCCAGGAAGAATCAGGCGCAGATCATGTGTTGGTGTTAAAACCAATTCCACCAATTGTAAGTGTTTATTTCTCTTTTTAACATTGACACTGACCCTGACTATTTCAGATATTCACATATTTTATTCATGTACTAAGAAAGAAAGAAAAATGTGAATGTCAACTATTCTATTTTTTCAGGATATCTGTCAGGTTCTTTCTGCAGTGGCCAGTGGCAGAGACATAATGAAGAGCCTTGAAGACACTGGTGTCATAAATAGGAAACAAAGGATCACCCTGACCCAAATTCTGGTTTCTTTCTTAATTGAGAGGTTTGGAGAGAGGTATGTTAAACATAGACATCTGGTGTTATAACTTTAAGAGGCCCTACTATGCTCGTTTCAAGAGCTTCTAAAATGGTATTGGACCTCAGTGGCGCACTATTGAAAGTTCACCTCAACAAACAATTCTTGTTATTATTGCATAGGAGCTGTCTGTGTATTCATCTATTCTGGCTCCTTCCTGCTGCACTCTCCGATCCAGCACTTCCCTCCCCTCCCGCTCACATTTACAAGTCTGAAAAGCTGGAAAAGCAAAATAAGTCCCCTTTAAACCAAGAGACTCAAACACAAGTGTTTTGTGTTGAGGTTCTCTGTTGATGCTTGCAAGAGTATATGAAATTCAAGGTCTCTGATATTTTCACATTATCTCATTTCTGGAAATATGTAAATATCTGGAAATTTAAAAGAGTGGGCTGTACATTTGTGTTGTTTGTTTACTGAAAGTGTTTTTATGTTGACAGGCCAGACACAAACATAAAAGAAGCCCTGGCGCTATCATTGGTGCAGACATTCCCGTCCCTGAATGATGGATCAGACAGTGGCTATGTGAGTTTAATTTTCTCAGTTCATATGAGAATGGATTCTGATTTAAAGCATATTGTTTTACAAAACACATAAGCAATGGTGTCTAATTAGATGATACTTCTCACTTAATAGCATACAGGATATAATATATTCTATGCATATGTACACATACAAAATAATATCAATTTGTCATTGTATCATTGATATCATTGTATCATTTTATGAAATTTTTCATTTAACCATTATTTCTCTTAGTTGTTCCTCATCTGTACCTGATGTGTGTTATCTCTTAGCTATCTTTGTTTTTTCCCAGGAAATATGGTACACAAAAGCCAGGAAGGTAATGAAGGACGGAGGAAGAGTGATCCACTACCCAGCCACAGGCTTCCTTGAAGAAAGGCTACGGAACGTTAGGAAGAGGTCAAAGCGTGGTTCCACCCAACAAATGCCTGAAGTCTGCCAGTCACAAAGTGGATACATACCAGGTGACAAGGACTCCCAAAAGTCTTTTATTTACATTGTCAAAGACAGAAAATGTGTGGTGTTGTAGGAGTGAAAAGATCAGATTTGTATGTTCGTCTTTGTTGTTTGTTTCTTGAATTTGGCAGATGAGGAAAAATTGAAAATAGTTGACGCTACAACAGGCACTTTGCATTTTTTGACACTTCCCTCTTATGGGTATTGACAAGGTTTTCAAAGTAATCAGTAGTGAACATGTGCCGATACCATGTATCACTTAAACAGTGAAAACGTTCATAAAGGAAAAAAAAAACAAAAATTTGTGTACTTATTTGTAATATCTTGTGTTTTTTCCGGAGAATCGACTATGTCAGAAGAAAGGGCCCTCCAAATGAAGGAATGGCTGAAACACAATTCAGAGCCTCTCACCCAAGTGCAGTCCTACATGAGGGACACAGTGTTATGCAGAGCCAACTGGATCCGGGCTAATGGCTCCAAGGACATAGTGGATATCCTCACAGAGTACCCTCATCTCACCAGTCCCGGCATAGTATGGTTACACTCATATTTCATATAGTAGCAAAACCTTATTTATATCCTGTGTCAAAGGAGCAGATATTACATTTTAAAAAATTGTTTTCTGTTTTCTTTTTTTTAAAGATTGCACAGGACTTCCAGGTGCTTCATGGTGAGGCTGTACCTAAATTATTTGAGACCTGGCTCCTTGAATACACTGAAAAGGTCCTGTACCTGGCCAAGCAGGACGATAAACTTCCTTCATTCGATGTTGAGGACATGACTCTGGGTAAGTTCAAATGCTGATATCTGTTCATTTACATATTTCTATACAGTAATTTTATTTTCCACACCATACTGATAATATTGTTAACCTTCAGAGGCCAAAGGGGAACTAGCTCTTAGACTTCTCCCCACCATGATGCCACAGACCGTCTACAAGGTTGGGAAGAAGACTGTCCGGCACTCCACCGAAGAGTCCCTGGCAGCATTCATACACCACAAGCCTGTAAGTACAATGGACCAGTTTCTCAGCATCACTCTGACAGAGGCTATTCTTTATTCTAACTTAACACTTCAGGTGAAGGAAGACAGTCCAAGTGACTTGTTTCATGTGGAAGCTAAAAAAAACACTTCAAGGTTCCACACAGTTGTATTTCAGTTTTGGGAGATGCTATCCAAGGTGGCAATCTGACTAGAAAGTTAAATTATGTTGATGTTGAGTTTTATTACTCAGTGGCCACTTTTTTTGATGTAGACATTCATGACCCACTCAAAATTGACACACCAATTATGAACTACAGCGCATCTGGCTTTCTTGTACTGTTAGTATTATAACACAAACTGGTAGTCTGTTATCATGCTTACCATTCACCTTCAACACAATATTAACTTTCTTTTATCTATCTGTCTCTGTCTGTTTTAGGTTGGAACAAATATGGTGGAATACCTCCAGCAGTCAAAGCCATACCCTTCTGTCCTGGCGCTGGGAGATCCTCAGCAATGTGCTTCTCAGGTGTTTGTCATATTAGCAGGCCAGGCACTCCCTCAGACCACACTGCTTGGGGCAGTTGACGTGTGTTTCAAAGCATTTTATGTTCTTGACATCAACTACCCCAAGCAGTGTGCTCCTGCATGGGAATTCCTCCAGCAAGTTGTGTTTCAGATTGAGGGACCCGAATCCAAACAAGTTAAATTTCTTAAGACTGCCTTGCTTAATTGCAGAACTGTCACTGTTAACCAGCAGTGAATCACACAGCCAATGGCATTAAGCCCAGTCCAGTTATCAAAAGTTTATCTGCAGAACTGTTACTCAGCATTAAATGACACAACCATTGTTTTAAGGCTTTAGGCATTAAATCCAGTCCAGTTATCAAATGTTTGCCTGCAGATCTGTTACTGTTAATCAGTAGTAAATGACACGACCAATGTTTTAAGTCTTTAGGCATTAAGTCCTGTCCAGTTATCAAATGTTTCAGAGTTGTTCATTTTTCTAAAATGCCTATTTACTGAATGTTATGCTGCGTACATATACAATCACACACTCTTAAAACAGCGATGCAAACCTTTATATATGTATTTATACAAATACTCACAAAAACACTTGAACAGAGATGGGGCAGTGTGTAGGTGGATTTGTGTGTTTTCTTTTCTGTGTGTAAGAGTTGGAGAAAATGGGAAAAGGCAGATTTTAATTCCTCATGGCATCTTCATGCACATAATGTGGCACAGAAAGGATATGTGGCTTTTCCAGCTTGGCTATAGTTCAGCTTGCTTTCTTTGTGTAGCTGGAGAAAACTAAAATAGAAAGATGGCAAAGCTCGTTGTTTGTTTTTTCTAAAACTGAATGTTTTTTGATAAACATGTGGAAAATAAATATGCATTATTCCATAAGGTCCAAGTGTATTCTTTTGATTTTTTTATATAGATTTTAATTTGCGTATTTTTTAATGCAATAAGTATAAGTAACTGTGCTTTAAGTGTATAATGTAAAACAATGTTTTATTTTATGAAATAAGGCATACCTGCATAGTAATCTGAAGTAACCCAACTGCTGGGTTAAAAAGGGACCAACTAATTTCTGGGTTACTTTGACCCAGAAAATTGGGTTATGTTTTTTGACCCAACTTTTGGGTTGGATATTCGACCCAGAAGTTGAGTTACATTGACTACAGTGTTGGGTTATTTTAACCCAGAAGTTGGGTCAAGTATTCAACCCAGAAGTTGGGTCAAAAACAACAACCCAAATGTCTGGGTTGAAATAACCCAGAAATTAGTTGGTCCCTTTTTAACCCAGCAGTTGGGTCAAAAATAACCCATTATGGGTTATTTTTGACCCAGGATATTTGTTGTGAAGGTAACACCACTGTCTTAACAGTGGTGGATAGATTTTCTAAGATAGATCACTTCATTGCCATGCCCAAGCTCCCTTCGGCCAAGGAAACTGCCGAGGCCTTGCTTTTTCATGTGTTTCGTCTGCATGGTTTCCCCAGAGATATTGTGTCCGATAGGGGCCCTCAGTTCGTGGCACAGTTTTGGTGTGCTTTCTGCTCGCTCATCGGCTCTTCTGTCAGCCTCTCCTCCGGATATCACCCGCAGACCAATGGGCAGACAGAGCAGATTAACCAGGAGTTGGAAACCAGTCTCCGTTGCCTGACTACCCAGAACCCCTCCTCATGGTGCCGCCAACTCACCTTGGTCGAGTATGCTCACAATTCTCTGCCCTGTTCCTCTTCTGGTCTGTCTCCCTTTCACATTGTCTATGGTTACCAGCCTCCCACCTTCCCGGCCCTGGAGAAGGAGGTCAACGTGCCTTCAGCTCTGGCACTAGTGCGTCGGTGCAAGCGGACATGAAACCGGGCCCGGCAGACTCTCCTGCACAACTCTGAGCGATATAAGAAGGCGGCTGATCGCCACCGGACCCCAGCCCCAGAATATCGGAGTGGACAACGTGTTTGGCTCTCAACCCGTAACCTCCCCCTTCGTGTCGAAAACCGGAAGCTGGCACCCAGGTTCGTTGGGCCGTTCCCCATCTCTAAAGTTATTAACCCTGTGACTGTGCGTCTAAAACTCCTCAGGTCTATGAGGGTTCATCCTTCATTCCACGTCAGCCAGATCAAGCCGGCCAGGGAGAGTGCTCTGGTTCCCGCTTCCCGACCCCCCACCTCCCCCCCCGACTCGTTGAGTGGGGGCCCTGTCTACACGGTCCGTAGGCTCCTGGCATCCTGTCGCCGCGGCCGTGGGTTGCAGTACCTGGTGGACTGGGAGGGCTACGGGCCTGAAGAGCGTTTCTGGGTTCCCTCATCCTACATCATGGATCCGGCCCTCATCCGTGTCTTCCACCGGCTTCATCCTGAGGCCCCTGGGCCGTCTGGTGCCGGCCTTAGAGGAGGGGGTACTGTCACAACAGCCCTCAGGCAGTAGTGTTTTGGTGTTTGTCCTGTCAATTCCTGTTTTATTTTGTCATCCTCCCTCTTGTGTCATGTCTGGTGTCTTTACTTCCTATTCCCTTCTTTCCCGCTCATGTGATTACCTTCCTGTGCCCTAATGTGTTTCACCTGTGTCGTTATCTCCCTCTCCCTGTGTGTGTATATATACCATGTGCTCCCTCCTGTGTTTGCCAGTTCGTATTCGTCCGTTGTGAGATACTTACCAGCGTTCCTCCTGCCTGCCTGCCTGTGTATCATCCTGCCTGTTTCCTGAGCCTTGCCTTTCCCCTGCCGGTACCTTTGCCTCTGGACTGCCTTCCCCTGTTTGACCCTGCCTGTTACGGTAACTCTGTTTTCGCCTTTTCCTCACATGTGCCTCAGCCTGATTACCTGCCCTACTGTGAATGACCCAGCCTGCCTCGTTGACCAAATTCTGCCTGTCTCTAGTCGGTGCCTCTGCCTGTCTGGAAACCCGGTTTTGATCCTGCCAGTCTGGTTATCTGCCTCACGCCTGCCCCTGCTTGTTTCTGTGGATTTCTGGATTCCCCAACTACTGCCATCAGCCCATCAGTGTTTTTTGTGCCCATTATTAAATATTTTTGTGAACTTTCTGTCGCACTCCTGGTCTTGCATTTGGGTTCTCCTGTCTGAGTTCAGTCGTGACAACTTTAGCACAAGTCTTCGCATTATCGGGATAAAGTTTTTCAATTTTCACCACATCATCAGGAGAAACTTCCAAAACATCTGCAAGGAGAGGCAAATTCAACTTCCATACAGAAGTTGCACACAGTCGAATAACTTCTCTCAGCTCATCAGTCATCCAATCACTCCTCTTGCCTTTAGCATTTGAGACTTTCCTTTTTTTTTTGCGAATTCTGTCCAAACATGCACACAGTCAGCCATAACTAAAATCCCATGCAGGATCACCCTTGCGGGGGTTGATCTCAGCTGCAGCAAGATCCAGCTTATCATACTCAAACGAACCAACATAAGGCCATTCCTGTTTAGTCTGAACATTTAAGAGGGAAGTGAAAGGATGACCATAATACCAGCCTTTCGCTCTTCCCAGTTCTCCTGCAGGTGTATTTGCCGGAAAAAAATGATTAAAGTGACCACTGTTTGGAGTGGCAACTGGTGTTCTGTTTGCTGATTTATCTGGTTTTGGATTTATCAGTGAAACTTTCTTGTCAGATTCGGAGTTGTTTTTTTTGCCAAATTTACTTCCACCTGATTGGACTGATTACCCATTATTTCAACACTTTAATAGCAGCAAAAACTTTGCTGCTCAAGCATCAAGGCAAAAACAGCAAAAGCAACAGCATTAAACAAATGCAGTGTATTCCAGAGTGCACATCTTATCACTGTTTCAGCTGCATCATGAGTCTTAAAGTGTCTTAGAAAATGTGTCAATCACCTCTGAATCACAATCGATGGTCAAAATTGATCTTAAAGTTGAGTGTGTTCTCATTTTGATCTGAGACCTCGGTGTCTTTTCACACATTACCATTAATATGATGAATTGCTTTAGCGCGCTACAATTGCTCAAGTCCCTTCAGATTGAGTCTTAGTCCCCACTGGATCAAGTGTCAAGAAGAAGAAGCTTTGTCACTGTAATAAATACAGTGAAATTTCGTATGGTGCTCTCTTATAGCAGCTACAATGTCCTTGTCATAAAATAAACTGGGGGGGGGGGGGTCATGGTTCCTGTAGCAGTCTCTTCACAGCCATGGGGAAGAAGCTGTGTTTCAGTCTGTTGGTGCGGGCTCTTATGACTCTGAGTCTGCCAGAGGGAAGGCTGGTGAATAGAGAGTGTCCTGGATGGGCGGGGTCATTCCGAATCTTTGTGGCCCGTCGGAGGAGACGGCTGGAATAGATCTCCTCTAGGCGTGGAAGTGGGGAGCCGATGATCCACTCAGCCGTCTTGATGACCCGCTGCAGTTGTTTCTTTTCAGATGCAGTGCAGCTGGCGTACCACACCGTGCAGCCATAGGTGAGGACACTCTCTATTGTGCAGTGGTAGAAGTTTCTTAGCAGAGGTGGAGGAAGTTTGTTCCTCCTCAGTGTTCTCAGAAAGAAGAGACGCTGCTAGTCAATAATGACTTCTTTTGTCTTCTTGGTGTTGAGGTTGAGGTGGTTGTCACTGCACCAGGCCGCAAGTGCTTGGACCTCCTCCCTGTATGGTGTCTCATAACCGTTGTTGATGAGCCCCACAACGGTTGTATCATCCGCAAATTTGATGAGAGTGTTGGAGCCGTGAGTAGCGACACAGTCATAAGTGTACAGTGTGTACAAGACTGGACTCAGCACACAGCCCTGAGGAACACCAGTATTGAGGACGATGGTGGAGGATGTGGAGGTACCCATTCTGACATGCTGGGGTCTGTTAGTCAGGAAGTCCTTGATCCACAGACAGAGGGAGGTTCCAAGTTGTAGTGTCTGCAGTTTGTTGATGAGTCTGCTGGGGCTGATGGAGTTAAATGCCGAGCTGAAGTCAACAAACAGCATCCTGATATATGTGTTGGGGCTTTCAATTTGGCTGAGAGCGGTGTGGAGGGCGATGGAGATGGCGTCATCTGTGGATCTGTTGGACCTGTTGGACCTGTAGGCGAACTGATGTTGATCGAAGCCAGGTGGGATGTGGGCCTTGACATGCTGTAACACCAGTCTCTCCATACATTTCATGATCACCGGTGTCAGGGCCACAGGCCGGTAATCATTCAATCCTGTGATGGCAGAGGATTTGGGCACAGGGATTATGGTGGCAGTTTTTTAGGCAGGTGGGGACTGTGGCTTGCTGCAGTGAACGGTTGAAGATGTTAGTGAATACTGCAGCAAGCTGGTGGGCACATGATTTCAGCACTCTCCCTGATACTCCATCCGGTCCTGGTGCTTTCTTGGTGTCGATGCCACGCAGGACTCGCAGTACCTGATGTTGTTGGATGGTGGGGGGCTGGTCGTGCTCTGATAATATCAGCTGTGTGTCCTCTGCCTGTCTGTTGTCCTCTTCAAAGCGGGAGAAAAAGGTGTTAAGCTGGTCTGGGAGAGAAGTGTCGGTGGAGGGGAGGGTGTTGTGGCATTGTTTGTAGTCAGTTATATTCTGTATGCCTTTCCACATGGAGCGGGGGTTGTTCTCCCTGAAGTTGGCCTCTATCTGCTCTCTGTACTTTGTTTTAGCAGCCTTGATGCCGCTGTTCAGGTCCGCTCGAGCTCTCCTGTAGGCTTCCCTGTCCCTTGACCTCAGTGCTGAATCCCTGGCCTGGAGTAGTACTCTGATACTGGCGTTAAACCAGGGTTTTTGGTTGGGAAATGTTTTCACCTGTTTCCTTGATGTTACATTATCCATGCAGAAACTGATGTATGATAGTACAGAGGAGGTGTGGAGTTCAATGTCTGTATCTTCAAAGAGCTCCCATATGGTGTCCTCAAAACAGTCCTGCAAGGATAGTGTGGCCTCCTCAGTCCAGTGCTGCACTGACTTGTACTGTGTAAGCTGGTGTCAGGAACAGGGAAAGATGGTCTGAGTGTCCGAGGTGGGGGGAGTGGCGGGCTCTGTAGGCTCCAGAGATGTTGGTGTAGACCTGGTCTAGTGTTCTGCCCTTCCTTGTTTGAATGTCAACATTCTTGTAAAATCTGGGGAGCACAGCCTTTAAGTTGGTGTGATTAAAGTCTCCACCCACGATGAAGAAGCCCTCTGGGTGTTTGTTTTGTTGCCTGGTAATGCTATCATGCAGCCTGCTCATAGCTACGTTAGCATTAGCTCGCAGGTGGATATACACGGCAGTTACAAACACTTGGGTTATTTCCCTGGGCAAATAAAAAGGTCTGCACTTCAACATTAGAAACTCCAGGTCTGGACAGCAGTGTCTCTCAATGACGGCAGTGTCCGTGCACCAACTGTTGTTAATATAGTGCACACACCTCCTCCCCTCCTCTTACCGGAGTCCGATGTGTGATCCGCCCGGAAGATCGTACGTCCTGCTAGCTCCACGGCTAGGTCCGGGATGTTTTCATGCAGCCAGGTCTCTGTTATCACCATGATACAGCTGTCTATCCGGTTGTTAACATCCCGTAGTTTCATCGCATCCATCTTGTTAACCAGGGAGTGGACGTTGGCTAGAAAGACGCTTGGAACCGCTGGTTTGTGTGGAGCGGCAGTTAGCCTAGCTCTGATGCCGGCTCGTTTGCCTCGTTTCCGGCGTCTTTCGTAGCGCTGCCGTCGCCTCCTTTCTGTCCGCTCTCGCCGACGTATCCTCTCAGGGAACGAGTCGAACCCTTCTGGGGGGGTCCAGCCGGCCCAGTGTTGTTTTAGGCTTAAAAGTTCAGTTCGGGTGTAGGTCCTTCTCAGTGTGTAGCTGCTAACTGAAGAAGAGCACCGGGTCGCTGCGTCTACACGCAGCTGACTTCAACACTTTTAAATTTGCCTAGAACGTCTTCCCAAGGTGGAAAGCTCACAGACTGCTCACTCTAGGTCGGGTCCAGACACTCTCTAAGAGCTCCGGCCCAGGATCTACACCCACTCTCAGCCTCTCACTGTAACTCACTCTTAAACATTACAGTAAGCAATAACTCCTATAATCATTCTTTCATAATGTCAAACTCAGACATGGTAGTAGCAAGAATTAAAGTTGCACTTACCAGTCTTTGTTCTGTTGAGATCCTGTTCGTGATGCCAACTGTTAAGGGATTAATGGAGCACCGTTGGAGGAGGTGTGAGAAGTACAGGAAGACAGGAGACTCAGATGGCTTATGTTGTAACAGAGTTTACTGTATTCAGGAGAAGTGATATCAGCATATAACGAGTAACAAGTGCCCCGCAGAGCCAACAATAATTCTGAGGATTCTCTCCTAACATTGGGCATATATTGTCTTTGGGTGAGGAGCCAGATTTAGATAATGGACCAGTATGGAGACAACCATCTGCACAGTCAGGACAGGATAGATATCTAACCTTGGCTAGAACAGAGAGTTCCACCATATCTGTCTCCCGCTACAGTAGCACCAGCAGCATTAGAAGGCCATGTTAGGGTGAGAGGAGGTTTAAGGAAAGAGGGGAATTTTTTCTTCACAGTAGTCTTTGCGGTATTTACATGTGCAACATTTTTGTGTGGCACAGCAGGGTGCTTTCATCACTGCTAGTTCTCTGAAGTTGATTTGGTGTGTCTGGGCCTTTGGAGGGAGATACTGTACTTTTTACTCTACTTAATATATCCAAAGGCTTTAGTTATTGTGGTGAAACGCGATCACAAGCTACCGTAGTCGCGTTAGTGTGACGTCAGTAGAGCGCCGAGTTGTTGCTGTGTGTACGCTGTTCACATGTGCGCAGTTAATAAATGGCGACTGAATGCCGCAGCAAGTCAACCGAGTCCTCGTTTTTCACACATGAGTAAAAACTCATGACATGGTGTCAGAAGTGGTCGTCAGGAAGCCTACTGAGTAAGAATGGCAAAGTTT
This sequence comes from Cephalopholis sonnerati, assembly GCA_019142605.1. Taxonomy (NCBI): domain Eukaryota; kingdom Metazoa; phylum Chordata; class Actinopteri; order Perciformes; family Serranidae; genus Cephalopholis; species Cephalopholis sonnerati. The sequence goes on from JAGQAX010000019.1 coordinate 2,738,722, forward strand.
GGACCGCCAGAGCCCTTCGACTTCACCTGCCCAGCCGAATGGCCAATGTGGCGCCGCCGGTTCGACCGCTTCAGGATTGCATCGAAGCTGGACAAGGACAGCGGGGAGGTGCAGGTGAACACGCTTCTGTACGCCTTGGGGAGAGATGCGGAGGCTATCTACGAGTCATTTGTGTACGATGAGGGACAGCCAGAGGGCAACGCTCACCCGGAGCTCGACTACAAGACGGTGATGGAGAAATTTACCGATCATTTCGCGCCGAAGAGAAACATAATACACGAAAGAGCATGCTTCCATAAGAGAGTGCAGAAGCCAGGAGAGTCTGTTGAAGCTTTTGTCAGAGGACTATATGAGCTGGCACAGTATTGCGAGTTCGGAGGAACTAAAGAGGAGCAGATCAGAGACAGGATTGTTATCGGCATATCAGACAGTGAAGTGTCGCAAAAGCTGCAGCTCGAGCAGGACCTCACACTCGATAAAGCCGCTCAGATAGCACGCCAGAGTGAACAAATCAAGCAGCAGAATGTGAGTCTGCGAGCGGATTGCAATGTGGATGCTTTGAGACAAGGAGGACGGCAGTTTCGCGCCAAAAGGAGTGACAATGACGGACAATGGCGGAGACAACAAGTGCTTGGTGAGTCAAAACCTGTTGCCGCATGTACACGTTGCAATAGACAACATGGGAAAACACAGCCCTGCCCAGCTAAGAACAAGAAGTGCAGAAAGTGCAGTAAAGTGTCAGCACGTGTCAGCACCATCACTGGCTTATTATGATGCCAATCGGAAAACTGTCGTCAGCGCGGATGCAAGTAGCTATGGCTTAGGAGCTGCCCTCCTACAAGAACATGAGGACGGCCTAAAGCCAGTGGCATTTGTAAGAAAAATGCTCAACTTCAGTAAACACTGAAATGAAGAGACTCAGAGAACCACGGAGAAAAGTCACAGCCAACGGGAATACTTTATTCGCAGAACATCAGCATACATCACAGCACACTGGTCTACATGTCCGAATTGGTAGAAACAGCTCCGCTCAAACATCATTCTTCCAGTTCTTATATCCTCGGCCTTCGCTCACTCATGGGTGTGTGCACATGTGTGTGTGTACGTGTGTGTGCGGGTGTGTGTGTATGTGTATGTGTGTGTGTGTCATACTTTCTCCTACCGTTCCTGCTCATTCCTAGAACTGCGGCTCCAGGCGTCACCACCTTTGTCTTCCTTTTCCTTTGTACTCCTGGCATAAACACCCGTTCCTATTGCAAAACTTGGCCCAACCTTCCCAAACGGCCAGGTCACTCTAACCCAGAATGTTCAACCTCATTTGACCTCCCAAGGTTTAACTTAGACACGAACCACTTAGTCTATCAAAACACCTGTTTCCTGCTTATGGGTCCTTTTCATAGCCAAACCTGATATTTATCTAGCTGCTGCCTGGGCCTTGCGTAACTATCTTCAGTTGAATCCTAAATACAGAGTGATAATACATTATCTGCTTCTACACATTCTGTTCCCGCACGTTGTCAGACTCAGAGCGGAGATACTCACAGATCGAGAAAGAGTGTCTAGCAGGTGTGTGGGCGTGTGAGCGCTTCGCATGCTATGTGCAGGGTATGGAAAGCTTTCGCCTACAAACTGACCATAAACCACTTGTACCGCTCATAAACACGTACGACTTAGACAAAGCACCTCCTAGGTGCCAGAGACTCCTGATGAGGCTTCTGAGGTTTCATGTGGTCGCTGAACATGTCCCAGGCAAGCAATTGGTTGTTGCCGACGTTCTCTCCAGGAGCCCGCTAACTGACGTGTGCGACGAGAGCACAGAATGCGTGGTACAAGCATACATTGAGTCTGTGGTATCAAATGCACCAGTCACGCCACAGAAACTCAGCGAAATCCGCGCAGCACAGCAGGACGAAGAGCTACAGAGCGTAGTAGGGTTCATCAGGAATGGATGGCCACACAAAATGACGCTGTCTCCATCTTTCCACGGATACTACGCTGCAAGAGCACATCTTTCAGAGATCAATGGCCTTGTGCTATACCAGGACCGGCTGGTCATTCCTGTGGCGCTAAGGGCCAATGTGCTGAAACAGCTGCACCAAGGGCACCAAGGCCTAACGCGGTGCCGGGCACGCGCCAGAATGCCAGTGTGGTGGCCGCACATCAGTGCTCAGATCACACAAACAGTTTCAACATGCATATTCTGCATTGCAAACAAACCTACCCAGAGACATGAGCCTCTCCTAACTACACCTCTGCCAGCGGGTCCCTGGCAGCGGATAGCTGCGGACTTGTGTGAGTTTGGGAGGGAGCAATACCTCATTGTGACAGACTATTACTCGAGAGACATTGAAATTGCCCACCTGTCGTCAACTGCGAGCCACCAAGTCATCGACAGGCTCAAGAGCATGTTCGTGAGGTGGGGCATTCCACTAGAGCTGGTGAGTGACACTGCCACACAGTTCTCATCTGCGGAGTTTCAGGACTTCAGCCGGGAGTATGGGTTTCTGCACACGACCTCTAGCCCACATTATCCCCAGGCTAACGGTGCTGCGGAGCGCGCCGTTCAGACAGCGAAACATGTCCTGAAACAGCCTGACCCACATCTCGCTCTCATGTGCTACAGAGCGACCCCCAGTGCTGCAACGGGGGTGAGCCCAGCCATGCTCATGACTGGGAGGGAGATTCGAACTACTCTTCCTATGCTGGAGCACAAACTCCATGCTACTCCCGTAGACAGACATCAAGTTCAGCAGAAAGACAGCCAGGCCAAGTCGGCTTATCTGTTTTTCCACGACCGTCGTCATTCTGCACGGCCACTTCCTGTTCTACAACCCGGGCAGGACGTCAGGGTGAAACTTGATGGAGAGAAAGGGTGGAGAACACCGGCTAAAGTCATTAGCAGGTGCAGAGAGCCACGATCCTACATGGTGGAGACAGACAACGGAGCAGTTCTGCGGCGCAATAGGAGGCATCTGCAGGCCGTTCCACAGCCTGTGGACCCACCTGAACAACAGCAGCAGTTGCAGTCATCCAGATCCCCTGCGCAGCAGCCCAGCAGCACTCTACCTGTGGTCAGTCCAGGCCACACAGACAGTGCCCCTGTCCAGGGACATTCTGACCCAGTTGTTGAATGCACACCACAGCCTTCAACCCCACGCGGAGGCGTGCAGGTGACATCCAGAGGCCGAGTAGTCAGAGTTCCCATCAGGTATAGAGACAAAAACATTTAAGAGTGCTTACCTCTGCACTATGTTTGCAGTTTGATTAAGCTGAGTTGAGTTAAGAGTGATGATTACAGTTATCGTGACAGTTAAAACTACGTAGCACTTTAGGTTAAAGTCGGTTATGCAGTATGTTACATGTTGCCAGTTATGTGATTATCGGTTCACTCTCAAAAGAAAATCATCATTCCACATGGTCATATTTTGCATTGTGAATACTGAGACTATGAGAGACTTTGGAGAGGTTACGGTAATAGGAACAGCATCTATCGAGGGCAGAATAATCCCTACGATGCTGCGGACTGAGGGCAGTCTACCCCGACGTCCTAGATGTATAAGTTGTTATGTTCCATGCATTCATGTATATGTTAGGAGAGTTGCATCCTTGTTTGAAAATGTGTGTCTACTCTCTTAAGAAGGGGAGATGTGGTGAAACGCGATTACAGGCTACTGTAGTCGCGTTAGTGTGACGTCAGTAGAGCGCCAAGTTGTTGCTGTGTGTACGCTGTTCACATGTGCGCAGTTAATAAATGGCGACTGAATGCCGCAGCAAGTCAACCGAGTCCTCGTTTTTCACACGAGTAAAAACTCATGACAGTTATTAATTCACAAATTAAGATTTTTGCGCTCAAAACATATGAAAATGATCAATCAATGGATTAATGAACTAACAGACAAATAATTTGCAACTATTTTGATAATCATGTTATAATTCTAAATGGGCTCCATCTTAACTACAACAGCAAAATCCTGCTTTGACATTAATGTGTAAGTAATAAATGAATAAATGAATGAATCAGTCAGTCAGTCCATCTGTCTGTCTGTCCATAAACTCCTTTAATTTGTGCACTGTTATTTTGTCCTTTTTTTCCCCCCATCGTCTTACATTGGTTGCTGCTTTATAATTGTCCATGTTTCCAGATATTTCTGGTAATGTGTGGTTTCTGGTGGTGGAATGATCTCACTGTCCACACATCCCAGGGGGGTACAAGACACTCTACTTTTCAAAGGTATAGATCTTTTTCTTGATTTGTTATAATACCGTATCACAATGAAGTAGAAGACATAAATCCCCTCAAATGTTGGTGTCACAGCTTGCATTCTGCTCCCCTGCTCGCCCAGTGTTTTTTCCACTCTACCTGCTCCCACCTGATCACTCCATTCCACTCACCTGCTTCCACAGCTGAAGCTCCTCAGTCAGTCAGCCTGGTATTTAAGCCTCTCCATCACACACTCTTTGCCAGATTGTTCTTCGCCCACATGCAAGACTTTCCAGCAGTCCTTACCTGCCTGATCTCCCATAGCCAACCCTGCCTGCCTCTGACCTGCCTCTGACCTGCCTACATCGTGTGTTTCCCAGTAAACTCACCAGCCTTCTGTCTCCGACCGACGCTGAGTTCTGCCTCAGAGTCTCTGGTTTCTGTCTGCCTGTGCTCGTGTGGTGGTTTCTTGCAATGGTGTTTCAGCGTGAGCGTTCCCACCTGCTTGCCAGTTGCCTGCTGCAGCTCAGAGATCTGTGTGACACCACATGCTACCTTGTGTGTGTGTCCTACTGTCACCTATCTGTCGGCTCCTCGATCCATTGCCTGGTTTCCGCTTACCTGCTGTTCATCCCTTGTATATTTTATGACAAGGACATTGTAGCTGCTACAAGAGAGCACCGAACAAAGTTTCACTGTATTTATTGCAGTGAAAATAAAGCTTCTTCTTCTTGTCGGCACTCCTACTTCACTGGACTGCTCCTCTGTCTTGGACCCCTCGCACTCTTGACCACGCCATCAGTAAGCCCCTCTTTGTTACCTCTGCCTGCTAACAGACTAAACTGTTCGGGTCCGAGGACTCTCATCTACATTCTCTGTCCTGTTTCTGGGTTCAGTCCAGTTTGTTACCTGACTCCTGAATCCAGAGACTGTTTGTGGGCTCTGTGCCCGAAGAACGAACTATTGCCAGAGTGTCCTCATCTGTTCAAGTTTCTGTTTATTCTGTGTATAAATAAAGGTTGTTGCCAAACGCCGCTCTGTGCCTGTGTGCTGCATCTGGGTCCCACACATACCCATTACAGTTGTTGAAGCTTGCCTGCTGAAGGCACACCTGTAAGAAACTATTAAGAAGGCAAAAGTTATTGTCTTTTATTGTACTTCATCCATAAGTAGCATTTGTTACGTTTTGGTAGCACATCACCACTGTGAAATAACTTAAAATCATAATTATTTAAAGTACAGCAGGATGTCATGTCAACTGTTTGGATCTGTAACAGTACTGTACCACATACATACCCAGTAAAAAAACAGATGCAGTATGAGTCATTTCTAAAATACCCTGTACCAGGTACCAATTACTCACAAAATACAATGCTAAAAAAAAAATTAAAGGAACACTTTATAGTCACAGTATGACACCAAGTCAGTAAAACTTCAGGAATACCAATCTGTCCATTTAGCAAGCACAAGTGATTGTGAATCAGTTTCACCTGCTTTGGTGCAAATTAAAGTGACAACAGTTGCAATAACAAGACAAAAGCAAGACAATTCCCAAAAAGGGAATGGTTTTGCATGTGGTGGCCACAGACAGTTGCTCTCCCCTTATCCTTCCTGACTGATTCTTTAGTTTTTTTGTGTTCTTCTAGTATCCTTGTCACTACCTGTAGCATGAGGCGGTACCTGCAGCCCAGTCAGGTTGCACAGGTAGTCCAGCTCCTCTAGGATAGTCACATATGTGCAGTCTCAAGGTTTGCTGTGTCTCCGAGCACAGTCTCAAGAGCATGATACCAGGAAACCAGCAGTTACAGAAAGAGAGCTGGACAGGGCCGTAGAGGGGCATCAACCCAGCAACAGGAGCGATATCTGCTCCTTTGTGAGGAGGACATCCCAACACAGTGCAGCTTGATTGCCATTCGCCAGAGAACACCAGAACTGGCAGGTCCACTATTGATGCCCTGTTCTTTTCACACTGAGCACGTGACAGGCATGACAGAGTCTGGAGTCACCGTGGTGAATGTTATGATCCCTACAACATCATCCAGCATGACGCATTTGGTGGTGTGTCATTGATGGTGTGGGGAGGCATATCCTTGGAGGGTTGCACAGGCCTCCATGTCAATTCCAACAGTACCCTGACCACTGTTAGGTACTGGAATTACATTTTCAGAGTGATTGTCAGACCTGGTACAGTGGGCCCTGGGTTCCTCCTGGTGCAGGACAATGCCCAGCCTCATGTGGCCAGAGTGTGTAGGCAGTTCCTGGATGATGAAGGCATTGATGCCATTGACTGGCCCTCTCGATGCCCTGACCTAAATCCAACTGAACACCTATGGGGCGTTATGTATCTGTGCATCCAACACTGCCATATACCACAACAGACTGTCCAGAAGGTCACTGATGCCCTGATCCAGGTCTGAGAGGAGATCCCCCAGGGCACCATCCGTTGAGTCATCAGGAGCATGCCCAGACGTCTTAAGACACAGTTTCCCTGGATGGCATTGCTCTGGCCTCTAGCACAACCGTAGGAAACCTCGCAGTAAGATTTGATCAAGATCTGTCTTTTAACCTTCACATAAAACAAACTTCAAGGTCTGCATTCTTTCATTGGCATAATATTGCAAAAATTAGGCCTATCCTGTCTCAAAAAGATGCAGAAAAGTTGGTCCAGGCATATGTTACCTCTTGGCTTGATTGCAGCAATTTCCTATTATCAGGTTGCTTTAATAAGTCTTTAAAAACTCTCCAGCTCATCCAGAATGCAGCGGCACATGTACTGGCAGAAACTAAAAAGAGAGATAATATTTTTCTTGTTTTGGCTTCTTTGCACTAGCTCCCTGTAAAATCCATTCTACCATTGTATTTATACACATATGATTATTGTCACATTGATAAGGCATAATTTTATGTAATTTAAGTAGTATGCAAAAAAGAGAAAAAAAGGCAGCGGTGGGCTGATAAATTCAACCAGTGTGGCGACCTAATCCTCTGGTGTTGTAGATGAAACTAGTATCAGCATGCAGATTTTTCATGCAGCAAAGCGAGATGGTCATTGAATAAATGCAACAAAATCTTCACTTCCAGGGAGGCTCAGCTTCCCTGGGACCTAATGGAGCAGTAGGCGGGAGAGGATGCTTGGTGTATGCATGATGATTGGAGGAATTATCGAAAAGGCTGAACCCCTTTGTGATTGACAGTGCTTTTGAAATACACACTGGCATCATCGTATTTCAAGCTCAGTCCCATGCGGATATTTGTAAGTGTGGTTGAAAAACGGCTTCAATTAAATGTTCCTTTTATAAATTACTGCTACAATATGACAAATTGTATGATGTAAACTTAAAGTGAGCTTCCCCTGTTTGAAAGACCAGCAGCCACCACCACAGCATGGTTTGCTTGTTTGCTCCATGTTCGCAGGTTGATGGGATACGCCTATTGATAGTAATTATCATTTACTTATATGGCGGTCACTGGCTTTTCATCAATCAATCAATCAATCAATCAATCAATCTTTATTTATAGAGCACTTTTCATACAAATGTAGCACAAAGTGCTTTACATGTTGAAAGCAGAGCCCCCATCCCCAACAGATCCCCCACAGACCCCCACACCTCCCTCACCCCCCTGTCCCGATGTGATAATCAATCAATCAATCAATCAATCAATCAATCAATCAATCAATCAATCAATTTTTATTTATAAAGCCCAATATCACAAATGACAATTTGCCTCAGAGGGCTTTACAGCATACAACATCCCTCTGTCCTTAGGACCCTCACAGCCGATAAGGAAAAACTCCCCAAAAAACCCCTTTAACTGGGAAAAAAAAATGGTAGAAACCTCAGGAAGAGCAACTGAAGGAGGGATCCCTCTTCCAGGACGGACAGATGAGCAATAGATGTTGTACAGAACAGATCAATATAATAAATTAACAGTAATCCATATGACACAATGTGACATAAAGAGAGACAGATATTATATTAATAATATGATTATATATGTATGTGACAATAATGATATGTGTATAATAGTACAGGTATGACTAATAGTAACAGCAGCAGTGGGAGGAATCAGGCAGGACCATGGCAGCAGCACAACCACAACACATCATCCAGGCACAGCTGCGGTACGAGTTAACCTGCAAGACAGTGGAGCACAAAGGCTCCGGAGAACAAGCTGAGTTTAATAAGAAAAAAGAAAAGGAAGAAGAAGAAGAAAAAAAATAATTATAAGGTTGAGCATAGAAGAAACAAAGAGGAAACACTATCACATGGAGCCGTCCGCGTCGGGAGGCGGCCACCGCCCCCGGCAACCCGGCTGCCAACAGGAACCTGCATCCCGACTTAGGCAGGGGAAGAGCCCATCGTCACCACCCAAAGGTGATGGTCTGAACCCTCCACCCCACCAGGGGAGAGCGGACCCTGAGCCAACGCCACAGCAGCCAGAACCAGCAGTCGCCCCCCGGTGCAGACGAGGAAACACTGGTTAAGAACTAAACTATATCATAAAATATGAAGATGTAACATAAAATAAACAAGTTATTAAATAAATTTAAACATATACAGTAGATAAAAGTAGAGTCGGCTAAAAGTAAATACAATAAATAGTATCTAAATAATAATAAATAGTATCTAAGTTATCTAACAGTGTAAAAAAAAAAGTTATACTACATCAGTAAGATTAGGAAGATAAAAGGGACATTAGTTAAAAGCCAGATTAAAAAGGTGGGTCTTGAGCCTGTTTTTAAAAATTTCAGCATTCTCTGCGGCCCTCAGATTCTCTTGCAGGCTGTTCCATAAACGTGGGGCATTGTTATGCCCCGTCTAGGGGTGTCTGAGACACAACATGAAAGGTCCCCATCTTCCCCACCTCCCAAGGATCCACAAGGACCAACGGTTGAATGTATGAAGAAAATTAAAGATTTATTTACAAGAATTAAAGAATATTAAAGGATGTACTGAGTTAGACTTCAGGAGGGACTAATGCCAAAATAACAAACAAAACAAACCTATCTGGAAAGTAAATAACTAACCTAACTGGTAGAGAAAAACAATGACAAAAACCTTACCTTCCTAACTAAATAAACAGGAGAAAATAGAAATAACCAAACTGGCAGTCCCACCCTACTTCTCAACAAAAGTTACTCAATTTTAAGGACAAAGAAACATGTGGCCGGTTGGGAGATGAGGGGGATGAGGTCTGCTGTCTGCTGCCCAGCGGCGTCGGCCATCTTGGCTCCTTATATGACAGGTGGAACCGTTACAACGACCAATCAGAGACGAGGAGATGGTATGATCCTCCAATCACCACTGGGCCATGGCACAGGCCAATTTACATGGAAGACAAGGAGCAGACAGAGAGCAGAACACAAGAGGACAATCCCCAAGACAAACGACGCTAGTCGTAACACCCCCATACCCAAGAATTAAACATTCCCCTATAATGTTTAATTCCTACTGAACAACTGAACACCTGGATAAAGCATCTACAATGACGTTATCTGTACCCTTCTTATGGGAAATCTGCACATTAAAATCCTGCAGAAGAAGAGACCAGCGCATGAGCCGCTGGTTAGAGTTGCGCATGTGTGACAGAAACACTAAAGGGTTATGATCTGTAAAGACTTGGATCGGCTGCGAACTGGAACCAAGATAAACAATCCCCAAGACAAACGACGCTAGTCGTAACAGGCATAATACTGGAAAGCTGCCCCAACGTGGGTTTTTGTATTAACTTTTGGAATGACTAAAAGGCCAGTGCCGGAGGACCTCAGGGTCCACGAGGGTTCATAAGATAAAAGCAGGTCAGAAAGATAAGAAAGGGCAAGACCATTAAAACATTTAAAAACAATTAAAATTACCTTAAAATCAATCCTGAAACACACAGGGAGCCAATGCACTGATTCTAAAACCGGTGTAATGTGAGCACGCCTTCTGGTCCTCATCGGCACATGTGCAGCTGAATTCTGGAGTAATTGGAGGTGTGAAATACTGTTTTTGAGAAGACCAGAAAGCAGGGCATTGCAGTAATCAATACGACTGGAAAGCATGCATCAGCACCAGCATCAGCATCTCCGTGTTGGCCAGAGAGAGAAATTGGGCTATATTCTTGAGGTGATAAAAACCTGTTCTCTATCGTATGAGAATATCTCTCCACCACATATAGAATATATGTTATGGGATTTACTGACATCCTAGCAGCTGACGTGAAAACTTCTTTAAGACACACCACGCCTACCGTGGCTTCCCCTGCGCCCTATAAATAGGCCCAGCTGCGCAGGGATCAGCTGATTCTCTGATTTTCACTGCAGATCAGACGACGTGAGACACTTGTTGTGAGAGGGGGAGACGATTGGTGGCTTTGTGCAATCCACATACCTTCGGGTAGAGAGCTGGTCTACGTAGACTCCTCTCAGGGTGACAGGTCGCCTTTTTGCTCCCTTGCATTTCGTGGGGAAGAGGAGTTGAGCAGGGGGTACTTAACGTACAGCTGGTCTGAGGAAGCGACGAAGTCGCGGGTGCAGCCGGCGTCCTCTCTCATATCTCCCTTTTCCTTCTTCAGCGTGAGGAAGTTGTCCGTGGGAGGGTTGTGATCATTTGGTCCAGCTGGCCGGAGAAGCGACGAGTCGCGGGCACGGCTAGCACTCCCCTCCCGGGCGGCTTTCTTGCCGAAAAAAAAAAAAAAAAAAACGTTGGTCGCATTGCCGTGTCGGCGGTGGCACGCCAGTGTCAATTCACTCCCCATCCCCGTTTCCGTGTTGATTCTTGTAGGAAGAATTCACAGGGAATAAATAAAGCTAACAACCTTAGCAACACAGCGCCTTGAACTTTTCCGGGTCACGTGACGGTGACGTCACCGCCATGACGAGCCGGGACAGTCCATTGTGCCTGGGCTGTGGGGGTAAGATCCCCATAGATGACTCCCATGACTTGTGTATTTTTTGCTTGGGAGGGGAGCATGCATGGGCGGCACGGGAGGATCCTGCTACATGTATGAGTTGCTTTTGCATGTCAGCTAGGCAAAGGGAAGCACGTTGCCGCTTGTTTCAGGAACAAGGCACAACAAGGGAGACCCTCACTGTAGGCTTACAGGCTGCCAAGCGGTTCAAGCCTACAGTCGTGGAAACAGGACAGGCTGGCATGGCCTCCACTCCAGGCCCACTTACTGTGCACACAGTTGGGGGGGTGCGGTCTGTGTCCAAGTCTGGCCCAGCCGAAGTGGTGCATTCGCCCCCAGGGCCCTCATATGGCGAACGCCCCGCATCCCCATTCATAGATGTGGAGGGGGATGACGAGGTTGTTTCCCTGTTTCCTTCAGAGGAGGAGGATATGTTCGCTGCGGACCAGCAAGAGGAGGGGGAGCTCGATGACAGACGGTCGCCCCTCCTGCAAGGTCTTATTAGTAGGGCAGCAGCGGCTCTGGGTGTGGAGGAGCCGCCTGTACAGGGGCTCGGGCCGTCACGATTTGACGATGAAAAGGGGGGGTCTCAGCCTTCGACACGCTTCTTGGTGCCCCTCCTCTCAGACTTTGAGGAGGTGGTCAGGAAGCAATTTAAAACCCCACGGGCAATGGGCCACTGGTCCGGGCTCTGTCGGGCCATGACTGCAGTTTACACTCCGGAGAGGATCGGTTGTGGGCCGCCTCCCTCTGTGGACGCAGCATTGGCAGCTCTTGTGACTCCCTCAAAGTCAGTTCTGGGAAAAGGGAAGAGCCGGAGCAAGAACTGCAACATGATGGATGGTTTGCTAGAGAGGATGCACGGGGCTATGGCAGTCCAGACAAAACTGGCCAACACGGCGGCTATATTGTCCCTGTATCAGCGGCACTTAGTCCAGCAGCTTTCAGAGGAGTGTGGGGGACAGCTGGTAGAGGAACTGCAGCAGGTCTCTTCACTTCTCCCCAAGCTTATGAGAGAGCAGGGGGAGGCAGCTGGCAAGGCTTTGTCAGGTCTCTGGCAAGTGCGCCGTCATCTGTGGCTGTCACAGTCCCAGCTGCAGCCTGAAGACAGGGCATGTCTACTCAGGCTGCCTGTGGAGCCAACAGCTATGTTTGGGCCGGATGCGACGGCAATGATCCAGCAGGCGCAGGAGGCCCGTCGTGCGGCTCGAGAAATGTCAAGTGCCCTGAGGCAGACTACGGGCTGGCAGGAGGTGCGTCGGCCACAGCAGGTGCACCAACAGCAGCATCAGGCCAGTCAAGCCCAGCCAGATCTGAGGGCCCGGCTGGATGCAGGGCGGCGTAGCAGGAGAGGACAAAAAGGGCGTGGGGGCAAAGCATCCCAGGGCCCCAAGTCCCAGTCCTGACGCCATTTTTCCCCCTGTCGGCCCAAACCCTCAGGGGCCTCATGCAGCATGGGAGTCCCTGGGGGCGGACCCCTGGGTTGTTTCAACAATGACCCAGGGGTATCGTCTTCAGTTTTTGAGCGCCCCTCCTGTGACTTCGGGACCGGCTTTTACCGTCGTGGCAGATCGCCAACGCAGAGAGGTCTTGCACTCAGAAATCTCCACTCTCCTGGCCAAGAGGGCCATCAGAGAAGTGGGGCACGAGGACAGGCGGGCAGGGTTCTATTCCCGTTATTTTCTGGTCCCGAAACGCGATGGGACACTCCGGCCCATTTTGGACCTCAGGGGCCTGAACAAGTTTCTTCGGCCCCTGAGGTACAAGATGTTATCTGTACCACGGGTGAAGCAAGCGGTCCTGGTGGGAGACTGGTTTGCAACAGTCGACCTAAAGGACGCGTACTTCCATATTCCAATTTGGGAGGGCCACAGAAGATTCCTCCGGTTTGCCTTCGACGGCAAGACCTTCGAATTCTGTGTCCTCCCCTTTGGGATATCGCTGGCTCCTCGCACCTTTACCAGGTGCATGGATGCGACCTTGGGGCCTCTGCGGCGGCAGGGTCTCAGGATACTAAATTACCTGGACGATTGGCTCATATGTGCTCAGACAGAGGAGCAATGCCGTCGCCATGTCCAAATGTTGTTGGCGCACATCCAGTATCTGGGTCTGCGCATCAACGAAAAAAAGTGCAATCTGCAGCCATCTCAAGCCACCCAGTTCCTAGGTATGTGGCTGGATACCAGGATTGGGTTGGTAACACTGACTCAGGCCAGACAGGATTCCCTCAGGGAATGTCTGGAGCAGTTTCACCTGGGGGCCAGGGTCACATGGACCCAGTGTCTTCGCCTGTTGGGTCTCATGGCCGCTGCTGTACAGGTGGTGCCTTTAGCGCTCCTGCACATGCGGCCAGCACAGCGTCACCTGTATGGCTTGGGGCTCTGCCCCCAGAGGCATCGGCGGGCGTCTGTGCTTCTTACCAGCAAGCTGTGCACAGCTCTCAAGTGGTGGAAGGTCCCAGAGAACTTGGCGAGAGGCAGCAGGCTGGGCCCAGTGCTGCGCCGCCAGGTGATCTCTGTGGATGCATCCCTCGAGGGGTGGGGTGCCATCCACGAAGGCAGAGGGACCAGTGGACGTTGGGGAGCCCTGTGGCAGGGCCGCCATATCAACGCACTGGAACTGAGGGCAATCCACCTGGCCCTGGTGCATTTCCTCCCAGTACTGCGGGGCCGCCACGTGCTTGTAAGAACCGACAGCACCACGGCAGCTGCATACGTCAACAGGCAGGGAGGAATGGGCTCTCTATGCCTGAGCAGGATTGCGTACAGACTGTGGACGTGGGCATACAAGCAGTTCTTGTCACTCAGGGCAATGCATGTGCCGGGAGTGTTGAATGTGGCGGCAGACCTCCTGTCCAGGAGGGGACCGCATCCAGGGAACTGGCGGCTGCATCCAGCAGTGGTGGAGGAGATCTGGCGCCGCTTCGGAAGAGGGGTGGCCGACCTGTTTGCCTCGAGCGAGAATGCTCACTGCCCACTGTACTACTCCATCGAGAGGGATTCGCCTCCCCTGGGCTGCGATGCCATGGCGCACCAGTGGCCTCAGGGGCTGCTCTATGCTTTCCCCCCATTCAGCCTCCTGCCCAACCTGCTACAGCGGATCAGTCAGGAGGACGTTCAGGTGATTCTGGTGGCCCCGGCCTGGCCACACATGACATGGTTCTCATGGGTCACACCGCTGTTGCACGGGACACCTTGGAAGCTCCCAGTTCGCCGGGACTTGCTGAGCCAGGTGCAGGGGACCCTGTTCCATCCCTTCCCGCAGGGGCTGAATCTCTGGGCCTGGCCACTGAGAGGGCCAGCTTACTAGACATGGGGCTATCAGGTTCGGTGGTTCATACCATGCAGCATGCTTGAGCCCCATCGACAAGGGCGGCATACTCCTATCGGTGGGAGCTGTTTGTGTCATGGTGCAATGCCAACCAATTGGACGCAATGTCATGCTCGGCTCCAGGGGTACTCAGATACCTGCAGGAGCTCCTTGAGTCAGGTAAGTCAAGCTCCACCCTGAGGGGTGTAGTTGCGGCCATAAAAGCCTCTCGTGCTGGTCAGGCTAAGCTAACTTCTCATGATGCTGGCCTCATAGCACAGTTCCTCAAGGGGGCACAGAGGCTGGTGCCACGTAGAAGATCGACCATCCCGACATGGGACCTGGGCAGGGTCCTGTCAGCTTTGGGGCAGGCGCCCTTTGAGCCCCTGGATACTGTGAGCCTTCAGTGGCTGTCACTCAAGCTGGCCTTCCTCCTGGCAATCACATCTGCTAAGAGAGTGGGGGAACTGCATGCTCTCTCTGTACAGGAGAGTTGCTGCCGCTTTCTTCCAGAAGATGCAGGGGTTATCCTCCGTCCAAACCCAGCATTCTTGCCTAAGGTGCTCACTGATTTTCACATAAATCAATCAGTGGAGCTGCGAGCTCTTAGGCCCTGCCAAGGGGCAGGCAGGGGTATGCAGTGGTCAGCGCTGTGCCCGGTTAGGGCACTTAAGATTTATATTCAGCGTACGGCTGCATTCAGGAAGACTGATCAGTTGTTCGTCTGTTTCCAGCCTCAGCGCCGGGGGAAGCCGGTGTCTAAGGCTGGGCTCTCTCACTGGGTGGTGGAGGCTATCCACCGAGCATACAGTGAGACGGGGGAGCCTTTGCCGGAGGGAGTGAAAGCGCACTCTACACGAGGCGTATCCACCTCCTGGGCCTTGTGGCGCGGGGCTGCCCTCTCAGAAGTATGCGCGGCCGCCACATGGGCCACGCCAAATACCTTCATCAGATTTTATAATTTGAATGTGGCCACCAGTACCTCCTTTGGGGAGCATGTGCTGGGGGTCATGTCAACCTGAATGTTGATTCACTATGCCCCTGGGCCAGTTGACCTTGGGCCTGGCCAGGGTGATGTAGCGGGAACTTAGTCAGTGGCCTAGCAGAGTGCTGGCCATCTGAGTGGCCTCTTCCTTGCACCCAGCCCTTGCGTCTGGCGGGGTCGGGTATGCGAGTGTCATGCACAGCTGGTGGCACATAGCGTCTTGCGGTGTCGCCAACTTCGATGCATGCATTTGTATATAGTTCTGTGGTGATTTTGTACACACTGTAAATATTGTGCACTCGGGGTGGGGACGTCTCATTCGAAACTACCTCATGGGTTATTATTGGAGCGGTGTTTGCGCTGTCTCCTTGGACCCTCGCGGTGTGTCTTACAGAGCCCATAACATATATTCTATATGTGGTGGAGAGATATTCTCATACGATAGAGAACGTGGGGTTACAGGGTAACCCTGGTTCTCTGAGAATAGAGAATATCTCTCCACATCGAGGCCGCTCGGGACCCGTTCAAATCAGAGTGAATCAGCTGATCCCTGCGCAGCTGGGCCTATTTATAGGGCGCAGGGGAAGCCACGGTAGGCGTGGTGTGTCTTAAAGAAGTTTTCACGTCAGCTGCTAGGATGTCAGTAAATCCCATAACATATATTCTGTATGTGGTGGAGAGATATTCTCTATTCTCAGAGAACCAGGGTTACCCTGTAACCCCACGTTTTTACAACTTGCTTAATATGTGGGATAAAACTAAGCTCAGAGTCAGAAATGACTCCCAGATTTCTTACTTGGTCAGATGGATTCAATGACAATGCATTTAATTTTGATCACTGTTTCCTCTCTCTTAGCCTCAGGACCGATAACTAAAACTTCAGTTTTGTCCTGGTTGAGCTGTAAAAAGTTCTCTGCCATCCAGGATTTGATATCTAAGATACAGTTAAAAAGGACATCAACTGGCCCTGTGTCATCAGGAGACATGGCGATGTAAAGCTGTGTATCACCGGCATAACTATGAAAAATGATGCCATGTCTCCTGATGACATTCCCAAGTGGGAGCATGTATAAATTAAAAAGCATGGGGCCTAGGATTGAGCCTTGGGGCACACCACATTTTATTTCATGGACCCCCGAGGAGCATGTATCCATACTTACCATAAATTTTCTATCTGTGAGATAGGAGTTGAACCAGTTGAAAGCAGTGCCAGAGAGGCCAACCAGGTATCTAAGTCTGTTTGAAAGAATAGGGTGATCGACTGTATTGAAAGCTGCACTTAGATCCAGTAGCACCTGGACTGAAATCTTGTGTGAGTCCGAACTGCACCTGAGATCATTTACAATCTTTATCAAGGCTGTCTCTGTACTGTGGTTCATCATAAAACCAGATTGATATTTCTCAAAAATGTTGTTTTTAGTTAAAAAGTTATTCAACTGAATAAAAACAAGCTTCTCTAAAATTTTGCTTAAGAATGGCAGGTTGGATACTGGTCTGTAGTTATTAAAATATCAGGATCCAAATTGTTCTTCTTCAGGAGGGGCTTCACAACTGCCGTTTTAAAGGCATCAGGAAAGGTGCCTATCTGAAGAGAGCAATTCACAATGTTTAAAAGCTCACTTTCAAAGGATCCATAAAATGTTTTTAAAAAGTGATGTGGGGATTGGATCTAAGAGGCAGGTGGTTAGATTTATTTGGGAGAAAAATCTACCAAGTGTCTTAGCATCAACCGGAACAAACTGTCCAGTGTCAATTTGGTTTAAAATTCTCTGGTCAGATAAAATGCTCGATCTAATAAAATCAATTTTGTTCCTGAAGTGGTCTGCAAACCTCTCACACAAAGAGTAAGAAGTTGAACTTCTGTATTTATTAAAATCAGGGTTGATTAAATGATCTATGGTAGAAAAGAGGACTTTGGGGTTATTTTTGTGATTGGAAATTACACTTGCAAAGTAATTATTCCTGGCCTGTTTCACATTGTTATTATATAATTAAATTTTTTCTTTGAGTATTTGATAATTAATCGTTAATTTATTTTTCCTCCATTGTCTTTCAGCTTTCCTGCATTGTTTTTTTTTTTTTTAATTTTCTGATTTCCTAGTTTCTCGGTGGTGGTGTGGGCTTTGTTTTTATCTTTTTCAGTGCAAGAGGAGCTACCAAATAGATGCTTGACTTTAATTTACTGTTAAAATTTTTAAGGATAAAATCACAGGATGCTGGTAAATAACTGGAGGACTTTTATGTACAACTTCAATAAAATTTGCAGCCACTTCCAGAGTCAGATAGGGCTTCCTCACAGTTTGCACCGAGGTCTCCTGTATAAAACCGGTGATGTTAAAAAACACACAGTAGTGGTCAGATACAGCCAAGTCAAGAACAGAGGACACACCGGTGGACAAGCCATGGGTAATGACAAGGTCCAGAGTGTGTCCCCTGTTGTGAGTCGGCTGCATGACATGCTGGGTAAAATCCATGGAGCTAAGCACGTTGACGAACTCTTTGGATAGATGGTCTGACTCTTTATCTATGTGTATGTTAAAATCACCGGCTATGACAATTATAAGAAGTGAGGATTATTGCTAAAAACTCAGAAAACATGTTTTGAAGGCAGTGCACTGTCTTGGTGGTCTGTAAACTGTAATACATAAAAGTTTCATTTAACAAAGAGCGAACTTTTAAAAGTGCCATTTTGAAGGTTGCCGGTGAGTTATTGGTCAGTGGGATGGTTGCCTGTGTGTTATTGTCAGGTATTTGATTTACCGGATGCCAGTGGTACAGTGGTCCCTTGAGAAGTGGGTACACTCTAAATTTTCACCTTTTTTTTAAGTAGTACAGAAAAAAGGACGATTTTAGAACCAGTGACTGTAAGTGAGTGTAAGACTACTCTATTTACCCAAAAATCTGTCATTTCTACTTGCTCACTATTATAAAATTATCATGACTTAATTAGGAGCAGTTTGTAGTTACTACTGGTCACACAAGCACAATGGATGAATGTAAAATGTATTTATCATGAGGCAAACATGGTGTTTTGGTTATTTTTTGAACATTTATTTAAATAAAATACTTTAAATCTGAAGTTGACAATGCATTCTTGTTGCTGATTTGGGCCTCTTTATAGAAAAGTCAGATATGTTTCCCTTTCTTTTCATTGCTATCTGTCCCTATACAAAAAAAGACAGCCTGGTTAGACCTCAATATTGTTTTAGGCTGAATCTCAAACTATTTGTCCCATTCTTGTGTTTTAACTTACTTAAAAATCAACTGCCAGCCTAGCTACTATAAAATTAAACTAGATCATGTAGGTTAGTTAAGGCTAAGTAACTTGTCTAACGTTATAATTAAGACCTTTACAATAACAAACAAGCTTCATAGACAATGAGATAATCAGTTTCATCGAACATTAGCGGAGCTGCAGCCGTCCTGCATCAAGTGGAATCCAGCTCGGTCCTTTCAGCGGCCATGAACGCCCGAGCCGGCTGTCCGGTCACGGCTGGCGGCTCTGTCCGGTCATGGTCGGTGTACGGAGCGGTTCTCCTGGATGCAGAGCGACTGCAGCTCCGCTTTGGCTGCGGGGGAGAAGCTGCGGTTCGGCTGCTACAGCTACTCTCACGGCATCTAGCTAGCTTCATAAAGTTAGCCAACTCGCACAGTTTAACTATTGGCGACAAAATCTCTTCTCCTCTAAAATCTCTTCTCCTCTAAATTTGCAGTCCTATTGCCAGTAGTTCAGAACCATGATTCATTTGGAAACCACCTTAAAACTTACCTCAGAGTTATATCTTCCATCAACTCACCGCCGCTTGTTCTGTTGCTTGGTCTGCTCTGCTGCCGTTCACAGTCAAGTGGCACACACAGACACCTGAGGTGTTAGCGATATTTTAATCGGCATGACCACCCCTATTCTGCTTCTGATTGGCTCATCAGTTACCATGCCTAAAGTTAACCAATTTAATCAGTGAAGGCAGCGAGTACCAGCCAATTAGAGGCAGAGGAGGGTGAGTCATGGCTTCACCATCCTTGAGGGAAAAAAGGGCAATCTGGCAGTTAGATATTACTGAAAGATGGGCATCGGGGGGGTTTAGAAGTGGGTATATGCAATGCTGACTGAAAAATAAGTGGGTATACTCCGTATACCGGCGCATACCCTCGACTACACCACTGCCGGATGCAAACATCACAGGTCAGGTCTCATGTGAGCAGCACATCTTCTTTGAGTGGACCTGACTGTGATGATAGTCCTAATGGGGTAAACTGGTGGTGAGTTATTTAGAGCAGCAGGTGCCAGAAGAGGACAGCAGGGGACGCTAGTGCTGGAGATGGTTGTCTGTGGAGATACAGTGGAGGAAGTGGGGGAAAACAGTCAATCGTGTGTAGATGTTGTGGTCTGAACAGCGTGCTGGATATTGGCAGCTAACACACGGCTGCCCAGTCTGCTAGGGTGGATTCCCTCGGTCCTGTAAAACGAGGACCGGTTCCAGAACAAGTTAAAATTGTCTATAAAACCTAACCTGTTCAGAGTGCAGGCGGACTGGAGCCAGGTGTTTAGGCTAAGGAGCCTGCTAAAGCTCCATGCTCCACGGGCCAGAGAGGGGAGGGGCCCGGAGATAAAAACTGACTTCCCACAGCCATTTGGCAAATTAAAAACTTCATTAAAATCCTTTTTCATCACCTCTGACTGTCGATGGGACGTGTCATTAAAAACTACATGTAAAATCAACCTCTTAATCAAGGATGGGAAAGAGCGCAGCAGCCCTGGGAGTTTTTCTAAGATTACTGGGACTGTGGCACTAGGGAAGCAGTGGGTGACAACGCTGAAGAAGCACACTTTCCTGATGATGGAGTCCCCGACAATTGCTGTAGTCGGGGAGAACAGGGGACGAGAGGACGAGGATGCTGATGAGGCTGGCTTTGGAGACGGTGCCACTGTGAGCCTCCCACCCAACGACCCTGGATGTTAAGCTGTGGACAGTGACAGCTGTGGCGAAGAGCCACGGCGGGCAGGGAGAGGTGTCGAAGCCAGAGCTGTGTCCCTCCGCTGGGGTGCTGGGGTGATCAGCGGTGTGAAGCGGCAAGTCTTGGTGCACCGCACCAAGACTCTGTGTCCCGGTGGTGGAGGCTGCCTGAAACCACAAGATAAAGGGGGAGATGGGCAGTGAGGCTGGGAACCCAACGCCAGAGAAGGGAAATCCCGCAGATCGAGAAAGTCAAACTTATCCTCCAGCTGGATGTTAAAGTGCAGTGCCCAGGAGGAGCACTGGTCTCCCCTGCTACGAGCACTGACCACCGACCATGGTTCTTGGTGAGATGGTGTGGAACTTATAGGTACCTTGGGTTTAGCTCCAAGCCGTGCCCAGGTGTCATCAGAGGCAGGAGGGGGATCTGCAGCAGGAGAGCCGGGGGAGACAGCTGGCTGCGTTGAAAACACCGGCTCCGATGGAGACGCTGGCTCCAGTGGACATGCTGCCTCAGTGGCTACAGCAGAGACATCTGGTACTTGGGCACTGGCAAGAGGGATGGTGGAGTCCAGCTTATCTGTGTTGGCAGGAGGACCACGCCTAGTGCAACCACGGATCAAGGAGTATTTCTTCCTTCCTAATCCAGTGAAGGTCAGAGATACAATGTTCCAGTTCCGCGATTGTCTGGGACATTCGGAGACAGCTGTCACATCTGTGAGGGCGCCATTGCTTGTGGTGCCATTAAGGGGGTAGGTGAAGTGCTTGGAATGGCACGGGCCTGACCACCGGTTCGAAAGTTGTTTATATCCTTGTCCAGTACTTTCCCTCTGATCTTGTTGTTTTAGTCCTCCGTTTTAGTGCTAAGCTAGCTAATGATCGACCAAAACACGGCGGCTAACATTAGCTGTTAGCTCGTTAGCTAGCTAAAACTGTCTCGGTTCTTTCTGAAAGTTGTTCAATAGTTACACCCTGAGTGAAAACTGACCTTTCACGGTGTACCGATAAACTGAAGCCTCGTGCTGTTCCTGCGTCAGTCACTTAGCGGAGGTCTGCCGAGTCTCAGGGCTGTTCAAACCACCATTTTCCTCTGTGGAGGTGGATGCAGCAACCATGTGGTTTCTCTCTCTCTCTCTCTCTCTCTCATTATCACTGCTTAATTGAGCCCGGTTTCACTCCAAAGTCATCAAAATCCGGCGCTTGGGCAGTGACTTGCGGTGTCAGAAACCAACAAAACACGGCGTCCTTTAACGTGGCCAGTTGCTGTCATGGACGAAGATGTACGTATGTCAAATGTGAGACATCTTTTACTGCTATAATTATGAATCTCAGTGCCTGCATTGTGTCCTCACCCTTTTTATCTCTAGTTTTGGAATTGAGTGAATTTCCACCTGTTTTTAGAGTGTGAAGTGAATCTGCCTTACTGTGAGTTTAATTTGGGACACGGATTCCTGTGAATTTGCTTTGTGTCTTACTGCGTGCTTAAACTGGACACTGATTTGCTGTGAATTGCTGTGATGTGTGCACACCGGGAACTTGATTCCGCATAATTATGAACAGCTGTGATTTGACTGCACCCAACCTCTTCTCTGTCACTACGTTTACACGTAGCCGCCTATTTCCATAAACGGACATTTCACCCTCTCCGTTTTCAAAAATAATTTCGTGCACACGTGTCCGTTTTCAGAAAACTTTGCGTTTACACCAACCCGTGTATGTATGCCGTCAGGACATTCCAAAACTGTAGGTGGCAGTGTAACGAGAAGCTGAAGCCCACGTTAGCCAATCAGAATCCCGAAAATAGCAACAACAGCAACGAATCACTTCCTCTTTCTTGTTTACGGAAAAATGGCGCCAGGATCATCATTCGTATGGACTGACTCTGAGGTAGAGCTCCTGTTGAATGTAACTTTAGATTACAAAGTGACAAGATTACAGGAGAACCTCGACTGGGATACGTGCCAAAGTAAATATGCTGACATACTGACCCTCTTTTTAGAGCACTACCCCAACACATCTACCGATTTTCCTCATCAAAAGGAGGACATTACCCGCGCCATCCTCACAACCAAGCTTAAGGCAGTTCGGAGCAAATACAGAGGTGCTGTGGATACAGGTCGTAGGTCTGGGCATGGAAGAATGGTCCTCCTGTATTTTGAATTGTGCAAGCAGGTATGGGGTGGTTCGCCGGCCACCACCACTTTGCCTACCGGTGTCGAAACTACCGACCTGGAGCCCTCGTCTCAAGACCCTCCCGGAGCCTCGTCTGAAGGCTCGTCAACATTGGAAGTCAGTGATGCTAGCGTCTTGTCTTAGGTAGACGTTGAAGGAGATCCTGATGATGACAGTGTGGCCCCACCAGTACCACCAGTTAAGGAGAGGAGAGATCTTCTAAACGTACGTATACAATTGTCGTTAGTAGCCTAGTTACCTGTATGTCTGACCTCATGAGATGGATGTGGTGTGATAAGTTCATTTCATTGTGGCCTAAACTTATTCCTACTGTGGTAGGTGGGATGGTAGGATTGAGGAGATCCTAGTGGATTAGGGGAAGTAGGAGCAGGTGTGTTAGTGGGAGGTGCTAAGGTGAGAAAAGGCCAAACTGCAGTGGGGTTGGCCTCTTTGTCTCCTCTTTGTCTGCACCTCTTGGTTGAGGCACACACACAGATCCAGGGTAAGACATGCAGTGATTGTTTGTTTCAGGTGTCATAATTTGAAGTTAGATGGGGAGGTTATATCTCTGTATTTCTTTTAGGAAAGCTGATTTAACACAGCCCCTCCTCATACACGCAGTTGTGGTAATTTAAAGTACCTTAGGCAAATCAGCGTTATATTAATGTTAGTTTCTTTGTGTGTTTTGTTTGCTGTGCTTATTGGTTGATTTGAATTACTAAGCTGCCTGAACTAACGGAAATTGCCAACTCAACAGGGCATCTGTGAAAGTGGGGCTGCAAATCTATTTCCTTCTAGATGCCATGAGATGTTACACTGCACATGTTAAATGGCAGATGATTGTTCCCATGAGGAGTGACTGACGAGTCTGAGCTGTTTCTAGAAGACACATCCTTATGGTTACCTGGGATATGTGAATTATATTCAAGATTAAGGTATTTAAAAAATACATTTATAAGTCAAATTATGTGAAGCTGTAATGTGTTGCATTGTTCCAATTAATTTGTTTTTATCTTTTTATTCCAGTCAAGCGCCGATTATTATCTATTAGATTTTGGTTTTATTGTTCACTACTGCCTGACCTTTTTAGTATTTTAGGAGAACTAACGCTGGTCCTTCTGTCTCCTGTAGGCTTTCCTGGTGACAGCTGGTGGTGCACCGGGGAACGGGTTTATGTGGTGTGACATCGGGCTGTGGAGTGTGTGTGTGTGTGTGTGTGGTGATAGTGGGGAGTGGTCACCTTAGGCCTGGTGAGTGTGGTGTATCCTGGTTGTGGTGAGTTTTTGCGGGAACATGCACCCTGCATGTTGGCTTTAATTCAGTTAAGTGGTGAAATGGCATTGTGCAGTGTCCTAACCTAACACCACCTAAAGAAGTAGATTAGGAAATAAATTCAAAACAGGCAAGTATGGAAGACCGGTTCGCCTATGACGGGTAAGATCCCTCTGCAGAACTCGGGACAACCTAAGGCAGGCACAGCCACGAGTACTTGGCCTTGCTGCCACTGTGTGCAGGACAGTATGCAACACTGTGTCTCGTGTTCTTACACAAGAACAGATGACTTGATGAAATCAGGCAAGTATGGAAGACTGGTTCGCCTATGATGGGTAAGATCCCCCTGCAGAACTCAGGACAACCTAAGGCAGGCACAGCCACGAGTATTTGGCCTCGTTGCCACTGTGTGCAGGACAGTATGCAACACTGGGTCTCATGTTCTTACACAAGAACAGATGACTTGAAAAAAAAAAAAAGAAATCAACACTGACTAATGGTAGGACAAAAAATGACCAGCACAAGCACTCGAGTCTGCTTTAACCACACTGAGCCAATGTGCTGCCTTTTAAGTTTTTAGGGTGCTTCGGGTGGTTGCCAGAGCACTGTTAGGGGGTCGCTAATGCCTCATCACAAGAAGTCATTTATATGGGGAATGTTTAATTATCATACCACTGTTCTCTCTCAAAATTTCACAATCTGGTCAACAACTATTTACATTTCTCAAAATATTTATATGATAACACTTAAAATAACTGACCTATACTGGTGTATGTGCCCAAGCTGACAGAGTTAAAGCCCCTTGTTGGCTAAATCCCTGAGAAAGAAAACATGGCTGCAACTTCATGTCCTCAACCTCCTCCAGCATCTGACAATATATGTCTCCAATGCATCAAACTGTGACTCCTCCCATGTGAAATGTTGATCATCAATTGTTGTAATGGCTTTGACAATATTGTTCTTTTCAGTTTTATTGATATATATTATATGTTTAAATTATCTGTTTTATATATATATATATATATATATATATATATTTTTTTTTTTTTTTCTTCTTTCCATACGTTTATTATTGTACATTATTTGTAAATTTGTAATGTCTTTGGCAATAATGTTAATCTACAATCATGCCAATAAAGCTTATTAAATTGAAAATTGAAATTAAAAAATTGAGAGAGCGGGGAGAGAG
This sequence comes from Cephalopholis sonnerati, assembly GCA_019142605.1. Lineage (NCBI taxonomy): Eukaryota > Metazoa > Chordata > Actinopteri > Perciformes > Serranidae > Cephalopholis > Cephalopholis sonnerati. The sequence continues at coordinate 2,763,699 of JAGQAX010000019.1, forward strand.
AGAGAGAGAGAGAGGGAGGGAGAGGGAGTGAAAATTGCCACGGCACAATCACACATCCTAGAGAAATTCTGAGCTCTGGAACACTGGAATAGAATGGAAGATTAATGTTTGTAACACTGGATTTTTTTACTGCAAAGTATGCTGTTGTAATTAATTTTGTTCTGATCTGCTTTGTAAAGGCCAAACTAAGAGGACACCGCCAGGAGCGTGTGAAAAAACGGCTTTCAGCAGAGACTCAGCAGCAAAATGCTGTTGAGGAAGACCAGCGTATCAAAAGACAACTCCTTAACATCATTGAAGCCTCAGAAAAAAGAGCAGCTGAAAACTTTACTAAAGTTTCCAAGACACTGGATAGGCTTACATCCTCCATTGTCGATGGATTTTCTTTCCTGCGGGAAACATTCCATACAGCACAACCAACACAGGCGCCACCGCCACCTCCACCTCCACCTCCACCTCCACCTCCACTCTACCCCACAACACTAGCCCAGCAAGGCCATATGCCATCACAGCACTCATATCAGCCATCACAACACTCATATCTGCCAAATCCAATACATCAGGTATTCCCACGAAACTCCTCAGGCAAAAGAGCACACACACACAATGTAATGGCACTTAGTACCATTAACCCTGCAGATTTGTCCTTCTCGTACACTCAAGAACTTTAAAAGAAAGATTAACCATTTGTCACTGTCCTCATGGTTGTTTCTGTTTACAGTTTACACAAATTGCACTTTTAAAGGCAAGTATAAAGGCTTGTTTGATGTCTTGGCAGCTGCAATAAGAGTTTATAGAAATTGCACTTTTGGGTTTAGTGTTTACTGTGGCAATGTTTTTGTTTTGTTTTTTAGCATTGAGGTCAGTTAAATTACCTCTTGAGGCCTCTTGGAAATGTTACTTGAATGTTTCATTTATTGTTTTGTAATACTTCTAAGTTATAAGCAGTACAGAGGCATTTTATTTGAACACTTCTCTCTTTAATGCAAAAATCACAAAAAAATTCTTGTGTCTGATCAGAACTAAACTGGTTGAAAAGCATTCAGACTTGTGTCTGTTATTGTGTAAGAGTCACACAGTGAAGTATTCTGGGGCAACTATAAAAAATAATCCTGGCCCACAAAGAACAATTGTCAAATACAAAGAATGAAAATGTGAACAAGAATTCTTTAACACAAACATTAGCCTGTACTAAAATGTATAATTTGAACAGTCTTGGCTACTTGAACATGTTTGTTAAACCAGTTTAACACACACAGACACACACACGCACACTCTCTCCCTCCCCATATGGAAAAGATACATATAAATTTTTACTAAATTTTTATATGTTTTATATGAAACTTGTAAGTAATGCATATGACAGTGAGTCCACATACAAGATCCTTAGTAAATTTGTGTAATCTGAAATATGAAAGCAGTTACTTTCAAGAGTAAATCATAGTATGATTAAATAGTAAATAGTTTTTTCTATTTCTTTTCCATATGGGTCTCTCTCTCCCCCTCCCTCACTCCCTCTCTCTCTGCCTCCCTCTCTCTCTCCCTCTCCCTCTCCCTCTCTCTCACTCTCAGACACACACAGACACACACACAGACAGACACACACACACACACACACACACACACTTGAGGTCCCTTTATGGGTCAAGAAACTGTGTCAGAACTCTCTGGACCCTCTTTGCTTCAGCTGACATTCCCTCTCTGACAGTTGGTGGATTATCAGGTTGGTTGTCCCGATCATATTGAATAGCCTTCTGTGACCCTGGTGTCATCCACAGTGTCCATAGCAGCCTCGCAGTAATTATGTAGGACGAAGCATGCATATATGACGAAGGGAAGGTCATTGAGGTTGATGTCCATTGCTCCAAACCAGCCTTTCAGCCTCCCAAACGCGCACTCAACAACCATCCATGCACGGCACAAAGACAGTCCGAAGTACTGCTCCTGAGCATTGCTCCCTCCATTCGCATACTCTTTCATTAGGTATGGGAGGAGAGGGTATGCAGGATCTCCAAGCAAGTACACTAGTATGGCCTCTTCATCCTCAACTATTTGCCTGGGACATGGTGGGATTTTTCCAGCTCTCAGATGGTCTTTGAGTGTGGAATTTGCAAAAATGTGGGCGTCGTGAACGCTCCCAGGCCATTTTACTACCACATCCATGAAAGAATATTTATAGTCACAGGTAGCCTGAACGTTCAAACTAAACCTCCCTTTTCTGTTGACATAATCTGTGGAATTCACAGATGGTTGCTTTATTTCAACATTCCATCCACAGCACCTATGCATTGAGGGAGGTTGTGTACTTCTTCAAATTTCCGCACTAGTTGCTGCACAGCATCTTCGGATGTGGGCAGTTGAATGTACATAGGACCTAAGTGGACAGCTATTGCCTCACACACTTCCCTTATTATTAATGACACGGTCAATAGAGCAAGACCGAAAGTGTTGTCGGACAGGTAATACAGGGTGCAGGCAACTTTTTTTAAGACACTGACAGGAGACCGTATGACGGTCATCTCACCCTTGATGTAGGGACACAGCAATTCCGAGAGTGACAGCAGTGATGACCATGACATCCTAAAATTTTCACGCCACTCTTCCGGGACAACCACTTAATTTTCGAAGTTCTCCCACCAGACAGCAATTCTCCCAGGACGGACCCAAAACCGGCGACGCTGGCGGTGATGCGGACTGGCTCTTCGTGTTGGAGGGAGGAGAAGTTGTTGCAGCAAAATTGCTGACCTCCGAGCACTCATCCGTCTCTGCTCCTCGATATAATAGAGCAGCTGTATTTGCAAATGCAAACATATGAAGAGGGCTTGCACCAACATAAATGCGGCTGCTACTCTGAAGGCATCCATGATCACCATAGCAACATGTAAACATAGGTTGAACTTTTGACGCGGGTGCAAGTTCTGTCGCATAATGTGACGTCTGCTGCCTGAGTTTAGTTCTGTCGCATAATGTGACGTCTGCTGCCTGCATTTTCTCCGTCTTGCTCAGTTTACATGCAAACGTGCAACCAGAGTTTTCCAAGATCTCCACTCTGGCTGGCGTTTTTAAAATGAATCGTTTTCAGAGGCGAATTCTCCGTTTGCGTGTAAACAAAGTGCACAAATGATGGGATATGTCTCCGTTTCTAAAAATACCCAATCCCAGGGCATGTATCAGGGTGAGGCTATGCTGTTACGTTGATTGACTGTTAAATGAAAAACTGGTGTGGGACGGAGGGAGCGCGAAGAAACCAACAAAGACTCAGACCAACAGTGGTCGCGAAGAGGAGCAGCACAGTTTGGAGAGCGGAGGAGAGAGAACTTTGCACACGCCACCCGACAGTTCGGCGTCTGGCGTGGCTCTCTACAAGGAACTTTGCTGGTGATCAGAGTGGAATATACAGGATGGAGCAGCCGGTTGGAGAGGAAGGACTGGTGACGAGACATAGAACCTGACTCAACTCATGACGAGAGTTAAGTAATGGGACGTATCCGCTCTCTCCTTCATTTTGTGTGCGTGGGCCATACCGGTGTGTGTGTATATGACTAAGCGGCTGCCCTGTGTTTTTGCCGGCACTGTTGCCGTGTGGACCGGAGCTGCGGGAGAACTACAGTGTGATGCTGCGCATGATCTGAGTTAGGTAAAGGAACATATCCATTCGCTCCCTCATCTGTGTGTGTGGGCCATACCTGTGTGTGCATATGACTAAGCGGCTGCCCGATGTTCTTGCCAGTCCCAATGTTGCGTGGACCTGAGCTGTGGGAGGCGAGGAGTTGCCTGTGATGCTGTGCATGAACAGAGATAAGTGAAAGAACATATTCACTCCCTCTCCTATTGTGTGTGCGTGGGTCCCATGCCGGTGCATGCATATGACTAAAGGGTTGCCCTCTGCTTTGCTTCAGTGTTGGTGTCGCTTCGACTGGGGAGTTGCGTTGAGGCAAGGGCTGCAATGGGCAACCTCCATGGAGCTGCTATTGAAGCCCCTCCTTTTCCCTGTTTTTTGGGTTTGCTGCTGCCGTGACTAAGCTGGACTTTTGCCTGTAATCTGGAACTGGGCTTCTAGGCCTTCCAAGGCTCCCTACGAACTGTGACTTAGCCAAACCCCTATGCTGTGCTGTGTTTTATTGCCATGGACCTGTCATTTTTAATGCTGGGAAATATTATTGCATAAACTTTTGATCTCAAGGGACTGTGTTTTTAGTGCTGAATAGCTGTATGCATTAGCTTATTTATTGTTGTAACTTAAATAAATTTGCATAACCTGATATCTGTGGTCAACCCCCTTTCCTATCAGTGGAGAAATTTAATACTGGTAACTTAGAACCTCACATTTAAGTGACACATACACACGTGCCTATGATCAAATCCAGGTTTCCTTGGCCATTCATGAATCTGGTGTAGGCTTTTAGTGACAAGTTTTTTTAATGTGCAAATCTACTCACAGATTTACTAACATTTCATGAATTAGACCCATTGACTTTAATGAAATGACTGAGGTCAAAATGGCCTGCTCCAGGTTTTACAGGGTACAATATCAGGTCACATACCTATATATCTTTTACAGCGCACCCATGCATCATAATTGGTGCTGTCATACTTGAGTATGAGTTGGTGCCTAAATATTCACCTGGTTGCTAAGGGATACATGAAACACATAATCTCAGCTAACATGGTAAAATCAGCAGTCAGCACCAGCTGGTGACAGACATCTTTCAGACTCACCTGAGGCAGCAGGTCACAGAATAACAAGCCTCTCATATACGCTCCTGGCACTCTAATAAACTGCTAATGTAGCAGTAGACAGGTGTCAGCCATCTTTCATGTTTACTGTATGACAGAGCTCTTTTCCCTGTGTGCTGCTGATGTCATCAGGAGCCTGCTGTTATTAATGAATAATGTCTAGCAGTGGGAGCTTAGGTTTCAGTGTAAGTTCAGGCCCAAAATAATTCCATAGCTTCAAATGGTCTCAGCAGAGAAGGAGATTTTTATAAAATAAACAAATCAGCGTCATAGGTCGGAGATACCACTCACATTACAGGGCACAACAGGGTCACAGGGACCTTATGCAATGACAGACTGTAGAATGGGGCCTACTGGCTGGCCATGAGCTTTACACTCAAATATTAGGTTCATATAGCACAGGATTATTTGCTTTGGAAGTGTATACTTAATAAAAAAAAGTTCTCATACACAGCCAGCATTTAAGTCATTTAAAATGAAAAACAGGAGGGTTTCTTTCTGTTGTACAACTTGGAGTTGCTATTATATGAGAAGACATAGCTTCTATTGCTGGCATCCAAAGGTGGAGGCACAAACTGAGGAAAAGAGACAGTCCTCTCAAGAAAAACAACAGCTTCATTCATTTCAGTGAATGCACCAAAATGACACGTCAGTCGACATTATTATTGAGCCAAAAAGTCCATGTAGGGAGGAGGTCAGGGTGGATACACCAGAGACAATTGCTCATCTTATTCCTTCAGACAGGCGTTGGTTTATTTGAACTATGACCATAATCATCTCCAAATCTTAACTAAATGTTTATTATTATCACCATGATGACAAAGGTCCCATAACCTTATTGAAATTATTTTCACCAAAATCAGGATCTTTTGTTAGGGTTTACATCTGTTCCTCACTAACCAGCACACTTGGCCCACTACAGCTTGCCTACCATCCCAGCACCATAGCACACATCCTCCACACCATCCTATTTATCCTTGACTTCCTGACAGGCAGGCCCCAGGTGGTAACAGTGGGCAGACACACCTCTTCCACCCTCATTCCCTGCTGTACTCCCTGTACATATGACTCTGTAGCTCCTTCAGACTCCAACACCATCATCAAGTTTGCTGATGACACAGCTGTGGTGCCCCAATCACAGAAAACAATTAAAAGGTCAGGACAACAAGCTACTCCTGAATGCCATTAAGACTAAGGAGATGAGTGGATTTTGGGAAGAAGCAACAAAGGTACTATGCCCCCCTAAAATCAACATGCCATTGGTGGATAGGGTGAATAGCTTCAAGCACCTTGGTGTCCACATCACAGAGGGCCTGACCTGGGTGTGGCATACTGACTCAGTCGTGAGAAAGTTAAGGCAGAGACTGTTTTACCTAAACATTTGAGAAATTATAGGTATCCCCTTAAATACTGAGGAATTTCTACTCCTGCCACATCCTGGTGTGAAACATCACATCACAGCCTGATATGGAAACAGCATTGAACAGGACCGCAAGGCCCTGCATAGAGTGGTTCGTTCAGCTGAACATGATATAGGCACTGCTCTACCCTGCATTAATGATGTTTATACCCGACACTTACACAATAAGGCCAGGAAGATGTGTGTGGCTAGGCAGATGGGAGTCAAACTGAATAGGCTATTTGAAAGAGAATATTGGAATGTGAAAAAGTGAATTGTGAGGCAGGATTTGAAATTGGAGAGAGTGTTGATGCAATGAATGTCCGGTGGGAGGGAGTTCCAGAGGAAGGGGCAGAGCGGCTGAAGGCTATAGACCCCATGGCGGTCAGATGGGCTGGTGGGACAGTAAGGTGGATGGAAGAGGAAGACCTGAGAGTGTGGGTGGGGATGTGGATGTGCAAGAGTTGGGATGGGTACGGAGGAGCTTGGTTGTGAATGGCCTTAAAGGTGAGAAATAAGATCTTGAAGTCAATGCGGTATTTAACTGGGAGCCAGTGAAGATGCTGGAGGACAGGAGTGATGTGATTGGTGGAGGGGCTTCTGGTGATGATGCAAGCAGCAGAGTTATGGACTAGTTAAAGTTTGTGGATTGACTTGAGAGGGAGACCAAAAAGGAGGTAGTTACAGTAATCTATACAGGATGTAACCAGAGTGTGAACAAGAGTGGCAGTACTGTGCGGTGTAAGGGATGGGCAAAGGCGGTCAATGTTGCATAAATGGAAGTAGGCAGACCGAGTGACATTATTGATGTGAGCTTGGAATGACAGAGTGCTGTCAAGGAAGATGCCCAGACTCTTAATCTGCAGGTAGCGGGACACTGAGGAGTTATCAATATTAAGTGTGAAACTGTTAACTTTTGCTAAGGTGGATTTGGTGCCAATGAGAAATAACTCAGTTTTATCACTGTGCAATTTGAGGATGTTGCAGGAGAACCAGGATTTGATTTCCTAAAGGCAGTCAGAGAGGGAGGAAGGCGGGAGGGTGATGGTAGGTTTGGCGGACAGATACAGCTGGGTGTCATCCGCATAGCAATGGAAATGGATGTTAAATTTACGAAAGATGTAACTGAGAGGAAGTAAGTACATGAAAAACAGAGGGGGACCCAAGACAAAACCTGGAGGAACACCAGTAGTAACTGGAAATGGCTGGGATTTGAGTGTTTTGAGCTGGATTAATTGAGTATGGTCAGAGAGACAGGATTTAAACCAGGCAAGGGGTGTGTCAGTGATTCCAATGGAGGCCAATCTGTTAAGAAGGATGTTGCGAGAAATGGTATCAGTAGGATGAGAAGTGATAGGAGTCAGCTGCCATGAGGAGGTCATTTGTGATTTTTACCAAGGCTGTTTCTGTGCTATGGAGGGGGCAGAGACCAGACTGGAATCGCTCAAAAAAGGCTATTGTTAGACAGATGAGCATGAACCTGAGATGCAATAGTTTTTTCAAGGATTTTAGAAAGGAACAGTAGATTAAAGACAGGACGGAGATTATCGAAATTGTTGGGGTCTGAACCAGGTTTCTTGAGAACCGGCGTTACTGCAGCTGATTTGAGGGGTGAAAGAACAATACCAGAGGTGAAGGAGGAATGTATGATAGCAGTTATTAGGGAGGATAGAGAGGGTAAGCAGGCTTTTACTAGGATCATGGGAAGAGGGTCTAACTGACAGGTTGCTGGCTTGGATTTCCTGATGAGGTCAGATATTTTAGCACTAGATGGAACTTGTAAGGGAACAGGTGGGAGGGGCTAAAAGAACTGGAGAGGTCAAACTGTGGGAGGTGTTTGGGGTTAGTTGTTGGTGAATATTGTCTAATTTGACTTTGAAAAATGACATTAGGGAGTTACAATAGGCAGTTGAATAATGATGAGGGGCAAGAGAGTCCAGGGGTCATAGTATGTTGTTGACTATGGAAAACAGAGCCCGGGTGTTCCCTTCACCTTAGCTGATTAGTCCTGTGTAGTAGGTGAATTTTGCTGCAGAGAGAGCATCCTCATAATGGAGGATGTGGTTATTGTACATTTCTTTGTGAATGGTAAGTCCAGTTTTTTTTTAGAGGCATTCCAAGCACAACCTTGTGCCTTGAGTTGGCGAAGTTCAGGTGTAAACCATGGGGCAGAGTGAGGGAATGAAACAGTCCAGTTTTTTTTAAGGGAGCCAGGGCATCAAGGAGATTATGAAGGCCATCATTGTAATGAGAAACCAGTTCATCTGGGGTGGATAAACAGTCTGTGCTAGGGAGGCAGTTAATACCCCTGGAGAGAATGTTGGGGTTAACAGCCTTGTAGCGCCACATTATGTAATAACACCGCATTATGTAATAATGTAATAAATTTTCACATCATTATGTAATAACGCCACATTTTGTAATCTGCCACATTTCGTAATAAAATTCTTAAACGCAATATGTAATAAAGCTTGCCACATTTTGTAATAAGTTGTTACATATTGTAGTGGTTATTACAAAATGTGGGTGCTGCACTTTTTTTTTATGAAGAAAGTGTAATAATTTGGTGCATTATGTAATAAACCACCAAATTGGATGTTTTAGTTAGAAAAAACGTGATAACATCAGAACAACATTGATTTTAAGCTTTCTAGCATGAATCATAACTAAGAATTAATTTTAAAAACTAGTAAGATGTTTCATTAGTCAAAACAAAATCAAGTATAAATGTGTTTATTACAATAATAGAGAATGTGTTTGAAAGTTCATAGAGACAAAAACTGCACCAAAAGAGTGTTACGGACACGAACATTACAGGTGCACTGAAATGTTGAGAGACATACACACATGCAGTCTGGATAATGTTATGCATATATACGTGATAGAAAGCAGACACAAGACAAAAAAAATATGGAACAGAAAAAAATTTATTCCAGTTCCAAACAATCTTTCAAATCAAAATGAGATATCTCTAATCATGTTATTAAATTAAAAAAGAAGGCTATCCACAATTGCCTATTAACAAAAAGATTTGCAATATTTCCAATATACAAGAAATTTACTTTAGACTTGGAAAAAAAAACATCTTCTGTAGTAGCAACAGTAGAAGGACCTTTTCCTCCAACATAAACTTGTCATGAACTCCCCAGAACACAGAACAAGTGGACACAATTGCACAACACAGATTAGGTTTGGGCAAAAAGACAGGTTTATTACCAGGCTCTGCTTGTTTGACTGATCACCTGTGTACCAAATCGTACACAGGTGATCAGTCAAACAAGCAGAGGTATCCAGAGCCGAGAGGCAAAAAGGCAAGGTCGAAGGCAAAAATGAGGTCATACACAAAACAGACTATGATGTGACTGTGACAATGCTGGGACGAGGACCGTGAAGTACAACGAACTGGCAACGAGACTGTGAGACACACAGGGTAAAGTACAAGAGGTAATGAGGGAAGATGGGAAACAGGTGAGGAGAACAATCAGGGAGCAGGTGTGACGAGATGGGGGAAGGGCGTGCAGGAAGTGAACCTAAAACAGAGACAACAGGTTAGTGATTTCAAAATAAAACAGGAAAGACAAGACATGAAATGTGCAAATAAAACGTAAACTTGACGAACATGACAAAACTTCTCTTAAAACAACCAGCACTTAGTAAGATTAAAGATTATCAGTCAGAAAATTATTGAACTAGGTACAACAGACACATACTGTTCAAGGTTAAATCTGATCTGTGCCACATTTGGAAGTTCCTCCTATCATTCTTTCCTTTATTCATTCACTCTTTACATCATATCTTCTTTCTTTGTTTTTTCCTCCCTCCCTCCTTCTTTCCGTCCTTCATGTTGTAATGTATGTGAGGATATGAAGTTCAGTATGTATTTTAAAGGTTGAACAAGTCAATCTAGTCACAAAACACTATAATATACTATGTTTTCCAAAATGTCCTTGATTTTGAAATGTCCACAACTTGTGTGCTTCAACAAGACCCTCATCCACTTGCTATTTTTTCCAAATAGCTCCCTTAATCTCAATCCATCTGATTTATATAGCCTCATAATACTAATGACACTGTCACTGTCATGCTCCAACTGAAGGCTAAACATTCCCTGATGTAGATTTGAGGAAGAAATGGTGATGCAAGGTCTTGAAAAAGTTTAGAAACCCTGTTGAATATACCAAGCATTGACATGTCAGCATGTAGTGTTAACTAAATAATATATGACAGCAATTCTGTTGGCAGGTTGGGCATGTAACAATTTCCATCATCAAAAATAAGGGCATCATCATGGGGTTTATCCAGGACATCATGATGGCGTTCATCCAGAGCACAGTCATCAGGTTCATCCGGGAAATGGTGATGGTTTTCATCAAACATAGCATCATGGCATTCATTCAGGGCATCGGAGGCTTCATTCAGGGCATCATCATGGAGACCATCTGGTTCATCATCTTCTTGTTTTGATCCACACTCATATCTTTGAAATGTCCTTTCTCTCTCAGCTTCAACAATTTTCCCAATGAATGAAGAGACTGACCCCTCCAGACTGAGGTAATGTTTTCTATGCCCATCTGCAATGTGTCCAAGGACCAGCAATGGCGATGTGTTAGACTGTGATATAATTGAAGAGGCATCAGTTCCCAGTGTGGAGATAATGAGAAATTGGACATTGAAAATCTCAGCTGTCCTTTGTAGTGTGATGTGATCGCCGTATGTCCCACATTGCGACATGCTATCCAAGTATGCATCCCATTAATTTCCATCAACATAGTGAGACAAAGGTGTTCCATTTACAGTAAATGGATAAGACCTGAGATCTTGGACTATTTCATCCCTTAGGGTTGCTGCTGATCTGAATATTCCTAATGAAGCAAGCTGAGCAGCCATGGCACAAAACTGGCACTTTCCTTCGCGTGCTTACACTCACATGTAAGGGGTTATAGTCCCTCACTCTGTGTGCATGGCATCAAAAGTGGATGTAAAGGTTGCACTGACTTTGAAGATTTAGGTTGAATCCCAATACCACCCCTTACCCCTTCCCCTTACCCCTCCCCCTTGTCTGAGCCTTCCCCTTGCCCCTCAATACAGAGTTGATGGAGCTAGGGGTAAGAACGTTCCCCTAAGAAATGAGACACCACTCCATTATCATTCGCGTCATCATTGCTTGATGCTAGCGGACTACTACGTCAAAGGAAGCGACAAGAGTAAACATAAACACAAACAAAAATGCTGTCGTCTCAGGTTGCGATGTCCATTGCCTGGGCCCTTTTTTTATCTTTTTACGGCTGTCTGCCACCAGCCAAAGACACCGGAGAAGAAGACTTTTTCTCAGACGCATACGTCTGCTGATGAATCGACTCATGGTATGTATAACTTCTTTATGTTTAATTGTATCAGCGGCGGCTAACCATAACATTAGCAACTAGCCAACCGGCTCAGCTGACCGACTCAGCTGGAAATGTAGGCTATCTTTCTTTTGTGGTTGTAGCTACAATCTGAGGTAAACACATTATTTTTTAACCATATATGCGTTAATTGGGCGGCAGTAGCTCAGTGGGCGGCAGTAGCTCAGTCCATAGGGACTTGGCTTGGGAACCAAAGGGTCGCCGGTTCAAGTCCCCGCCCCGACCAAAAAATATGGAGCATGGACTGGTAGCTGCCCTTGAGCAAGGCACCGCCCCCCCCCCCCAGCCACCCAGGGCGCCTGTCCATGGGCAGCCCCCTCACTCTAACATCTCTCCATTTAATGCATGTATGGGTCCCGTTTGTGCATGTGTGTGTCGTTCGGACCTGTGTGTACATGACAACAGAGTGTAAAAATTGAATTTCCCCTTGCGGGATGAATAGAGTATATAAAATTAAAAAAAAAAATTAAATTAATTGTGTTATGGATTTTAAGGAGTTATGCTAAATCATGTTTCATAGTTGAGGCATATACAGTTGTATGAAAAAGTTTGGGCACCCCTGACAATTTCCATCATTTTCATTTATAAATCATTGGGTGTTTGTATCTATCAAATAACTGATGGACACAGTAATATTTCAGTGGTGAAATGTGGTTTATTGGATTAACAGTAAATATGCAATATGAATCAAAACAAAATTAGACACGTGCATAAATTTGGGCACCCCAACAGAAAAATCCCATCAATATTTAGTAAAGCCCCCTTTTGAAAAAATAACAGCCACCAGACGCTTCCTATAGCCTGTAATAAGTGTCTGGATTCTAGATGAAGGTATTTTGGACCATTCTTCCTTACAAAACATCTCTAGTTCAGTCAGGTTTGATGGTTTCTGAGCAGGGACAGCCCGCTTCAAATCATGTCACAGATTTTCAATGATATTCAAGTCTGGGGACTGGGATGGCCATTCCAGAACATTGTATTTGTTCCTCTGCATGAATGCCTGAGAAAATTTTGAGCAGTGTTTTGGGTCGTTGTCTTGTTGAAATATCCAGCCCCAGCGTAATTTCAACTTTGTGATGGATTCTTGAACATTATTCTCAAGAATTTGCTGGTATTGAATCCATGCGACCCTCAACTTTAACAAGATTCCCAGTACCAGCACTCGCCACACAGCCCCACAGCATGATGGAACCTCCACCAAATTTTACTGTGGGTAACAAGTTTTTTTCTTGGAATGCTGTGTTCTTCTGCCGGCATCCATAACGGCGCTTGTTATGCCCAAATAACTCAAACTTTGTTTCATCACTCCACAGCACCTTATTCCAAAATGAAGCTGGCTTGTCCAAATGTGCCTCTGCATACCTCAAGCGACTCCGTTTGTGGCGTGTGCTCAGAAAAGGCTTCTTACGCATCACTCTCCCGTACAGCTTTTCCTTGTGCAAAGTGCGCTGAATCGTTGAACGATGCACATCCACACCATCTGATGCAAGATCATCTTGAAGGTCTTTGGAGGTGGTCTGTGGGTTGTTTTTGACCATTCTCACCATCCTTTGCCTTTGCCTCTCTGATATTTTTCGTGGCCTGCCACTTCTGGCCTTAACAAGAACTGTGCGTGTAGCCTTCCATTTCCTCACTATGTTCCTCACAGTGGAAACTGACAGCTGAAATCTCTGAGATAGCTTTTTGTAGCCTTCCCCTAAATCATACTGCTCAGTAATCTTTGTTTTAAGGTCATTCGAGAGTTGTTTTGAAGCCCCCATGTCGCCACTCTTCAGAGGAGAGTCAAAGAGAAGAACACCTTGAAACTGGCCACCTTAAATGCCTTTTCTCATGATTGGATACACCTGTGTGTGGAGTTTAATGCTGAATGAGCTCATCAGACCAATTTTGTATTCCAATAAGTAGTTACAGGTATTCAAATCAGTGAAATGACAAGGGTGCCCAAATTTTTGCACAGCCTATTTCTAACCTCTGATTTAATTACATACAGTTGAATATCGCCACACTTAAAGTTTTTGTCTCAAAAACACCCCAGTACTCAGCTTTGATTAGGAAATGAATGGCATGCCACTTTGATCATTTCCTGTGAAGATAAAGTAAATTATTATGCAGCCTCAGAGGGGTGCCCAAACTTTTTCATACAACTGTAGCCTACTGTTTACTGGCAGGGGAGACGTAGCCTTTTTTTTATGGAGCTAAAATCATGCCAAAACCTCACAAACACACATAACATGTTTTACTCACACCCAACGATCCACAAACAAACTCAGTGTGGTTTGCAAATACAAAACATCATTCACAAACTAATGCATTTCGTTTTGCAAATAAGAAACATACCTATCAAACAAATACATCATGCTTCAGACTAAAATCTTTCAACTACAAAAAAATCCTTCAAGTACATAAAACCAATTCTACAACTATGAAAATCTTAAAGCCATTCGTGTGTAGATCAGAAGCTGTGCGTGTGTGGATCTGCAAGGCGGAATATTACTGCCAAAAGTCATGTGACTTTTGGCACTGTCACATGACTTTTGGCAGTAATTTTCCGCCTTGCAGATCCACGCACGAACGGCTTCTGATCCACAAATGTCCTGTAATTCGCACTCCACAACAGCAGGTGGCGCTGTTGATTCAATCTAAGGCCGCCAACAAAGATTCAACTATGGCCACATACATAACTGAACACAACTCCTCAGATGGTACTAAAACAAAACACACATCGCTGCTTGCTGCTTCACACTGAAAGGTTTGAAATAACTAAGTAACGGGAGGCTTTTATTGTGAAAAGTTTATAGGAAGTGATATGCGGTCATTAGCGCAAACTCTCGCGATCAAGTAGTCAGTTAAAGATGTGGAGATATTTAGCGCCAATTTGTTCATGTATCAGTTATAAATACTACAGGAGGTTAAAGTGTCAGCAGAAACAGCCACAGTGGGGTGTTATATGCTGCAAACAAACCGGCTTTGTGCACCTCCATCTGCGCTTTACCTCCGACAGGTGAATATCAATGCTTTAACATGCCGTGCTGTGTGGTGAAAAACACTAACATCAGGAATTTTATTGTGAACAATTTGAAGAAAGACTACTTCGGTTTATGGTTTTTATTACCTATTGACGGCTCCTCTCTTTTCATTGCAGGACAGAAAGATATAGAAGATCTTTCTTACCCACAGCCATTAGAATGTATAACTCTGATAAATCAATGACGAATTGAATTTCCCTTTGGGATGAATAAAGTTCACCTCATCCTTATTCTATGCAAAAGCCTTTTAGTCAAAGAACATAAACCGATGTTAGTGTTTTTCACCACACAGCATGGCATGTAAAAGCACTGATATTCACCTGTTGGTAAAGTGCAGATGGAGGTGCACTAAGCCACTGCAGTCAAGCCAGCTGGCAGTTACGTTTCCGTGGTCAAGCTAGCCGGCACTTGGTGCCTTGGACTACTTATTGAAAATGTGGTCTTTTATTAAAGATCAAAGTCGGACGAAAGTTTTATATTTCCTTATTCCATTCATTCTACGAGAGGCTCCTCCCCCTGTCAGCTTACAGCGCCGTATTAATGCATTTACCGTAAGCATTAGAATACGTGCGCACTCCAAATTGAGTGCCGGCTGGCTTGACCACGGAAACGTAACTGTAAAGCCGGTTTGTTTGCAGCATATAACACCCCACTGTGGCTGTTTCTGCTTACACTTTAACCTCCTGTAGTATTTATAAGTGACACATGAACAAATAGGCGCTAAATATCTCCACGTCTTTACCTGATTTCATGTGAATTAGCGCGAGCAGCGCCGCTAAAAACTTTTGCGCTAATGACCGCATATCACTTCCTATAAACTTTTCACAATAAAAGCCTCCCGTTACTTAGTTTTTCAAACCTTTCAGTGTGAAGCAGCGAGCAGCAATGTGTGTTTTGTTTTAGCACCATCTGAGGAGTTGTGTTCAGTTACTGCAGATAAATGTGTGTGGACTGAGGTCGTCTTCACTTCAAAATCCCGTCTTAAGACCAAGATGTATCAAGTTATTAAGGTTGTATGTGGCCATAGTTGAATCTTTGTTGGCGGCCTTAGATTGAATCAACAGCGCCACCTGCTGTTGTGGAGTGCGAATTACAGGACATTTGTGGATCAGAAGCCGTTCGTGCGTGGATCTGCAAGGCGGAAAATTACAGCCAAAAGTCATGTGACAGTGCCAAAAGTCACATGACTTTTGGCAGTAATATTCCGCCTTGCAGATCCACCTGCCTCCAGACCCCCATATGCTTTTTAACACCATACAAAGAGCCAGTAGTGGGACGAGTGCAGCAGCGCTTTAATTTCAGCAATCCAGAGCACATAGTATAATTGAGAGGGCTTTTGGAATGATGAAGACAAGGTGGCGGTCAACTCTTTTCCGGGCACTGGAAGTGAAGCCTACCTTTGTCCCTCAGGTTATTGCTTCCTGTGCCTTCTTACACAACGTGTGTTTGGACAACGGGGATACACTGGATCCTGATGAGGACATTACAAGGGATGACCTTGACCCCCATCCTCCACAAGAACCAATGGGACTACACGAAACTTCAGGGAATGTTGTACGAGACACACTGGCTGCCCAAGTTTCACATGATTTATAAATATATGTATATACAAATATACTTTTAAATATTGTTTTCCTACACTGGCTTTTATGATGTTCTCACAAGTGTTGACTGACGAGTATATGTTCGTACACACTGGTTGCCCAAGTTTCACGTGATTTATAAATACATATGTATACAAATGTTCTTTTAAATATTGTTTTCCTACTCTGGCTTTTAGGATGTTCTCACAAGTTTCGACTGACGAGTATATGTTCTTACACACTGGTTACCCAAGTTTCACGTGATTTATAAATATATGTGTATAAAATATTCTTTTAAATATTGTTTTCCTACACTGGCTTTTATGATGTTCTCTTACAAGTTTTGACTGATGAGTATGTTCTTACATTGTTATTTATTTTTCTAGGGAAGGGGAGGGATTGTTAGCAATAAATGTTTTAAAACTATCTGCTTCATGTAGAATTTATCCATACCTATAAAACCCATTTTTTTTAAACAAGAATATTTAATTATTCAACAGATAACATGTAACATTGACAGGAAAATGAACAATATTGAATAGCAATAGTAAAAAGTAATAATAAATAGCAATAATATACAATGCTTAAATACAATGGCACATAGTAATAATAAATAACAATAATAAATAACAATAACATAACATAAAAAGAACATAGGATCAACAAACAACAATGACAAACAACAATTACAACTTGTCCACCATCCTTTCAAAGAGGTCCAAAAAAACAATCCGTCTTGGCCTCACTCTCTTCATGGCGCCTCTGCTCCTGAAGGGCCTCCTCAGCCAGGAGTTCCGCGACTGATTTGGACTTCCTTCTGGATGGTGTAATGGTATGGCTGGTGGTAGGGTGCACTGGGGTGCTGGGTGTTGTCGGGGGTGCTTCGGTGGAGGGCTCCACAATCTCCTAAAGAAACAAGATAGATAGATAGACAGATACTTTATTGATCCCCAAGGGGAAATTCAAGGTCCCAGTAGCTCAAAGACATCACACATAACATACACATACATCATAAACAGTATTATAAAAAAGAAGAAGAGATGTACATGAATAATATAGACAATGAAAAATACTAAATAAAAGTCCACATGAATGTTCCAAAGGGCTGCATCGGCATGAGATGCTTGCAGTGACAGGGCAGGGACAGACCCTGTAGTTCAGTATGTATGGTAAGGTGATCTAGTAATTTTCTTCAGAAATGTTCAGCTAATATTCTCATGAAATGTAATTCAAAGAGTAACATGTTTGCATAGCAGTTAGTGAAATTCATTAAAGTACTACATTAACAGGTAATGTCACATAAACCTCACCATGAGGATAGTCATTGCATCTTGGAGTGATGACACGATGACCGGTGGGTCGATTGCTGGCCGGGCACCCATAACCTCATGCATAATGTCAAAATACTGCCATGTCGCCACAGTCACCTCTCCGCTATCTGGCCCTGACCCAGTTTTGGGAGTTCTCAATTCCTGAAACAAACACACACACACACACACACACACACATAAACAGAGAGAGAGTGAGAGAGAGAGAGAGAGAGAGCACAAATACTCAATAACAACAAACACAACGGTCTTGTCTGGTTGATATATTCATTAGGCAGCTGGTAATTGTTTATTTTAAACTGGACACCACATACCTTGTATTCCTTTTTGAGGTTCTCCCACTTCTTAGAAGCCTGTTGCCCCGTCACTTTCCCTTCCATCTTATTCTCTACCACAAAGTCCCTGCATCACAACCAATAACACAAACATTCAGTATATAGCTCAACACAGACATAATAATTAAGAAAACAGACGGAAGAATCAGAGGGTTGAACAACGAAAGACTCACTCCCACTGCTTCTTGGCCTCCATCCTCGACTTGAGAAACTCCTTCTCCCTGATCAGCCTGAAGCGGATCAGCTGCCGCGTCTCCTCTGGTGTCCCTGAGGTAAAAGGGAATAGAAAAAATAACGTCAGCTTGACAGGCAAGTCACGTAGCACAGATATACTAGTTCTACCAATATCAAAGCAGTGCGGCAATATAACTAATCAAGGAATAGTAATATTAAGCAAATTCACTGGACACTGATTTCACTTAAAACCATAAGGCGGTGTGTTATGTGACTTTCATGTTAAGGTTTATTGGATAGCTCAGTTTGACAAATAGCGATAGCAGCTAGCTAGCTACAACCACCGAAAGGAGTACCGGAACATTAGCATCGGCTAACTAGTGATTCAAAACAAACGTTACTGAAAAGACTCCTTTGATTTATTTTCGTTTGGCCTATTCCTGTTTCACTATCTCACAAGGGGTGAGAGTGCCAGAGTGAAACTGCAGGCTCCCTTTTCAACCACGCCCACTTTACCTGCCCAGGAAACCCTGTAGCAGGGGCAGAGACTATAAATTGTTTGTTCACCCATCTCTCACTCTTTGCTCACCTTCACTCTGCAGCCAGTGTTTGCTGTGTGCATCTTCACAGTTAACATGAGTCTCCACTTATTAGTTTGGTTATTCTTACTATTGCAGGTAGTTTGCTTCTTGTTCACTTCTGCCTGATATCCTTTGTCTCCAGACATGTGCCACAGGCCATGTGGATTGTTTGATCCTGATCATTGATTTATCTTTCATTGACTTTGGCTTTGATGGCCTCTTTAGTTGGTATACAGTATACATTTGAATTGTGGCAACTTTCGAGTTGAATTTATTTAATGAACATTGAATATCTGATTTAATAAGATTTGTTTCATTAGTTTGTTTGATTGAGGTGGATCATTCATGAATTGATTAATCACTATTGTATGTTTATTTCTCTTTTGATGCAGCACACACATGCACAAAACCAAGAAATGAAGAACGAGCAAAGCAAAACAGTTTATTCAAAATAAAATAAAAGCTGTGTTGCATCATAACCGGCCTCCTCCTTGACCTCACTTCATACAACTGATGTCTTCTAACCGAGACTCTGCCTGCTCACCACGCATTCACTCTCCTCTGAACCACATCACCCCTACAGTTCCTTCGGTTACAATGTAAAACTAGTCGAACATCGTATCACAACAAATACTTACATTTGTGCCACTTGGGTTCCTGTTGTTGGGGTCCTTCATGTACTTGTTGTACGTCTGAGTCAGGTACCTCTTGAGCCATATCGCTTCGCTGTCACTGTCACCAAAACGTTTTGCCGGCCGGCTCTCGCTGACAGGTGGATGCCGGGAAAAAAGCCCTCCCTTTCAAGTGTGGTCCTTCAGAATCTCCATTTGAAGGGCTACGTAGCCCTTTGCCTTGGCCCTTGCCCTTAAACCAAAATAGAATCGGGACACCCCTACCCCTCACACGAACGTGCAAAAACAAGGGGTAGGGGTAAGGGGTGGTATTGGGACGCAGCATTAGAGTGCATTTTTACTTGCTGTCGTGTTGCACTGGTCACATCACAAACAAAGAACCATTTTTCTTGCACGTTAGCGTCACCAGGAATCTGGAACTGAACTTTGTATTTTGAAAGCTTTATGTTACATTTTATGATCCTACCAGGCAACACGCGATACCCTTTTGAAACTTGATGGGCATCATCTTTCACTCTCACCAAAACAGTTTCACTGACATGATAAATAGATGGAGGATTTTGTTTAGATGCATGCCGGATCATCCGCTTACTGCAATGCTCAGTGGCTTTCTTTGCCATTTGTCTTTGTCTTCTTCGTTTTTATTCAAATCTAAGCTGCTGTTTCGGGGGGGTAAGTTACTTTGTGGATCATTTGTGGATTGTTCACCAGTGACACTGGATGGAAAACCTGCCAGGGGATGCATCACCATATTACTTTTTCTCCCATAGTATACTTCAAATGGAGACATCCAACTTAAAACTTCTAAAAATGACGGCAAATGTTTAACCCAGTTAACCCCTTTCCTCTGACAATTCACAAGGCCATATGTGATTTTGCTTTTTCCTTAGCACTCTGTGGGTCCTCTCTACCTTTCCTTGGCTTTGGGGATGGTATGGTGAACTCTCAATTATTCTCACTTGCATTGATTCCATCAGCCTTCGCACTGCTCCTTTAAACTGTCTGCCTTGATCATGTTGCAAAACTTGGGGTGGGCCATGTTCGGTGTAGATATCACAAAGATATCTTGCAATCTCTGAACTGTCTTTACCTTTTAATGGTTTCAGCTATGTGTATCCACTAAAGACATCAATCACAGTGAGGATGTATCAATATGTGGAATGGCCATGCTTGATCTTCCACTTTCCCATATCAAGGTCAATCTGATGCCAATCCTGTACTTCTTTGGCCCTGATGGGCCTGATATTTCCAAATCTAGCCTTGTGGAGTTGGTAGCGTCTGGAGCTGTCCAGTGTTTTTTGAACCTTTCTTTCACTTATGCCAGAGTATTGCTCATTTAGCCGCTTGTTCAGCTTCCTCGCACCTGATCACTTTGTATCAGCAAGATCTTTTTTTACAAAGCCACCAACTGCAGACTTCAAAGCTACTGGCTTCCCAGCACATAGCAAGGCCTCTCCATCTTCGCTCAGACAGTAGAGATTTCTGTTTCTCCACAGCCTCACCAGAGCACTTTGTTGCACTCTTGTACGTTCATTGACAGGAACATTGAACTCTCCCTTTAGTTTCTTTACTATGACTTCAAAGACATCCTTAGTTATTGATTGTTGTTGTCCATGTCCCATGCCTACAACCCAAAGAGTACAGGCCACAATTATGCTGAACTGTAGAGCTGTCAAAAAATAAGTATTATGTTTAATTGAATATATTATGTTGTTGTATTATGTTCTAATGTAATATTGTAGTTTCTTTATGGTTAAATGTGTGACAAACTTTCTAACAGGCCTGGAAGCAATTGTTTGTTCACTCTAGAATGCTCGGATCCATGGCGATAACTTAGTTTGCTCAATTTTGAGTCAATAGACAGGGTAATCTATGAAATTTCTAACCTGTTCCTATATGAATACATTCATTTGATGTTTAACAATGAATCTGTCATTTCAGAAACTTTCTAAAACCAATCTAGTGTCTGCTAGTTTAGCTTATCGTTGTTAATCAGATCATGGTTACTAGCTAAAGAGTTTAAAAAATGCTTAAAAATTCCCAAGTGCATTTAATACTATCCAGCCCTCCATACTGAGAGACCGGTCGGAGGGGATGGGAGTAGATCGCTTCCTTGCCTCCTGGATAACAGACTACCTGACAGAGCAGCCTCAGTATGTCAGGCTTGGAAGCTGTGTCTCTGGGATGGTCAGGAGCAGCACTGGTGCTCCACAGGGAACTGTTTTAGCACCGTTCCTGTTCACACTCTATGCAGCAGACTTTAAATACAACTCAGAGTCCTGTCACATACAAAAATACTCTGAGGATACAGCTATTGTGGCTTGTATCAGGAGCGATCAGGAACAGGAGTACAGGGACCTCATGGATACCTTCAGGGACTGGTGCAGTAAGTGCTGTCTCCACCTGAACACAGCCAAAACCAAGGAGATGGTGGTGGATTTCAGAAGAAGGAGGTCACCCCATCAACCAGTCTCCAAACAGGGGGAGGACATTGAGGTGGTGCACACCTACAAATATCTGGGGGTCCTCCTGGATGATAAGCTGGACTGGTCCTTTAACACTGATGCCCGCTACAGGAAGGGGCAGAGTCGCCTGTTCTTCCTGTGGACAATGAGGTCCTTTGATGTGTGTGTGTGGAGATGTTGACCATGTTCTATCACACAGTGGTTGCCAGCCACTTCTCTATGCTGCAGTGTGCTGGGGAAGCAGCATGACAGACAAAAACACCAAGTGTTTGGACAAGCTGGTTAAAAAAGCTGGCTCAGTGCTGGGCAGGAGACTGGACCCACTAAGAACTGTGGTGGAGAGGGGCACATTGAACAAACTGAAAGCTATTATGGACAATAGCAGACACCCTCTCCACAGCCTCCTGGAGCGACAGAGGAGCAGCAGCAGCAGTCGGCTCATCTCACTGCATTGCAGAACAGAGCATTTTAGGAGATCCTTCATCCCCACAGCCATAAGACTGTTTAACACCTCCTGAATCCAGTCACACATCACATTAGCCACAACTGGCTGGACTGTGAAATGGACAATTTTATTCTAATTAACTTTTTTCTATACTTGTGCACTTATTTTAATGTATTTTATTTTGTTTTTTGTCTTTTATGAACTGCTGGACAGCTGAATTTACCCTCGGGGATAAGTAAAGTTCTATTCTATTCTATTCTATTCTATTCTATTAACCTGGGATGAGAGATAGGGATATTAGCAGCACTACAGTCAAGGGGAGTGACACCAGAGCAGCATATCAAGTCCAGCACATGTCCTTTGAAGTTAGTGGGAAAATATATATGTTGTTGCAAACCAAAGTTATCAAGGCAAGATGTAAACTCTTTAGTAAAATTGTTATCGGTGTTGTCCATATGTATATTAAAATCTCCCAACACTATTATGCTAGGAAAGAGTGAACAAAGATGTGTAAGAAAAGCAGCAAATTCATTTATGAAATCACTATTGGTTTTGGGTGGGCGATAGACCGTGGCAACTATGGTAGGAGTAGGGCCATTCAGTTTTAAGGAATTGGCTTTAAATGAGATGTGACCAGGCAGAGTTAGACGCATGGCTTTCCACTTCTTGCGGTAAATCATCGCAAGACCTCCCCCTCTGCGAGAAGCACAGGGTTTACAGATGTAAACAAACCCAGGTGGCATAGATTCATTCAGTTGTGAAAAGTCATTAAGTTGTTGCCACGTTTCAGTCAAACACAGAAAGTCAAACCTACAATCCACCTGGAGATCCCGGAGGAGAGCACCCTTGCTCATGAGAGGGGGGATGCTGAATAATCCCAAGCTGACTTTGTTGTGGAGGAGTTTGACGCTGGCGTTAGCCAACCGGGCTGGGCTCGCTAGGTCACAGTGGGTAACTTGCCGCCTGGGGTTTCTTGGACGACGATGAGTTGAAGACCTGATGGATTGTATAGGTGTGGAGTCGTCGATGTAAAGGCTCCGCTGGGATCCGCGATGGATATATTTCCGACGGGCATGACGAATGATGTCTAGGCAGAGAAGCAGTGCCAGTGGGGAATCCAACAGGTGGAAGCACAGTTGCAGGAGCTCAGCAGCTCAGAGGCACAGGAAGAGCTTCTACCCTCAGGACACAAGGATCCTACCTAACACCGCCACCCCATATAGACCTATATTTAATATTATTACATTGTTCTTTAATATTTAAATCAATTGAACTGTCACAGCTCCATTCTCCCTGCAACCCTCCTCACCTGTTTGCTGGTACTTTTCCACTCATCTGTCTCAGCTCCACTCTACCTGTCAGCCACGCCCCCTCATCAGGCTAACTTTCCTCACCTGTGGCAGCAGCTGCTCTCAATCAGCTCCTGGCAGTATTTAAGCTGCTGCTGCCTTCTCCTCAGTGCCAGATTGTCGTCGCGTCATGCACTACTCTCCAGCACTCTTCCACGGACTGATCTCCTGGTTTCGACCCTGCCTGTTCCTGATCTAGTCTCCTCGTCTCTGCCCCGGCAACCTGACCTGCCTTCAGCCCCCAACAGTGAGTTTTGCCTATGTTTCTCCTTGTTCGGGTTGCTTCGGCTCTCCTGGAAGGAATCGTCTGCCTCCCTTTCTGCATCTGGGCTGTTCTTGTGCTCCAGCCTCCTGTGGCCGGGTGGAATTGTTCCTGTCTGTCACCCCAGCAACCCGGGTTCACATCCCGGCAGAGACATTGCCTGAACTTTGTAATTGTGCATCTTACTGTGATACTGTTACTGTGGGGACTTATATAAAGATCTTATATCTACACTCCTGCTGTTTGTGTTGCACTTGGGTCCTGCCTCAACCCGTGACAGTACAATCTGGCCATAATATGGACCCAGCACACTCTTTCTCTCTTTCACCACGGAAGGCTCCAACCTTTCATGGACTCAGGCGGAGACCTTCACAGTGTTGCATTCAGACTCATGTGTTTAAAAAATGACTGTCGTTATGCCACTAGTGACAAGGACAGAGAGGCAGCCTTGTCCTCTGCACGCCAGGAGGTATCCCTAAGGCCTTGGCTAATAGACTCGTTACCTAGCTGGGTTAAGGACTTTGTTGGCACACCTGCCTCTCATTCTGCACCCGAGTCAGTTAGACTTGGGGTTATTAGCCTGCAACCCCCACATCCTGAGCCGACCCCAGCTGTTAACCCGTTCTGGGGAACCCGCCTGGCCCTTGGGGGTCCTCGGAGCCTCAACCAGACTTCCAGATGGGGGAAGAAACCTTAGTCTCAAGGTCTTTAGCATCCGGCCTGCTAGCATCCAGTCGGTTGCTCGATCTGCTGTCCCGGCTGACGCCACTTCTGTTCCGGCGTCGGGGGTCCCGGCTGACGTCATTCCTGTTCCGGCATCGGGGATCTCGGCTGACATCACTCCTGTTCCAGCGTCAGGGATCCCAGCTGACGTCATTCCTGTTCCGGCGTCGGGGGTCCCGGCTGACGTCATTCCTGCTCCGGCGTCGGGGATCTCGGCTGACTTCACTCCTGTTCCGGCATCGGGGGTCCCGGCTGACGTCATTCCTGTTCCGGTGTCGGGGATCTCGGCGGACGTCACTCCTGTTCCGGTGTCGGGGATCTTGGCAGTCCTTCCTTCTGTTCCTGGGCCAGGGATCTCAGCAGACACGACACCTGCTCCCACAGTCCACTCGGCGGTCCGGCTTACAGCTGCTCCTCGAGCCCACTCGGCGGTCCGGCCGACAGCTGCTCCCACAGTCCACTCGGCGGTCCGGCCGACACCTGCTCCCACAGTCCACTCGGCGGTCCGGCTGACACCTGCTCCCACAGCCCACTCGGCAGTCCGGCCGACTCCTGCTCTTCAAGCCCACTCAGTGGTCCGGACCACTCCAGATGGGCTGCAACACCCTCAAGTCTCCGCTCCTGCTGGGCCGCAGCACCCTCAGGTCTCCGCTCCTGCTGGGCCGCAGCACCCTCAAGTCTCCGCTCCTACGGGGCCGCAGCTCCCTCAAGTCTCCGCTCCTGCTGAGCTGCAGCAGCCTCCTGGCCGGCCTCCAGATCTGCTCCGCCTGTCAGGTCGGCCTCCCGGCCGGCCTCCAGATCTACTCCGCCTGTCACGTCGGCCTCCTGGCCGGCCTCCAGATCTGCTCTGCCTGTCAGGTCGGTCTCCCGGCCGGCCTCCAGATCTGCTCCGCCTGTCAGGTCGGCCTCCCGGCCGGCCTCCAGATCTGCTCCGCCTGTTAGGCCGGTCTCCTGGCTGGCCTCCAGATCTGCTCCGCCTGTCAGGTCGGCCTCCTGGTCTGCTCCGCCTGTCAGGTTGGCCTCCTGGTCTGCTCCGCCTGTCAAGTCGACCTCCGGATCAGCTTCGCCTGTCAAGTCGACCTCCGGATCTGCTCTGCCTTTCCCGGCCGGCCTCCTGATCTGCTCCGCCTCTCAGGTCGGCCTCCCGGCCGGCCTCCGGACCTGCTCTGCCTGTCAGGTTGGCCTCCCGGCCGGCCTCCGGACCTGCTCTGCCTGTCAGGTCAGCCTCCCGGCCGGCCTCCAGATCTGCTCCGTCTGTCAAGTCGACCTCCGGATCAACTCCGCCTGCCAAGTCGACCTCTGGATCTGCTCTGCCTGTCACGTCGGCCTCCTGGCCGGCCTCCAGATCTGCTCTGCCTGTCAGGTCGGTCTCCCGGCCGGCCTCCGGATCTGCTCCGCCTGTCAAGTCGACCCCCGGATCTGCTCCGCCTGTCAAGTTGACCCCCGGATCTGCTCTGCCTGTCATGTCGGCCTCCCGGCCGGCCTCCAAATCAGCTCTGCCTGTCAAGTCGACCTCTGGATCAGCTCCGCCTGTCAAGTCGACCTCTGGATCTGCTCCGCCTGTCAAGTCGACCTCTGGATCTAATCTGCCTGTCACGTCGGCCTCCTGGCCGGCCTCCAGATCTGCTCCGCCTGTCAAGTCGACCTCTGGATCAGCTTCGCCCGTCACGTCGGCCTTCTGGTCTGCTCTGCCTGTCAGGTCGGCCTCCCGGCCAGCCTCCTGGTCTGCTCTGCCTCTCAAGTCGGCTTCCAGATCTCCTCTGCCTGTCAGGTTGGCCACCAGCTCTGCTCCAACTGTCAAGTTGGCTTCCTGGCCAGTCTCCAGATCAGCTTCGCCTGTCAAGTCAGCCTCTGGATCTGCTCCACCTGTCACGCTGGCCTTCCGGCCGGCCTCCAGATCTGCTCCATCTGTCTGGTCAACCTGCTAGTTGCCCTCTGGCTCTGGTTCAGCCATCTGGTCATCCTCCTGACCGCTCTCAAGATCAGCTCCGCCCATCCTGGTTACCCTTCAGCTCGCTCCAGCATCCTGATTATCCTCCTAGGTGGTTCTGTCCAGATGTTTGGCCCTCAGTCTGTCTACCCGTGGTTTTCTGCTCCACCCTTGTCCAGCCCGCTGGCTCACCTGCAAGAGGTCCCCTGCTCCACCCTTCAGTCTCCAGACCACCACTTGATCAAGACTCCCTCCTCCAGGCCCCCCACCACCCACCCTTCCTGGTTATTGACTTTTGGGACGTCAGGAGCCGTCCCTTGAGGGGGGGGTTCTGTCACAGCTCCATTCTCCCTGCAACCCTCCTCACCTGTTTGCTGGTACTTTTCCACTCATCTGTCTCAGCTCCACTCTACCTGTCAGCCACGCCCCCTCATCAGGCTAACTTTCCTCACCTGTGGCAGCAGCTGCTCTCAATCAGCTCCTGGCAGTATTTAAGCTGCTGCTGCCTTCTCCTCAGTGCCAGATTGTCATCGCGTCATGCACTACTCTCCAGCACTCTTCCATGGACTGATCTCCTGGTTTTGACCCTGCCTGTTCCTGATCTCGTCTCCTCGTCTCTGCCCTGGCAACCTGACCTGCCTTCAGCCCCCAACAGTGAGTTTTGCCTGTGTTTCTCCTTGTTCGGGTTGCTTCGGCTCTCCTGGAAGGAATCCTGTCTGTCACCCCAGCAACCCGGGTTCACATCCCGGCAGAGACATTGCCTGAACTTTGTAATTGTGCATCTTACTGTGATACTGTTACTGTGGGGACTTATATAAAGAATCTTATATCTACACTCCTGCTGTTTGTGTTGCACTTGGGTCCTGCCTCAACCCGTGACATGAACTGACAGATTGCATTTCACTGAAATCATATTCATATTATTCATATCATACTGTTCATATTCATACTCATATGATTTCATGTGACAAATAAATTGATTGACTGATATAGTGTGTGGCACTTAAAATGACATGTTGCCAATTGTGTACCACATCCTATGTCCACGATGTGCACCAGAAAACACACTAATTATATGTCATGCTGCTGTGTATTAAGTGTGGACCACTCTATGTGAATTTCATGTAAATCGGATGATCACAGAAGAATGACTTCCTGTTGTGAGTGAGTGGTGCGATGACTGTAAGTCAAAATGGGCATGTAGATCTATTTGGGCCTGGACTCTTATCCAGCATGTGAAATTTGGGGAAGATTAAAATATTTGAAGTTACAATGGCTTACTGTGTCATGGGAAACACTGAAACTTGCTGCACCACCACAGTAACGTTGTTCGGAGATAACTCTTCACAAAAAAAGCATCATGAAGGTTTTTCAAAAGAAATTTGAGGTAGATTTGTTCAATGTGCCAGGAGGAGAACATAAAAGTAAAAAATAAGTCATTCCCTGTTGCCAGTAAGTGGCACTATAAGTAAATATTGGCATGTAGATGTATTCAGGCTGGAACTGTTATGCAGCACTTAGACCACTTCCTGTTTTGTGGCAAAAGATGGAAGATCAACAACTCACCATGACCACAGTATTCAACGAAACAATCAAACTTTTAACAATCCGGAAGGATCTCACAGATCAAATTTGAAGTCAATCAGATTAAATCTGTAGAGTCCATTATAGTGCAGCACTTGGAAATGGATCAATTTGCCCATAAATTGCTCAAATTATTCTCATAGAATGGTTCATATGATATCCTACAAAAAATGCATGTACAACACTTGGTATGATATTCTACGAATTTGCTCCCCAGTAATGCCATTACATCCTTAACCTACAGTTATGTAATTAACCTAAAGTTACAGAGGTTAGGTTTGGGCAATGAAAGTTACTGTGGTAAGGTTTAGGAAAAGAAAAATGGTTGGATGTCCTTAGCCCTCTACTATGGGGTGCCATTTGTAAAGTGGCTCACACTGAAATTAACAGCAACATTTTACCACATTCAGCTTCAAACAATGTTTAAAAAACTGTGAACTTTTTACTTCATTTACAGCAATATTTGAAATATGTTAAATATAATGTCACAGTTAAATCTAAATATTGAATGTTTAACCTTAATGTTAAATCTAAATCTAAATGTGAAATATAAATATAAATGTGAAATGTTAAATCTAAATGTGCTTGGTTAAACCTAATATTTAGCTAATATGGAAATGCACACTGCTGGTCGGCAGAAGTACCAAAATAAGAGCCTGGATGGTCAGACTGTGTTTATTGCATCAAATAACGAATTAAAACCAAACTAATCGGAGAAAATGAACACTTGAACATATATCAGTGTGATTAAAAACTACCTAAAATGACAGTAACCATGTTTGGGAAAATTTTATTTGATGTGTACTTTAAGTTTTTAGTGTCCCATCTGCTAACATGAAGGGTGTGGAACACTGGAAGCGCCGTTTTGGCCGCAATTCAGAATTTTAGCAGTGCATCGCTGGCGACAGCAGCAGTATCCACCATAGAGCCACCACAGCACTCGGTAAATTTGTTTTCTAACTTGCGTAGCATATGTTCCTTATGTTAGCATGTAAGCTATATGAAACTAGCTAATGTTGGCCCAGTAGTGATTTGCTACTAGTATCAATGTACTTCACACATAGCTCATTTGTTTTGTTGGACATTGTTACATTACAACACACAAAAGAAAGTAAATGTAAATGTCTCTTCAGGCTAGTAGCTAGTAGCAAATCCCTATTGGGCTAACGTTAGCTAGTTTCATATAGCTTACATGTTAACATAAGGAACATATGCTACGCGAGTGAGAAAACAAACTTACCGAGAGCTGTGGTGCTCTACGGTGGATACTGTCGTTGTTGCCAACGATGTAGTGCTGAAATTCTGAATTGTGGCCAAAACAGCCTTTCCAATGTTTTCAGCTAAATCACTGGACATGTTGGCAAGCAAGAAGAGCATGGAGAAAGTGACCGACAGTGGAGTGTACCCATAAATTCCGCACCCTCCACGTTAGCAGATAGGACACTAAAAACTCAAAGTGCGCATCAAATAAAATTTCCCCAAACATGCTTACTGTCATTTTAGGTAGTTTTTATCACCCTGATGTATGTTCAAGTGTTCATGTTCTCTGATTAATTTGGTTTTAATTCATTATTTGATGCTATAAATACAGTCTGACCACCAGGCTTTTATTTTGGTACTTCCGCCAACCAGCAGTGTGTATTTGCATATTAGCTAAATATTAAGTTTCACCAAGCACATTTAGATTTAACATTTAACATTTATATTTATATTTAACATTTAGATTTAGATTTAACATTAAGGTTTAAAATCTGTGTATCATTCGTCCTTTCCATTTTCAATTGGCAATCAAAAATCAAAAAACAAAAATGGTGACAGATTATATTGTTATCTGTTTTTGAATCTAACACAAAAAATGAAAAAAGCCTGGTTTTTCATATTTCAATTTTAGGCTCAGATCAAAAATACGAAATACAAAAACGTGACCCGGAAGTTTGGTAACGAGCGTTAGCAAAGATACTCTACGTTAGCTTGCCAGCCGCCACGATCTGTCCGGACCGCAATCCATCACCATCAATCTATCAATCAATCAATCAACTTTATTTATATAGCACATTTTAAAAACCACAGGGGTAGCCAAAGTGCTGTACATTGGGACATAACAATAATTGAGTTAAAAGCATAAACAAACAAACAAACAAACACACAAGCTCAAGGCAAGTGCTTTCTTAGAGAATGCCAAACAGAGTGGAAATAAGTTAAAATGTATTAAAGTGTATTGAAAGCTAAGGAATAAAAGTGTGTTTTTAAAAGAGATTTAAAAACAGGAAGTGACGAGGCCTGTCTAACAGTGAAAGGCAACTCGTTCCAAAGCTTGGGAGCAACGGCGGCAAGCGTTCTATTTCCTCTGAGCTTCAGCCTTGTTTTGGGGACTGCCAGCAGCAGCTGATCGGCTGATCTTAGGGATCGGGGTGGGCAGTAAGGCTGAAGCAGATCAGACAGATATGGTGGAGCAAGGTTGTGCAGACATTTAAAAGCAAATAAAAGAAGCTTAAAATTAGTTCTGTAGCGCACAGGGAGCCAGTGTAGGGACGCCAGGATAGGTGTGATGTGCTCATGCCTACAGGTCTGGGTTAGCAGGCGTGCAGCAGAATTCTGCACAAGCTGCAGACGGGCAAGGGAAGCCTGGCTAATCCCTACGTACAAGGAATTGCAGTAGTCAAGACGAGTCGTGATAAAAGCATGGATGAATTTCTCCAAGTCAGGTCTTGATAGAATAGGTTTCACCTTCGCTATTTGACGTAGTTGATAAAAACTGTTTTGTACTACACTACTGATCTGTTTCTCAAATTTAAAATCAGAATCGAATTTAACCCCCAAATTAGTGACACAGTCCTTAACATACAGTGACAGAGAGCCAAGGTCAACATTGGGGGGAGAACAGCAACTTGGACCGAACACCATTACTTCGGTCTTGCTCTCATTTAGGCTGAGGAAGTTAAGTGAAAGCCAGGCTTTAATGTCATTAAGACAATCTATGAGTGGCTGGACTGAGTGGGCATTGTTTTGTGATGATCTGGCAATCATCAGCATAAAAATGAAATGAAATACTGTGTTTCCTAAAAACAGAACCAAGGGGGAGTAAATAAAGAGCAAATAAAAGAGGGCCGAGGATTGAGGCCTGGGGACCCCATGTGGAAGAGGAGCTTTTGAAGACACAAAGTTGTCAATTTTTACACAGAAACTTCTGTCAGTTAGGTAAGACCGAAACCAGTCAAGGGCAATACCCTTAATGCCCACACAGTGCTCGAGGCGAGAAATTAAAATGCTGTGGTCAACAGTGTCAAATGCAGCAGACAAATCTAAAAGCACCAGGACGACAAATTTCCCAGAGTCTGTTAACAAAAGTACATCATTTGACACCTTCAAGAGTGCTGATTCTGTGCTATGGAGAGCTTTGAACCCAGACTGGAACAGCTCAGTAATACCATTATCTTGTAAGAATAGTGACAACTGGTTGTGGACAACCTTCTCTAAGATTTTAGAAATAAATGGAAGATTTTAGATAGGCCTAAAATTTGAGCAGACGGTGGGATCAAGGCCATTTTTTTAAGTAGGGGTCGTACTACTGCATGTTTAAAATCCCCTGGTACTGTACCACAAAAGAGACTACTATTTATAATCTCAAGGACACTTGGTCCAATGGTATCCAGTACCTCTTTAAACAGGCGAGGGGGAATGGCATCTGCAGGGGAACCAGAGGGCTTCATATGACTAACTGTGTCCTTTAAAATGGAGAGGGATACCGGCTCAAACTGAGCAAGTACAGATGTGCAGAGCAAAGGAATCGAGGGGTCATAAGAAGGCTGAGAGATACAGGCTCTAGTTGACACAATTTTATCGGTGAAAAAATGGAGGAATCGCTCACAAATTTCAGTAGAGGCATCAAAACCAATAGACTTGGGAACCTCAAGGA
The DNA here is from genome assembly GCA_019142605.1 of Cephalopholis sonnerati. NCBI lineage: Eukaryota > Metazoa > Chordata > Actinopteri > Perciformes > Serranidae > Cephalopholis > Cephalopholis sonnerati. The sequence continues at coordinate 2,795,573 of JAGQAX010000019.1, forward strand.
CAGTATTTATGGTTTTAAACAGCACACTAGGATTGTTACAGTTTGAAGCAATTATTTCTGAGAAGTATTTATTCTTCTCAGCTTTTACGGTCTTCTGATAGCACAGCAGGCTCTCTTTAAGAATACCATAAGAAACATGTAGCCTGTCCTTTTTCCACCTGCGCTCCGCTCTCCTGCACTCTCGCCTGGCAGCGCGAGTGACGTCATGCAACCAGGGCTCGGGTGCAGGTTTGGTGCACCGGCTCTTCAAAGGAGCGATCATGTCCAGTGTTTGTAAACAAATAGAGTGAAAGCTCGATGCCAGCTCCTCGGTATTCAAACACAGAAACCAATAAAAGAAGAGGAGAACAGAGCTGGAGAGGAAGAGTTAAGCATGCGACAGCGTTGGGGAGCAGCGCACAGTTTAGCCGGACACTGAGTGGGGATGTCAAATAATACTGGCATGTGGTCAGAAAAAACAGCGTCACAAATGTCCAAGTTAGAAACACGCAGACCGTGCGAGAGCACTAAGTCAAGTGTGTGCCCGAGTTCGTGGGTAGGACCAGACACAGACTGCGCGAAATTAAAAGAGTCAATAAGATTTAAAAAGTTCCTGGAGATCAGCTCTTCAGGGCAACAAATGTGAATATTAAAATCACCAATAATAAGGACATGATCGTATTTAGGCAGAAATTCGTCCAGAAATTCAGAAAAGTCACTTATAAAGTCCTTGTTGTACTTGGGTGGTCGATAGATGACAGCACACAAGACAACATGAGAGAGGCCCAGTTCAAATAAACAAAGTTCAAAGCTTCTGAAGGAGGATCGCAGGCAGATCTGCAGGCATTTGAAGCCACTTATAAAGACAACTGCTATTCCTCCTCCTTTTCGACCCGACGACCGCGGGGAATTAAAATAACAGCAATCTGGTGGTAAGAGTTCAATAAGGGGGATGGACTCACCAGCTCTCAGCCACGTCTCCGTTAAACAGAGAAAATCCAGTCCACGAGACATAAAGAAGTCCCTTAGGATAAAAGTCTTATTTGCCAGTGATCTTGCGTTGACGAGGCCGAACCTGGCAGGGACCAGCACGTCCGAGGCATCAGCTGTTCGTGGAGCTCGACACAGGGTCCGCAGATGGTGAGGATTCACCCCACGCCAGCGGAGACGGGGAGAGCAGGGGCCGTGGGGGCGGATTTCCTCATCTGAACCGACGACAGGCACCAGCCAGGTGTCGGCAGGGTGCAGCGAGCGGGAGTGGAAAAAGAGACCAGGTACCGCTCCGTGTCCCCCCCGGGAAGCCATAGGGAATCGTGCTGAAAGAGTCTTAAGCTTTACCAGCTCGCTGCTGGGGTAAACGCGTCGACGTTTACGCCGAGGAAGTGGAGCGAGGGTGCGCCAAAGGTGAGTAGGTATCCCAGAGAAGTGAAGTGACTGAAACATTGTATGACCGTCATGATCATGGTCGATTTTCGCCAAATCCTTAGCAGAGGGGCGAAGGTCCAGCAGTGTTTGGCGATCATACACAAGCAGTGAGCTGACATTAGAGATAACAATCGACACAAATAGCACAAACACAAACAGCGTTGACAGCGAGAGACGGCAAGCCACACACACCGGCGCCATCTTCCCAGCCTCAATCTATCAGCCATGGACAGCTGTGTATTGTTCAGAGGAACCAAACGTCTTGGTGAAAATATATAAATTACCTGGAAAATCCTGCTGATCTTTTCAGTTGTCATGTCATCCTCCTTCAGAGTTAGATGTTTGGTCCCTCTGAACAAGACACAGCTGTCCATGGCTGATAGATTGATGGTGATGGACTGCGGTCCGGATAGATCGTGGTGGCTGGCAGAGTATCTTTGCTAACGCTCTTTACCAAACTTCCAGGTCACGTAAACCCGACCAATTAAATATTAGAATCAAATTGAGTCCTGTCGCCCATTTTTCCATTCGTATTTTTGATCTGAGCCTAAAATTGAAATATGAAAAACCAGGCTTTTTCCATTTTTTTGTGTTAGATTCAAAAACAAATTACAATGTAATCTGTCACCTTTTACATTTTTTGACTTTTGATTGCCAATTGAAAATAGAAAAAATGAATGATACACAGATTGTTTAACATTTAATATTTAGATTTAACTGTGACATTTAACATATTTCAAATATTGCTGTAAATGTGGCAAAAAGTGACTTTTAAAAATTCACACCACTTTTTTAAATGTTGCTGTTAATTTCAGTGTGAGCCACTTTACAAACGGCACCCCATACTCTACTGCACGTATTTTGATGGTACATGCTGAAAATTATTCAACATCATTTACTGATTCACTTTGGGCCATTTTATTGCCTAAACAATTTTCTTTTATATTTCAGACCCCAACCCCACTCCAATTTTTCATTGCCTAGGGGCAACGTTGTGCAACACTGGTACAAAACAACAGAGGAAATTGTTAATTAGACAACCATCTGTAAAACAAATAATTGAAAAGTACTTGAAACATATTTACATATATGACTTGATACAGGCTTATGTTTGTATTGTCCAGTGTAATGTCATATTGATTCTCATGTTGTGAGACATTGCTGTCACTCTGTGTGAAACTTCACAAAACAATACTTTTGTACTGTGTTTTCCATCAAGGGTGTTTGGAAGAACTGCTGTCATCTTCAGACAGATTGTCATTGTCATCCTCTTGTTCATCTTCACTGTGACTGGTATCTTGAGTGTCGATAACGGTAAGCTCTCAATGCTAATGAAAATACAACTAGAACAGCTACAGCTATGCTGTCTGCTTTATGAAATTAAAACCCTCTTTTTCTGTTCTGCTCAAACCTTTCTCTCCACTCCACTCTTCCTCACTGTCATTGCTGTCTATGGCACTGTCCTCACTGTCAGATGGGATTTCCTTAACATGCCGATCCTGCTCTGTCCTCCCACAGAGCGATCTTACGTCCATTTTTCTGTGATAATGTGTTAAAAGAAGTAAAATTCAATAGTAATAGAAATACTATTGCATTTACAGCTAGCACAGAAAGTCCTGGGTGAAAGTCTGTTTTTTTGTGACCCATCCACCACCCCAACTTGCCTGCTTACAAGTGCTCGGGACTACTTCCTTGTTTACTGTCGTTAGCATATTGGTTGCGTGATCACAGCCTTTCCAAATATATGGGATATTTACAAATTTAGGTGCATTCTTTTCATAGGTAAACATACAAAAAAAATGTGAGAAAAGCCTGAATTGTGCAGTAAATTCTGAATGGCTGACTTACTATTGGGTTTGGCTCCTGGCTCCAAGAGGTTTTTTAAAAGTCTTGACATTATGCATCTGCCTGCCAAATTTTGTTAATCTACAAAAAATTCAAAGGTGGGGGCTTTGACTTTGAAAACTGTTTTGCTGTATGAGACCAATATCAGTATGTGATGAAAGCCCGCACAGGCCCTAATAGCAACACCAGTCCTTGCCACTGGCTGCATTTGGTACCTGGTAACTAACAGAATACAGACACACCCACAGGTAAGTACTATGCTAATCAGATACACAGCTCAGACAGGCTCTGCAAACCCTTACACCTTAGATTTGAAATCGACAGTCCCTGCAGTGTGATTTCACTTTTAGAGTTCATACCTGGCAGATGTACATGCTGTGTCTGGGTCATTAAACAGTATATGTTGTTCATCTACCTCTCGACTTAGTTTCATGACTGACAGACGGCAACAATATTTACCTATGCTGCAAATGACCCCTTCCTCCTCTGTATGACCTGTGTGTGAGCATAAGTGGAATAACTCAATTTTTTCCGCTCTGTCAAATTGCTGGGTGAAAGACAAACAGCTGCTTCTTTGCTAAACAATTAATCATAAAAAAGTCATGTGTGTACAGGACAGAACACAAAGACTGCTCATGGTTGGAGTTCAGTCATGTGGAAGATATAGAGTGAGACAGATGTCAGTGGCTTTCTGTACGATGAAACATGCCCAACAACGTTTGGCCTCAATGTTACCAGTAAACATTTCCCAGGTGATTCAGAAACCAAGGTGACAAAACACGCTTATACAATAAGTAGATTTGAGGAGGCAATCCAACTGGTCAACTAGACATTTAGAACATGCTCAAATCAGCATGACAGCACACCTTCCTCATCACTGAAAAATCTTGCCATTTCCATGACAACATTGTAACTTTCAGAGCTGGGGAAAAATAAATAAATAAATATATATATGTGTATATATTAGGGCTGGGACTTTAATGCGTTAATTTCGATTAATTAATTACAGGAAAAATAACGCATTAAAAAAAGTAATGCATCTAATCGCACTTTTCTCAGTTCCCTAATTTCTGGCACATTGGTAACACTGATGCACACACGGTGTAGCCAGCGTACAATAGAGCGCCGCTCTGGCCGCATTTTTCTGACCAACTCCAACCCGAGTCCGAGACAGTTATAACTGAGCCAGGCCCAAACCCAATGCAGTCTGTGACCTGACATAGTTATTGTTACCATGGTTACAGCTTGTCTGTTTACCATGTTCACACATGGACAGTGTGTCAATGACCATCAAAAGGCTGCTGTTACTCACAGTCAAACATGCCGCACGCACAGCAGCAGCACACACACTCAGTTGGAGCGGAGGCTCTAATCTAATCTAATTAGGGGTTCAAGCCCAAAGGGCTGAAACCCTATTGTTTTCCTACTGTTTTATTATTATTCTTCTTCTTCTTCTTCTTCTTCTTCTTCTTCTTCTTCTTCTTCTTCTTCTTCTTCAGAAATGTTTTCGCAAATTCCCGTGAGATGTTACATCGTAGAGACATGAAATTTTCAACAATAACTGGAAGTTGTGTGCAAATGGTGCTCATAATATAGAAATACCAATTGGCCAGATGGTGGCGCTATAACCAAGGTAAATGCGTTTTGGGCTATAACTCCCACACCATATGTCGCACATTCAAAAACATCATATCCACAGATTCCCTGAATAGTGCTGAATCACCTGGGCTAGGCCACGCCCATTTCCGCCTAGAAAATTTTTTCACAAAATCGCGAAAAATGAAAAACCTTCTTTTTCTATCTCCTCCTTGGGTTTTTGTCCAATCAGCGTGAAACTTGGCACGTACAGTCTTCACCTGGACCCTATCTAAAGTTATCAAAAGAATTTTGTTCAATCAAAAAATGCGCAAATGATAAACGAATACATTTTTCTAGCTAGCTATAAAAACGCGAACTGTTGCATATCTCGGTCAAAATAAATGCTAACAACACCAAATCGGAGATCCTTGGTTGGCATGTGACTGTGAGGGTATGAGCCAAATTTGGCGAATGTTGGCCACTAGAGGGCGCTGCAAATATTGGAAATTTGTATCTCTTAAATGGCTGCACCGATTTTTACCAAATTTGGTGGGTATGATGCTGGGTCACTCCTGAGGCCATACCTTGAAGTTCATCTCGACTGGTCAAAGTGGGCGTGGCTTATTACAAGATAAAAAACAAACATTTATTTTAGCTCAAGTATTATGTTGAGAGCTATGAAATTCACAGGGTATATATAGGATAGGACACAGACCATCCATACCAAAAATTGTGTGTCTACTCCACTAGGTGGCGCTATAACAGGTAAAAACGCATTTTGGCCCGTAACTTCCACATTTTAAATCACATTTTCATAAACTTTATATCCACGTATTCCCTTAATAGAGTCTCATCTTCTGACAGAGGCCACGCCCACTTCCACTGCATATTTCTCTTTGTAAGTCACTACACATCAAAAACCTACTTTTTCTATCTCCTCCTAGCGTTTAAGCTCCATCTGCACGAAACTTTGCACATACAATCTCCAGATGTGCCTGATGAAAAGTTATCAAAAGAATTTTGCTAATCCAAAAGATTTGGTAGATATAAAGGAACAATTTTTTTCTGCTAGCTAAAAAACACATGCCGCTGCATATTTTTGTCAACGTAAAAGCTATCGACGTCAAACTCAAGTCACTTGTTTTAGACGTCAACCAGAGGATCTGTGCCAAATTTGGCGGAAATTGGCCAATAGGGGGCGCTATAAACAGAGAAACATCAAGTGAAGTGAAATTTCACAAAATCCGGCCATAAATCAATGAGGGTTTTTTCAAACATCAACAAACTCAATGTATCAAAGGTCTTGATCTTACCCACTTTTCAAAATTTAAATGGCTATGCTGGCTTGAACCCCGGAATTGCCGCTTGCGGCTATATTATCTATCTATTTATATCTTTCTCTCTCTCTCTCTCTCTATCTCTCTCTCTCTCTCTCTCTCTCTCTCTCTCTCTCTATCTATCTATCTATCTATCTATATACAGTACAGGCCAAAAGTTTGGACACACCTTCTCATTCAATGCGTTTTCTTTATTTTCATGACTATTTACATTGTAGATTCTCACTGAAGGCATCAAAACTATGAATGAACAAATGTGGAGTTATGTACTTAACAAAAAAAGGTGAAATAACTGAAAACATGTTTTATATTCTAGTTTCTTCAAAATAGCCACCCTTTGCTCTGATTACTAGCTGTGACAACCCCTGCATTTATCACAACAAGGTCATACAGTCATGGAAAAAATTATTAGACCGCCCTTGTTTTCTTCAATTTCTTGTTCATTTTAATGCCTGGTACAACTAAAGGTACATTTGTTTGGACAAATATAATGATAACAATAAAATAGCTCATAAGAGTTTAATTTAAGAGCTGATATCTAGCATTTTCCATGGTTTTCTTGATAATAACCAAAATCACTTAAGTTCTTACATCAATAGCTATGGCATTGTACTGCCAAAAACCGTGCTTTTAGGCATTTTATGTTTTCTTTTCTGTCTGTTAGTCACATGATACACACAGGAGTTAGTACTTGATTGCATAACCATTGTTTTTGATGACTGCAGCCATGCATCTTGGCATGCTCTTCACCAGCTTCTGACATTGTTCTGCGGTCACAGCAGCCCATTCCTGTTGCAAAAATTCAAACAAATTTGCTTTGTTTTTGGGCTTGCGGTTCTCCATTTTGAGTTTGATGATGTTCCACAGGTTTTCAATTGGATTTAGATCTGGTGATTGAGCAGGCCAAGGCATGGTTCAAATGTTCTGGTTCTCCATCCAGGCTTTAACTGACCTTGCCGTGTGGCAAGGGACATTGTCTTGTTGGAAAATCCAGTCATTCGAGGCAGGATGGAAGAAGACTGTTTTCAAGAGTAGCCCTGTACGTGACCTGGTTCATTCGCCCTTCACACAATTGCATTTGTCCTGTTCCACCCATACTGAAACAACCCCAGATCATCACCGATCCACCCCCATGTTTTACTGTAGGGGCAAGACAGTCTGGTTTGTAGGCTTCTCCAGGCTTCGTCCTAACCAGTAAGTTGGCTGGAGTGGGCATCATCTCAAAATTGGATTTATCACTGAAGAGAACCTTAGCCCAATCATCAACAGTCCAATCCTTGTGATCCCTAGCAAAGTGTAAGCGGGCCTTTCTCTGCCTTTCGTTGATGAAGGGCTTCTTCTGTGCCCTGTGTGACTTCTGACCAGCTTCAAGAAGTTGGTTTCGAACTGTCCTTGCTGAACAAGTCACATTTCTCGACAGTGCCCACTAATTTTTAAGGTCCCTGGAGGTCTGACGACGATTCTTGACACAGTAACGGATGAGTGCACGGTCCTCTCGTGGGGTAGAAAGACGTTTCCTGCCTTGACCAGCTAGCAATTTGGTAGTACCATGTTCGGCTTGCTTTTTCTTGGTGTAATGAACGGCTGTCTTAGAGATCTTCAGTTTTTTGGCTACCTGTCTCTCACTCATGCCAATTTCCAGCAGTGCCAAGATGGCTGTCTTTGTGGCTTTACATAATTCTTTTGTTTTAGGCAATATGTGAGAGCTGACAACTTCTGAGTTGTGCTACGGCTTGAATGTAAGCAGGAAACCACTCTAGGCCTTTGCAAATTGAAGGCATGAAATGGCCTCTTATATACCCTGGGAATACAATTAAGCTTAAGCATGTCAAATAGAACATAAAGTATTATGGAATCAGCTGCATTTTTTGTTATGTTCATTGTATTCTTCAGGTAATATTTAGTGGTGCCAGGCCTTAAAATGAACAAGAAACTGAAGAAAACAAGGGTGGTCTAATCATTTTTTCCACAACTGTATTTTGATACGCTCTGTTTGGGCCCCATAAGGCATAACCTTGGTGATTTAGGTACCATTATACCCAACCACTTCCCTATGTGATCCACAACTTTTTTCCAAAATGGGTTAACCACTTTACACTCCCAGATTGCATGGAAAAAATGTTCCTTTTTCTGTCTGACATTTCCAGCATAAATTATTAGCCTGTAGACCCAGCCTATACAACTTAGAGCAAGTGAATTAGAACCTATGAATTACTTTATAGTAAGTAAATTTCCCCTTAGCCTCCTCTATATATTTCCCAGTATTTGATAGTATTTTCGACCACTGTTTAATTCACACCCTTGGACCTCCTACCAAATGATCCTCAGATTTTTGCAAATATCTTTTGGTAACCAACTAAAGATTTTGTAAAACATAGCTACCCTATGTGCTATACCAGGTAGTTCCAAAAAAATGAATACTAGGTCCTTATCTTGAATGAATTAACCTTTGGTGATATAGCTTCTGATTTGTAAATACTATAATTACCTTTAAAGTCCAGATAGTATTTTTGCATGAGTTCTGAAAAGAACATAAATACTCTATCTAAGTACAGGTCACTTTACAGGTCACTGAATCCCTTTTATAAACCACTGATTCCAGTAAACACATTTTTTTCCAATACATATGGCTGGGTTATGCCACAAAGCATATGATTGCCTTAGATGAGACAAACTGCAAATTCTGTGTACTTCTCTCCAGACTGCTTTCAAATGAACAAGCACTGGGTTTAAAGAGTGTCTAGCAGTCTTTGAACCATGTTAAAGGACATCCCAGGGCTGGCAAGCACCTCTTCAATTTTGATCCAGCTCAGTTCTAAATCCATTCCCTCCCAGTGCATATTCAATCTAGACATTTAAAATGCTAGATTGTACAGTTTTACATTGAGGAGGCCTAACCCTCTTATGTCCCTTAGTGACCACATTTTCCTTATGTTAATCCTTGGTCTCCCCCTGTCCCAGAGAAAGTCTTTGATTATTCTATTAAACTGATTAAACAATTGTGGCGAGACATTAATAGGTAACATCATGGAAACAAAATTTAATTGTGGGGCAACCACCATTTTAGTCATATTAATTCCCCCATAGAGTAAGTTTCAATTTTCCCCATTTTTCCAAATTATTTGTAATCTTCTGAAGGAGAGGTTCCATATTCAAAACCACTATTTCTTCTATGTTTGGATTTAACTGAAAACTCAAGTATTTCATACCTAAAGGTACCCATTTGAAATTAAATAAAGTAACATCATTAGTGACATGTATGTGATATTGGCATACCCTCTGATTTGTGTCAGTTTATCTTACAACCTGACAACTTAGAATATAAGTCAGCGCATTCAAGTAACATTGGCAGGGAATGAATAGGATTCACTATGACTGCTAAAATGTTATCTGCATACATAAACAGCTTGTGCTGTCTCCCCTCTGCATATATACCATTTGTTCTTACATTTGCCCTTATTGCAAGAGCCAGTGATTCTAAAACTATTAGTAGGGTAGAGGTCGCACAGCCCTGTCTAGTTCCCCTGGGAAGGCAAAAAGAATCAGATAACAACCCATTTGTGAGAACAGCTGCCCTTGGTATGGAATAAAGCACTTTCACCCAATAACAGAGGCCAGGTCCAAACCCAAATTTTGATAGAGCTGACATGAGAAAAACCCATTCAACCGGATCTAGCGAGAAGGCTGCCAGCAGGACTGGACTGGATCGATTGGATGGGTCTGAAGAATCTCTGTCTTTTTTTATGGATAAGAGAGATTCAGGCGTCATTAAATGTACTGGGCAAGCAGCCTGTTTCAAATGCCTCCAAGTACACATCATGTAGGATGGGAGCTAGGATATCAATATACTTCTTGTAGTATTCAACAGGGAGGCCGTCCAAACTTGGTGACTTACCTGTTTCCATGGACAGAATAGTAGCTCTAATCTCTTCCTCTGTTATAGGAGCATCTAGCTTTTGTTTTTGTTCAGCAGAGGTAATGGGCACATGAAGGTCTGAGAAAAATGTCTCAACTTTTTCTGTGTTTGGTTCATAGTCAGATGTATAGAGCTCTTTATAAAAATTCTCAAAAACCATATTAATGTCCTTGGATGATGTCACTACCCATTTACCCTTCTTGATCATTGGAATGCTATTAGAATCATCCTGTTGTTTCAGTTGTCTAGCTAATAATCTGCCATTTTTTTCACCCCCTTTGTAAAAATTTGTTTTAAGTCTAAATAACGCATGTTCTGCTTTTTGTTATATATTTCATGCAGCTAGTATTTCAAATTAAAGCTGCAAGCAGCGTTGAACGGGCCCTCGCACCCCACGCAACTCGGGGCCTGGCGCGGCCGCCACCGTGTCGCCAGAGGTCGACCGGCAGACGAGGCGCTGAATGTTTGCCTCCTTCGGACAGTGTAGGAACCAATGCGTTGCGACTTCCCGTCTCCACTGGGTGGCGCTATGACTCTGACTCCTGAGCGTCATGTGGGTGTGTTCATGCCAGGACTATTATCATACATGTGAAGTTTGGAGCAGATTCGACCATTAGATCCCATGTTATAGCAATATCGTGTTTCATGGTGAGACATCAAGTGTCGACGCCATGTCACAGCCACACCGTTCCATGCTGAGCAATTCTCTTAATATGTTTTGATCACACACTTGTGTAGATGGTACACACCAGTTTTGGAGTTAATTGATTGATTTCTGGAGGAGGAGATCATTAAAATACAACACGTGGAAAACGCCAAAAATGACTGTAAATTTCAAAATGGCCGACTTCCTGTTGGGTGTGGCCTATATGTGCAAGAGGCTTTTTTGTGCGTGTGGATGTTATACATGTGTCTACCAAGTTTCGTGCATATCAGTGAGACGTCCTATGGTGGTTATTTGTGTGAATGGGCGTGGCCAATCCATTTAGCCACGCCTATTAACGAAATTCATAACATATGTTCTGGGTTGGACTGTCAATATACCTGTGAAGTTTCACACAGATCTGACCAAGTACAGTGAAGTTATTGCCACTTCCTGTTTCATGGCGAGACGTCAAAATTCAACCTCCCACAACTGGCGTGCCCTTTAGATTCTGCGAGACCTTTTAATAACTTTTGATCAGGAAGTGTTCTAGATGGTAATCGGTAATTTTGAAGCCGTTCTGATGAATTCTGTAGGAGGAGTTCGTTAAAATACGATGCGTGCGCGACACCAAAAATGACCATGACATTCAAAATGGCCGACTTCCTGTTGAATTTAGCCTAGAGGTCCAAGAGACTTTTTTGTTTCTCTGGGGGTGATGGAGATGTGTACCAATTTTTGTGCATATCGGTGAGACGTCCTATGGAAGTAATTCATATGAATGGGCGTGGCCAAGCCATATGGCCACGCCCATTGACGAAATTCATATCACATATTCAGGGCTGGACTGTTGACACACATATGAAGTTTCAGGTGGATATCATGAAAAACACCAAAGTTAAGGCCATTTTTATGCATTTTGGCGAAGGGTCGACTTCGCCGCCCTCCGGATGGAACGCCGTTTGACGACAGTCAAAATTCTTCATCATGGAGCATTACCAACATGTTGAGGCCTTTCTGACCAAATTTGAGCTGGATTTGCTGAACGTGCTCAGAGCTGGACCTCAAAGTCTAAAACATCGCTTTTTCTGTCACCAGCAGGGGGCGCTATGCAAATTTCAATATTTCTGCATGTAGACGTCTTCAGGGCGGGACTATTATGAATCCTGGGGAGTTTGGTACCGTTCGGACTATTAATGCCAAAGTTATAGCAATCTCATTTTTCATGGCGAGACATCAAACTTCGCCGCCACGCCCAGGTCAGGTTGTTTGGAGTTTACGTAATCCGTTAATAACTTTTGATCACAAACTAGTCTAGTTGGTGCACAGCAATTTTGAAGCCGTTCTGATTATTCCTGTAGGAGGAGTTCGTTAAAATACAACACGTGGAAAACGCCAAAAATGGCCGTTCAACGCCAAATATCTCACTTCCTGTTGGGTTTAGCCTATGTGTCCCTGTGACCTTTTTTGTGCGTCTCAGCATGATCTACATGCGTACCGATTTTCGTGCAGATCCGTGAAACCTGCCGAGTAGGGTGCTCTTTAAGGGGCGTGGCCTAGCCATTTTGACCCGCCCACCTCCACGAACCCTAAAATACCTAAATTTACACCACGACTGATGCGCATGCCAAAATTGGCGTGTTTTGGAATATGTTCAGGCCTCCAAATAAGCGATTTACTTTTGTCGTAATAATAATAATAATTCCTGCAATTTCAATAGGGTCCTCGCACGGACGTGCTCGGGCCCTAATTAAAGCTGCAAGCAGCATTGAACGGGCCCTCGCACCTTCACGCAACTCGAGGGTGCTGGCAGGACGCCGGCTCATGCCGCCCTTCATTCCTGTCCACGGCAGATCCCTTACGCAGGACGTCATATCCCTCAAATCATATGAAGACATGTAATTTTGCCAGTAGGTGGCGCTGTACTAATAACCAAGTATTGGCATATAGATGTATTCAGGGCAGGATTGTCATCAATCCTGTGAAGTTTGCGGAAGATTGGAACATGTATGGTGAAGTTGCAAACCAGTTACAAGCAAATTCAAATTGGCCGACTTCCTGTTGGGTTTGGCACATGGCTGCAAGAGGCTTTTTTATACGTCTTTCAGTGATGCATGTGCGTACCAAGTTTCATAGATGTAGGTCAAACCAGCTTCGGGGGCTGTTTCGTAGAAAATTTGTAGGGGGCGCTGTTGAGCCATGTTGGCATATCAGAGCCGAAAAATCACATCAGAAAATGCATATTGGATCCTGTCATATGTGTGTCAAGTTTCATGACATTACAAGCATCCCTTACCCGTCAAAAACAACTTCGTGTTTTATGGCGAATAAGGCGTTGCCACGGTGACCAAACATCACCAAGCTTTACAGCTGGCCTCAGGAGTGACTCCACATCATGCTCGCCAAATTTCATGCGAATCGATGAATTTTATGTCACTTGATTTTTCTCTGATTATAGCGCCCCCTATTGGCTAATTTCTGCCAAATTGGGCTAGGATCGTCTGGATGACGTCTGAAAGAAGTGAATTGAGTTTGACATTGATATCTTTTACTTTGACAAAAATATGCAAAGGTATGTGTTTTTTAGCTAGCAGAAAAAAACTGTTTATTTTTAGCTAGCCTAATTTTTGGAGTAGCAAAATTCTTTTGATAACTTTTGGTCAGGCCAGTCTGGAGATTGCATGTGCAAAGTTTTGTGAAGATGGAGATTAAACGCTAGGAGGAGTTCGAAAAAGTAGGTTTTTGATGTATAGTAAATTACAAAGAGAAATTTGCAGTGGGAGTGGGCGTGGCCTATGTCAGAAGATGCGACACTATTTAGGGAACACGTGGATACAAAATTTATGAAGATGTGATTTAAAATGTGGAAGTTACAGGCCAAAATGCGTTTGTATCTCTTATAGCGCCACCTAGTGGAGAAGACGCACAATTTTTGCTATGGTTGGTCTGTATGCTATTCTCTATATACCCTGTGAATTTCACAGCCCTCAGCATAATACTTGGGCTGAAATAAATGTTTGTTTTTTATCTTGTAATAAGCCACGCCCACTTTTACCAGTCGTGACTACCTTCAAGATATGGCGTCAGGACAGGCCCAGCATAATACTCACCAAATTTCATAAATATCGGTGCAGCCATTTACCAGATATAAATTTCCCATATTTGCAGCGCCCCCTAGTGGCCAAAATTAGCTAAATTTGGTTCATTCTCTCACAGGCACATATCAAGCAAGGATCTCAGATTTGGTGTTGTTAGCATTTATTTTGACCGAAATATGCCACCGTTCGCCTTTTTATAGCTAGCTAGAAAAATTTATTCATTAATAATTTGAGCATATTATGACCAATCAAAATTCCTTTGATAACTTTAGATCAGGTCCAGCCGAAGACTGTACTTGCCAAGTTTCACGCTGAACGGACAAAACCCTAAGGAGGAGTTCGAAAAAGTAGGTTGTCCAGTTTTTGCGATGTTGTGAAAAACATGATAGGCAGAAATGGGAGTGGCCCTGCCCAGGTGATTCAGCACTATTCAGGGAATCTGTGGATATGAGGTTTTTGAATGTGTGACATATGGTCTGGGAGTTATAGCCCAAAACACGTGAAATGGTAGGGGGCGCTGTTGAGCCATCTTGGCACATGAAAACACAAAAATCACATCAGACAACACAATTTGGGATGTCTGATGTGTGTGCCAAGTTGCGTGAGTTTTCGAGTGTCCCTTGCCCCTCAAAAACAACCTCGTGTTTTATGGCGAATAAGGTGGCGCCACAGTGACAGCGTTGGACGAAACCTCAAAGGCTTCTGCTTTGACCATCAACAAGGTCTTGGGAGTATGTATTTGCAAAATTGAGGTGGTTCGGGGGAACCTGGTAGAAGAGGGACATGAAAGAATGAAAAAAGTAACCTTCTGCCGCCAGTAGGTGGCGCTATGATGCTGATTCAAAATTTCTGTATAGATGTTTTCAGGGCTGGACAGTTATCATATGTGTGAAGTTTTGGAAAGATATGTCCACGTAGAGTCAAGTTACAGCTACTTTGGTCATCATGGCGAAACATCAAAGTTGGCCGCCACGCCAAGGTCACGCCCTTTGACGAAAATTCACAGTTTTCCATAGAAAGCATCATCAAGGCCTTATGGATAATTTCACCAAGTATGAGGTTGATGTGTTCAACTTTGGAGGAGATGTGCTTCAAAGTGTAAAACATGACATTTTCTACTGCCAGTAGGGGGCGCTATATTAATCACAAATTATTGACATGTAGATCTCTTCAGAGCAGGACTGTCATCAATCCTGTGAAGTTTGGGGAAGATTGGAGCATGTATGTTGGAGTAATAAACTACTTCCTGCGTTATAATACTACTTCCTGTTTGTAACGAAGTTTGAGGTCCCGGCACGGTCACACGGTGTGACGAAAACACAAGCTTTTGATAACTTTTCGTCTTCAGTTTATGTTGGTGGGACAGACCGAGTTTGAAGGCGATCGGACAAAATCTCTAGGAGGAGTTCGTTTATTTATGACCCCTGCAAATGGCCAAAAATACATGAAACTTCCACATTCAATTCAAAATGGCCGACTTCCTGTTGAGTTTAGGGCATGGGCCCAAGAGGCTTTTTTGTCCGTCTCGGCGTGCTACATATGTGTACCAAAATTCGTACGCTTCGGACAAAGTTAAAGCAGGGGGCTTTGATTTTGAAAACTGTTAGGGGGCGCCGTTGAGCCATTTTGTCACGCCCCTTTGTAATGACCATAAAATATCGAATTTTTCACCAGACGTGACGAGTGTGCAAAATTCTGGGACTTTTTGAGTACGTTCAGGCCCTCAAAAATGCGATCATAGGATAAAAAAAATAATAATAATAATAATTAAAGCTGCAAGCAGCATTGAACGGGCCCTCGCACCTTCACGCAACTCGAGGGCGCTGGCAGGACGCCGGCTCACGCCGCCGTTCATCACTGTCGAAGGCAGACCCCTCACGCAGGACTTACACGTCATATCCCTCAAATCATAGAACACGTGTAATTTTGCCAGTAGGTGGCGCCATACTAATAACCAAGTATTGGCGCATAGATGTGTGCAGGGCAGGACTGTCAGCAATCCTGTGAAGTTTGGGGAAGATTGGAACATGTATGGTGAAGTTGCGAACCAGTTACAAGCAAATTCAAAATGGCGGACTTCCTGTTGGTTTTGGCACATGGCTGCAAGAGGCTTTTTTATACGTCTTTCAGTGATGCATGTGCGTACCAAGTTTCATAGATGTAGGTCAAACCAGCTTCGGGGGCTGCTTCGTAGAAAATTTGTAGGGGGCGCTGTTGAGCCATGTTGGCACATCAGAGCCAAAAAATCACATCAGACAACCCACATCGGATCCTTTCATGTGTGTGTCAAGTTTCATGACTTTACAAGCATCCCTTACCCCTCAAAAACAACTTCGTCTTTTATGGCGAATAAGGCGTCGCCACGGTGACCAAACATCACTAAGCTTTACAGCTGGCGTCAGGAGTGACTCCACATCATGCTCACCAAATTTCGTGCAAATATATGAATTTTCATGTCACTTGATTTTTCTCTGATTATAGCGCCCCCTATTTGCCAATTTCTGCCAAATTTAGCACAGAGTGTCTGGATGATGTCTGAAAGAAGTGAATTGAGTTTGACATGGATAGCTTTTACTTTGACAAAAATATGCAATGGTATGTGTTTTTTAGCTAGCAGAAAAAAAATGTTTATTTTTAGCTAGCGCAGTTTTTGTAGTAGCAAAATTCTTTTGATAACTTCTGGTCAGGCAAGTCTGGAGATTGTATGTGCAAACTTTCGTGAAGATGGACCTTAAACGCTAGGAGGAGTTCGAAAAAGTAGGTTTTTGATGTATAGTGACTTACAAAGAGAAATGTGCAGTGGGAGTGGGCGTGGCCTATGTCAGAAGATGCGACGCTATTTAGGGAACACGTGGATATGAAGTTTATGAAGATGTGATTTAAAATGTGGAAGTTACAGGCCAAAATGCGTTTGCAGCTGTTATAGCGCCACCTAGTGTAGTAGACACACAATTGTTTCTATGGGTGGTCTGTATGCTGTTCTATATATAGCCTATCAATTTCATAGCCCTCAGCATAATACTTGAGCTGAAATAAATGTTTGTTGTTTATCTTGTAATAAGCCACGCCCACTTTGACCAGTCGTGATGAACCTCAAGACATGGCCTCAGGAGTGGCCCAGCATCATACCCACCAAATTTCGTAAAACTCGGTGAAGCCATTTACATGATATTAATTTTCCATATTTGCAGCGCCCCCTAGTGGCCAACATTAGCCACATTTGGCTCACGTGCTCACAGGCACAGGTCAAGCAAGGATCTGAGATTTGGTGTTGTTAGCATGTATTTTGACCGAGATATACCACAGTTCGCCTTTTTGTAGCTAGCTAGAAAAATTTGTTTGTTAATAATTTGCGCATATTTTGACCAATCAAAATTCCTGTGATAACTTTAGATCAGGTCCAGTCAAAGACTGTACCTGCCAAGTTTCACGCTGAACGGACAAAACCCTAAGGAGGAGTTCTAAAAAGTACGTTTTCCAGGTTTTGCGCATTTGCAAAAAAAATTTTAGGCGGAAATGGGCGTGGCCCCTTCCAGGTGATTCAGCGCTATTCAGGGAATGTGGTGATATGAGGTTTTTGAATGTGCGACACATGATCTGGGAGTTATAGCCCAAAATACATTGAAAATGAGTAGGGGGCGCTACTGAGCCATTTTTTTTCACGTTGTCATGAAACCCCTACCATATGTAAATTTTCACCACTTCTGACGAGTCTGTGAAGTTTCATGAGTTTTCGAGTATGTTACGGCCCCCAAAAAGGCAGTTGATTTCGGATAAGAAGAAGAAGACTAATAACTAGGGGGCGTTATGACTATCACAGAACTTTGTCATGTAGACGTGTTCAGTGTGGGACTATTATGAATCATGTGAAGTTTGGTGAAGATTGGACAATGTGTCCCAAAATTATAGCAATTTCGTGTTTCATGGCGAGACATCAAACTTCGCCGCCACCTGACGGCCAAACCGTTTAACTGTGGAAAAATCTTTTAATAACTTTTGATCACAACCTTGTCTAGATCACACACAGTGATTTTGAAGTCATTCTGATTAATCCTGTAGGAGGAGTTCGTTAAAATACAACATGTGGAAAACGCCAAAAATAGCATCAAAATTCAAAATGGCCGACTTCCTGTTGGGTATGGCCAGTGGGTCCAAGAGACTTTTTTGTGCGTCTCGGTGTGATACATGCGTGTACCAATTTTCGTGCATGTCGGTGACACGTGCGGCAGGGGCTGATGTTTAAAGGGCGTGGTCAAGTCATTTGGCCACGCCCATCAACGAAACTCATATCACATGTTCAAGCCTGGACTGTTAACACACATGTGAAGTTTCAGGCAGATATGACCAAGGACACAGAAGTTAATGTCATTAAAGCCATTTTCAACGCGTTTTGGCGAATTTTCGACTTCGCCGCCCTCTGGGCGGAACACCGTTTGACGCCTAGTCACAATCTTCATAATGTAGCATTACCAACGTCTTGAGGTCTGTCTGACCAAATTTGAGTTGCATATGGTGAACGTGGTCAGAGCTGCACGTCAAAGTCTAAAAACATCGCTTTTCCTGTCGCCAGCAGGGGGCGCTAGGGTAATTACAAAATTTCTGCATGTAGACGTGTTCAGGGCGGGAATATTATGAATCATGTGAAGTTTGGTGCAGATCGGACGATTAATGCCAAAGTTATAGCAATTTCGTTTTTCATGGCGAGACAAACTTCAAACTTCAAACTTCGCCGCCAAAAAGCCGATTCCGTGTTCGACCGGTAGCGGATCTTTGAATAACTTTTGATCACAAACTTATCTAGTTGGTACACGGCGATTTTGAAGCCGTTTTGATTAATCGTGTAGGAGGAGTTCGTCAAACTATGACACGTGGTAAAACGCCAAAAATGGCCGCTAAATTCAAAATAGCCAACTTCCTGTTGGGCGTGGCCTATGGCTCCAAGAGACTTTTTTGTGCGGCTCGGCATGATCTACATGTGTACCGATTTTCGTGCAGATCCGTGAAAATTGATGAGGAGGGCGCTGTTTATAAGGAGATTGCTCTTTAATGGGCGTGGCCTAGCCATTTTGACCCGTCCATTGCCGCGAACCCTAAAATACGTAAATTTACACCGCGACTGATGCGACCGCCAAATTTCAGGAGTTTTTGAGCATGTTAAAACCTCCAAATAAGCGATTTACTTTTGTCGTAATAATAATAATAATAATAATAATAATAATTCCTTCAATTTCAATAGGGTCCTCGCACGGTACGTGCTCGGGCCCTAATTATGGATGGTTTGGTATCGATTATCAGAGTAGTGTCTTGCCTATTCTTTCTCCAGATCGCAAATGTCTTCATCTAATCTTTTTTTCATTCTCTGCATTCTCTCTCTTAACTTTGGAAGGGTGGGCAATAATTTTTCCTCTTATTTATTATTATCTCTTTAGATGCTTCCCAGACTGAGGATATTTTTGCTGTGGAGCCAATATTGATTTCAAAAAAGTATTTAAGATCCTCTGATAGTGTGTTTCTAAATTTCTCATTTTGCAGCAGCATAGTATTGAGCCTCCACCTGCCTCTTTTAATCACATCACTGTTCAGGCCGATTTGTACCTCAAATATGGCATGGTCACGAAGGGCGATGGCTCCTATCTCTATGGAGTTAGATTAGTCTCAATATTAATAAATGCACACAGAAGGATTCACAAATACATGTTAAGATTTATATATAAATGACTCTCTCCACACAAATATTTTCAATGCACACACATATATTTGGCATTTTATATAAATGTAAAAAAAATCCACAAATAACCAAAAAAGTTTCACAAATGTATTTCTGATGCATACACAAATATTTATTGTTTTAAATATATGCAATAAAAATCCACAAATATATGTATTTTTATATAATTTATTTATTTATATATTGTATTTAAAACGTATTTGGAATTTTCATCAAAACATATGTGGATGTTGATACATTCAAATACAAATGCTTTTATTTTGTGAACCTCTGCGCATTTGCGTGTGAATATTTTTGAGACTCCCCTGACATGACCCGATCCACAAATGCATTTTTTCTACCAAGGGGATATAGGTAGCCTATCAGATGTCTCCTTCCACTTCAGCCAATCACATGAGCGTCCCGCTACCACCCCCTCGTGGGGTATGTTTTAACGTTGTAGTGTCAGAGGGTGGCAGTAATGCACAACTACATTGTTTGCCGACCGCCAAATTAATAAGGACGAGAGGAAGAAGAAGCAGCAGCAGAAAGCGGTCAATGCAGAGCCCCGGGTCAATGGTCAAGAGGTCTAGTTTGCAGCATGGCGGCCGACAATCGTGCACCTGTAAGTGTATCCACTTGTTGTAAGGTGCACGATCGTCGATGTGATTGGCTGAAGAGGAAGGAGACATCTGATTGGCTACCTATATCCCCTTGGTAGAAAAAATGCATTTGTGGATCGGATCACGTCAGGGGAGTCTCAAAAATATTCACACACAAATGCGCAGAGGTTCACAAAATAAAAGCATTTGTATATGAATGTATCAACATCCACATATGTTTTGATGAAAATTGCAAATACGTTTTAAATACAATATCTAAATAAATAAATTATATAAAAATACATATATTTGTGGATTTTTATTGCATATATTTAAAACACTAAATATTTGTGTGTGCATCAGAAATACATTTGTGAAACTTTTTCGGTTATTTGTGGATTTTTTTTACATTTATATAAAATGCCAAATATATGTGTGTGCATTGAAAATATTTGTGTGGAGAGAGTCATTTATATATAAATCTTAACATGTATTTGTGAATCCTTCTGTGTGCATTTATTAATATTGAGACTAATCTAACTCCATATATCTCACACTCTACCACTTAGTCTATTAAGGTGTTCAACAGAGATCAGGAGAAAGTCAATCCTTGAATGTGACTCATGGCAATGACAATAAAAGGTGTATTGTCTCTTACGTGGATTCACCAATCTCCATATATCTACCGAACTCAAATTTTCTGTCAACATCTGGATTGCAGCGCTATCCCTTGGAAATGATTTGCCACTCAGCTTACTCTTATCAATCATCCCATCATTACTTGGTTAAAATCCTCTGCCAGTATGACTTGACCCTCCATTTTTCCCACCATTCTATAAACTTTATTAAAAAAAATGTCTCTTCCTTGTTAGGTGCATATATATTACACAGCACAGTCCTGATTCCATTGATCAAGGCTTCAGTACAAATAAATCAGCCTTGTCATTATATTGTTTCATATATATTGTTTCATCATAACAAAGCTTAGATTTTTATGGATAAGAATCATCACACCATTTCGTTTACTTGAGTAAGAGCTATGAAACACTTGCCCCAACCCAACTTTTTAAAAATGTACCTGCTTGTTCATATTCCATTATATGAGACTCCTGAATAAATGCTATGTTTAATTCTTGGATTTTAAATATGCCAAAGTCAAAATTTGGCTTCCACAGCCATTTATGTTCTATGATGTTATATTAATGTACCTGTCAGCTACCATTTTCAAACCGATAGATACCCTGTGGTTGCAAATTGCCTGTCAAACAACACCTTTAACAAAGAAAATAAACAACAGTTTACACAAAACTAATTCAGCCTGCTCAGTACTGTTTTAAATCAACTATCAAACATGGACACAAAGAACACAACCTCAAGCAGTGCAACACAGAATGTGATGTTGCTAAACATTCCCCTCTTGTGCTCACTGAGCTCAACCAGTTCACTCGGTCCATGAAGCACATTGGTATAACTAGTGGCAATGCCACCACCCCCAGACAAACCCATCATAAGAGTTACCTTACTTCTCTAAGTTCACACACACTTTGTGATGTTTATAATATCATACCCCACAGTCCTCTATTCAACCTCTTGGATAAACTTCTCTGCCGTCTTGTTGTCTCTAGATGTTTTCTTTTGTCCCTTTCATGTAAAGATAAGTGTTGCAGGATATATCAGCTTGTGCTTCACATTAAGCTTGTGCAGGCATCTTATCGCCACCAGAAAAGCCTTCCTTTTCTCTGCCAGCTCTCTTGACAAATGTTCAAAAAAAGACAGTTTATATTTCAGATATGACAGTGGTTTGGGCCTCCATTAAGGGGTTTATATGAAATAATGCCATAAGGTTGAGTTTCTATTTGCAAAAAAAAAAAAGGATTCAAAAGATTTCTACCCTAGAAGAACAATGTTGTACTTTGGAGAATTATCTTAAAAGAAGATACACCACAACAAAAGAAAACGAGCTCAAAATAAAACAAGCAGAACTAAACAATTTATTAAGAAGTAGGGCAGAATATATGATTCACATCATACAACAAACACAGGTATTATGTAGAAGGCAGCAGACCGAGCCATCTTGTGGAACTGACTCTCAAGCAGCAGGAAGCTAAAAGGTCCATTTAGATGTGCTAAACAAGGAGTGGTATCATCAATAGAGGAAATAAATGAGACATTCAAGAATTACTTTAAATAATTATATGCAAAGTGATTCATTTCCCTCTGAAGATGACTTTACCAATTTTTTCAATGGATTGGACCTCCCTAGGTTGTCTGTAGAGGATGCCAAAACTCTAGACTCTCCTGTTACACTGGATGAGCTATTTAAAGCTGTTAAAGCAACAAACAAAGGCCACACACCAGGTATAGATTGCATACCCGTGGAGCTATATCTAGCACTTTGGGATATTCTTGGTCCAATATGGTTGGAAATACTAAACTATGCTATTGAAAATGACAGTTTTCATAGGGACCTAAATAAAATCCTGATCACAGTCATACCTAAACCTGATAAGGACACCTTGAAATGTGGCAACCATCATCCAATCTCTTTGATATTTTCCAATGTCTTAGCTAGTAGGATTGAGACAGCGGTTGGGAAAATAATTAGCACAGACCAAACGGGATTTATCAGGGGTCACCTTGCCTCTAGTAATATTCGCCACCTCCTACACATACTTTATGCACACATAAAATCCCAAAATGCCATAATGCCGAAAAGGTGTTTGATTGTCTTTAATGGCCATATCTTTGAAGGGGTTCTAAAGGAATTCAATTTTGGAGATGAATTTAGCAATATTACCTAAACACTGTATGCCAATCCTTCAGCTCGGGTATGTGTGGGAAGAGGCTTTTCAGAGCTATTTGACATTCAGCGAGTCAAGCAGCAGTGATATCCCCTATCTCCTCTGATTTTTAATATTTCCATTGAACCGCTTGCACAGTCTCACTCAATATCACATTACACGTTAGTTTATATGGCAGACATTTAACAGACTCTACGAGGTTTTAAAAGCACTGGAGCATTTTGGATATCTTTCAGGATAGTACGGTATCCCTACCTCCCCAAATAAACATTACCAGTGAGGTCTTCTATCTGGGTATTAGAATTAGTACTTCCTTGTCATCTGTGGCTAAAACAAATTACTCGTTAATTATGAAAAAAATAGAAGAAGATATTAAAAGATGGAGACATCTGCCAGCATCAGTCCCAGCCTGTATGTCAGTCATCAAAATGAACATTTTACCCTGAATTAACTTTATAAGTTCGATGATCCCACTTGCTCACCCAGCAGGATACTGGAAAAAGCTGGACTCTCTATTACTGCAATATGTTTAGAACAGTAAACGACCCAGTATAAAGTGGTCAGTTCTTCAATTCAAAAAGTCAGGTGGGGATGGGCATGCCCAAATTTTAAATTGTATCACTGGGCATTTGTATTAAGAAACCTCAGCTATTGGATGGAGGAGGACAGAGTGACACCATGGAAAAATATAAAACAGGAGATAATAGCTCCAATGAAGTTAAAGGACTTCCTCCTTATAGGTATGTCTGCCAAAGAAATGTGATTTATATTTTAATTAATTTTAATTTTAATTTTAATTTCAATTTTAATTCACATGCTACAAGTGTTCAGAGCAGCAGAAAAAATTCTAAAAGTTAAAAGTATATGGTGTAAATCGTCCCCGATATGGAATAATGGTCACCTTTATTATTCTAAGATGGCGGCGCGTGTAGACGCAGCGACCCGGTGCTCTTCTTCAGTTAGCAGCTATACACCGAGAAGGACCTACACCCGAACTGAACTTTTAAGTCTAAAACAACACTGGACCGGCTGGACCCCCCCAGAAGGGTTCGACTCGTTCCCGGAGAGGATACGCTGGCGAGAGCGGACAGAAAGGAGGCGACGGCGGCGCTGCGAAAGACGCCAGAAACGAGGCAAACGAGCCGACATCAGAGCTAGGCTAACTGCCGCTCCGCACAAACCAGCGGTTCCAAGCGTCTTTCTAGCCAACGTCCGCTCCCTGGTTAACAAGATGGACGAGATGAAACTACGGGATGTTAACAACCGGATAGACAGCTGTATCATGGTGATAACGAAGACCTGGCTGCGTGAAAACATCCCGGACCTAGCCGTGGAGCTAGCAGGACGTACGATCTTCCGGGCGGATCGCACATCGGACTCCGGTAAGAGGAGGGGAGGAGGTGTGTGCGTCTATATTAACAACAGTTGGTGCACGGACACTGCCGTCATTGAGAGACACTGCTGTCCAGACCTGGAGTTTCTAATGTTGAAATGCAGACCTTTTTATTTGCCCAGGGAAATAACCGAAGTGTTTGTAACTGCTGTACAAACTGCTGTTTGTACTTGTATATCCACCTGCGAGCTAATGCTAACGTAGCTATGAGCAGGCTGCATGATAGCATCACCAGGCAACAAAACAAACACCCAGAGGGCTTCTTCATCATGGCTGGAGACTTTAATCACACCAACTTAAAGGCTGTGCTCCCCAGATTTTACAAGAATGTTGACATTCAAACAAGGAAGGGCAGAACACTAGACCAGGTCTACACCAACATCTCTGGAGCCTACAGAGCCCGCCACTCCCCCCACCTCGGACACTCAGACCATCTTTCCCTGTTCCTGACATCAGCTTACAAGCCCCTCATCTGCAGGTCTAAGCCACAGTACAAGTCAGTGCAGTGCTGGACTGAGGAGGCCACACTATCCTTGCAGGACTGTTTTGAGGACACCATATGGGAGCTCTTTGAAGACCCAGACATTGAACTCCACACCTCCTCTGTACTATCATACATCAGTTTCTGCATGGATAATGTAACATCAAGGAAACAGGTGAAAACATTTCCCAACCAAAAACCCTGGTTTAACGCCAGTATCAGAGCACTACTCCAGGCCAGGGATTCAGCACTGAGGTCAAGGGACAGGGAAGCCTACAGGAGGGCTAGAGCGGACCTGAACAGAGGCATCAAGGCTGCTAAAACAAAGTACAGAGAGCAGATAGAGGCCAACTTCAGGGAGAACAACCCCCGCTCCATGTGAAAAGGCATACAGAATATAACTGACTACAAACAATGCCACAACACCCTCCCCTCCACCGACACTTCTCTCCCAGACCAGCTTAACACCTTTTTCTCCCGCTTTGAAGAGGACAACAGACAGGTAGAGGACACACAGCTGACATTATCAGAGCACGACCAGCCCCCCACCATCCAACAACATCAGATACTGTGAGTCCTGCGTGGCATTGACACCAAGAAAGCACCAGGACCGGATGGAGTACCAGGGAGAGTGCTGAAATCATGTGCTCACCAGCTTGCTGCAGTATTCACTAACATCTTCAACCGTTCACTGCAGCAAGCCACAGTCCCCACCTGCCTGAAAACGGGCACCATAATCCCTGTGCCCAAATCCTCTGCCATCACAGGGTTGAATGATTACTGGCCTGTGGCCCTGACACCGGTGATCATGAAATGTATGGAGAGACTGGTGTTACAGCATGTCAAGGCCCACATCCCACCTGGCTTTGAACAACATCAGTTCGCCTACAGGTCCAACAGATCCACAGATGATGCCATCTCCATCGCCCTCTCAGCCACATTGAAAGCCCCAACACATATATCAGGATGCTGTTTGTTGACTTCAGCTCGGCATTTAACTCCATCAGACCCAGCAGACTCATCAACAAACTGCAGACACTACAACTTGGAACCTCCCTCTGTCTGTGGATCAAGAACTTCCTGACTAACAGACCCCAACATGTCAGAATGGGTACCTCCACATCCTCCACCATCGTCCTCAATACTGGTGTTCATCAGGGCTGTGTGCTGAGTCCAGTCTTGTACACACTGTACACTTATGACTGTGTCGCTACTCACGGCTCCAACACCCTCATCAAATTTGCGGATGATACAACCGTTGTGGGGCACATCAACAACGGTTATGAGACACCATACAGTGAGGAGGTCCAAGCACTGGCGGCCTGGTGCAGTGACAACCACCTCAACCTCAACACCAAGAAGACAAAAGAAGTCATTATTGACTTCCGGAAGTCGAGAACCACACTGCACTCAGGCCTGAGCATCAATGGGGAGGAAGTGGAACGGGTCACCAGCTTTAAGTTTCTTGGCCTGCACATCTCGGAGGACCTGGGCTGGACTGTGAACACCACCCACATCATCAAAAAGGCCCAGCAGCATCTCTTCTTTCTGAGAACACTGAGGAGAAACAAACTCCCTCCACCTCTGCTGAGAAACTTCTACCACTGCACAGTAGAGAGTGTCCTCACCTATGGCTGTATGGTGTGGTACGCCAGCTGCACTGCATCTGAAAAGAAACAACTGCAGCGGGTCATCAAGACGGCTGAGTGGATCATCGGCTCCCCACTTCCACGCCTAGAGGAGATCTATTCCAGCCGTCTCCTCCGACGGGCCACAAAGATTCGGAATGACCCCGCCCACCCAGGACACTCTCTATTCACCAGCCTTCCCTCTGGCAGGCTCTGAGTCATGAGAGCCCGCACCAACAGACTGAAACACAGCTTCTTCCCCATGGCTGTAAAGAGACTGCTACAGGAACCATGACCCCCCCCCCCCCAAGTTTATTTTATGACAAGGACATTGTAGCTGCTATAAGAGAGCACCATACGAAATTTCACTGTATTTATTACAGTGACAATAAAGCTTCTTCTTCTTCTATCTGGGGGGAAACCATTCACCTAGCTTGGGAGAATAAAGGTATTACAACTCTTCAGGATACTAATGGGGCAAATACTATCCTTACCTTTCAGGAACTTGTCTCTCAATACAGTATCGACAAACATTCTCTTTTCTTCTATTTCAGAATGAGATCGGCTTGTAAAGCCCACAGAGTAGGCTGGATGTCAGATTTACAAGAACATCCCATTTTAAGTTGGATACAAAGTGCTCCAAGACGGATGGTGTCTTATATTTATGATAAATATAATATATATATAAATATATAAATATCTATAAATCAACTCAGATAAACTCAGAGAAATATATGCCCACCTCAGGAATGAATGGGAGAGGGACATAGCTGAAGTGGGACAAGGATTAGATGCAATTTGGAATAATGTTGCAGGTGCTTCAAAAAACCCAAACCATCATACACTTGAAATTTTGCCATAGAGCATATCTAACATTGAGAATTAGGCATCAAATGGGACTGGTATCTGATCCATATTGCTCTTTCTGGCAGTTATAGTTGGTGCATATTGTTAACAAACATACTATGACTGTGTGCTGCAGTGAAGAACAGGTGAGATTTGATTGTTAAACATGAGTGAAGGCAGCTTTGCCTGTTCACATGTCTGTAGATTTGATCTCACTTACAGGAATGCTAATCCTCACACATGCCACATTCTTGGCACTCTCATGTAAATATGAGATAAATAGTGAATGTCTGTTGCTAGTGGCCCCCAGTGCCCCCAGAGCCCTACTCTGGGCCCGCTGCACTGACCTGTGAGACAGTCTCTGACAATGCACCATTTCTCCATGTCTTATCACCTCGGTAATCTGACATCACAGGTGTGAGTGAACAGAGCAGTCACTCAGGCATAATACAGCTCTCTACCCTGAGACCAGTTGGGCTCTTTGAAGCAGCCCTGCTATTGATTGACCCTGAGTCCGTGGCTAACACCTTGTTCTCCACAGATCTAGAAGCAAGCTCACATACTGCTCAACTCTGACCTGTTGCCCTCCATCACATTACTACCATATTTCTCCTCACCTCTGAGAAAAACACTGATTAAGCCTGAGACAGATGACTCCCTGTCATAGGACTGATATTTGAGAACACTGTCCATGTTTGATGCTTTTCACTCCATCTTCTTTAAAAGCAGAGGCTGCCACTGTTGACATTTCCCGTTTAGCTCCTTTTACCTCTTTGTTTTAAAGTGTACATAAAGTGTTAGATTTCAAAGCAAGCCTGACTGCATTCTCTAAAATAATTCGTCAACAACAACTATTAAATACACAAATTTAATAGTTATATCTGTTAAAGGAAAATAAAAACATTACTGTACTGATTGTTTATTCTATTGTGTATGTGTTCACTCTATTTGCGTCTCACATGTGACAGAACCCAGGATTAATTTAACTTAATCACAACTCAGTGCAAAGATTCCAGGAAGAAGTTGTGAAATTGGAATTTGTATGTGAATTTGTGCATCTGAATAATTTACTTGTGTGGTTTATTTTCACGTGAATTTGAGAAACTCAGCTCTTGGTTCTCCTCTCTGGCCCTACATGATGTGGTTTTCAGCATTTCCATCTCTCTTGGACAGGGCACCATGGGCAACACATTCTCACTCCAACCTCATCACATATTGACGTTTGGTCCTGAACTTTTGACGTCAAGATATGACACGCAATGTACCCTGGGTGCGTTCGTCGGTTGTTGATGTTCTGGGACGCCGTGTCAACTTCAGCTTACATGCATTACACTGCATACACTTCTGAGTTCACAGGAAATGTATAGTTTGCATACAGTCTCTTTCAGACCCTCCAGCTGAACAACAAATACTCCATTCTAGACGAGCAAGATTTTCCCCTGCTTGCTGGTTGACACATTACATCACCGGAGTCTGATGGCCCCTTCTCGCCGCCCCCACTACGATCTGGTTATGTGCAGTTCACCCCTCCCCCTGTAACCTGCTCTCCAGCAAGGCGCTGCTCTGCTAGGAAAGACGTTGCTCAGTTGCTGCAACGGTCCCCGGCTACATCTGTCCATCCCCGGCCAGTGAACGTGGTGCACACAGTGGACACTGAGCCGAGCAGAGCTGAGCCTACATCACTTTGGCCGTTAATTTCCCCTACCACACTGATTGTTGCGATTCCATAATCAGGAATGTGCTCTTCCACAATGCAGTTAGTCTTCAACCCTGGCTGCTGTCTGCATGTAGAGCACACAATGTGGAGTTCATTGACAATTTCAACCTGTTCTGGAACTGCCAGTCTCTTTTTAAAAGAGACGGCATCCACCCAAACATACTGGGCTCACGAATGCTAGCCACTAACATACAGCACGCTGTTCAATCATCTCCGCGTGACTGACTGTTTACTCACCACACCCCCTCCTCTGAGCCTCCCTCTCCAGTTTCATCTCGCGCTACTGTTTCCAGCACTAGCCTCCCCTGCTGTCTTCCTTTAGCATCTCCTTCACCTTTTCTTCTTCCTATTCAGCCTGTTGTCACAGATAGGGTCTCCCATCCATGCCACACTTTTAAAGGTGTTTATAAACTCAATCTTCTTAACATAAAATGCACGGCTGTCCCACCTCCTTCACTACTGTTTGTGTAAGTTGGCCTTCTTGAATGTAAGGTCTCTGTCAAATAAGACATTCATCCAAAATGAATTTATCTCCTCCAACCTTTTAGATTTCGTGTTTCTCACTGAAACTTGGTTAATGTCTGATGAATATAGCCCGCTCTCAGAGGTATGTCCCCCAAATTATGAATTAGCTTGCAAAGTAGGCTGGCTATGCTAACAAGTAAGCTTGTCAGTGGGCTAAAATATTTTTCTATTTTTTTGCAAGAGTTTTTAAAAGACTATAAAAAGGTATTTGCAACTGAAAAATGATATTATTCACAATCTTTGTTAGATAACAATATTCTAGCCCATTAGCAAGCTTACTTGAAGGCATAGCTTACCTACTTAGCAAGCTAACTTGCTAATATTCAGCCAGTCGGGAAGTTTGTTTGTTAGCATAGTCATCCTACTTAGTAAGCTAACTCATGTTTCCGGTCCAACTCATAACCGTGGCCATACTTTGGACTTAGTATTTACACTTGGCTTGACTATTGCCTCTCTGAATGTGGATGATTTGGGTGTCTCTGACCACAGGTGCAGATCCAAGATGGCAGCACGCATAGACGCAGCAGCTCGGTGCTCTCAGAACAGCAGCAGTTTTTTTGTTATTGTGCTTCTTTTGTTTACTTCGAGCATTCGATGCTCACATAAAGTATGGACGAGCCGAACTCCTTGATCAGAGGGCGATATCAGTCCTTCACTCCAGAAAACTCAGACTTTATCCCACTGGAGATCCAGGGTTGAAGAGACTTTAGTGGTGTTATAACCGCACCGCTGACGAGACTTGGAGGCGGCGCAGGGAAAGGAAACAAAAGTGGGGTAAGAGGAGCAGCCTCCAGGCTAGGCTAAGAGCTAACCCGCACAGACCAGCCCTTCCAAGCCTTTTCCTCACCAACTCCCAGTTGCTCGTCTGAGACTGAGACTACGGATCTCCTCTCAAAATGTGAACTTCTGTGTGATGCTGAGTACAGAGATTTGGCTGGACTGCACCATTCCTGATGCAGCTATCGAGCTAGCGGGCTACTCCGTCTACCGAGCAGACAGAACAGCTGAGTCCGGTAAGAACAAAGGTGGAGGTGTTTGTGTCTAAATCAATAACAACTGGTGTACAGCTACGGACATTGTTGGGACACACTGTTCTCCGGACCTGGAATACCTGGTTGTGAAATGCAGGCCATTCTACGTGCCAAGAGAGTTTTCTGTGATCTATATCACAGTTGTTTACACACCACCACAGGTTACTGCTAGCATAGCCATGGAAGAGCTGCACAGCCCCATCAACAACCAGCTGAATGCACATCCAGAGGGTGCTGTGATAGTAGCAGCAGACTTCAACCACAAAGATCTGAAGACAGTGCTGCCCAAGTTCCATAAAAACGTCTACTTCCCAACCAGAGACAACAACATCCTTACAACATCCGCGACCAAGTCTACACAAATATTCCTGGAGCCTACAAAGCCACACCATCTCCACACCTCTGCCTCTCTGACCACCTTTCACTGAAACTGACTCCATCGTACAAACCTCTGATCTGCAGGATGAGACCAACCATCAAAACTGTCCAGGTATGGAACAAGGAAGCCGCCTCTCTCCTACAGGACTGTTTTGAAAGCACACACTGGGAAGTGTTTGCAGAGAGAGCAGATCTAGAGAAATACACCTCAGCAGTCCTGGCCTACATTCACTTCTGCACTGAGACAGTATTAACCACGAAAACCATCAAGGTTTTCCCGAACCAGAAGCCAGACCAGACAGGGTGTCAGGCTGTACACTGCAGTCATGTGCTGACCAACTAACAGGAGTGTTCACAAACATATTCAACCTCTCCCTACAACAAGCTATCATCCCCACCTGCCTCAAATCCACAACAATAATACCAGTACTAAAGAAGTCATCAGTGGTCAGCCTCAATGACTACCGCCCAGTTGCCCTTACCCCAGTAGTGATGAAGTGCTTCAAAAGGATTGCTCTCTCCCACATCAGAGACATCATCCCTGCAGATCTGGATAGCCACCAGTTTGCCTACCAGAGGAACAGATCTACAGAGGATGCAATCTCAGTCGCACTTCACACGGCCACCTGGAGCTTCAGCTCTGCTTTCAACACAGTAATCCCTCACAAACTGGTCCACAAATTCCACCGCCTGGGATTAACTACCTCACTCTGCACATGGATTATGGACTTTCTCACCAGCAGACCCCCCCCCCCCCGGTAGACAACATCACCAAAGACTTCACATGGTCCCTGCAAAGTTTTTTTTCAGGAAACCGAAAAAAGCTGGACTGTCCTCTCAGCTCCTTGTGAACTTATACAGGAGCACTGTGGAGAGCATCCTCTGTCAGTGCATCACTGTATGGTATGCCAGCTGCACAGCACAGAAAAGAAAGGGCTTGGCCCGGGTTGTTAAAACAGCACAGAGGATCACAGGAGCTGCGCTCCCAGACCTGGATGCTGTGTATGCTGGACGCCTACAGAGAAGAGCCACCAGCATCAGCACTGACAGAACCCACCCCGGATACCGCCTGTTTGTCCCCCTGCCATCAGGGAAACGCTACCGAGCAATCAGGTCTCGGACTAACAGACTGAGCTTCTTCCCCAGAGCTGTAGCCTCCATCACCCCCACACCCACCCACACACACACAGCCACATGTACTACACCTCCAATAAGCCACTAAGGACTCAGCCATACACTGTAGCATCAGTGCACTTTAAATCTGCTGCAATATGGACACCTGTGCAATATCTGCCTTATTTTGTAAATATTTATATATACTCGTATTTATATGTCATTTTACTGTGTTCACATTTGTATATACTTATTATACAGTGTTTTTTTAAATTACAGTTCTAGTTTTTTATTGTGGTTCTAGTTTTTGTATCCTTTTTTTATGTTCCTTATTACTGCTGGACTTATGGTCACCAAAGAAGTTTTGTTGTATTCTTTACAATGACAATAAAGTCTCTTATGTCTTATGTCTTATCATGTTCTCAACCCCGTTTCACACTGTCCCAAACCCTAATTACCTGTCTGTTACTCCCACACTATAAATACATCCACTGCTAGTAATTTCGCTGACGCCTACACTGCCTCCTCTCTTTTTATTACTGTAATTGGACATCCCCCTCACTTGAGCACAGAACAACTAATCACAGTGTTCAATTCAATCTGTGGAGACATTTTGGAATCTGTTGCCCCTCTGACACTCAAAAACACAAGAAAATCAACCATGGCTGAATAGTCAGACCTGTATTCTCAGGCAACTTTGTCGAGGCAGAACATAAATGGAAAAAAAGACAGACTTCAGGTCTCACTCAACATTTTGAAAGGCACCCTGGCAAACTATCAGCAATCAGTTAAAGCTGCAAAAGCAAAATATTTCGCCAACATAATTTCCAGAAACGTTCATAGCCCAAAAGCGTTTCACACAATAAATTCGGTCCATAACCCCACTGTTGCTACCTGTCCTGTCCTGACCACAGCCATTAATGAGGATTTTTAAAACTTTTTCTCCTCAAAAATGAATCACATTTAGTTGAGTATTTCATCACCTGCCAGTGATCTCTCCCTGATGTCTACCGGCTGTGCCATCCTTACTGACTTTCAGCCTGTGTCTCTGTCCAACATTTATGACATCATTTCACACACAAAATCCACGACCTGCCCTTTGGACATTGTTCCTACACTCCTCCGTGTTGGAGACTGTAGGTTCCACAATCTCCCTCATTATCAATAGTAGTCTCACAAATAAGGAACTGTACCATCCTGTTTTAAACATGCTATTGTTCAGCCTTTCATTAAAAAAATGAACCTTGACACTTCTGTATTAAGCAATTTTCGCCCCGTCTCCAAGCTCTCATTCCTATCCACAGTACTGAAGAAAACTGTCTACTCAGAGCTTGTGTCTCACCTAGCTAACAACAACATCATGGAGACTTTTCAGTCAGGTTTTAAGGCTCGAAACAGCTCAGAATCTGCCCTTAAAGTGTCAAATGACTTACTGCTATCTTTAGATAGAGGTCAAATGTGCCATCTTAATACTATTAGACCTCAGTGCGGCTTTAGACACTGTTGATCATTGTATATTATTGAACTGTCTTCAAGATCTGGTTGGCATCCCTCAAATGGTTTGCCTCCTATGTATTGGACAGGTCTTATTCTGTTAAGATTGGGGGCCCCTCCTCCTCATCTGACCTGGCCCCGGGCTTGTAGAACCAGGCTGGCTGCAGACGGTCCTCCGGGCAAATGGCTCTGTCTGCTGGAGAAATGACCAGCCAGACAAGGATGCAAACTAATCTTCAGCTCTTCAGCTTCTTCAACTAGACTTCAAACATGCAACTGCATAAACATGCTACCACGCATCCAGTAGGAGAGAGAAGGCTCTCTTTTGATTAAGAAAAAAACATAAACAGAGCCCATTTGGCCTTTGATGACTTGAATTTCACACCCACCCACACACACACACACACACACACACACACACACACACACACACACACCTGCAAACTACAGGTCTGTAAACTAGATTTCAAAACAAGTTTTGTCTCCATAATAAACAGAGCTTCCTGACAGAACACACACACAAACACACACACACACGCACGCACGCACGCACACACACACACACACCACATATACACACATGCAAAAAATGAAACAAATAGTTGGACAATAACTCACTCATTATGCTTTATGAACAGCCAAATCAAGCCAGGAGCAGGGGTCATTACTGGCTGCCAGCCATTAGGACACACACACGCACACACACACGCACACACACACGCACACACACACACACACACACACACACACGCACGCACGCACACACACACACACACACACACACACACACACACACACACACACACACACACACACACACACACACACACACAGGCCCCCTTTACACCTTGCATTAGCATGAGCTTTTTGCAATCAGATTGCAATCGGATAGCATATGACCACATACATTTATACCTGGTGTCCCATCCAGATCCGTTTGCTATCCGTTTTATATCAATCCCAACACACCAAGACCATTTTTATGGTGTTCAGCTTATATATTGCCATGCATTTGCATGGTAAGAGAACCACTGAAATGCCTTGAAACTTTATGCAAATAAGTTGTGCTGCCCCTGGTGGTTTAGGGGGGTCATCACATCTAAAACCTGTTTTTTCTTTATTTTGAAGGTAGAGGCTTAGATTTATTAGGTATCCATGGGGAAAGCATTATAATATGTCAGGATTTCAGTATATCAAAAATATGTGGTTATAATAAGAGTCAATGGGACCAAATTGGTCCCGAGGGTAAAGAGTGTAGGAATATATGCAAATCTCCGAATCTATACACCTTGCAATTGAGGGGATCATGAAATTTTAAAAATCATCTAAAAAAAAAAAGTTCCTGGCCAAGTTTCATACAATTACTCTTTATTTTATTTTATTTTTATTTTTATTTTTTCTCTCTTTTCTTTTTTTTTTCTCTCTTTCTCTTTTATTTATCTCTTTCATACAATTAGTCTTTAAACCAGGGGTCGGGAACCTTTTTGGCTGAGAGAGCCATGAACACCACATATTTTTAAATGTTATTCCGTGAGAGCCATACAATATGTTTAAAACTAAAAATACAAGTAAATGTGTGCATTTTAAGAAGCAGACCAGGATAATTATTCCCAACTTCATCCAGCGGTATTTTAAACTGGCGATCATTTAAAGCTCGGGCAACAATAAAGTTGACCACCCGAACGACCAGCGACATCACCTCACCAAGCTGCTCGCCACACATCTGAGCACAAAGCGCCTCCTGATGTAGGATGCAGTGAAAACTTAGGATGCGTCTCTTTTCATGTTCACGAAGAAGCGCTACGAATCCTCTGTTTTTCCCCACCATGCACGGAGCACCATCAGTGCACACCGAAACAAGTTTATCCATCGGTAGATTTTTTTCTTTAGCGAACACAGTGAAGGACTTGAATAAATCCTCCTCTCTTGTTGTCCCTTTCATAGTCAAAACTGCAAGACTTTCCTCCTGTAGTGTGTCACCGACAACATACCTTGCAATCACGCTGAGCTGGGATAAATTGCTTACGTCTGTTGACTCATCCAAAGCGAGAGAAAAAAACGGTGCCGCATTTATGTCCTTCACTTGCGTTGCCTCAATTTGATTTGACATCATGATGGTACGATCGTGAACAGTTCTTGCCGACAGAGGCATGTCTTTTATCCGTTTAATTATCTTGTCTTTATCCGAAAAGTCGTCAAAAAGTTCATTGGCAACATCAAGCATAAATGCTTTGGCATACTCCCCATCTGTGAATGGCTTTCCGTTTCTCACAATTGCTAAAGCGCCAGCAAAGCTAGCCGAATTCCAGTCACCTTGTTGGGTCCAAACACGGAGTTGCTGCTGACTAGCTTGCACTCTTGATAGTAGCTCTTGACATGCTTTCTTCCTGCTGTCCCCCGCAGGATATTTCGATGCAAATGTAGTATGGCGTGTGTCGAAGTGCCGCTTTATATTTGACCTTTCATAGATGCAATTTTATCATTGCATATTAGACACACTGCAGAACCTGCTCTCTCCACAAAGGCAAATTCCTCTGTCCATTCCTGCTGAAAAGTACGATACTCCTCGTCTTTTTTTCTTTTAGCCATCTTCTCAAAAGGGTTTCTAAAATTAGTTAGCTGACAACGCGATTAAAACGAGGGAAGTTTACTTCCTGATCTCACGACAAGCCGTTATGCGGACCCTTTTTCACATGCGCACATCGGCCGCTATTTTCGACAGCAAAATACGGCAACCCCACTTGAACAGTGTCTCTGCCTCATCTGCGTTGCCTATGCGATTGATAGATAGATAAATAGATAGATAGACACAACGACATGTATGTTTGCCACTTTCCCACTGAAATTACTGCGAACCGGCTTTCTAGTCGCCGGTGACCGTCGCCGGTTCGCGCATGCGCAAAGGAGTCTAACGAAACATTTGTTTATAATTAAAGATTTGTCCGCGAGCCAGATACAGCCATCAAAAGAGCCACATCTGGCTCGCGAGCCATAGGTTCCCGACCCCTGCTTTAAACTGACCAATATATTGAGATTTAAAAAATGAAAATAAGCAAAATGTACACATTTGGTACCCCAAGGTGCCTCGAGACAAATCTTAAAACATACATGCTTTTACTGGCCTTTGGTTGTTTGTAGTGGTTTTAATATTTTAGCATTTCAGCTTTTCATTTCAGCAGGTCTTTTTGTGTTTTTAATTGTTCTTACCAGGTTTATTCTGTTTTATATTTGTGCACATTTTATGTTGCTTTTTATTTGTGTGTCATTCTTTTATTTTGTGTACAGCACTTTGGTCAGCTGCAGTTGTTTTTAAATGTGCTATGTAAATAAATTTGAATTGATTTGATTTGATAACCCTACAAGTAATGGTGGCAGCAGTCAAGGTGGTTTGAAGAGGCGAATATACACTGAGCGAGGATAAGTGTTCCCTTCAGTCCCTCAAATGGATTTGGATGTAGTCCTCATAGCATGAAAGCATTCCGTCTTTGAGTCTCTTGGGGCTGCTAAATTGATGGCCATAACCTCCGTTACAAGGATAGCTGAGCTCCATGCGCTGTTAGTTCACAGTGAATGCTGCAGGTTCTTGCAGAATGGGTCAGGTGTAATCTTTTGTCCCAATCTTTTGTCCCAACCTGGCATTCCCTCCTAAGGGAGTACAGGAGACTGTGCAGCTCCAGTCCATGCTGTGCCCCATATAAGCCTTGGTAGAGTACATCACGCACAAACAGACCCTCAGGGAGAATAATCAGCTGTTTGTCTGCAACAAACCCAGTCACTTGGGCAGACCCTTGTCGAAGCCTAGGTTGTCCCACTGGGTTGTGGACACAATTCAGTAGGCATATGTGTTTTCAGGTGTGCTGGTCCCATCCAGAGGGGTGTACTACGAAGCGAGATTAACGGGTTAGCGAGGTATGTTGAGTCTAAAGTCAGGGTTTTCAGTGTCACGAAGGTGGCTCTCTTTTAACCTGGCTAGATCACCATGGTAACTGATGCTCAGCTCATAGCCTGGTCCGGACCAGGCTATGTTCAGAGTTTAATCTTAAAATCAGCTATAAAAGCGCCGCTGTTTCACAATTTAGCGCATTTGGAGCTGGCGTAACCTTTACTTTGAAAGTCCAGTGGAGCTGGATCAGAACCGAGCATTTGTACGGAGGGAGAGATCACACTGATCCGCTGGTGTTTACTTTCTCTCTGAGCGTCTCCGCCTACAGATGTTCAGCTGAGGGAATACGCCACTCACTGTTGAGCCGAGCGTCAGGAGGACACTGAAACAAGCATTACAGATAATCAGATAGGTAATCAGTAAAGTTAATCATTTCACTTTGATGTGGCCATGAATAAATGAATTTCAGTGTTTGGCCTGTTATATGGCAGTGTTGCCCAAACACAAATCTTGAATAGGTCTATGCTATTTTCACAGTTACAAAGGTCTTTGTCGTCATTGTACAGAGACAATAGGCTATGAGATTTATTGTACAGCACCTAAAAAGTTCACTGTATATTCATACGTACACCCAGCCTCACTTTCAATAAAACACACTCATTCTATAATTGATCAGTAAAATATATGAAAACGATATAAAACACAATTTAAAATTGACAGTTGTTGCTCCAGTTTATTTTGTTTAAATGGATAAAGCTTCGTATTTAAAAGTACCGCAATGTTCAGCTGTCAGAAATTAAAATCAGCCTCCTCTCTTCACTTATTATTAATTATCATATTTGCAGCAACAGTGTTGCTTTTGGCTGTGATCAGGCTTTTTTATATTGCTCATACTCTCTCCATTAAAACAACCTGCTCCTCTTGGCTGAAATCAGCGACCATGAGCGGAAGTAGAATCATATGACGCCTAACGCCTCTTTTTATGTGAACGAGCACAAAGCTGAGAGCCGGACTGGACAAACCAAGTTGATAACCACCTTCGTGATACCGTTTAACTCTGTTTAGGGGCTTTAGGTTTTGTTAAGCCAGAACATGAACACAAAGCCTGGCTGTGTTGAGCCTCCTTCGTAGTACAGGCCTCTGAGTTTGGGCAGGTTTGTTTTGCAGGACCCTTGATTGTATTCTTTGAGTCTATCACAGTCTGCTCTGCCCCTCCCTGCTCTGCTGCTCAGCCACACCCCTCATCAGCTTAACTGCTTCCACCTGCTGCTGTCACCTACTCACCATTTCCAGTCAAGCCAGTATATATGCAGCTTCACTCCACTCACTCAATGCCAGATTGTCTTCACTCTCATGCCTGACTCTCCAGCACTTGTTCCCGGACTGCTTACCTGGTATCGACCCGAATTGCCTCCGACCTTTGCTTCACGTCCCAGCCCCGGTAAATCCACCAGCCTTCAGTCCCCAACTACGAGTATTGCCTGCCTGTTTTCTGTTCCTCATCTGCCTGTGGCTGGTTGGCACTCAGCCTGTGCCTGCTCAGCCAAAAGATCCACCTTGTCAGCTTCACCTCGCCATCTCACCCCCTCTGGTGCTGTCAGCCCCACCGACTCTGTCTCAAGGTCCGGATCCACATCCAGCCCTCATCTGAACCACTTTCCAGGAAGACTTCTATCAGCAGTGAGTTTGTGCTTTTTTGCCCTCCACCACATTCGTTGAGCCTGTTGAGAACTTTTGGACAATTACATGCTCACGAGTCCCACACAGTCCGTGCCTGCCCTGTTGGTCCTGTGATAACTTGTTTGCCTGGCACACGGGAGATCCGGGTTTGAATCCTGCCACACTCACCTGCTCTGCTCTGCTGCATCCTCTGGTTAGCTGTGTTCCTGCTTTAACCTGCTGAATAAAGACTGTTAATACAAGAAACCTGGTTCATTTGTGCTGCAATTGGGTTCACTCTATACCTGTTGCAGAGTCAGTCTTGTGTTTTGCGGACTAGCCTTAGCTGCCCATCTGCATCTTAGGCTTGGCCTTTGCATCTTGTGGAACCTTGACCTGGTTTAAGCTTTGGAAATTGGAAATTTGGAAACTAGGCATATGGACAGTACTGTCTCTTCACAGGGTGTTTTAAAGAGTTCCCCATGCATATGGAATACGGAACGGAGTGGAGAGATAATACAATACACTAGACAACATGTGGTTACATTATAAACTTGGTTCTCTGAGTGAAGAGACTCTCTCTCCAGCTTTTAGGCCCCTCGAAGACAGTTCAATCAAACTATCAGTGATTACACGCCAGCACGGGTGCGTTATAGGTTAACCCCAGGGTGTGGATGGGCAAGCAGGGAATCATTCCTCATACATACGGAATATGTAAAGGAGTGGAGAGATAGTTACTTCACCCAGAGAACCAAGGTTTCAGTGTAACCACACATTTATTCTCCTTCTCAAGGATATTCAAAGTCAAAACCTGTTTGCTGTTTAGTAATTCCCAACAAGAAATCTCTCAAAATCTGCAGTAGTTTCACTTAAATCCACATTGGTGGATCCACTGCTTTACACTATGAGGGACTGGTTGAGAGTAATATCACAGTTGTTGAGACTTTCCTAGATTTATTTCCATGTAATGAAAATGATCTATTAAAACAAAGAGACAACAGTTTTTTGTTTTCGTTTGTTTTTTTTGTTTGTTTTGTTTTGTTTTTATAGCAAAAATCATATTTCAGGAAGGAACTTGAGAATCAACAGGGACATACTCCCATGAAAAGATTACCACCTGGCTCAGTGCTTTCAGTAATGCCATCAAAGAATATAAAAAGCAGAGAGTGGGCTGTTAGAGGGACCTTGGGTGCATTCTGAATCACATACTTTTTCTTTTTACCTTTAGTCGGTACTGCAGCTGTTCTTAAAAAGTATGTATTGTTGCATGCAGTATGCACACAATGGAGACATACTACTGTCTCATAACATTATGCCCTGAACATTAAGCCCTATACACTGACTCTTTTACTTCTATATCCTTTACCATAGAGATAAAACACCTTTCACTGAGCTTGCCAAAGACAAAGGTCAACCCAAAGTGACCTAGTGTTATTTAACTATAAGAAATAACTGCATGTATTGTAGATTCTAACATCTGATATTCACGAAAGTGAAATTACAGAGGCTACATTTCTGTCACTGGTATTTTTATACACTGAACAAAAATATAAAACACTTTTGTTTTTGCTCCCATTTTTCATGAGCTGAACTCAAAGATCTAAAACATTTTTTTTTATATACACAAAAGACCATTTCTCTCAAATATTGTTTACAAATCTGTCTAAATCTGTGTTAGTGAGCACTTATTCTTTGCTGAGATAATCCATCCCATCTCACAGGTGTGGCATATCAAGATGCTGATTAGACAGCATGA
Organism: Cephalopholis sonnerati; assembly: GCA_019142605.1. Classification (NCBI taxonomy): domain Eukaryota; kingdom Metazoa; phylum Chordata; class Actinopteri; order Perciformes; family Serranidae; genus Cephalopholis; species Cephalopholis sonnerati. The sequence goes on from JAGQAX010000019.1 coordinate 2,836,408, forward strand.
ATATTGCACAGGTGTGCCTTAGGCTGGCCACAATAAAAGGCCACTCTGAAATGTGCAGTTTTGCATTATTGCGGGTCTGGGGGGGTCAGAAAACCAGTCAGTATCAGGTGTAACCACCATTTGCCTCACGCAGTGCAACACATCTCCTTCGCATAGAGTTGATCAGGTTGTTGATTGTGGCCTGTGGAATGTTGGTCCACTCCTCTTCAATGGCTGTACGAAGTTGCTGGATATTGGCAGGAACTGGAACACGCTGTCGTATGCGCCGATCCAGAGTATCCCAAACATGCTCAGTGGGTGACATTTCCGGTGAGTATGCTGGCCATGCAAGAACTGGGATGTTTTCAGCTTCCAGGAATTGTGTACAGGTCCTTGCAACATGGAGCCATGCATTATCATGCTGCAACATGAGGTGATGGTTGTGGATGAATGGCACAACAGTGGGCCTCAGGATCTCGTCATGGTATCTCTGTGCATTCAAAATGCCATCAATAAAATGCACCTGTGTTCGTTGTCCATAACATACGCCTGCCCATACCATAACCCCACTGCCACCCTGGGCCACTCGATCCACAACGTTGACATCAGCAAACCGCTCACCCACACGATGCCACACACACTGTCTGCCATCTGCCCTGAACAGTGAAAACCGGGATTCATCCGTGAAGAGAACACTTCTCCAATGTGCCAGATGCCATCAAATGTGAGCATTAACCCAATCAAGTCGGTAACGACGACAAAACCCATTCCTGCAGTCAGCATGCCAATTGCACGCTCCCTCAAAACTTGCGACATCTGTGGCATTGTGCTGTGTGATAAAACTGAACATTTCAGAGTGGCCTTTTATTGTGGCCAGCCTAAGGCACACCTGTGCAACAATCATGCTGTCTAATCAGCATCTTGATATGCCACACCTGTGAGGTGGGATGGATTATCTCGGCAAAGGAGAAGTGCTAACTAACACAGATTTAGACAGATTTCTGAACAATATTTGAGAGAAATGGTCTTTTGTGCATATAAAAAAAATTTTAAAAATGTTTTAGATCTTTGAGTTCAGCTCATGAAAAATGGGTGCAAAAACAAAAGTGTTGCGTTTATATTTTTGTTCAGTGTAGTTATGTCCAATTGTTGTTTGTAATATTTATGATTATTTTGTTCACTTTAACAATTAATATTCCTCTTATTACTGTTGAACTGGTCTTCAGTCACTTGAATGCGCTGTCATCAGTCATTGCAACTTCTGACAGCTGTCAGTCAGCTGATATCGTCCACTGCGCAGAGGATTGCAGGTCAGAATAGCCAGAAAAGCATGCTGGCTTGCATACTGCAAATCGGACCAGATCAGACCAGGACATCATGGTATTTTTTGGCATACTGCATTCCACATACTATGTATTGGGACATACTAAAACTTTTTCTGGCATACTAAATAGTATGGTATAATGGGGATCGGAACACACAGCTTTTGTGGCAGGATGGGATTGACAGTGTATGCGCATTTGACTGTAGCTGTATCTGTTACAGTGTTTAGGCAGTACAATAGATGGCTGAATCAAGCCCCAAAGGATGGCTCTGAACAGTGCATTCATTTTGGAGCAGCAGCCACAGTTGAAATTGCAGATCATATGACACCCTGCCAAAAAAGGCTATTTTCCATACACAATAATTTCAAGGGAAATGGCTGTAAAGTAATAAGTACATTTTTATAAACACCAAAGACATTGACTCTCTCTCAAAATGGTAGCCATTCACTCCAGTAAAATGGAAAAGTAACCAGTTTGGCCAAAGGACTCTAATGCTGATGTTCTTTGGGTCCAAAAATGTGCTTGAGGTAGCCTGAAGAACTTTTTTGGCCTATGCCTTTCACCTATTCTTGTCCTATTTCGTGAACATTTTTGATTTAGTAAGTTTCAGAAACTAATTTATACTGTGTGGTGACCCCACTGTGATTTGGGTATTCTTGTTTTGTGGAACTTTACTTTTACCTTACTGTTACTGACAGAGAATCATTCAGAAAGTTTACATGACATAACAGAAAATGACATGACAGAAAATGGATTATTGTGTTAGTTCAATTAAAACCAGACTTTTAATATACATATGAACAAATTTCTCAAAATCAGACCAACACACCCAGATAATGTGATTGGGAGTCTAATGCTGCGTTCCATTTACCTCGGAAGTCAGAAGTCAGAGCTGGGAATGACGTCAGAGCCGAGTTATCAGCGTTCCAGTTACAAAGTCGGAAAAAAGTTGCCAAACAGGTAGAAGAAGTCGGAAAACAAGATGGTAACGTCTAGAAAAGCTATTCTCGCGCCTGCCTTGTCCAAATATTAGTGCGACAAACACTAGTCAGAAGTGCTAATAAACTGAATATTACAGGAGCTTCTACTTAACTGTTTATACCCGGGGCAGCCATCTTCGATTGTCAAGTCGGGGGTGGTGAGGATTCTCCGACTTTCCGACTCGGAATTCCGTCTTCAGGGGGCGTTCCAGTTGAAATTTCCCACTCGGAACTCAGAAATCCCGACTTCCCAGTACAACTGGAACGCACCACAATTACTCCTGCATGTATACAGTCAATCAGACCAACACTGGTCAAGGCACTCTGCACATGCTCAACAGTTTCCACCCTGGGCTTTGACCTGGAAGTCAAATAGCATTAAATGCGTAACAGAAAAAGAAGGTGGTAACAACAAGGAAAAATCTACATCCAAAGCTGTGCATTTTTGAACATATGAAATGTACAGAGCTATAAAGGTGTCCACCATAATACCAGTTTGCTGCCAGCTAACCATAACTAACTTGTTTGTCGACTGTTAGGTTTGTGATTTAAGAGGTCAACTGGAAAAAGGTCCAATACTAACAAGCTGAAAAGGGACATATCACCACCTGTTGTAGCGGAGTTGGACATACTTCAGTCAATAAATCGATTCCCCTCCTGTGCTTGTGTACTGAGACAGGGACAGTAGTCCAATTAAATGGCCAAGTTGAGCTATAACTGTAGCTTCATTGATTGTCCAATGTGTCACTCTGCCAAGATACACTCAGTGGGTTTTGTCTGGAGACGCAGATGTCTCAGCCTATCATCATCCGCTGTTCACCTCAACTCCTCTCAACTTTGAGAAAAATTTTTTGTGAATTTTTTCTGAATCATGAAATTAACAATGGCAAAATACACGATTCAATGTCCCTTCAGAGGCCTATGAGTGATGTCACTGATGCTACAGCCATTTTTTTGTTTGAAGCCAAGTCTCTAATTTCATCATACACTGTAAACCCCAATTAGCTCACTGACCTTGAATTTTTTTGGAAAGGGCTTGCACTCAAAACTTCCAGTTTATTAAAACACAGTAACATAAAAGTTTTGAGTACACCAGACACAAAATAAATGTGTCACATGACCCCACTAAGAACTGTGGTGGAGAGGGGCACATTGAACAAACTGAAAGCTATATTGGACAATAGCAGACGTCCTCTCCACAGCCTCCCGGAACGACAGAGGAGCAGCTGCAGCAGTCAGCTCATCTCACTGTGTTGAAGAGCGAAGCGTTTCAGGAGATCCTTCGTCCCCACAGCAATAAAACTGCTTAACACCACCTGAATCCAGTCATACATTTACGTATGTATGTATGTATTTATGTATGTATGTATGCATGTAAGTATGTATGCATGTATGTATGTATGCATGAATGTATGTATGTATGTATATCTGCATGTATGTATGTACACATGCATCTATGTACGCATGACAGACAGTTCATAAAACTAAGTTTAATTAAAAATTTAAAAGAGAGAGAGACATGAAAAGTACAGTATAAAGATGTAGAATATATAATTAATTATATGCCATTATGTAGTAATGTGTTCTGATATTCCAGCTAACCTTAAGCTCTGTTCAGTGTGCTGGTATATTCCACTTGCAGACAACTGGAGGAGGGTTGTATATATTTCAAGTACTTAAATTGATTTCTTTGGTACTCAGGTGTTATGTTGGATCAGCCATAACATTATTGTGAGATTGTTTACAGTGTTATGAAAAAGAATAATATTTTATGTGCTTTTGTTTTCATGCAAACGTGTTCTGTATTTTTGCCAGTGAATGCAGCAGCTGCGCTGTGGTGCATGCGCAGGAGTAATTCTCTTTCAGTCTGTATTTGGAGCTGAGAGAGATAGGTATGTTGGCAGAGCCAGCCCCCATCTAAATGCTGTTCCAGTCTTAAATGCATGGCATTGTGGTAGTATCCTGAGAGAGTTTTGTAAGATAGTTGAAATGCATAAAGTACGAGCCTGCATTGTAAAGCGTTTTAAAGTTACCTCAAAAGTTAGCGTTGCGTTGCTTTCAACTGTGTTTCTTTGAAGTGCCACTGCTTGCTTCGAGTCACACCTTGCGGCACAAGGCATTGTGGAAATGTAGTTTTTCTGTGGTATTTGTATTAAACAAATGTATAAGTGCATTTTTACTGTTCTAATGTGTGTGTGTGAGTGCACATAAGGTTGTCGTGTTTACTCTGTGATGAATTGTACATGTGAAACAGGGCATGTTTATTTTATTTTTGTCATTTGTTTTACATTATTGTTTTATTCATCCTTTACAGTAGTCTGAGAGGAGGATGAGAGTTGATGCAGACCTTGTCACATGTTGTATCATTACAGGTACGATTGTCAAGAAATAGACAAATAACCACTATACGATTGTTTCAATTTATGTTTAATCATGTTGATTGTTTTATTGATGTTTTATGAATGAATGAATGTTCTGTTATTTTCAGTCTGTATTTGGAGCTGAGAGAGACAGTAGTCTGAGAGGAGGATGAGAGTTGATGCAGACCCTGTCACATGTTGTATCATTACTTGTCAGTAAAAGATCCAGAGAGAGCTGTGGTGTTATGGTGATTCTGTAGTGTATTTGAATCCTGCTACAATTATTTAATCAATTGATGATGATGTGGAGGCAAAATAGTTGTAGTGATAGTCAATGAATATTAGGTTGGAAAATACAACATTTGCCCTATTTAGCATGACCTCCTGGCCTTCATTCTGAAACAGACACAGAGATAGTTAATGTTTTGGCTGAACAAATACAGATATAGATAATGACGTCTCGGTACAACTCTAGTGTATGATAAACATTAATTCATCTAAGGGCTGCTAAAACGGCCTTAGGCGTAAGGCTTGTTTTTTCTTTCTTTCTTTGTGAGTTCACCTGTGGTTCCACGTAGGCCCCCTTTACACCTTGCATTAGCATGCGTTGTTTGCAATCGGATAGCGTATGACCACATACATTTATACCTGGTATTAATATGCGTCTCTGGTGTCCACATCCAGATCCGTTTGCTATCCGGTCACGCTCCGTCCCGCCGACGATACATCCTAGTGGCACACTACAACATCATATCATGTGCACCACAATAACAACAACAAGATGTTAACCACCCATGAAGTTGCGTTCTTGTATGGACACTTTTGTCAGACCAAATAGAGAGCAGACACTTCGTCTCAGACTCCGTCCTCGGTGTCTCTTTACCGTGGTGAAGATAGTTTGATGTTGGATATTCAACAGATACTCATACATATTCTTTTTGGGTTCAACACTGATTTCCACCTCCATATCATAGGCAGAAAACAATGCGCAACACAGGGTAGGGCTATTAACCCCCTGCCCACACACACACACACACACACACACACACACACACACACACACACACACACACAAAAACACACTTTTTATTTTATAAGAATTTTTTAAACAAACTTCAACAAAACATTTTACGTTTGTGTGTGGTGTCTGGGTCCAGTTATGTGAAAGTTATTGGGTAAATAGCCCTACCCTGTGTTGCTCATTGTTTTCTGCCTATGACATGGAGGTGGAAATCAGTGTTGAACCCAAAATGAAAATGTGAATATCTGTGAATATCCAATGTCAAACTATCTTCACCACGGTGTTTTCTTTTTCTCTGCAGTCGCTACCCGGTGAGTGTTGTTATCGTCTTCCTCCTTCTTCCTGTGTCCAGCTGGCGCACCTCACTTACTTGTTTTCATCCAAGAAGTTGTTGCATGTGAATTGGAGACGCATTTGCATTTACACTTGTGTTAGATGTGGTCACGATGCATCCCTGACCACCTTCAGAAGTGGTTTGGCTGATCGGATAACAACGTTTCGAGTGTATTTACACCTGTACTTTCATGTGGTCACGAGCAATCGGATTGCTGTCCGATCGCAAAAAACGCATGTTGATGCAAGGTGTAAAGGGGGTCATAGAATCTCCTGGATCAGAGCCTGGATGCAGACGGGACCATGTCATCAGGTGAAGGTTTTCAGTGAAATGGCAGGATTAATTTGCCATTTTTCAACATTCATCTAACCAAATTCAGGGTGTAGTGTGACATAAAACATGTATTTTACAGTGCTCTCTGTGTTTCTGGGGGCTGCTTTAAAATCTGCTCATCTGTATTTCTAGTCTCTAGAGGCGTGCTCTAGATGTACAAATCTTCCATTGCAAACTTGCTCCAGTGAAAAGGGCATCATTTTTTGTGAATGCAGAGGATGTTATTGACGATATTTTTTACAGTGTACTGACCGACTCAGATATTCAGGCAGGGTATTGAAGAAATACAGTAGACAGTGGCCAAGGCTGCAGCTGAGTCATACAAGAGGGCATCGCTGGTGGAGGACCATCTAGAACCTGAGCTGCTCCAGTCAGCTGGGAAATACAGTGAGTACAGCATTTCATATCTTACTTGGTGAATTAAGGGTTTTATTTAAACCACAGTCAGTGATTTATGGAACAGTGGACTAACCAGCCATGATGGTTTTAGTGAGTTTTATAAGACAAGAACTTAATTTGCATTTGGTTGCAGTCTGGGTACATAGGAATTCTTGTGCAAAAAACACTCAGAGTCAAGTCAGAACAGACAAGTAATAAATAGAGGGATGTTATATGCTGTAAAGCCCTCTGAGGCAAATGTGATTTGTGATATTGAGCTTTATAAATAAAACTGAATTAAAAGATTAAGTGCACACAACAAAGTATAAAAAGTATAATAATTCAAGAATATAAACTCCGTCTGCAGGGCATTCAGAAAGGTATTTCACATAATGAGTATTGCACATTTCGAGTTTTTATTGCACATGAACTAAGGGAGATGAGTAAGTGGAGTTAGTAAGTCCTTATTTGCGCTTGCCATTAGTCTCACTGTGGCAGGGGAGAAAGCTGTTATAGAATCTTGCTCTATGTGTGATTATGCTGTCTGCTCTGCTGTGTCTTAGGCTGTATGCTGACTGTTTGTGCCTGAGGATGGTGTGAGCTGGGTGATGTGTGTCTCTAATGATGCTCTGTAACGGGTATTGAATGAACCCAACTGCAGCACAAGTGAACCAGGTTTCTTGTATTAACAGTCTTTATTCAGCAGGTCACAGCAGGAACACAGCTAACCAGAAGATGCAGCAGAGTAGAGCAGGTGAGTATGGCAGGATTCAAACCCCGGTCTCCCGTGTGCCAGGCAAGCAAGTTATCACAGGACCAACAGGGCAGGCAGTGAGTGCGTGGGACTCGTGAGTAGGCAATTGTCCAAAAGTTCTCAACAGGCTCAGCGAATGTGGTGGAGGGGAAATGGTACAAACTCACTGCTGATAGAAGTCTTCCTGGAAAGTGATTCAGATGAGGGCTGGGTGTGGATCCAGACCTTGAGACGGAGTTGGCGGGACTGACGGCACCAGAGGAGGTGAGATGGCGAGGTGAAGCTGACAAGGCTGAGTGCCAACCAGCCACAGGCAGACGAGGAACAGAAAATAGACAGGCAATACTCGTAGTTGGGGACAGAAGGCTAGTGGATTTACCGGGGCTGAGATGTGAAGCAAAGGTCGGAGGCAAGTCGGGTCGATACCAGGTAAGCAGTCCGGGAACAAGTGCTGGAGAGTCAGGCATGAGAGCGAAGACAATCTGGCATTGAGTGAGTGGAGTGAAGCTGCATATATACTGGCTTGATTGGAGATGGCAGCAGGTGGAAGCAGTTAAACTGATGAGGGGTGTGGCTGAGCAGCAGAGCAGGAGAGGGGCAGAGCAGACTGTGACAGCTCTGTGCTTTTTTCTTGCAGCTTAGATAGTGTAGATAGTGTCCATAGATTTAAGTTCAGTCCTAATGATCCTCTCTGCAATCTTGACAACCCTCTGGAAAGCCTTCCTCTCTACCTTGGTGCTGTTACCATACCAAACAGTGATACTAGTAGTGAGGATGCTCTCCACAAGTCCCCTGTAGGCTTGGGTGAGGGGGCAGCTGCTGAGACCAGCCTTTCTGAGCAGCCTGATGAGATGAAGCTGCTGCTGGGCCCTTTTCACCATGGCAGTGGTGTTTGCAGTCCAGCTTAGGTTCGCTGACACATGAAGGCCTAGGAACCTGTGGCTGTTCACTCTCTCTACCTCGGTCCCCCTGGTGCTGAGAGGCTGTGGAGGGGGAGCTTTCTTCCTGAAGTCAATTAGTAATTCCTTTGTTTTGTTTATGTTAAGGATGAGGTCATTTTCCTCACCATAGACAAGAATGTTATTGACCATACCCCTGTGCCCCAACTCATCCCCACCCTTGATGAGGCCCAGGATAGTTGTGTCATCTGCTTACTAAATGAAAATAGTACAGTCCTGAGTTGAAGTGCAGCCGTTGGTGTACAGGGTGAAGAGGCAGCAGCGCTGTAGTGATCCCGTGCTAACTGTAAGCTCAGTGGAGACCCTGCCTCCCATCCGCACCACCTGTGGCCTGTCAGTAAGGAAATCCAAAGTCCAGTTACAAGTGGTGGTTGGGACCCAAAGGTCAGTCAGCTTTGCAGTCAGGAAAGGCATCCTGACATACATTTTGCTGCAATCCAGGTGTTGTAGAATGTGGTGGAGAGCCATGGATTCTGCGCTGTCCACTGATCTGTCGGGGTGGTAGCCAAACTGCAGGGGGTCAACGGTGTCAGGGACACATTTAATGCTACAGAGTTGATGTGCTTGCATACTGCCCTTTCTAGGCATTCCATGGCTACTGGTGTGAGGGCCACTGGCCTATTATCATTCAGGGTGGATATGTCAGTTTTCTTTGGAACTGGTAGTTACTGGAGGACTTGAATATGCATGGGACTACTGTTGACAGATAGAAAATGTCTACGCATACACCTGCTAGTTGTTCTGCACAGGTCTTTAATACTCTTGGTGATACACCACCGGAGGGCTATTGCACAAAAGTAGAATAAAGAAATCCAGGCCTAACTGAGGAAGTGCGGCTTGACCTAGTCTGGTCGGCGCATCTTGGCTTAATTGGTTGCACGTTTGCCAAGCCAGGATGAAAAGGCGAGGCTATGTCAAGCCAGGTGTACATAGTTGGGATAAGTGCGTGTTCACGGCATTCTTAAATAGACCACGGGATCGATCACAGAATCACTGATGTGAAAATGGAAAATAGTCGCGCGTCATATTTCACAGCAACAGAACAGCAACTTCTAATGGAGTGCTATGAAGAAGTGAAGCACATTATCCGTAAAAAAGGCAACACAAGTACAATAATCAAGGAACGAGAGAAAGCCTGGCAGACAATTGCGGACCGGCTTAATGCGTAAGTAGTCAGAGTAACTTTTTGAAGTCCATCAATAATTACTCACAGTGTGTGTCAGTGTTATCTATTTTCTCCATGTCATATTTTTGTCTATTTCACTTATCCTTCATAAAGAGCAAACACGTCTGGCCAGAAAAGGACCTGGCAGCAGGTCAAAATAAAGTACAAGAACATTCTGCAGGCTGGTAAATGACTTTACTTTAGATAACAATGAACAAATGAGGTGAAATGATAAGGTGTCTGCTGACATTAAATGTCTGTATGATTGTAGCAGTAAAAAAGAAAACCTATAAAAGTGGCACAGGGGGAGGCCCACCCAGCCAGGAAATGACCCCTGCAGAGGAGCTGGCGCTAAACTTAAACAAGGGGAGACCGGTGATGGAGGGGATCCAGGGAGGGACATGCACAGACTCTGTCCCAGCTACAGAAACTGTCTGTTTCATACAAGGTACATATTGAACAGTACTACTGTACATGGAACACAATGGAATAAATATATTATTCTGTCTGATTTTCTGACTGGATTTCCTTGCAGTGTCTGGGAACACACTTACCCTTGTGGATCCACCAGAAGATGATCTGGTTAGTACATTTTCTTTTTTTAAATCCCAGGCTTGGCATGTGTTTTCACATCTTAATTCTACTTCTCTTGATGCATGTATGTACGTATGGCAGGGGGAAGGCACATCTGCAGCTGCTGGATACACTTCTGTAGATGAGGAGACTGTGTCACTGGACTCCAGAAGGCTTGAGGTATTGTGTCATTTTTGTGGAAATATCCTGCTTGTTTAGTCCATAAAGGATATGAAGTCAGTGATGTTGCTAATACAAAATATGTGGAACAGGACCCAGATGCTGCACAGTCTCCTAAGCGTGGGATCATTGTGAGTAGCCTAGAAGTAACTCTACATTATGCACAAATTGTGCGGTGCTAATTGACATTTCTTTTACAGAATTCACAAACTGTGAGAACATTGTATGCAAAACATCTCGAGAAACAGACAGAGCTGGCAGATATCCAAATCCAAGTAAAAAAGAAAAAGCTCCAACTCATGGAACTGGACTTAGAAATAAAAAAAAAGACCCTCAGGAAACTGGATCTGGAAATTGAGAAACTAGAAGAAGTGAGTATTTCAGTGCACACAGTAACCATAACTGCAATACAGTTTCTTGATCTTTGTTACATTTGCTCTCTCTTTTCCAGGTTCCTTGACGAAATACGGACTGCCAAATAATGATTTAAAAGAAATAAGAATAATAAAAAACAACTACAAAACTGTGTCCTCCTCTTTCATGAAAGTGAAGTGGAATTAAAAACATAACCACCAATGCTAAACAAAATGCACATACACACCCAAAGGTAACATTTAAGATCTTTTATTAACCCTCTTCTTGTGTTCGGGTCACCTCTGACCCGTTTTCAGGTTTTAAATGCATATAAGTACCACATAAATTTGTTTATCGCTTCAAGGCTTTTTGACTTTGTTAGGAACCTCTATTAAAACAAAAAAGAATTTCACATCATGGATAAGGAAGCCCAACAATGTAACCAAGAGACGAAAAACAAATTGGATGAAAAAAAAAAGTTTCAAATTTGCTGTAAAATACACTTTTACAGCAATTTCAAAACACGGGTCAAAATTGACCCGAAACACCACAGATGGCAGCAGAAGACTGACATAAAACGAAGGTTAACTAAAAATGGGCTAGATCAAATGAAAAACCTTGCAATATATTGCTCCCTGACCAGTCTGCCATTAATGTTGTCCTGGAAGATGGGAGCGTTTTCCCAGTCAGCTTCAAAAATCACTCGGGGGGGCCTCTCCTTTCTTAGGCCTGCGATGTTATGCAGTACGGTGCATGCAGCAATTACATCACAGGCCCTGTCTGGGGAAACCCTCAGGTAGTGCAGGCACTGAAACCGAGATTTCAGGAGGCCAAAGGTCATTTCGATTCGGGCCCTCGTTTTGCTGTGTGCATGGTTGTAGGCCTGCTGTGGTGGAGTTTGAGGGTCTGCGAGGGGAGTCAGGAGGAATGACTCGCAGGCATAGCCTTTGTCTCCCAGCAGCACACCAGAGAATTCACCTGATGATACAAGATATAATTTATAATACTACACAGCAGAGTTGAAAACTCATGATGTATAGGATGCTTACAAATAAAATGGGTGGCTTACCTTGTGAGAGTCTCTGGTAAATTGAACTAGCCCTAAGGACTCTGGAGTCATGCACTGAGCCAGGCCATTTTGCCTCTAAATTGCTGATAAGGCAGTTCGCATCACAGATCATCTGAAATGTTAGATTTTAACACATTAAGGTCATTTAATGCAAAGAATTAATATAATTAATTAATTAATGTATGGCCATTGGTCACCACAAATCACTCTTACCTGAACATTGATGCTGTGAAAGGATTTCCTGTTAATATAATCTCCCTCGTTTTCCCCCGAGGGGCGTTTGATCCGGATGTGGGTGCAGTCAACTGCTCCAATGATATTAGGGAAGGCTGTAACAGAAAATAGTGAGTATCCAGCTGTGACTGATCAAATTAGAAACTAATGGTTGCAAGTTGAAACTGCATTGTTACCTGCAATCTGGTAGAACTCCTCCTTGATATGAATGAGTCTCCTATGGCCAGGGAAGGTGATAAATATATCCACAAGTGACTTGAGTGCCAGACAAACACGTCTTATTGTGCGGCAAATTGTTGCTTTGTTAAGATTCTCTGCATCCCCAACAGAATACAGGAAGCTCCCACTTGCAAAGACTCTCATGGCAACACAGACCATCATGGGCACAGTCAGAGCACGGCTTCGAGCCGTCTGGTGCTGTATTTTTGGACCCAGCAGTCTGCATAAATATCTCAATCCATCCCCTGAGAATCTGTATCTCTCAAAGAGATATTCATCTCCATGGGCCAAAGGGTCAGACCTGTCCTGGAACACTCTTTCCCGCCTAAATGCTCGCCTGAGAATTAAGGCTTCTTCATCCACTACCTCATTCAAAAAAGGGCATGCCATTGTGAAGAGGAAACAGGTGAATAGGAGTTGGGACTATATACTCTTGCTATAATCAGACTTGATTGGAACCACCTTTGAAACTTAAGAAGCTATGTTATGTAATCTCAAAATACTGCAATAAAACACACTTATGAAACCTCTGACAGCAATTTGAAAAGCAATCTTCATTAGTAAAGCAATATTACACTAGGCCTGAGTAATAATTATACCACTTGAATCAATATAAAAAGACTTGCAATTGCAAACGTTAACAGACTTTAATAGAATGACAAATGACAATATATGTATGCATATGTATTGTATTATATGTAATATTTTAATGCAGGATAGTTAAAATGATGCAACATATTTAGGAAAGACAAGGACATGCTGTAAAACACATTAATTCCTCACAGGATTGATGGTAGAAATACAGGTGAATCACTGGGATTAATTTTAGCCTGGTTGTTAGCCTGGTCTGGAGCAGGCTAGCTGCAGAGAATAAATCACCATGGTAACTTGACCAGGATAAATTCAGCCTGCTTTTGTACAACCGAGTTGAGGCTAAATTAAGCCAGGATAACCAACATATCCCGGCTTAATCCCTTATCTTGGTTTTGTGCAATAGCCCTCAGGTCCCGCTGCCTTGCAGGGATTCACCTCCTTGAGAGCCCTCAGGACCTGTGTGTGTGTCACCTGGAAAGCAAAGTCCTGTATACAACACTCACTATAATGCATTGCAGTACAGCCTGACGAGGATGGTCGTTCCTCCTTTGCGGGTCTTGTCGCTCCTCTCTGCGATCTGGTTGGCCCTGAATATCACGTAGCCTCCCGGTGTTATGGGCTCATTGGGTCTTTCTTCTCCCTGCCCTGTTTCACAAAAACACAGCATGGAGCACTCCTGAACGTATGGCTGTGCAGATAACCGTGTGTGAAGTTTGTCCATTTTATTATCCAGAGACTGGACGTTAACAAGCAGTATAACCAGGAGGGCTAGCCATCCTTTGCTAACCAAGTGCCGAAGCCTCCGCTCTGCTTCTAACCACCTTCCACTGCAGCCTGTTGTAACCAGGAAAGCCTCCTACTGGGGCTCAGCCCGGCGATGCCTGTAGCTCGTGAAAGGAGTCCAGCACTCTTGAGTCAAAAAGTAAACTATAACTGCGCTCTCTCTGCTGTGACAAGGTTGCTCAGTCATAGATAGTGTTTGCTCTTACTGTTGCCCTGTTGTGATGCATAAAAGTGAGGGAAGCAAATGGAAGGAGCAAAAGTTTGACTCTAAGAGCTCTGTGATGTTGCACACAGGGGAGCACCATCCTAGTGTTCCATGTTGTAATGTTTATTTTGTTTCTGTTGAGTTTAAATGAAGTGCTTGAACAGATCAGCAATTGCCAGTTGTTGGGTTAAATGTGGCTGGTTGGAAAATCACTGTAGACCGTCTTTAGGAAGATAAACTGCAAAAATGATCAAAGCCAGCAGGCCGAGAGGGCAAATGATCAGTGAGTAGTTCACTGCTCACAAAATTAAGGGAACACCTAAATCACACATCAGATCTTGATGAACGAATTATTCAAGTTGAAAAACTTGTGTACATTACATAATTTGTTGAGAACAAAATGATGTAAAAATGGTCATCAGTCCATTGAGGGCTAAAATCAAAATCATAAAAAAGATCAAAGTAAAAAAAAATAAATCACAGGCTGATCCAACTTATGTGAATTTTATCACGTCAACTCATAGTGTGACTCAGTAGTGTGTTTGGCCCCTGTGTGGGTCTATGCACTCCCAACAACATCTGGGCATGCTCCTGATGGGTCAATGGATGGTGTCTGCGGGATCTCCTCCCAGACCTGGATCAGGTCATCACTGAGCCCCTGGACAGTCTGTGGTGGCATTTGGAAGCACCAATACATAATGTCCCATAGGTGCTCAATTGGACTCAGATCAGGGGAACAAGAGAGCCAGTATCATCCAGGAACTGCCTACACACTCTGGCCACATGAGGCAGAGCATTGTCCTGGACCCAGAGGAGCCCAGGGCCGACTGTACCAGCATAAGATCTGACAGTCGCTCTGAGGTTTTAAACAAGCTACCTAACAGCAGTCAAGATACCACTGGCTATGACATGGAGGTCTGTGTGACCCTCCAAGGATATGCCTCCCCAGACCATCACTGATCCACCACTAAACCACTAATGCTGGATGATGTTACAGGCAGCATAAAATTTACCATGGCATCTCCAGACTCTAACAGCTGTTACATGTGCTCAGTCTCAACCTGGTCTCATCTGTGAAGAAAAACACATTTTGTAACCGCACGTATGGATGCACCATCCTGGAGATGCTAGACTACTTGTGCAGCCTGATTAGGCTGCCATCACCTAGGTTCCCTCATCAGAAAGCCTATGGGGTTTTCCATTGGATTTTGAATTGTTGCTGAAAATAAGTTTTGTGGTGAACAAATGTTTATGATACTTACTTACTTTTGTTCAGCAAAATAATCCTCACAAATGAACACCATTTTCATGATTATTGAAGCCTAAATGCAATCACCACGAACAAAAAGCTGATATTAGGCTATAAACAAATGACACAACTCAACTAAACTCAATTCAACTCAAGTTTATTATTATATAAAAAACATTTAAAAACAATTCACGTTGACCAAAGTGCTGTGCAAAAGTAATAAAATGCTAAAAATGCATATATAAGAGGCAACATAAGTGTCAGGTACACAGCTCACACATTTAGTAATACAACACACACAGGCAAGCATAGGAGAAAACTACACCAGGGAGACTCAAATGCTAATGAATAAAAGTATCTTTTGAGCCTGGACTTAAAGAGTCATTAGCGGGGGCAAATCTGATTGGGAGGAGAATGCTGTTCCACAGTTTGGGGGCAGACACAGCAAAGGCACGATCACCCCTAGCTTAAGTCTGGAGCATGGAACAGCCAGGAGCCCCAGGTCAGCTGACCTGAGGGAACTGGGCATAGAATAGGGGGTTAGAAGGTCTTTACAGGCAGCCAGTGGAGAGAGGCCAATACAGGTGAGATATGGTCTCTTCTCCAGGCCCCTGTGAGGAGTCCAGCAGTGGCGTTCTGAACCAGCTGGAGGCAGGACAGAGAGGACGAACTAATACCGGTGTACAGAGAGTTACAGTAGTCTAAACGGGAGGAGATGAGAGCGTGGGTGACTATCTCCAGGTCTTTGAGGGAGAGAAATTGCTTGATTTTGAACTTGGTGTGGAGTTGGAAAAAACTGTCTTTTACTCCTGCATTTATTTGTTTGACAAATTTAAAGGCAGAGTCAAATATCACACCAAGATTTTTGATATTGGGTTTTACATAGTTAAAAAGGCTGCCGAGCTGGTCAGAAATCCTTTTGACGGAGTCAGGGGGGCCAAAGAGGACAAATTCTGATTTGCTCTCATTCAGTTGAGGGAAGTTCTGTGCCATCTAGTTCTTTATGTCCTTGAGGCAGTTCATGAGACTGGCAACACTGGATTTGTGGTTAGGCTTGAGAGGGAGATACAGCTGTGTGTGTCGTCAGCATAGGAGTGGAAGGATATGAAGCTCAGCATAACTTCAATCAGGAAGACCTTCTCTGTGCTCATCCTTTCACATTTCTCTCCATCCCACTCTCACTACTCCCTCTATTCAGCTGACTGTGTGTTCACTCCTCTAGTTATCCAATCAAACTTTGCCATGATCTCTCAGCCAATCAGGATGCCACTGCAAAATTTTAAATCTGCTCTCTCCTCTGCTGCTGTCAGCAACCATTCTAAGCAGGATCTTCGCTCCCTTCTTGGTCATTGGCGATCCTATGTCAATCATCATGAATCTCAACTGTCACAATAATTGCCAGGGCAGAATTTTTCTAGCTGCAGATTAGCAAACTACCCACCGTGGGTTTTGATCCAAAGCCGAGTGACGGAATGTAGCGCCGTGGGACATTGTTTGGGAGGGGACTGTTTTGCAGTTACACTAAGCAAGATGATGTGACGGCACAGCGGTGAGCTGTTGAGTTAAGAAAATGGATAAGAACAGTGAAAGTTCCGAAACTAAAGTTACAGCACGAGTAGAAAATGACACAGAAGAACTTGTACTGAAAAGAGGAGCCGTGTCTGTTGTTTGGAAGTTCTTCTTTAAAAAAATCCACCGTCGATCAAACAACAGTTAATGTCGGGCTAAAGTTGTAGCCGCAGGAGGCAACACGAGCAATATGCTTCACCACCTCAGGGACAAACATGTCTTGGAATATCAAGAATGCATGAAACTAAGATCTGCGTCCTCCACGTCTGCAGGTAACGTTGGCAGTGGCACTGCAAGAGAAAAGACGAGTCAGATGTCACTCAGAGACGCGTTTGTATTGATTCCATCACTTCATTAGAATCATGAGTGCCACCTCTTTGTAAACAGCATCATTTTGTAGGGCCATGCAAACCTGTATCAATACTAGTGTGGACATTAATGTGTTTCCACTAGGGCTGGGACTTTAACGCGTTAATTTCGATTAATTAATCACAGGAAAAATAACGTGTTAAAAAAATAACGCATTTAATCGCACCTCTCTCAGTTCCCTAAAGAGCGCGGCTCGGGCCGCATTTTCCTGACCGAACCCGACCTGAGTCAGAGACAGTTATAACCGAGCCTGGCCCGAACCCGACAGCCTTTATGTTTTTCAAGTCCAAACCCGACCTGAGCCTGACGCAGTTTGTTACCTGACATAGTTATTGTTACCATGGTTACAGCTTGTCTGTTTACCAAGATCACACATGGACAGTGTGTAAATGACCATCAAAAGGCTGCTGTTACTCACAGTCACACACTCCGCACACACAGCAGCGCAGCACAGCACACACACTCAGTCGGAGCGGAGCCTGTGTTGCGTTCAGGCGTTGTCATGGAAATAACAAATTCCAGCACTTGAATAGGCCATAGCACAACACAGCAGCATGTCAAATTTCTGAATTGTTATCCGAACCCGGCCCAACCCGTGGGGTATCCACTCTCTGGCCCACAATAGACCAGATGACAGGGTTCAGAGCCAAAATAAGTAAGTCTACATCTGACAATTTAAGAAACTTTATGGCGAAATGAAAAATAAACATATTAGTTTAAGTAAGTTCACCTATATGTCTGTTCATTGATTCAGTCAACAACCAAAATTTATGTGAATTGAGAAACTTTGCTTATTGTGTCAATTGTTGCTTTTTGATAAAAATATGATTAATCGCGATTAATTAATTACAAAGCCCCTAATTAGATACATATTTTTAATCGCATCCCACCACTAGTTTCTACAATATTCATTCCTCATGACAGTAAAATAGGCCATTCTAAGCCAATTTACTGCAGTAATTCCTCTCTAAACCATTAAAAAATATGGTTAACACCCAGTCGTGCATGAAAAAAAAAAAAATACCGTGATACCGTCATAAGTTGGAAAAATACCGTGATATAAATTTTTGGTCATACCAAGGACTGCTGCTTGGAACGGCAAAACCATGGTTGAGGAGATAATTTACCTCCTGTTGCATTACAGTGCGTTTCATCGGATGGACACGGTAGGAATGCTGTTTAATAGGTTTGTGATTTCCCACATCGATGTCATGTTTTAGCACATTAGTTTGAGTGGGAATATCACCGAACAGGCTGGGAAAGCTTTCGATGAGCCCAGTGATGTCAGACTGAGCCGAACCAGACAGATGCACCAAAGAAGCATGTAGGTCCGACAATATCTCAGAGTTTCGGAGGCGCGCACATGGAACAGAGCTGCGTCTGTCATCCAGCTCGTCCTCACCGGGACTGTAAGGGGCTGGAGCGACAGACACTGAGGCAACAGGAGCAACAACAGGAGCTGAACCTGCGTAGGTAGCGCGGTCAACATACTTTTTAAGCATGTTGATATGACACACACGAGTTTTCTTTTTACGATCCGGAGTCTGGATTACATAATCTGTTTCACTAAATTGGCGGTCCACCACATATGGACCAGAAAACTTAGCCTGCAGGCCAGAACCAACAATAGGCAACAAAACTACAACGCCATCGCCTGCCTGGAATTTCCGAGCAATGGACTTTTTATCATAATTTGTTTTCATTTTGGACTGTGAGGCCGAAAGTGAATCACGGGCCAAATCACACGCACGATGCAGTCTCTCTCTAAATGAACTAACAAAGTCCAAAATGTTTTCTTTCGAGCTGGGTTTACAGGAGAGCCAGCTCTCACGGAACAGACACAACGGGCCGCGCACAGTGTGGCCAAAAACCAAGTCGGCTGGACTGAACCCCAAGGACTCCTGCAAGGTTTCCCTCACAGCGAACAGCAACAGCGGCAGCCCCTCATCCCACTCACGGTTCGACTCAGTGCAGAATTTGCGAAGCATGCTGTTCAGAGTTTGGTGGAATCTTTCTAATGCGCCCTGGCTCTCTGGATGAGAAGCACTGGAGGTGTGGTGCTTAACATTTAGCTCTGACATGACCTGGGCGAAGATCTTGGACATAAAGTTTGACCCTTGGTCACTTTGGATATGTTTTGGGAGGCCAAATGTGGTGAAAAACTTAACAAGCGCTTTTACAATGGCACAGGCTTTTAATGAGCGCAACGGTACAGCCTCAGGATAATGCGTTGCAGCACACATCAAGGTGAGAACGTACTGGTTACCGGACTTTGTTTTTGGTAACGGGCCAACACAGTCAACAATAACACGTTCAAATGGTTCTCCGACAACAGGAATGGGCTTCAATGGAGCAGCAGGAATCACCTGATTTGGTTTGCCGGAGATTTGGCAGGTATGACACGAACGACAATACTTGACAACATCGGATTTCAATCCAGGCCAGAAGAAATAACGAAGGACACGATTGTATGTTTTTCTGATTCCCAAATGGCCGGACATGCTATGGTCATGAGCTAAACTCAGGACCTGGAGACGGAAAGGCTGAGGCACGACAATTTGGCACACGGACCCGTGCGTAAAGCCAGAGCTTGGGGACCAGCGGCGCATCAGAACATCATCATCAAAAAAGTAAGACACAGACTTTTCACATGTCGGGTTTTCCACAAAAGACAAGCAAGACGACAAAGTAACATCACTTTGCTGGGCTTTAACCAGCTGCTCTCTATCTACTGACAGGGTCAGGGTTTTGTCGTCAGGCTGAAGCTCAAATGAGACAGGTGCAGTTTCTTTGCACTCAGAGGGTGAGCTTGGTGGATCAGAGGTACTCATAAAAGAGTCACTAAGATCCACCAAGTCTCCAAGTTTTCGTGCCTGGGCACGAGATACAGCACACACAGGGAACAGGGGGTCTGAGTTTAGCGCAGCGGAGTCAGAAACACTCACCTCCGCGGTCGGGTTTTCAATTACCTCGGGAGACGGGAAAACTTTTCAGCGAGCCACATCATTCCCGAGGATGAGATCAATACCTGCAATGGGTAACTCCGGACGAACAGCAATTTGAAATTTACCTGACACGGTCTTGGATGACAACTGAATAAATAAATAAATTAATAAAATGCGAAGGCGCGCGTATGACTTTCATACCGACACCCCATGCCAAAACATCTGCACCACAGTAAGACTGAGCCGAAATGGGTAATACACCTTCACGAAGAATGGATTTTTTTGCACCCGTATCCCTCAGAATGGTGATGGGGATACACTTTTCCTCACCCACCAATGAAACATAACCTTCAGTCACAAAGGGTTTGAAATCCTGATCGATTTCATCTTTTTCTGTTTCTGTCAAAGTCATGTTTTGTATGGAGGGTGGTTTGGTTTGAATGAGTCCAATAGGCGATGGTGTCTTATTATTTCTGATTTGTTCTTTTCTTTTTAGAGTGGGGCAAGCAGCGATGAGGTGTCCCTGCTCATGGCAGTAAAAACACTCGCGGATTTCAGTGGCTGCAGCGGGGGTCACGGCGAACTGGAAGAGAAAAGACATTTTTAAAGCAAATTCGTCTGCCAGCACAGCAGCAGCAGTCAGAGACGTGACCTTTTGTTCATTTAAACAAATGACAATTTTCTCAGGAAGCCGATTTTTAAACTCTTCCAACGGTATGAGCTCACGCATGTCATCCAATGTTTTAACTTTGCTGGCTTGGCACCATTTATCAAAAAGAGCACCTTTCTCTCTTGCAAACTCCACATGTGTCTGGTTGGCATTTTTTTCACAATGTCTAAATTTTTGCCTATATGCTTCTGGCACTAACTCATAGGCACGAAGGACAGTGGCTTTCACAGTTTCATAATTTAGACTCTCTTCAATTGTCAAAGAAGTACATACTTCCTGAGCTTTTCCAACCAATTTGCATTGCAGCAAAAGGGGCCACACACTTTTAGGCCAATGCAATGTAGCAGCAATGCGTTCAAATGCATTGAAATATGAATCTACCTCAGATTCTCTAAAGGGTGTGACTAGTGCAATGTGCCTACTTACATCAAAGCTGTCATGGGGACTAGGTTGGGGTGACCCATGAGGGGTTGATGGACTGGCAGGTACAGCGGCTCCCCGCTCTATCTCCAGTGCCCTTACCCTTAAATGCATGGCTTCCACCTCCAACTCATGCTTTCGCACCTCCATCTCCTTTATCTGCAGGGTTGGCTTCAGCTCCTCTGCAGTCATGGTGGTTTTTGATGGGAGGTCTGGAGAATGGGTAGGAATACCAGCAGGTCCACCCAGCTGAACTCCACCTGTGGGAGCAGGCTCACCAAACAGACCCCTTTCACTCAGCTTAATACACAGGAGTTCTTTTAACTCCTTTTTCTTTGTATTAAGTGGCACATGCACATCAAAAAAACCTGCAATCAACTCTAAATCAGCTTTTTTACACTTATCCAATTTTTCCACAGTTGGTTCAATAGTGAAATCTTCTAATTTAAACTCCATTTTGCCACCACCACCAAAGACAAAACTGCCAACCAGAAAAGCAGATTTTAAAAAAGACAAAAGGAATCAAACTTACCCGACACGACGACTACGGACAAAGAAAGAACGGACGAGCCCCCAATTCATGTTATGTCCCCGGTCTAGGGGAACCTAGACATAACATGATTAACAGACATGACTCCCCCACTCTTCCCACTCCCAAGAAAGGCCAGTCACATGAGTTTTAAACAACAAAAGAAATGCAGTTTATTTTTCTTTGGATATGAGCAGTGCCCAAAACAACAAACAAAAATATACTAATTGTCCCTAAACTTACCTAACAATAAAGAAAAATGAAACAAAAAACAGTTTTCTTACCTAAACTCCTACCTTGCAAAACAGGAGAAAAGAACATAGCAAATGCCAAATAAAAAGGGCTTCTCACTCCTACTGGAACTGCTTAAAGTGCTCTATGTACAGTGATCAACAAAATAATATTACTTACTATTAATCGAAAAGTACTCACACTAATTTACTCTTGCTGATACTCACACGCGAGATAATACAAGCACAAACTACACACTGGCTTTGTTGGTGGTGGAAAGGTGAATGGGGAGGGGAGAGCTTCTGACAGCTGAAGGTTTAAAAACCCAATCAGCAATCACCACCTGCTTTGCAGCAACCAATCACGCTCCAACACATATACACACACTCTGCAGGAGGAGAGAGAACACCTTAGAGGTAACTGCAGGTCAACACAAGAGCAACAAACCAACAAATAATGACTTGGGTCATAACAACACAATCACACAATCACAGTCTGTGGGACCTCAATGCTGTATGCACTAACACCCTTGGTATTAAGGATTTCACACAAATGCTCTATCATCGTTTGTGGGACCTCATGCTGTATGTACTAACACCCTTGGTCTTTAGGGCCTCATGCAAATGCTCTATTGTGGTCTGTGGGACCTCATGCTGTATGCACTAATACCCTCGGTCTTCAGGACCTCATGTAGATGCTCTATCATGGTCTGTGGGACCTCAGTGCCGTATGCACTAATACCCTCGGTCTTCAGGACCTCATGTAAATGCTCTATCATGATTTGTGGGACGTCATTCTGTATGCAGTAACACCTTTGGTCTTTATGACCTCATGCAAATGCTCTATCATGGTCTGCGGGACCTCATGCTGTGTGCTCTAACACCCATGGTCTTCGGGACCTCATGCAAATGCTCAATCATGATCTGTGGGACCTCATGCTGTATGCACCAACACCCAAGGTCTTCGGGACTGCCCTCTGAATGCTCATTCGTGGTCCAAGGGACCCCATGCAACACTTATTTTTTGTTGGTCATGCGACTATTAATTTCTGTTTGTCATGCAGACTTAAGTTGTTGGACCTTATTTTACTTTCACCATTTTATTTAAGTTGGTCTTCTGACCTTAGTTTCTGTTCGGTCTATGACCTTTTATTTCAGTCGGTCCTCGTGACCTTTTATTAAGTTAAACATATAGACTCCCATGGTGTGCAGAAGCATGCACTTTTTCAGCTTTTATGGAGCGACGCCTGCGAGCTAGTTCAGGCAGTCAACTCGAGCTGCACTGATTCATACGCACACGTCATACGTCATTCCCTATATGCCATCTACAAACACACCCTCCAAATTTGGCGGTCTATTTAAGCTGTAAAATCTCCCCAGCTCTCCCTTTGCATTCTCTATGCTGCTGCTGCCCTGCATGAATACTGCCGCTCGCTCTTCCAGCTCTGCCTGCTCGCTTTTCCAGCTTAGATCGCAGACACAGCTGTCGTTGCTCATGCGATTGCTGTCTTACCTCCTGTGTCTTTTGACGGCCATGTCTCTAGTTGTTTCTGATTCGGAGAGTGAGTCTCCGTCCTCAGGGGAAGAAGTTAGTTTTGTCCCCGAAACCCACGCTCAGTCGGCCGAGGTCCGCTCCGAGTATGAAGCGGACGCTCCTCTTCCACGCCGCAACTCCCGCATCACCCGCAAACGTCTCGCCGAATGGCCCGTGCACCGCATCCTGGCAGAACTTTACGCCCGCAACATCCCGGTACCATCTGGCCTTAACCACGAGGAGCTCTTCAACTACCTCCTTAACGATAAAAGCTCAACCAGTGCCCAAGAGTTCCCTGCGGGTGACGGTAACTCAAACAGCGCTCCTCCGAAGAGCAGAGCGGCAGGCAAGAGGCGCGCCGCTTCCCAGCCGGCTTCTCCCAGACCTGCTGTCAACGTCCCAGCAAAAAGATCCAAGCGGTCAGATCCCGGTTCGTCCACTGATGCAGCCATTCTGTCTTCTCTGCTCGAAGTCAAATCAGCACTCTGTCTTGTTTTTCAGATGATGCTGAAGGATACCAAGACCACGACTTTATGAGTTGCTTGACTTTATTGCAGACCGAACTTCACAATACATTTTTTAGCGGCCTTATACCTGCACATTGTGCTCGTTCTGTGTTTCTCTTAAGGACCCCTAACACCTACAGCGCTCACACAGGTGGCCTTTTCAGTGCCTGACCTAAATACTTATTTGTGATGTTATCACATGCAAATATTACATCCCCCTCCTTAATAAAAATCAGGGTGATAATCAACGATGCGATGCAACATGACTCTGATTGCTTAGCAGCATAAACATGTAAACAACATTAAATGTATAAACTGGTATGTGAATTTCAGTGCCACCAAACAGTTCTTTGACTTAAACCAACAGAAAAACTGCGCACTAACTACCAACAATTCTGAATTATCTTTTTATGAAATTAGCTGTCAACTAGCGGCAATTCCAACAATGACTGCACTGTGAGCTTGAGCAGAGTGTCAAAATTATAAGTGCAGGTGTAACCTCAATGCCGTATAAGCTATTCTTAAATAAACATGTATGCCTTCACACACAATTATTTCACAACAATGTACAAGGTTTTTTTTTTTTTTTTTTACAGGTCTAGGACAGCCCGTGGCTTGACTTCTCTACCTGACCTTGTGCGGTAGACAGTCTCTTCAGTCAGTCGTTCGTCAGTGTGTGTGTCATGGGTGTGTGATGTGTTACTGGGTGTATGTCTTTCAGGTGTGTGTTGTGTGTTCTCCACTGGGCGAGGATCAGGTGCAATGTCCTCTTTTTCATGCTCTGCCTCTGCTGATCTTGTGTCGTTTTCAGCCCGACCCTGCTGCTCCTTGCTCCTCAGGAGGTGTCTGCTGTTTCTGCGGTACACCTGTCCGTCTTGAGTGCGTAGGATGTAGGAGCGTGCAGTGGTCGCTGGTCGGAGGATGACCGCTGGCTTCCAGTGGCCCTGTTCTTGGAGCCTGACAGAGTCTCCGCTGTGGAGAGGTGGTAGTGGTCTGGAAGATCTGTCGAAGTATTTCTTCTGGTGTTGCTGTCTTTGTAGTCGTTTCCCATAGCCTTCTTTGTAGTTGACTACCTCAGGGTGCAGCTGCTGGTGGGTGCTGGGAAGGACGGAGCGCAATCTGCAGCTCATTAGCAGCTGTGCAGGTGACTTGAAGTTGTCCACCGGTGTGTTCCTGTATTCGAGCAGGCTAAGGTATGGATCCTTCCTGTCTGCATGGGCTTTGTCCATTAATGTCTTTGCTGTTTGCACTGTTTTTTCGGCTAAGCCATTACTTTGGGGGTAATGGGGACTCGATGTAATGTGCTTAAACTCCCAGGTTTTGGCAAATGACTCAAACTCAGCGGATGCATACTGAGGGCCGTTGTCTGAGATGACTGTTTCTGCGATGCCGTGTCTTGCGAATGCAGCCTTCAGTTTCTTTATGACTGCTGCGGCTGTAGTAGTCGACGGTGACCATGTAGTTTTCTCTGTTCCAGGTGAACATGTCAGTCCCGACTACTTGCCACGGCCTGTCTGGGATGCGGTGGGGTATCATGGGCTCTTTGGTGTTTGATGAACGGCGCTCTTGGCATGTGGGGCAGCGCCCGACGATGTCCTCTATGCCCTTGGACATCCCTGGCCAGAACATGATGTCGCGAGCTCTCTGTTTACTTTTCTCAATGCCCATATGTCCTGAATGGATTTTTTCGAGCATTTTGTCTCTGAGACTTCTTGGGATAATTATCTTCTCTACTTTAAAGAGGATCCCATTTATTTCTGAAAGCTCGTCTCTGTGGTTCCAAAATTCAGATACGGTCTGAGGGCAGTTTCCTCTTCTTTCCGGCCAGCCGTCCTGAATGATTTTGCACAACTCTACGAGCTGCTCATCCTTCTCAGTTTCAGTCTGAATTTCTCTCAGTCTTGTGTCACTCATGGGGATGCTGCTGTATACTGTGTGTATTTGCATGTTCAGTCCCTCACTGATGGTGGTGTCTGGGGAGGAGAGTGACTTCCTTGAGAGTGTGTCAGCGACAGGTATTTCTTTACCTGGGCGATGTGTGATGGTGAAGTCGTATTTTTGAAGCTGTAGGATCATTCTCTGTAGCCTTGGCGGGGCTGCGGCCAGCGGCTTCTTCATGATGGACTCGAGTGGTTTGTGGTCGGATTCTACATGTACATGTCGGCCGTATGCGTACTGGTGGAAACGCTTGAAGCCAAACAGGATTGCGTACATCTCCTTCTCGATCTGCGCATAGTTGATCTCACTGTCTGTGAGTGATTTGGATGCATAGCTTACAGGCCTCCCTGCCTGCAGCAGGACGGCGCCAAGTCCATACTTTGAGGCATCTACCTGTAGGCTGAGTTCTTTGTCTGGGTCAAAGTACGCAAGAACCGGTCCTGGCTCTCTGGTGATGACTTCCTTCATTTTCTGAAAAGCAGGGTCGTGCTGTGTGTCCCACAAGAACTCGTTTGACTGTTTCAACAACTGGCGGAGGGGAGCGTTGATCTCAGAGAGGCTGGGGGCAAATTTGGCAAGGTAGTTAACCATTCCCAATACAGTCTCTAGTTCAGCACGGTTCTTTGGTGGCTCCATCATTTTGATGGCAGCAACCTTGGCTGGGTCTGGTTTGATGCCATCTGCTGAGAGGCGATGCCCAAAGTAGCTGACCTCCGTGGCTCCGATCGTGCTCTTTTCTGGGTTCAACCGCACTCCTTTCTCTCGCGATCGCTGTAGCATGGCATGTAAGTTCCTGTCATGTTCCTCTCTGGTTGCGCCGTAGATGAGGATGTCGTCTACTATTGCAACCACTCCAGTGAGACCCTGATATGTCTCATCGATTTTTCGTTGGAACTCGTCTTGAGCTGAAATGATGCCAAATGGTAGGCGCAGAAAACGGTAGCGTCCGAAGGGAGTGTTGAACGTCGTGAGCTTTGAGGACTCTTCTGTCAACTTGATTGCCCAATATCCTGAGCGTGCATCCAGTACGCTGAAGTAGCGTGCACCTGTCAGCCTGGCAGTGATGTCCTCTAGTGTTGGCAGAGGATAATGGGGACGCTTGATCGCCTTGTTGAGGTCTTTGGGGTCCAGGCAGACCCTGAGCCTGCCCGTGTATGCCTTCTCAACCACCACCAGCGCGTTGACCCACTCTGTCGGCTCTGTTACTTTGGTGATGATACCTGTGTTCTCCATACTCTCCAGCTCTTTCTTTAGACGGCTGCGGAGGGCATGGGGTATTCGTCTTGGTGGGCACACCACTGGTGTTGCAGCTGGGTCGAGGTGTATAGTGCATTCTCCTGGGAATAATCCTATTCCTTCAAAAATGTCTCTATATTCTGACATGATGCTCTCTTTGTCCACAGTTGCGTCAACAGAAAGCACAAGCTTGATCAGGTCCAAATCCAGACATGCCTTTAAACCAAGTACTGGCGGTGCTTGAGCATCCACTATGTGAAAGTCCAACATCATGCTGCGGTCTTTGTATTTGCACTCGAGGGAGCATGCGCCTTTCACTGATAGTTGCTGTCCCCCATAGCCAGTCAGTCTTAATGTGGAGGGCTGCAGTTTGCCTTTCTGCTTTAAACTGTGGTATTTGTTCAGGGGGATTACGTTCACTTGTGCACCAGTGTCCAGTTTAAACTTCAGCGTTGTGCTCTGCTTTGGCATTTCAATGTCAGCATAAGCTTGTCTGCTGTCTGAATCATGTCTTTTCCGTGTAATTGCATCAATGAATAGCTCATCCGACTCTCTATCTGACGTCTGTTCATTGTCCACTGCATGCACTGTTTTCCTCTTAGCTGTTTTGCATACTCTGGCGAAATGATTGTGTTTCCCACATTTGGAGCATTGTTTACCTCTTGCTGGGCAGTTCTCCTTTTCTCCGTGTGCTTTGTTTCCGCAGTATCCGCAGTTCTTGTAGTGCCTCAGGTCGATGTCGCTCATTTTGGAGCTCCTCTGCGTTCTGTCGTATTTGGGGGTCGCCGCGGCTGCGGCGCTCTTTGGTGTGTGCCGCCGCACTGCATGAACAGTCTGCTCGCGGGGGCCGTTTGATGTGCCACCGCTGATGGTCCTCATCTGCGCCTGAGAGAGTTCATGTGCTCTGGCAATGTCCACAGCTTTATCCAATGTCAGTTCCGAACCAACATTCAAAAGTTTTTCCCTTACTCTTGCTGAGTGTATCCCAAACACGATGCGGTCCCGGACCATCTCCTTCTCATTTGCGTATGCACAGTCTTTCACAAGCAACTTCAGCTCGGTGACGAACTGTTCTAGCGTCTCGGTAGTACCTTGTATTTTCTCGTGGAATTTATATCTGGCGAATATCGTGTTTTTCTTTGGCATCACGTATTCCTCAAAGCGGTCGTAGTAAGTTTTTAACTCCTTCGCTTCATCCGCGGTGAGAGCCCATGTGTTAAAAATGTCTCTCCCTTTTTCTCCAATCCATAGCAGCAGGTAACTGCATTTCTCCTCCTCGCTTTTACTGTTCAGCGGGCCGGAGAACATGAGCTGCACATGTTGCTTGAATTTCTTCCACTCACCCGGCAGGTCGGGTGCTTCCCAGGCAATTTTCGGCGAAGGTACTCCAGCGATATCCATATCGTTGTTATTCTGACACCATGTCTTGTTTTTCAGATGATGCTGAAGGATACCAAGACCACGACTTTATGAGTTGCTTGACTTTATTGCAGACCGAACTTCACAATACATTTTTTAGCGGCCTTATACCTGCACATTGTGCTCGTTCTGTGTTTCTCTTAAGGACCCCTAACACCTACAGCGCTCACACAGGTGGCCTTTTCAGTGCCTGACCTAAATACTTATTTGTGATGTTATCACATGCAAATATTACACACTCAATGTCATGAATGCAAGCATACATACCCTGGAACAAAATGCAAACTCATCTACCCACAACATCAACAACCCCGGTCCATCCACGTCAACTTTCGACATGGCCCAGGCCGCCCCGCTTCCTGGTGACGTCACATCCCACAGAACCTTGGGAACCGCAGTCCCAGCTCCATCCATGAGTTCTAGGTTTCTGCCTCCAGCAGCAGCAATCCCTGATTCCCTCAGGAACCAGATTCTAGCAGGTATTTTGTTCTTTTATTCACAAATAAATATAAAATGAATAAATTAAATAAAAAATTATATTTAAATCTGATAAACAAGAAAAAAAAAAAAAAAAAAAAAATCATTGACCTGGCCTACATTTTAATTGGTGAACATTGTTTGCAATAACTGCTCTGTAAAATACTTTGCTCTGATTTTGACAGGCCATGACATAAATCTGGTGAAGATTCTGCTTTGCGGTTCTGAGTCTGCTGACAAAAGATTCATGGATTGCGGAGATTTTTCTGTAGTTTTGAAAGACAGTGATCCCAGGCTGTCAAAAACGTTAACAATGGCAGAATTTAACGTCGCTTTTGGCGTCTTTAGAGACACCATCTATGAAATTTACCCACAACGTAGGGAAGAGCTTGACACCTATTTGGCCATCATTTCAGACCTTGCTCTCTCCTATGGTGGCTCTCTCTTCTATGAGTACCACAAATCTTTCTCCGCCAAAGCTGCCATGTACATCCAAAAATTCAATCAGAGACTGGATTGGTCTGTAGTTGATCTGGCACTAATCAGTAGGCATTTTACTGGCCACAAAACCCTTGCTTGCTCCATCTGTGGTTCCTTCTCCCATACAACCTCCCTCTGTCCGAGAACTGCTCTGCAAGAACTGTCCACTCCAAAATCTCAGCCCCCTCCAAAAAATCCTGTGCTAAATTCTGTAAGCCATCCTCCCAAGCGACAGGTACTTTTCCCCTCAGGATATAAGTCTCCCATCTGCATTAATTTCAATGAGAATGTCTGTACATTTCTTAATTGTAAATTTATGCATGTGTGTAGTTGGTGTGGAGACAGCCACCCACACTCTGTGTGTCCCCGGAGGCTGCGTCCTGCAAAATCGGGGAAATAAACATGAAACATCCTACGACTCCAGTGAATGTCCCAGCTCTCTCCAAGGCTCTTTCAAACCACCCTAACAGATGCTTCGTTAATTACCTGATCACTGGATTAGTTCAAGGATTCCTAGCAGGCCTATGCTGGCTCCCCAAAGTTACCCATGTCTGTAAAAACTTGCAGTCCGCCCTCAAGGAGCCAGCGGTAGTAGACGAGCTCCTGTCAAAAGAGGTTAAAAAAGGCTACATGATAGGTCCATTGTCAAAATCTCCCTTCTCCATCTTCAGAGTTAGCCCTATCGGTGTTGCGACAAGGAAATATTCCCACAAAAAACGTCTCATCATCGATCTTTCAGCTCCTCACGGTTCTTCCATTCAGAGTATTAATAGTTTAGTCCCTCAAGAGCCTTTTTCCTTGTTCTACGCTTCCGTAGATAACGCCGTGCAGATGATTAAGTCAGCAGGAGTCGGAGCATGGCTGGGAAAGGCAGACATTACAGACGCCTTCAAAGTCATACCACTCCATCCCTCGCAATGGCATCTTTTTGGTGTAAAATGGTGTTCAAAGTTTTACTTCTCCGTTAAATTGACATTCGGTTGCCGCAGTAGCCCTCGCATTTTTGACACCCTGTCAGAAGCCTGGATCCTCTACCACACCTGCAAACTCCCTTTTGTCCTGCATCTTCTAGATGATTTCCTAGTAGTTGACTTTCCCTCATCTCCACCAGCTCGCAGCATCTCCACAGTCAAAAGCCTTTTTCATGAGTTAGGCATACCTCTTTCAGAAGAGAAAACCATCGGTCCTTCCACACGTTTAGAATTTCTCGGCATCACGCTCGATAGCGTACTCATGCAAGCATCCCTGCCTCAAGACAAGCTGTCTCGCATCAGAGCTGCTATTAAATCCTGGTCCGCTGCTGCCATTATCTCTAAAAGAGATCTCTTATCTCTATTAGGCCACCTTAATTTTGCTATGCGTATCATTCCTCACGGTCGCTCATTCATTTCAAGCTTGCTAGTATTGGCTAATTCCGTCCCAAATCTAAATGAAACTGTAGTCTTAGATGAAGGCTGTCGCTCAGATCTGCGATTTTGGTCTTTGCTATGCGATGAATTGAATGGTATTTCTTTCTTTTATAATGACTTTGTGGAGTCTTCCGATTCTCTTCAGTTTTTTACTGATGCGGCCCCTTCTGTTGGTTTTGGGGGATTCTACAACAATGAGTGGTTTGCAGATGTCTGGCCAGCCGAAATTCAGTCCCTTGACACTTCCAAATCCACAGCACTTTATGAGCTTTACCCCATTGTCATTGCTTGCTCACTATGGGGCAGCAGATGGTCAAGGAAACAAATTATGGTGTTTTGCGACAATGCTGCTACGGTAGATATAATCAATAAGGGCCGCTCAAAAATACCATTCATAAATAGTCTCATGCGACGTTTAACTTGGATATGCGTTCTAAACAACTTCATTTTGCGGGCTACTTTCATTCCCGGTCATGAAAATCGCATAGCTGATGCTCTCTCTCGCTTCTAATTTCAGGAGTTCAAAACCAGGCGCCATCAGGCCAAGCCCTCCAGCCTGCCATGCCCTCCATTCACCCAAATGACCCTCGATTAAGCACCTCCAAACCCCTGCAGGATCTTCTGTACTCTGCTTCCAAATACATGAGACTTGGTCTAGCCAAAAGCACAATTAAATCATATGATTCAGCTTGGTATTTCTTCTCTTCCTTTTGTGCCAGCCTCCTCCTTAGTCCTTTACCAATTAATATCTCTGTAGTCTGTGCATTTATTGTATTTTCATTTGAATCCCGCAATCTTCAAATGCAAAGTATTAAAGCCATGCTAGCAGGGATTCAATTCCATATTCGATGCCAAGACCCAGCATCCCAGAGCCTTCTCAGAAATCCTTCTATTCAGCTGCTCCTCAACGGCCTAAAAAAGGCACGTCCTCCAGGCAACGATAAAAGACTGCCTCTCACTATTTCACTGGTGCATAAGTTGGTGTCAAGGTTAAGGCAAGGCTGTTTCTCACTTTACATTGATATAATGTTGGAAGCAATTCTTCTCATGGCTTTCTATGGGTTTCTCAGGTGCGGTGAATATACAACCAGATCTCTCTCCTTTAATCCTCAGCACGATCTCACATTCTCTGATTTAACCATAGAAGAACACTTGTACTCTATATACCTGAAGCACTCAAAGTCTGATAGATCTTGCCACGGTACTGAAATTGTCATTGCCAAAACTAATACTACTTTCTGTCCGTTCTCTTCCATGATGAAATTCCTGCATCGCCGACCCATCATTTGGCACCACTGTTCATCATTGAGGGTTGCAAACCATTGACAAGATCCTGGTTCACCTCAAAGCTGCATGATCTCTGCCTGAGCTGTGGCCTACCCCCTGATCGCTACTCACCACACTCTCTGAGAATTGGCGCGGCTACAACTGCAGCTCTTCTTCTGCCGACCTCAACATTAAAGTCCCTGGGCCGCTGGTCATCCTCCGCCTACCAACGCTATGTCAGGCTCCACAAAAAGGAGATCTTGTCTGCACAAAAGCTCATGAGCTCACACAACCCTTAATGCATGAATACATTTTCATAGCCGCTTTGCTGTCTAATTCTATTTTTGCATATCAGGTGGTTTGCTGGGTTAGAATGTTATCCATCTTAGCATCTGTCAATGTGCTTAAGAAAACTGCCGCTCACCAGATAGTATATTCCCCTTGTAGCCGAGGAGCTCACGGGGAATGGCCACACGACGGCTGGTGCCTAGGCCCACACATAGAAAATCCTCAGTAGCAGCGCTAGGCTCCGTGCAGTTTTGGGGGGGAAAAGATTTAGTCATCACTTCCCAATATCTCATGTAAACATGCGGGAAGTGATGAGGCCGGAGTCTAGACGCCAAACTCTAACTATGTTCTGCTGTTGAAATAAACATTTAAACGTGAGTTGTCTGACTGAAATGGAGCGACGCCTGCGAGCTAGTTCAGGCAGTCAACTCGAGCTGCACTGATTCATATGCACACGTCATACGTCATTCCCTATATGCCATCTACAAACACAGCCCTCCAAATTTGGCGGTCTATTTAAGCTGCAAAATCTCCCCAGCTCTCCCTTTGCATTCTCTATGCTGCTGCTGCCCTGCATGAATACTGCCGCTTGCTCTTCCAGCCCCACCTCCACCCCAGCATCCACCTGCAGGCTCCAGCTAGGGGGGAAAAGATTTAGTCATCACTTCCCAATATCTCATGTAAACATGCGGGAAGTGATGAGGCCGGAGTCTAGACGCCAAACTCTAACTATGTTCTGCTGTTGAAATAAACATTTAAACGTGAGTTGTCTGACTGAAATATTATTGGTGGTTAGACCTCAACACGTTTGCTTACTGCTTTCCTTTTAACACTTATTTCGCATCTATCATCATCCAATAGTTTGTGGCTCCCTAGCTGTCATTCTAGACATATTCCAACCACACATTTCTCATCAGAATCTCATTCAGGGCTTATTTCTGTCATATACCTAACTATGCACATATCCATTCCATAGTCTTTCACATTTTGCTTCATGCGTGATTCTCTAGCGACGCATCACCCCTTAATTTTCTCTTTACTTATTTATTAGAAACCTGTTGCCCGCTGGTAAGGTAAAGATGACTTCATGTCAAATGGTCTGTTGTCCCTCTCCCTTCCTACTCTTCTTTTGGGGGGGCTCTATTCGACTATGGATTCATCACCCTCCTTAAATCAAACCATCTCTACGGGGTCTAATCACCAAAGACTTTCCACATTCTTATTCATATGTTCACATGTTGATAAATATTATTTTACCATTAAAAACAAGTCTCTCCTGATTGAAATGTTTTTAATAATTTGGCCGGGGAAGCATGTACAATGAAAAGAGAATAGGGCCTAAGATGGAGCCATGAGGGACCCCACAGGAAAGAGTGGCTGAGGGAGAGGACTGATTTCCCATCCTGACAGAGAAACTTCTATTTTTGAGGTAGGAAGAGAACCACTGTACTGTAGTGCAGTGCCACTGATGCCAACACCAAACTGAAGGTGTTCGATTAAAATGTTGTGTTCGACAGTATTGAACGCCGCACTGAGGTCAAGAAGAACTAGGATATCACAGTTTCTAGTGTCAACAGAGAGTAGCAGGTCACTGTACACTTTCAGCAAGGCAGACTCTGAGCTATGATGAGCCCTAAACCCACACTGAAAACTTTCCAGGATGTCATTTTGATGTAAATAGGACAATAGTTGATGGAGAATAACCTTTTCCAGAACCTCAGAGAGGATTGGAAGTTAAGATATGGGTCTGTAGCTGCTAAGCATGGAGGGATCTAAGTTGTTTTTTATTTTTTGTTTTTCAGGAGGGGCTGGACCACTGCCTATTTGAAGCAAGTTGGAACAATACCAGTGGTCAATGAGCTATTGACAATAGAGAGGATGCTGGGGCTGACTACATCAAAGACATCTTTCAGGAGCGGGTTGGAAGCAGACCAATCTAGATGAGGAGGCCAGTGGGTTATGGGAGGGGTTGGGGATGTTAGATCTGATATTCTCAACTTTACTAGTAAAAAATGTTAAAAATGCCTTGCACTTAGCAGGGGACATAGCCTGATTTGCAGGGAGGATGGGGTGGAGAACAGAATTAATGGTAGCAAAAAGGGTCTTGGGGTTATGTGAATAGTTAGAGATAATGTCAGAGAAGTACTTTATTCTCGCAGCCTTAACTGATTCCTGATATTTTAGAAGATTGTCACACTTCCACTTTCCTTCTGACTGTCTGCACTCCCTCCTAAGGGCCCTAGTAGTGTCATTAAGCCAAGGCTGTCTTTTTTGCTTAGGCTTCTTCAGTTTGAGGAGAGCAACAGTGTCCATAATTGAGAAACAGGTGGTTTTAAATAAGGAAGTGAATTCTTCAGTGCTGAGATGGGGAGGAGAGGCATCTATAGTGCACATATCAGGGACACAATGAAAGTGTCACTGACATTATTGGCAGTGGAACAGTTAATGTAGTGAGAACGATGTGCAGGAAGATGAGATTTAGTAGGAGAAAAAGGAAGAGATGTATCAAAAATAACACCGCTATGGTCTGACAGACAGGCACCAGTTATTTCCAAATTACAAATTGGAAAAAACAGATGACAGGACCAAATCTAGTGTATGGTCTAATTTACGAATAGGTCTGGTGGTATGCAGGGTGAGATTAAAAGACTCAAGCAGATGGATAAAATCATTTACAAGAATTTTAGCAGGACAGCAAACGTGGATGTTAAAATCACCAAGAATTAAAACTGAAATCAAAGTTGGGATAGTGTTCGAAAGAAAGTCGGCAAATTGATTAAGTCTTTATGAGATTTCAGGGGGTGATACACAAGAGCATTCAAAAGGGGGTTGACCATGCCCACTTTCATCAACTGCCATTCAAAACTGGGGACATGATCGAAGTGTAGTAGGCACAGTACTACTACACACACACTGTGTTTCTTAAGC
Organism: Cephalopholis sonnerati; assembly: GCA_019142605.1. NCBI lineage: Eukaryota > Metazoa > Chordata > Actinopteri > Perciformes > Serranidae > Cephalopholis > Cephalopholis sonnerati. The sequence goes on from JAGQAX010000019.1 coordinate 2,871,669, forward strand.
ACAGCGGCTAGACCCCCACCACATCTGGAGGGCTGAGGCATGCTAAAGTTACAGTAAACTGGACAGAGTTCAACAAGTGGAGCAAGCTCACCGGTGTTGAGCCAGGTCTCCATCACAAGGAGGAAATCCAATTCATGGGTGGTAAAAAAAAGTCATTTAAGGATGCAAGTCTTATTGGATATGGATCTCACATTGATCAGAGCCATTTTGACTACAGCAGCAGTATAATCCGATGGTGACTCCCACACCAGAGGGTGGAGGTTCTGAGGGCCTTAAGGAAGCCCACCAGGCAGACTCGGTGGCTTAGTCTGGGAAAATGGGTCAGAGAAAGGTATAACTGGTGTCGAGAGAGCGGTAGGGGATGAAGCAACGAGGCTGACCAGATCCAGCCTCATCAAGAAGGTAGGTTGATGCCAAGTAACAGCAGGCCGAATGCTTTCCCCACCTTCCAGCTCAATTGCTACGGTGACAGCCGCAGGGCCAAACCCAGAGGCTTTCAAGTATATGGGAGAATAGAGAGCAGTAGAGGAATCTTTGTCCGTATTCCCGGGTGTGCAAGTTCACGATGGAGGCTTGCATATTCAGAAGTGTCTTGCGATCATATAAGATAGCGGATTGTACATCATTCATAGAGACACAAACAGAGCCAGGACAAACAGGAGCATCAGCAGGCAATGACAAGCAGCCAAACACAGCAGCGCGGCCATCATGCCTCTAGCCTATCAATCTAACTCCTCTGGCAACTCCTCCTCGGAGTCTTACGGTGGCATGTCCTAACTTCACTACCATAACAAGACTGTAAAGCCATGTTTTGCGCAGCTTGGCATGATGATGTTCTGTAGTCTCATTTAGCCACCTGTTAGCAACAGCCTATTTCAAGATACAAAAAGCTACAAAGTTCACAAGTGAGGTATTTGCCATTGTATTTCATGTCAGAGAACAAAACATGAAAGTCTCTCAAGCTTGTGTTAACCACAGACCTTATTTCAGATATCTAACCAAAAACACATTCAAAAAAACACTTTGACTTTGAGACGAGGAAACCAGGAGTAGTAAAATGCTAACTCATTTCTGGGTTTTAGGACTCATTACTGGCAGACCCTGTTTGGGGGTTGAGCATCAGGAGCTCAGGCACAATGCATCCTTGTACGTGTAGGCACTGACAAATGTAGCTTCTTTGTCAGTGCAGCACCACTGAGGAATTTATTGCTTCAATTGGTAAATGGTAAATGGACCTGCATTTGTATAGCGCCTCTCTAGTCATCTGACCACTTAAAGCGCTTTTTACACTTTGAGTCACATTCACCCATTCACACACATTCATACAGTGGTGACCGAGGCTACCATACAAGGTGCCACCTGCTACTGAGTTGTTGTTTTTTTAACACACTCAAACACCGATGGAGGCATCATCGGGAGCAATTTGGGGTTCAGTATCTTGCTCAAGGATACTTCGCCATGCAGACTGGAGGAGCCGGGGATCGAACCGCTGATCTTCCGAATGGTGGATGACCCACTCTACCTCTGAGTCACAGCATGTGATTGCTTAATCTTTGACCTATAACCACCAAAAACGAATCAGTTCATTGTTTAGTCCAACTGGACATTTGTGCCAAATTTAAAGAAATCCCCTTGAGGGATTCTTGAGATATTGTGTTCATAAGGACGGGGCGGATGGATTTACATACCAATGGACTAATAAAAAGGCAAACATTAATTGCAGTTCTGTGACTTGATGTGAATGTCCTCTGTATGAAAATCTACCTAGACCTTCAGACCTTTGTTTTTTGTTTGTGTGTTTGTTTTTTGTTTTGTTTTGCATTGGTACATATAGAGTACACTTCTTCCACTGGATGTAGATTTTAAGGTGCAGAAATGTTCATGCATGTCTCATTCCCAACTCGTAAAATAATGCTTGGGAAGTGGTGGCCCTCAGCATCAGATAACAATGCACTGATTCACCTTTAGCATCAGCATTTGGCACATTGAGCAGTGTATTTTTGACCCTTCAAGGAAATGCTGTAATATAACAACCGAGAAAGTCCGCATAAATTGGGCAAAACTCAAGACTTTTAATCAGAAGGCCGCTGTTAATGTCTCGTGTGAAACCACAAGTTTATCCAGTTGTTTTAATAACAACATGCTAGTATGTCTAGTATGCAACTCTAGTGACATATGTCAAGTGACACATGTAATGTATGTTAAGTGACGTTATGTTGTGTTAGTAACAAACACTTATTTTAGGCCAAACCATAACGCAAACCTAACCACATACTTTTGTTGCCTAAACCTTAGGAAGTAAAACTGAAAAAGGTGTAAAAGAGTTGCATCGCTCCTTTAAGAGACAGATCAGTGTGTGTATGTGTGCACACCTGGAGTGAGCAGTTGATTCAAATAACGGTTAGCTGAGCAGGAAAACGGGTGTGCAACTAGCAGTAAAGTGGTCAGCTTAGCAGTAAATGTGCAGTGTAAGTCACAGTTTTTCTGTTAATAAAGGCTGCCACTTCTCAGGACCAAATGTAGGTCCCATGTGTTGCTTTCCAACTGCTGGTAAAGTAAAGGGGATTAGCCCCCAAATTATTTCAGCCCTGGAGATTTAACAGTTGGAAGTTTATTTTGAGAGACTGCATGCATTTCACAAGTGAAAAGTGTACATATCATGTGAAAAATAAGTTTATTTAGTAAAGAAACAGCATGTAATAGACGTAAATTGACATGCTGTCCAGGAGCATCTAACACTGATGCTGATGCCACTGCCCAAGCGTTGGTATTTGAGAGAGTTAGGAGTGGAAATGTGTAGGTAAGCCATGCAGTCTGATAGCTTCCTCGTATGTTCCCACCGAAATCATAGACCTTATCCTGGATTACTGTGGGAATTTCAGGCTAAAAGTTACAGCTGGGTCAGGTACATCAGACTGGCATTGGCTTGAGAAAGGCATAATAACAGGCTTTACCATCTCAGTCATCCTTTTTGCCCTTGACGATCGTCAAGTCGGTGGGGGTAGAGTGCAGAGGCCCCTTGACCAACACTGGAGTGCAACAGCCCCCAACAAGAGCCTTCATGGAAGACCTCACTGTTACCATTACATCTGTCATGGACAGCAGGTGGATTCTCCAAGGCCTAGAGAAGCTCATAACTTGGGCAAGGATGAGCTTTAAGTCAGCAAAATCAAGGTCTCTAGTGCTTAACAGGAGGAAAGTAGTGGACAGGTTCCAGTTTTCACAGGGTGTAGAAGCTATTCCGTCCATTACAGAGCAGCCAGTTAAGAGTCTCAGAAGGGTTTTTATATGCAACCTTAAAGACTCTGCTTCCATCCAGAAAACCAGCAAAGAGCTTGAGACCTGGCTCAGCAAAGTGGACAAATCCGGCCTGCCAGGGCGGTTTAAGGACTAGATCTACATGCATTCCATTCTGCCCTGGATCCTGTGGCAACTGCCGGTATTCACAGTGCCCATGGCAACAGTAGCGGCCCTGGAAAGAATGATCACTTGGGAATTGCATGGTCGCACAGAAATGCCACGCATATCACATGAAAGCGCAGGACCGGAGCTTTCCGATGATACCAAACACATTATTGTGCTGTCATCCCATCATGCTACAAATACAGATCAATTGTCTACAAAATAAAAACCTGACGAATTTCTTTACAATCCGTTATACAGATCATGTTATCAGTCACTTCATATAGTGAGGAATATCATATCTTACCATGTCTTAGGCTTGTGTGTGTTTCACCCTCTCTATCCACATTTGTAGTCCGGCTTTCAAGATGCAAATATATCCATATTGTCCAGTATATGGTCAACACTCCGTCAAACTTTGCGTGACAAAATATTTCTGCAATTTGCCTATTTTTCTATTATCTTAGATGCAAATATTGCATGTTTCTTAAAAAAAAACAAATTTTTTAATTGTGAATGAGTTAATGGAATTTCTTGCAATAATGAAAAAATACTGGCAATTATGTCCGCCTGGCACAAACCACATGTTTTGGACAACTGTGAAGTGACAGACTGTCCCACCATCATGGTTCTTATATTGCCAGATTCCAGAGAGTCTCCCCTCTTCATATATGGCAGAATATGTCTACTTCCAACTTGCTATGGTGAAATACATGTAAAAATGTAAGAATTTAGTAACAGATTTTTTTTCATTGATATAAAAATTAATATAAAATACAGGCACATAGAAGGACATGTAATGATGGCAATTCTGGATAGTCCAGATTGTCCTGAAAAAAACAAGATATAGCATGGGTATGTAGCCTTTATAATGACTGTGATATGAGCTTAAAAGTAACGGCAGTAAAAATACCTCAAAAAAGGCCTTGGCCCAAAGGGTTAAGAGTTTTTTGTTTGTTTTTTTATCCAGACTAGCAGCATGGCTTTAGGGATCGCGATGTCAGTTGGTTAGTCAACGAATCAATTGTTCTATTGTCATAAGTGACTGATTGAGTGACTGATAAATATCAGCATGTTGTTATTGTCACCATGAGGATGTTAGCATGCTGTATTACCATTTAGTTGTAAGCCAATCATTGGCTACCAGTCTGATGACCAAAAGCTTCGAGGGGCAATGGCCAGTATTTTGGAAGATCCACTGTAGCCAGCAGATATCTGAGCTCAAACGTCCTCTTCCATGCACCAGTCATTTCGCCTAATCTCTGTAAACAAATATATCTTTATATGAATTAAAATACATTATTTTAAAGCTAAATCATCATCAGACAATACCCAAGGGGTTCTAAGATTTCAGTGTGATTTTAATGTGATGTGATTGGTCAATGCCATTCTGACCAGGGCTTTTTTTTTTGTCTGACAAGCAAGTATTACAGGCTCTCTGGCCAATTGATATATTTTCTTAATTGGCCCATCATATATAATCATATTTTCAAACCCCTCCCCCCTTTGACTTAGTGACTCCATTAAACAGCATCTGCAACAAAAAGTGTGCCATAAAAAACAGAGACATTGCAGGTCAAAAAAATACTTTTAACCCAGACTTTTCACAACCCTTTAGCAACTTTCTGGCTGCTCAGAGTGTTGTCTCTCATTTACAGTAGAGTGTTGTTATATATTGTCACAGGATAACACCAAGTCAGTTAAAGTTCCAGGATATAAATATGTTTATTTAAGAAGCACAAGTGGTTGTGAATCAGTTTCACCTGCTTTGGTGCAAATGAAAGTGACAACAGGTGCAATGGAGAGGCAAAAGCAAGACAACCCCCAAAAGACAATGGTTTTGCAAGTGGTGGTCACAGACAGTTGCTCTCTCCTTACACTTGCTGACTGATTCTTCTCTAGTTTTATGTTCCACTAGTCTCCTTGTCACTACTGGTAGCATGAGGGGACACAAGTTACAGCTACAGCAGGAAATGTATTTTGTTGTTATATAAAAGAAAAAAAAGCCTCAAAACCCCTCTTTAATATGCATTCCCTCAAATGTTTTTGTATCATATACATATATATATATATGACTTATATTTGTGTGATTGATTGGTGGGCTGGTCAGGGCCAAAATGTTAGGGCCAAATTTTAGTCCCAGTCCACCCCTAACTCGGACTAAAACAATTAATTACCAGAACACTTTGGATACCACAATCTTGTCCCGTTGCCTCCAGATTCTGCATACATAAGCAAATATCTGTTTAAAGAGATTAGCTTAAAGCAGTATTTTGCCAAAGTCCAGCGTCACAGAGCTGCTGGTGTGGCTTATGAGTCTTGGTATTCATAGCTTGTTGGCCAGCAAAGGAATATAGAATATTTGTGATTTAAATGTCCTGTATGTACAGATATCAGGTAAGCTGAATTTTACTGCCATTATCTGTTGATTGTTACTCATGCAAAAGAAAACTAGAATTTAAGGAAATGCACTTTTTATTTGAAGTACCAAAACTTTAGGTAAGTTAGCAAATTTAAAATGCACTCTTAATAATATCTAGAAGATCTCAATGTGAAAATAAATAGCAAAGCAAAACCAATTTACATCAAACATAATTAAACAACACAAATACCGTGATAAATAGCAGAATCAAATAATCACTGAATTTTTTGTTGTACTTTACAATGGATTTATATTGTCTTTTTACAAGTAAATAGATTTTTTGATTCATTGTATACCAGCACATTGGTGAGAAATAAATAATTTGTCCATCCTAACATTCTGAATATTATATACATACAGCAACCGGTATTAGTCAGCTGGCTGACAGACCGTCCTTTCATTACAGCAAGAAGCTTGGTAGAATGTTTTCAATGCACCTATTAAACTGTGTTACATACTGAGAAACATGTTGCCTAATGTCTGTATTTCCAACAGACCTCTGACTTTAGCTTAAGTTCAACTTTTCATACCACTAAAACACTTCCATTGCGATATCTGTGTTAAAGAGACAGCTATCTCGCCAACAAAATGAACCCAGTTTAAAAGCCAAATGTACTGCTTCAAACCCCCATTCAGACGGCTAGTGGCATGTAAAGTTTGACTTTCAAGTTTTCTCTTTCCTTTGGCTGGTGGAGGTCAGTCAGGCAATGGTGGATTCTGCCCTGCAGTCACATTTACCTGCTTATCGTTTCATGTCTTGCAGGACAATTCTGTAACATAAGTGTCTGGTGTGTGCACTGTTCTGCGTTCACTGTTCATGACCTGGAATGTGGTGTGGTGGGTTGGGTGGTACCAACAGTGGTGATGGTGTCTGTAGAGGCAAAGTAGGAATTCTGCATAGAGTACAGGCGGTCAATGGGGTTCCTCGCCCGAGCCTGCAGGCTGCCTACATCTGGAGTGTTCATGAAGCAGTCACTAAGACTTGTCAGAGAGGTGTCACTGTCAATGTCGTTGAGAATGGAGTCATTGCCTGGAAAGAGAAGGGGAAAACATGGGGAAGTCACAATTTAACCAATGAGAGGGCCAGAAACACCTGACCTGGGCTTTATATGCATGCATGCTGCCTGATGCTCCACGTTCCATATATGCAGGGGTGTGGCACCAAATTCTAGGCCCTCAACATAAGTGGTCTCTCTCTCTTTTTTTTATTTATACAAATAATTGTGCCAACAACTGTACCCAAGCCAATCACGGGTTATTTCAGGGAGAGGATATCCTCATTAGCTGCTGTACAAATGGAAATGCAAATGCATGTCCCTTTGGTGAAAGTGTGATTCATTGATGGAGAATACTGCAGAAAAGTTGCTGTGTCAGCTTTGGCAACATTTGCCCACACCAAATCTGGACTGGCCATTGGGATGATAAGGACAAGACAGACCCCAGCATTACACAGCAGCCAGCAGTCTACAGTACATTGAGATATTCAATCTTGGCTGAAGCCACATGGTGCAATCAGTAGGTTCCAGTAGGTTGGAGCCTGTTGCCATCACAACTGAAAGTCAAAGTATCCAATAGCCTACTCGGACTGCATCAGTCAGTACCTGCAAATTAAAACAAATTTCGCAAAAATTTGAAAGGAACTGCATTCAGCACATCTGGAAGAATCATGTTTAGTCTGGCAAGACAGTCTTTAAGCACATAGGAAGGCCTTTTGCAATGCCAAAGCAGCCTTTTTGTCATGGCTAACAGAGGAAATTAAGAACAATCCCAGGTTTCTTTTTAACACAGTAGCCAGGCCGACAGAGAGTCATAGCTCTATTGAGTGTTGTACTCCTATATCCCTCTGCAGTAACGATCCAAAATCGTCATCTTTGATGAGAAAACTCTACTTGTTAAAGACAAACTTCATCACCTCCTGCCCCCCACCGGTACCATTCTGTCTCCAGACAGGAACCTTAGGAACAGATTTAAGACCTGATATATATTTAGACTCCTTTTCTCCTATTGACTTTTACCAACTAACATCAATGATTTCTTTATCTAAACCATGAACTTGTCTCTTAGTCCACATCCCAACTAGGCAACTCGAAGAAGTTGTACCCTTAATCAACACTTCTTTGATCAATAGATAATATCAATGTATATGATCAATATGTCTTTATTAGCAGGCTATGTAATACAGTATTTTAAAGTAACTGTAATTAAACCTGTTCTGAAAAAGCCAAACTATAGCCCTATATCCATAGATAGACATATATATCACACCTTTCTCTCTAAGGTCATTGAGAAAGTTGTTGCTAATTGGTTGTGTTACTTTCACCATAACAATAGTTCATTTGAAGATTTTCAGTCAGGATTTAGAGTGGATCATGGTACAGAGACAGCACTGGTAAAAATGACAAATTACCTTCTCATTGCTTCGGACAAAGGACTTGTCTCTATACGGCTGCAATTTTCTAAAGTTAAACTCAGACAAGACTGAGGTTATTGTTCTTAGCCCCAAACACCTTAGAAACTCTCTATCTAAAGACATACAATAGCCTCTCTAGATGGCATTGACCTGGCCTCCAGCACCACTATAAGTAATCTTAAAGTGATCAAGATTTGTCCTTTAACTCTTATATAAAACAAACTTCAAGGACTGCATTCTTTCACCTGCATAATATTGCAAAAATTGGGTATATCCTGTCTCAAAATATGCAGAAAAACTAGTCCATGCATTTATGACTTTTGGACTGGATTACTGCACTTCCTTACAATCAGGTTGCCCAACAAGTCTTTAGAGAATCTCCAGCTGATCCAGAATGTGTCACCATGTGTACTGACAGGAACTAAGTAAAGAAGTCACATTTCTCCTGTTGTAGCTTCTCTGCACTGGCTCCCTGTAAAATCCAGAATTGAATTTTAAATCCTTATCCTCACTTACAAAGCTCTAGCAGTACTGTACTGTATGGTACAGTTCAGTTCTGTTCTGCATGCTTTTTTTTCTATTTCCACTGTGAAAAGTTGTGGATGGTACCTTCCCCATTTTTATATCCCTTCTATTGGGGTACCTATTGATACACATATCACATGTCACTTCCGGTTGAGTGGATGCTGGCGCGACTTGCTGCCGCCACTCATTAGTAACTTTTTTACAGTTTTTATAGTTTTAATCACCCTCTGGACATTGTAACTACACTCAAGCGAGAGTTCACCTTTCCATCCTCCTTGGATGACCAACAATTCTAGTCGTCACTTCTGAGTGGTTGTGTGTGAGTAAGCTAACATTAGCCTAACGCTGATGTCACCTGCTTGACTGATCTCCACCCGGCTTCGAAACCATACATTGATATTGAACCATACATTGACATTGCTCGCAATGTGGACCAGCATGATTCTTATCTGGTCCGCACTAGCCTGGACTCTCCTGTTGCTCATCCATCAACCCGTGTCTGGTTTACACCAGTACACTGCTGCTGAGCTCCTCCGGATCCGCCTCCACCTGTCTGAGCATCTGGCGGCTACGCAGCACCTCCACCCGGACATTGCACTCCTGCCTCGCCCGAGATACATCCACCATGGGTCCCGCTGGTAACACCAAGACTCTGTTCTCACTCCTCAACAAAATTCTCCAACCCCCTGACTCTCTGCCCCCCCCACCTGTACTCATCTGACACCTGTAACTCCCTAATGCACTTCTTCACTGACAAAATTCACAAAATCCACCAGCCCTTAAGTATCTCTTCTCTACCTCTCTCCTCTGAACTCCCCCACTGTCAGCCTGTCTGCAGTTTCCAACTCCCTGACGCATCTAAAATCTCTGACCTCATCTGCAAATCCAAGCCTTCCACCTGTCAGCTCGATCCCCTTCCTACAGCTCTGGTCAAATCCTGCCTCTCCCCTCTGCTCCCCTTCTCCGCCATCATCCATTCCTCACTTACCACTGGAATTGTTCCTACTCTCTTCAAAACTGCAGCCGTCACCCCAATATTGAAAAAACCTGGTCTAGATCCAAACAGCTACAATAATCTCCGCCTCATCTCTACCCTACCCTTCATTTCCAAAATTCTTGAAAAGATGCAACTCAACTCCACTCTCACCTAACTCAATATAACCCCTACTAACAATTCCAGTCTGGTTTCCACTGCTCTCCTGAACACCACGCTGATCACCAGCGATCTCCTCATGGCAGCTGATTCCAGTTTACTCACCATTCTTATCCTCCTTGATCTGAGTGCGGCCTTTGACACTATTTCTCACACCATCCTCCTCCATAGACTATCCTCCATCGGCATCTGTCACTCCCCCCTGGACTGGTTTCACTCATATCTCTCTGGCCGCACTCAGTTCATTCAACTCAAGTCCTTCAGATCCCAGCCCTCCCCTGTCACTTCAGGTGTGCCCCAAAGATCTGTCCTGGGGCTCCTTCTCTTCATTATCTATATCCTCCCACTTGGCAATATTTTTCATAAATTCAACATCCATTTCCACTGCTTGGCAGATGACACCCAGCTCTACCTCTCCACCAAAACAAACTCCACCCTCCCACCCTCCTCCCTTACCACCTGTCTTTCCGAAATTAAATCCTGGCTCACATCAAACTTCCTAAAACTCAATAGCTATAAAACAGAAATCCTCCTTGTGGGCACGAAATCTACACTATCTTAAGTTGTCAGTTTCTCCCTCCAAATTGACAGCTCCTCAGTTCCCCCCTCCCCTCAGGTTAAGAGTCTGGGTGTCATCCTCGACAGCACACTATCCTTCCACTCTCATATCAGTAACATTACCCGGTCCGCATATTTTCATCTCTGCAACATTTATCGTCTCCACCCTTCCCTTAGCCCCCACAGCACTTCTGTTCTTGTCCATAGCCTTGTCACCTCCCGCATCGACTACTGTAATTCTCCCTTCTTTGGTCCTCACAAGTCCCTCCATAAGCTTCAAATGGTCCAAAACTCCTCTGCATGTATCATCACGAAAAACCTCTCATTCCACCACATCACCCCTGTCCTCCAGCAACTTTACTGGCTTCTGGTTAAATTCAGGATTTAATTTAAAATTCTCTTTTACACATTCAAGGCCATCCATAACCTCGCCCCTCCATATTTGTCCAATCTCCTCCACATTGCCACCTCCTCCCGCTCACTCTGATCCTCCTCCTCCATCCACCTCTCTGTGCCCTCTGCCCGCCTTAGCACCATGGGGAGTAGAGCTTTCTACTGCTCTGCTCCTCAACTCTGGAGCTCACTTCCACCCAACATCCGCAACATTGATTCTCTTCCACTGTTTAAATCCAGACTCAAAACTCACCTGTTCAAATTAGCATACTCTCTTTGATTGCATTGTACATTTTCTTTTGTGTGGATTTTTTTAAATTACCAGTGTTGTTTCTTCTGTGTTGTTGTCTCTCCTTGTTGTTATTTATTACTTTGTTTATTATTGTACAGTGACCTTGAGTGTTCTGAAAGGCGCTTTTCAAATAAAATGTATTATTATTAGGGCCCGAGCACCTAGCGGTGCGAGGACCCTATTGAAATGCAAGGAATTATTATTTCTCGAAATGAATTGCCTTTTTGGGGGGCTTCACGTACTTGAAAACTCATGAAACTTTGCAGACTCACCAGAAGTAGTGAAAAATTTGATATTTTAGGGGTTTCATGATAATGTGCAAAAAAATGCCTCAGTAGCGCCCCCTACAAATTTTCTAAAAAAAACCAGCCCCCGAAGGTACAATGCAAAACTCAAAATCCTACTAAGAATATTTGTCTTATTTCTAGTCAAAATGTCTCATTCCTAGTCAAACAATCTCATTACACTTAAAATAGGACACATCACCAAAAAAAAAACACTTGTTTTTAGACAATTTTCACTTGTTTCAAGCAAATTTTCACTTGAAACAAGTGAAAAAAATCTGCCAGTGGAGCAAGATTTTTTTTGCCTGTAATAAGAAAACACCGTGTGACCATGGCGGAGCCTCAAACTTAGGGGTCTCGCCACAAAACAGGAAGTAGTTTATAACTCCAGCATACATGGTGCAATGTTCCCCAAACTTCACAGGATTGATGACAGTCCTGCTCTGAAGAGATCTACATGTCAATAATTTGTGATAAATATAGCGCCCCCTACAAATGACATGTTTTATATTTTGAAGTATAAATCCCACAAAGTTGGCCAGATCCACCTCAAATTTGGCCAAACTATCCATCACACATTGATGATGCTTTATTGTGAAAACTGTGAGTTTTCATCAAAGGGCGTGGCCATGGCGTGGCAGCGAACTTTGATGTTTCACCATGATGACAAAAATGGCTGTAACTTGACTCTACGTGGACATATCTTTCCAAAACTTCACACATATGATAACAGTCCAGCCCTGAAAACATCTACTGAGAAATTTTGAATCAGTGTCATAGCGTCACCTACTGGCGGCAGAAAGTTACTTTTTTCATTCTTTCATGTCCCTCTTCTACAAGGTTAACCACAACCACCTCAATTTTGCTGATAAATAGTCTCAAGACCTTGATGGTGATCAGACCAGAAGCTTTTGGCTTTTCGTCAAACACAGTCACTGTGGCACAGCCTTATTCGCCAAGTTATTTTTGAGGGACAAGGGATACTTGAATTCTCACAAAACTTGGCACACACATCAGAAGGCCCAAATTGTGTTGTCTGATATGATTTTTGTGTTTTCATGTGCCAAGATGGCTCAACAGTGCCCCCTACAATTTTTCGATGAAGCAGCCCCCAAAGCTGGTATGACGGTTGTGTATGAAACTTGATAGGCATATGTAACACTCCAAGACGTACAAAAAAGCCTCTTGGAGTTATGCTCCAAACCCAACAGGAAGTCCGCCATTTTGAATTTACCTGTGCCACTTTTGTGTGTTTTTGGCCATTTCCAGGAGACGTAAATTAACGAACTTGTCCTAGAGATTTTATCCAATCCACTTCTAACTTGGTCAGTCCTACGGCAAGACCTTGAAGAAGAAAAGTTATCATAGGCTTGAGGTTTCGTCAAATCCTGTCACCATGGCAACACCTTATTCGCCATTAAACACAAAGTTGTTTTTGAGGGGTAAGGGATGCTTATAAACTCATGAAACGTGGCACACATATGATAGGACCCGAACTGTGTTGTCTGATGTGATTTTTGTGCTTTGATGTGCCAACATGGCTCAACAGCGCCCCATACAAATTTTCAACGAAGCAGCCCCCGAAGCTGGTTTCACCTACATGTATGAAACTTAGTAGGCACATGTATCACTGAAAGACGTACAAAAAAGCCTCTTGCAGCTATGTGCCAAACCCAACAGGAAGTCCGCCATTTTGAATTTGCTTGTAACTGCTTCACAACTTCACCGTACATGTTCCAATCTTCCCCACACTTCACAGGATTGGTGACAGTCCTGCCCTGAACACATCTATATGCCAATACTTGGTTATTACTATGGTTATTACTACGGCCCCACCTACTGGCAAAATTAAATGTCGTAGTGTGATTTGACGGATATGCCATCTAACCCCTACGTGTGGGGTCTGACTTCAATGGGATTGAACTGCCGCGTCAGCCGGCGTCCTGCCAGCACCCCTGAGTTGCGTGAAGGTGCGAGGGCCCATGCATTGCTGCTTGCAACTTTAATTATAATAATAATTATTATTATTTTTGTAATTATTATTATCAGTATTTATATCATATCATTATATCATATTTTAAAGCCCTCTGAGACAAATTTGTGATATTGGGCTAAAATTGAATTGAATTGAAATTGAATGAAGCACTTGTTTAGGCCACTGTTTGAAGTGCATGCATATGCCTATGCTCATCTGGTGGGAGGGCTGAGGACAGCATGTGGAGAGCGGCTGGAGGAACTTTTTTCTTTTTTTTTTTTTTTGCCCGTTCAAAAAACTGCATGCCCCAGTTTTAATTGCAGGGCATATGTGGTACGGCTCTCCATGGGTTATTGGGCTCACGGGGTCTAAATGATGACAACTTGATTGGTCATCCATTTTTAATTAGCCATCACACCTTACTGGCAAATTCCCATCACTGCCAATAAAGTGGGAGTGAGATGAGCATTGATAGGTACCATCATGGTGAGGGTAAGAGTACAGGAAGAGTGTCATTACACCAATACTTATATTGGTTTGTTTGTTTGTTATCCCTATCTGGTCCTGTTGTGTAAGTGACATTTGCTAAATTTATTATTGCACCAAGTATTGCCTAGTAATGTTTCAGAACATCGGTGATGGTAGTTATCTAGTATTGTACCTCTGTACAGTTTAAGAGATGGGTTAAAAAAGAATGTAAGGAACAGAGGCTGAGATATCCTGACTTTTGATCCCTGGTATGAGTCAAGCTCCAAAAACCCTGGATCCTACATTTCCCATAATACAACTTGATAGTATCTTCAATCAACACATTTTTGGGTTAAAATTAATACCTTTGTGCCAGGAAGGGCTTCTTGCAGAAAGCCCTGAGGGCTAACTTGTTCCATGTGCCTACTGTGGTGGAGGACTGTAACCTATCGCAGTGTGCATTGGGTGGCAGGTAGGAAACACTTTGAACAGTTTTCTAGCTGGATAACACTATGGACAACAGTCTCCATATCACATTGTTACTAGAAGAAACAAGGAGAATACAGAAAACACTTAGAAAGAGACCACAGCACACTCACACTCATCCACAGATATAGTCATTATGGAGTGCGATGCTCACCGTAGGGGTTCATGTGGTCACCAGGCATCTGTGGTGGGGTGAGGCCCTGCTGGAAGGGGTCAGTGTTGTAGCCGTTGTGTTCCATGGTCACCAGGTGCTGTTGTTGGTTTGGAGGTAGATGCCCTGAGCAGGAGCTGAGCAGGCCCTCCATACAACCTGATATCATCTCTGTAACAGTCAGTGGCAAAGAGTGCAAGCAGGGTTAGAACTCTCAGCTGTAGTGGCCACATACTTGGTCTTCTTGTACTTGTAAGGGTGTTTCACCTTCAGCCACTTTCACTTACCGTGTGTAGATAATTTTTTATCCTCACCTGTTGTCCAACAGTTTTGGATAGTAACGCATTACTTTTGTATTAGGGTTGACTGGGCACCTTAAAGGTCAGTCCACCTTAAGAGAGCCTGATTAGGTTTGAATGGGTTCCAGAGGGGTGTACTACGAAGCAAGATTAACGGGTTAGCGAGGTATGTTGAGTCTAAAGCCAGGGTTTTCAGAGTCACGAAGGTGGCTCTCTTTTAACCTGGCTAGATCACCATGGTAACTTATGCTTAGCTCATAACCTGGTCCCAACCAGAACCGAGCATTTGTATGGAGGGATAGATCGCACTGATCCGCTGGTGTTTACTTTCTCTCTGAGCGTCTCCGCCTACAGATGTTCAGCTGAGGGAGTACGCCACTCACTGTTGAGCCGAGTGTCAGGAGGACACTGAAACAAGTTGTGTGCTCGCAGCATTACAGATAATCATATAGGTAATCAGTAAAGTTAATCATTTGACTTTGATGTGGCCATGAATAAACAGAGGTGGGTAGTAACGTGTTACATGTACTCGGTTACATTTACTTAAGTAACTTTTTGGATAATTTCTACTTGTAAGAGTAATTTTAATGCAACATACTTTTTACTTTTACTTGAGTATATTTGTGAAGAAGGGACACTACTTTTAATCCGTTACATTGGGCTTCATTCCGCTCGTTACTTGGATTTTTATTCATCGGTTAATCAATGTACAATCTGTTTGTTTTATCAGCGACAGCTATATCATGTGCTGTCATCTGTGTCTACCCAAAGTAGTAACATGGCGCCCTCCGTGGCAGACGTGTTTATTCGCACCGCTCCTGAATGCTGGCGTTTTTTTCTTTAGTCTGAAAAACTCCTTCTCTCCCACTGCCATCAGACTCCTAAACCGCTGACAGGAGTCATAACTACCATCACTACTTCAGACCGTGTTATACATCCAGTCTGCACATGACTTTTGCACATACAATGTTTTTGCACACACAATTTGTTGCACTGCAGTTTCTTGCTGCCTTAATTTATCTTTATCTTTTGTGCATATATATATATATATATATATATTTCCATTGTTTATGTATTCCTTTAATATTTTTTCATCTATATTGTTTAGTTTTTATCTATTTAAATTGAGTGTGAATTTAGAAATTTTGAGAAATTTCCCCGCTGTGGGACTAATAAAGGATATCTTTAGTTGTATTTTTTTTCTGGCATTCATTGCAGTCAGCAAAGGAAGAATTTCATTGTACAGGGAAACATGTTTCCTCACTGTGCATATGACAATAAACACTTTGAATTGAATTGAACATGTCGACATTTCAGCCCACAAGAACTCCACTTCGAACTTGAGAAGAGTTTTGAAATAACTAAATTGTTTTCTGTTTCACAAATTTTCATTCAGCATAACAAACACCTGGTCTCTGGCTTACTGATTTTTAAACCTCATTCCGACTAATGTTTGAAGAGTTCAAACACAGTGCTCAAGTGCTGTTTATAAGGCACTGGTTTCAGAAATGTTGTTATGAAAAAGAATGACAGTCTGACAGAAGAAAATGTTTTGAAACTACTAAATTGGTAACAAAGGATTTATTACTGTTTCTTGTGGCTGGATTTGCCTTAATTTGTGCTATTTTGTAAAGAATTCATTTACTATTTTAGTTACAGGGGTTTTGTTTGGCAACATCTGAATTTGCTATTTTATATTTATGTCTATTTGATTACATTCACGCCCTGATTATTAAAACAACAAATCAGAAGTTACTCAGCAGTTACTCAGTACTTGAGTAGTTTTATCACTAAATACTTTCTTACTCTTACTCAAGTAATTATTTGGATGACTATTTTTTACGTTTACTTGAGTCATATTATTCTTAAGTAACAATACTCTTACTTGAGTACAATTTTTGGCTACTCTACCCACCTCTGTGAATAAATTAATTTTAATGTTTCGCCTGTTATATGGCAGTGTTGCCCAAACACAAATCTTGAATAGGTCTATGCTATTTTCACAGTTAAAAAGGTCTTTGTTGTCATTGTACAGAGACAATAGGCTATGGGATTTACTTGTACAGCACCTAAAAAGTTCACTGTATATTCATACGCACATCCAGCCTCACTTTCAATAAAACACACTCGCATTCTATAATTGCGATCAGTAAAATATATGAAAACAATATAAAACACAATTTAAAAATGATATTTGTTGCTCTAGTTTATTTTGTTTAAATGGATAAAGCTTCGTATGTAAAAGTACCACAATGTTCAGCTGTCAGAAATTAAAATCAGCCTCCTCTCTTTACTTATTATTAACTATCATATTTGCAGCAACAGTGTTGCTTTTGGTTGTGATCACGCTTTTTTATATCGCTCATACTCTCTCCATTAAAACAACCCGCTCCTCTTGGCTGAAATCAGCGACCATGTGCGGAAGTAGAATCGTATGACGCCAAACACCTCTTTTTATGTGAACGCGCACGAGCACAAAGCTGAGAGCCGGACTTGACAAACCAAGATGATAACCACCTTCGTGATACCGTTTAACTCTGTTTAGGGGCTTTAGGTTTTGTTAAGCCAGAACATGAACACAAAGCCTGGCTATGTTGAGCCTCCTTCGTAGTACACCTCTCAGGTGTAACTCATTCATGCTACTCTATATATACACCAAGCAAATCCTCAGACTGCAGAGACACAGCTACTCATTCCTGTGGTGACTTATGTTGGTGTGTGCACTCAAGCTGTGTACTTTGTTTCTTTGATTTTTATGTTTTGGTGTCCTGCATGTGGCTTCTAAAATTTATTGATTGATTGTTTCAGTGTTGTGAGCCAGATTTTCACCTTACAACCAGCACACTCCCTGGGTTTAGTGTCTCTCTTAAAGAGGTGAATACCACGCCCTGCTTTAAGTGAGAGCTGATTTAACCCTTTTCATGACTGTTAAGGTAGAACTCATGACATTCCTTTAATACTTTGGAAACTCTCCTTTAATTTACATCAAGGGGTTTTTGGCAAATTGTGCTTTTCTCGTTTTCTTGCAGTGCTACTGCTGTTTTGCCTAGGGGTTATATGTATATTTTTAATGTACTTAACTTAAATGTTAGTTTGTAAACCAAAGGAAACTGTGTTAGCTCCCACCTGCCCATTTTAATGGGTTTTCTTTGTCTTTGCTTTAAGGCTGAGCCCTGACTGAGGAAGGGAGGGTTGGGGCCTGTCCAAGCCGGGGCCTAGCCCCCCAAGCATCCACTCCTTTTGCACGGTTGAGTGTTGATTGCTGTGTTTTCACCTTGCACTTTATCTCTAGTTTTGTGGTCAGTGTGTGTGTGACCTCACTCCCCTGTGTTTTTGCATGGGCTTGAGTGAGTCTTCCCCTAAAATTTCCCAAGGCTTGGTAGACAGCAACCCTCCCCCCGACTAACAGTTCTTAACTTTTTAAGTTTTTATGGTTGCCAACAAATATTGTTTTTTTACATCTTGTTTGTAGTTCATATATTTAATAAACCTTACTATATTACCTGGAAATCTTGTCTATACTGTCCTGTTTGTCAAATTGGTAAAGAGGACCATCTGAAATGGTCCCAGTCCTCACCCTCTGGTCACGCTTTGTAATGTGATTGATTCTTTCAGGGAGGAGTAGTGGATGGCAATTTAAATATAAGTAAAAACATCACAGTTACTAATCCCACTGTGGCATTTGGGGGTTGGCTTGCAGTCTTAAAGACATCCTATTTTGCTCATTTTCATGGTCATATTTGTAACATTGAGGACTAGTGGAATAGATTTAGGTGCTTTAATGTTCAAAAAACATTATTTGTATTACACTTCCCATTTCTGCAGCACCTCTGTCTGAAACACCCTGTTTGGGCTTATGTCCCACCTCCCCAGTAGCCCATTCTGCTTTGTCCGCTTGCTCAGTCTGTTGTGATTGGTGCAACACTTAGAGTGTGTATAGGAAATGTCACGCCCCTTACCTTAACTGAATTTCACCTCCTGAGGCTATGTGAGAGGCTAAAAACACACTGTGGCTAAGCTAACAAGGCTGTCAGTTCCCCCTTATCAAATTTAGCCTAAGTCGGACTCTGAAAGTGAAGAAACACAAGTCGATAGACCTGAACCAGTCTGGAGCAGGATGTTTCACAGTGGCAAGTTTTTATTTTGTAGCCATCTTATATTTCAGCTGTAACGTAATTACTACTTTATCTGATGTTACATCACGGTAAAAACTGTATGTTGGTTGACTGACTGGAGTTGTAAACATCTGCTGCAAAAAAGTATGAAAGGTTTCTAACAATATAATTAATTACTACATTACGTGGAAGCACCAACATTAGCACTCATCTGTTGTATACAGTGGTGTAAAGCATAACTCCTTTTTTTTTCATCTAACTAGGCTTATCTATGATCAGACTAATGTAGCTTGTGTGGGTAATAATACAAAAGTTATTATAAATTTGGCTATCAAAACATTCCCCATTAAAACCACAGGTTTTAAATCATAAATTCGGCAATTTTACTACAGCAGATTGAGATTACAGATTTCTGTATTATACAGAAACAAATACATAATAAAAATTACAAGTACATTCAGATGTCTTAGCTGTCATGTTTACTGTAACCATTCCACTAAAATGTAGCTACATTTTATAATAATCTTCACCTTATGTTTGTAATCTACAATATGTACAATGTACCAATGTATCACAGTTTCTCCTGTGATAGCATATTTTATATGAAATCATAGTTAAAACACATGTTGCTTCGTGGATCAAAATTTGTTCTATGCAGTGATGTTGTCTAATGAGTCTTTATTTGCTAAAGTATAAAACAGTAAGCCTTGTCTCTTTTTTTACGTTTCAGATTTTGGGGGAATGAACCAGGTTTCAGTTCATCCTACATGTATGATACACCATCCAGGCCTGTAGCCTGACTGTTTGAAGCCATACACCCTGCAGAACATCCACAACATTTACAGGTATGGCTATGGACCCTTAAGGCACAGAACTGAAGAAGAGTGAGTTTTTATGACATGTAATGAGATACTACTGTGTAAACTCTATTCTGAACACCAGGCTTTCATTATACCACCAAGGACCCACTAATAATGAAATGACAAATAAGTACTATATATATATATATATATATATATATATATATATATATATATATATATGAATCCCAATTCTTAGTTTGTTTTTATCTGTTTTGTTTTCATGTCTCATCACTAATTCTCCTGTCATTACAGATCACACTTCCCTCTCAGCCCATTCAATCTGCTCATTACCTGCACCTGGTTTTCCCCGCCCATATCCACACCTGTGGCTCATTCTCCTATCAGTCCTTCAGTATATATATTATTCCATTTTCCCCTCTCTCTGTCAGATTGTCTTGTCTTTCTGCCAAGCTATCCACCATACTTTCTCTTTTTTTGCCTGATCATCTGTTTTTGACCTTTGGTTACAGCCGCCGTGTCTTTGTGAGATGCAGAAAAGGTGAACGGATGGATTCCACATGCCTGATTCCCACTGTGAAGCATGGAGGAGGAGGTGTGATGGTGTGGGGGTGTTTTGCTGGTGACATTGTTGGGGATTTATTCAAAATTGAAGGCACACTGAACCAGCATGGCTACCACAGCATCCTGCAGCGACATGCCATCCCATCCAGTTTGCGTTTAGTTGGACGATCATTTATTTTTCAACAGGACAATGACCCCAAACACACCTCCAGGCTGTGTAAGGGCTATTTGACCAAGAATGAGAGTGATGGAGTGCTGCGGCAGATGACCTGGCCTCCACAGTCACCGGACCTGAACCCAATCGAGATGGTTTGGGGTGAGCTGGACTGCAGAGTGAAGGCAAAGGGGCCAACAAGTGCTAAACACCTCTGGGAACTCCTTCAAGACTGTTGGAAAACCATTTCAGGTGACTACCTCTTGAAGCTCATGGAGAGAATGCCAAGAGTGTGCAAAGCAGTAATCAGAGCAAAGGGTGGCTATTTTGAAGAAACTAGAATATAAAACATGTTTTCAGTTATTTCAAATTTTTTTGTTAAGTACATAACTCCACATGTGTTCATTCATAGTTTTGATGCCTTCAGTGAGAATCTACAATGTAAATTGTCATGAAAATAAAGAAAACGCATTGAATGAGAAGGTGTGTCCAAACTTTTGGCCTGTACTGTATATGTATGTATGTTGTCCTGCAGCAGCTCCATTGGCTTCCTATCAAATACCGCATCACCTATAAAATCCTTCTTCTCACCTTTAAGGCCATCAGCAACCTCGCCCCTCAGTATCTTGCTGAGCTCCTTCACATTAACATACCCACCCGTACTCTCAGGTCCTCCTCTTCCATCCAACTCACCCTCCCACCTGCTCGCCTATCCACCATGGGGTCGAGAGCCTTCAGCCGCTCGGCCCCCCGCCTCTGGAACTCACTGCCATAGGACATACAACTATCAGACTCTGTCACCACCTTCAAATCCCGCCTTAAAACTCACGTGTTCAAACTAGCATATTCACTATAATCTTGGGACTGGAATGACATCACTGTTGCACTTTACTGTTTTATGTATTGCACTTTGTTATGTTTTTGATTGAGTGTCATGTTTTTATTAGGGCCTGAGCACCAAGCGGTGCGAGGACCCTATTGAAATGCAAGGAATTATTCTTATTATTATTATTATTATTAGGGTCCGAGCACCTAGCGGTGCGAGGACCCTATTGAAACTGAAGGAATTATTATAGCCCGAGCACCAAGCGGTGCGAGGACCCTATTGTTTTCCTTAGGATTATTTTTTTTTTTTTCCGCGTAATGAATCGCGTTTTTGGGGGCTTTAACATATTCGAAAACTCACCAAATTTGGCGTGCATATTCGTCTAGGTGAAAATTTATGTGTACGCAAAATCTCAACGATGCCAGTTGCAAAATGGCGAAATGGCGCCCCCTAGAAAATTTCAATCGGCTCCCACCAGCAGCCCGTTTGACCATATTCCCCGAAATTCGGGGGGGACGCACGAAAATGCGCACTTGGACTTTTTTCTAAAACCAACAGGAAGCCGGCTATTTTGATTAGAATATTCATTTTTTTACCGATTTTGGCGATTTGCAAGTGTTCTCTCAGAGCTATCTCCTCCTACACGGTTCATCGGATCGGCTTCAAATTGGGCGTGCTGCAACTAGACCACTTGATGATCAAAAGTTATTAAAAGATTTTTCCATCGTTAAACGGTTTGGCCGTCAGGTGGTGGCGAAGTTTGATGTCTCGCAAAAAAAACCAAAAAAAAACCGAAAGTGCTATTACTTGGACATGATAGGTCCGATCGGCACAAAACTTGCTGGATATGATTGTAGTCCGGCCTTCATCACGCCAACATCAAAAAATTCCCCCGTTCTCAAAGTGCCCCCTGCTGGCGACAGGAAAAGCGATGTTTTAGACTTTGAGGTGCTACTCTCAGCACGTTCAGTATATCCAACTCAAAATTGGTCAGAAAGGCCTCAACACGTTGGTAATGCTACATGATGAAGATTTGTGACGTATCGCCGAACGGCGTTCCGCCCACAGGGCGGCGAAGTCAACGGTTCGCCAAAACGCAGTTAAGTGGCCTTAACTTCAGTGTCCTTGGTCATATCTGCCTGAAACTTTACAAGTGTGTTAACAGTCCAGCCCTGAACATGTGATATGAATTTCGTTGATGGGCGTGGCCAAATGGCTTGGCCACACCCTTTAAACATCAGCCCCTGCGGCACGTTTCACTGACATGCATGAAAATTGGTACACATATGTATCACATCCAGACGCACAAAAAAGTCTCTTGGACCCATTGGCCAAACCCAACAGGAAGTCGGCCATTTTGAATTTAATGGTCATTTTTGGCGTTTTCCACGTGTTGTATTTTAATGAACTCCACCTACAGGATGCATCAGAACAACTTCAAAATCATTGTGTGCCATCTAAACAAAGGTGTAATCAAAACTTATAAGCAGATTTTTGCATCGTGAAACGGTTTGGCCGTCAGGTGGCGGCAAAGTTTGATGTCTCGCCATAAAACACGAAATTAGTATAACTTTGGCATACATTGTCCATTCTTCACAAACTTCACATGTTTGTTAACAGTCCAGACCTGAATGTATAGTATGAGTTTCATCAATAAGCGTGGCCGTATGGCTTGGCCACGCCCCTTAAAGTGCAGCGTCCCCCATAACAACTTTCACCGACGTGCACGAAAATCAGTATGCACATGTATCGTGTCCAGACGCACAAAAAAGCCTCTTGCACATATAGGCCACACCCGACAGGAAGTCGGCCATGTTGAAATTTACAGTCATTTTTGGCGTTTTCCACGTGTTGTATTTTAATGATCTCCTCCTCCAGAAATGAATCAATTAACTCCAAAACTGGTGTGTACCATCTACACAAGTGTGTGATCAAAACATATTAAGAGAATTGCTCAGCATGGAACGGTGTGGCTGTGACATGGCGTCGACACTTGATGTCTCACCATGAAACACGATATTGCTATAACATGGGATCTAATGGTCGAATCTGCTCCAAACTTCACATGTATGATAATAGTCCTGGCATGAACACACCCACATGACGCTCAGGAGTCAGAGTCATAGCGCCACCCAGTGGAGACGGGAAGTCGCAACGCATTGGTTCCTACACTGTCCGAAAGAGGCGAACATTCAGCGCCTCATCTGCCGGTCGACCTCTGGCGACACGGTGGCGGCCGCGCCAGGCCCCGAGTTGCGTGGGGTGCGAGGGCCCGTTCAACGCTGCTTGCAGCTTTAATTAGGGCCCGAGCACGTACCGTGCGAGGACCCTATTGAAATTGAAGGAATTATTATTATTATTACGACAAAAGTAAATCGCTTATTTGGAGGTTTTAACATGCTCAAAAACTCCTGAAATTTGGCGGTCGCATCAGTCGCGGTGTAAATTTACGTATTTTAGGGTTCGCGGCAATGGACGGGTCAAAATGGCTAGGCCACGCCCATTAAAGAGCAATCTCCTTATAAACAGCGCCCTCCTCATCAATTTTCACGGATCTGCACGAAAATCGGTACACATGTAGATCATGCCGAGCCGCACAAAAAAGTCTCTTGGAGCCATAGGCCACGCCCAACAGGAAGTTGGCTATTTTGAATTTAGCGGCCATTTTTGGCGTTTTACCACGTGTCATATTTTGACGAACTCCTCCTACACGATTAATCAAAACGGCTTCAAAATCGCCGTGTACCAACTAGATAAGTTTGTGATCAAAAGTTATTCAAAGATCCGCTACCCGTTGAACACGGAATCGGCTTTTTGGCGGCAAAGTTTGAAGTTTGAAGTTTGTCTCGCCATGAAAAACGAAATTGCTATAACTTTGGCATTAATCGTCCGATCTGCACCAAACTTCACATGATTCATAATATTCCCGCCCTGAACACGTCTACATGCAGAAATTTTGTAATTACCCTAGCGCCCCCTGCTGGCAACAGGAAAAGCGATGTTTTTAGACTTTGACGTGCAGCTCTGACCACGTTCACCATATGCAACTCAAATTTGGTCAGACAGACCTCAAGACGTTGGTAATGCTACATTATGAAGATTGTGACTAGGCGTCAAACGATGTTCCGCCCAGAGGGCGGCGAAGTCGAAAATTCGCCAAAACGCGTTGAAAATGGCTTTAATGACATTAACTTCTGTGTCCTTGGTCATATCTGCCTGAAACTTCACATGTGTGTTAACAGTCCAGGCTTGAACATGTGATATGAGTTTCGTTGATGGGCGTGGCCAAATGACTTGACCACGCCCTTTAAACATCAGCCCCTGCCGCACGTGTCACCGACATGCACGAAAATTGGTACACGCATGTATCACACCGAGACGCACAAAAAAGTCTCTTGGACCCACTGGCCATACCCAACAGGAAGTCGGCCATTTTGAATTTTGATGCTATTTTTGGCGTTTTCCACATGTTGTATTTTAACGAACTCCTCCTACAGGATTAATCAGAATGACTTCAAAATCACTGTGTGTGATCTAGACAAGGTTGTGATCAAAAGTTATTAAAAGATTTTTCCACAGTTAAACGGTTTGGCCGTCAGGTGGCGGCGAAGTTTGATGTCTCGCCATGAAACACGAAATTGCTATAATTTTGGGACACATTGTCCAATCTTCACCAAACTTCACATGATTCATAATAGTCCCACACTGAACACGTCTACATGACAAAGTTCTGTGATAGTCATAACGCCCCCTAGTTATTAGTCTTCTTCTTCTTATCCCAAATCAACTGCCTTTTTGGGGGCCGTAACATACTCGAAAACTCATGAAACTTCACAGACTCGTCAGAAGTGGTGAAAATTTACATATGGTAGGGGTTTCATGACAATGTGAAAAAAAAATGGCTCAGTAGCGCCCCCTACTCATTTTCAATGTATTTTGGGCTATAACTCCCAGATCATGTGTCGCACATTCAAAAACCTCATATCACCACATTCCCTGAATAGCGCTGAATCACCTGGAAGGGGCCACGCCCATTTCCGCCTAAAATTTTTTTTGCAAATGCGCAAAACCTGGAAAACGTACTTTTTAGAACTCCTCCTTAGGGTTTTGTCCGTTCAGCGTGAAACTTGGCAGGTACAGTCTTTGACTGGACCTGATCTAAAGTTATCACAGGAATTTTGATTGGTCAAAATATGCGCAAATTATTAACGAACAAATTTTTCTAGCTAGCTACAAAAAGGCGAACTGTGGTATATCTCGGTCAAAATACATGCTAACAACACCAAATCTCAGATCCTTGCTTGACCTGTGCCTGTGAGCATGTGAGCCAAATGTGGCTAATGTTGGCCACTAGGGGGCACTGCAAATATGGAAAATTAATATCATGTAAATGGCTTCACCGAGTTTTACGAAATTTGGTGGGTATGATGCTGGGCCACTCCTGAGGCCATGTCTTGAGGTTCATCACGACTGGTCAAAGTGGGCGTGGCTTATTACAAGATAAACAACAAACATTTATTTCAGCTCAAGTATTATGCTGAGGGCTATGAAATTGACAGGCTATATATAGAACAGCATACAGACCACCCATAGAAACAATTGTGTGTCTACTACACTAGGTGGCGCTATAACAGCTGCAAACGCATTTTGGCCTGTAACTTCCACATTTTAAATCACATCTTCATAAACTTCATATCCACGTATTCCCTAAATAGCGTCGCATCTTCTGACATAGGCCACGCCCACTCCCACTGCACATTTCTCTTTGCAAGTCACTATACATCAAAAACCTACTTTTTCGAACTCCTCCTAGCGTTTAAGGTCCATCTTCACGAAACTTTGCACATACAATCTCCAGACTTGCCTGACCAGAAGTTATCAAAAGAATTTTGCTACTACAAAAACTGCGCTAGCTAAAAATAAACATTTTTTTTCTGCTAGCTAAAAAACACATACCATTGCATATTTTTGTCAAAGTAAAAGCTATCCATGTCAAACTCAATTCACTTCTTTCAGACATCATCCAGACACTCTGTGCTAAATTTGGCAGAAGTTGGCAAATAGGGGGCGCTATAATCAGAGAAAAATCAAGTGACATGAAAATTCATATATTTGCACGAAATTTGGTGAGCATGATGTGGAGTCACTCCTGACGCCAGCTGTAAAGCTTAGTGATGTTTGGTCACCGTGGCGACGCCTTATTCGCCATAAAAGACGAAGTTGTTTTTGAGGGGTAAGGGATGCTTGTAAAGTCATGAAACTTGACACACACATGAAAGGATCCGATGTGGGTTGTCTGATGTGATTTTTTGGCTCTGATGTGCCAACATGGCTCAACAGCGCCCCCTACAAATTTTCTACGAAGCAGCCCCCGAAGCTGGTTTGACCTACATCTATGAAACTTGGTACGCACATGCATCACTGAAAGACGTATAAAAAAGCCTCTTGCAGCCATGTGCCAAAACCAACAGGAAGTCCGCCATTTTGAATTTGCTTGTAACTGGTTCGCAACTTCACCATACATGTTCCAATCTTCCCCAAACTTCACAGGATTGCTGACAGTCCTGCCCTGCACACATCTATACGCCAATACTTGGTTATTAGTATGGCGCCACCTACTGGCAAAATTACACGTGTTCTATGATTTGAGGGATATGAAGTGTAAGTCCTGCGTGAGGGGTCTGCCTTCGACAGCGATGAACGGCGGCGTGAGCCGGCGTCCTGCCAGCGCCCTCGAGTTGCGTGAAGGTGCGAGGGCCCGTTCAATGCTGCTTGCAGCTTTAATTAGGGCCCGAGCACGTACCGTGCGAGGACCCTATTGTTTTCCTTAGGATTATTATTAGGGCCCGAGCACGTACCGTGCGAGGACCCTATTGTTTTCCTTAGGATTATTAGGGCCCGAGCACCTAGCGGTGCGAGGACCCTATTGAAACTGAAGGAGTTTTTATTATTATTTTTCTGCCTAATGAATTGGCTTTTTGAGGGCTTTATCATATTCAAAAACTCACCAAACTTCACAGACTCATCAGAAGTGGTGAAAAATTTGATATTTTTGGGGTTTCGTGATATTGTGCAAAAAAATGGCTCAACAGCGCCCCCTACTCATTTTCAACGAAACAGCCCCCAAGGTTGGTTTAACCTACATGTATGAAACTTGAGAGGCATATGTAACACACCAAGATGTACAAAAAAGCCTCTTGGGCCCATGCCCTTAACTCAACAGGAAGTCGGCCATTTTGAATTGAATGTGCAAGTTTCATGCATTTTTGGCCATTTGCAGGGGTCGTAAATGAACGAACTCCTCCTAGAGATTTTATCCGATCGCCTTCAAACTTGGTCTGTCCCACCTACATAAATTGAAGACGAAAAGTTATCAAAAGCTTGTGTTTTCGTCACACCGTGTGACCGTGCCGGGACCTCAAACTTCGTTACAAACAGGAAGTAGTATTATAACGCAGGAAGTAGTTTATTACTCCAACATACATGCTCCAATCTTCCCCAAACTTCACAGGATTGATGACAGTCCCGCTCTGAAGAGATCTATATGTCAATAATTTGTGATTAATATAGCGCCCCCTACTGGTAGTAGAAATTGTCATGTTTTACACTTTGAAGCACATCTCCTCCAAAGTTGAACACATCAACCTCATACTTGGTGAAATTATCCATGAGGCCTTGATGATGCTTTCTATGGAAAACTGTGAGTTTTCGTCAAAGGGCGTGACCTTGGCGTGGCGGCCAACTTTGATGTTTCGCCATGATGACAAAAGTAGCTGTAACTTGACTCTACGTGGACATATCTTTCCAAAACTTCACACATATGATAACTGTCCAGCCCTGAAAACATCTATCCAGAAATTTTGAATCAGCGTCATAGCGTCATCTACTGGCGGCAGAAAGTTACTTTTTTCATTCTTTCATGTCCGTCTTCTACCAGGTTCCCCCGAACCACCTCAATTTTGCAAATACATACTCCCAAGACCTTGATGATGATCAAAGCAGAAGCCTTTGAGGTTTCGTCCAATGCTGTCACTGTGGCGCCACCTTATTCGCCATAAAACACGAGCTTGTTTTTGAGGGGCAAGGGACACTGGAAAACTCATGCAACTTGGCACACATATCAGACGGCGCAAATTGTGTTGTCTGATGTCCTTTTTGTGTTTTCATGTACCAAGATGGCTCAACAGCGCCCCCTACTCCTTTTCAATCTGTTTTGGGCTATAACTCCCAGACCATATGTTGCACATTCAAAAACCTCATATCCACAGATTCCCTGAATAGCACTGAATCACCTGAGCTGGGCCACGCCCATTTCTGCCCATAATGTTTTTCGCAAAATCGCGATAACTGGAAAATCTACTTTTTCGAACTCCTCCTTAGGGTTTTGACCGATCAGCGTGAAACTTGGCAGGTACAGGCTTCAGCTGGACCTGATCTAAAGTTATCAAAACAATTTTGTTCAGTCAAAAAATGCGCAAATTATTAACGAATACATTTTTCTAGCTAGCTATAAAAAGGTGAACGGTGGCATTTTTCAGGTCAAAATAAATGCTAACAACACCAAATCTGAGATCCTTGCTTGACATGTGCCTGTGAGGGTGTGAGCAAAATTTGGCTAATTTTGGCCACTAGGGGGCGCTGCAAATATGGGAAATTTATATCTCGTAAATTGCTGCACCGATTTTTACGAAATTTGGTGAGTATGATGCTGGCCCCCTCCTGAGGCCATTTCGTGAAGTTAGTCACGACTGGTCAAAGTGGGCGTGGCTTATTACAAGATAAACAACAAACATTTATTTCAGCTCAAGTATTATGCTGAGGGCTGTGAAATTCATAGGGTATACATAGAATAGCATACAGACCACCCTTAGCAAAAATTGTGTGTCTACTCCACTAGGTGGCGCTATAACGGATGCAAACGCATTTTGGCCTGTAACTTCCACATTTTAAATCACATCTTCATAAACTTTATATCCACATGTTCCCTAAATAGAGTCGCATCTTCTGACATAGGCCACGCCCACTCCAACTGCATATTTCTCTTTGTACGTCACTATACATCAAAAACTTACTTTTTCGAACTCCTCCTAGCGTTTAAGCTCCATCTACACGAAACTTTGCACATACAATCTCCAGACTTGCCTGACCAAAAGTTATCAAAAGAATTTTGCTACTCCAAAAAATGCGCTAGCTAAAAATAAACAGTTTTTTTTCTGCTCGCTAAAAAACACATACCGTTGCATATTTTTGTCAAACTAAAAGCTATCAATGTCAAACTCAAGTCACTTGTTTCAGATGTCAACCAGTGGATCTGTGCCAAATTTGGTGGAAATTGGTCAATAGGGGGCGCTATAAACAGAGAAAAATCATGTGACATGAAAATTCATCGATTCGCACAAAATTAGGAGAGCGTGATGTGGAGTCACTCCCGAGGCCAGCTGTAAAGCTTAGTGATGTTTGGTCACTGTGGAAACGCCTTATTCGCCATAAAAGACGAAGTTGTTTTTGAGGGGTAAGGGATGCTTGTAACGTCATGAAACTTGGCACACATATGACAGGATCTGATTTGTGTTGTTTGTTGTGATTTTTCTGCTCTGATGTGCCAACATGGCTCAACGGCGCCCCCTGCAAATTTTCTACGAAGCAGCCCCCGATGCTGGTTCGACCTACATCGATGAAACTTGGTATGCATGTGCATCACTGAACGACGTACCAAAAAGCCTCTTGCAGCCATGTGCCAAACATACCAGGAAGTCCGCCATTTTGAATTTGCTTGTAACTGGTTCGCAACTTCACCATACATGTTCCAATCTTTCCCAAACTTCACAGGATTGATGACAGTCCTGCCCTGAACACATCTATAGGCCAATACTTGGTCATTAGTACGGTGCCACCTACTGGCAAAATTATATATCTTCGTATGATTTGAGGGATATGACATGTAACTGCTGCGTGAGGGGTCTGCCTTCGACAGGAATGAACGGCGGCGTGAGCTGGCGTCCTGCCAGTGCCCTCGAGTTGCGTGAAGGTGCGAGGGCCCGTTCAACACTGCTTGCAGCTTTAATTAGGGCCCGAGCACCTAGCGGTGCGAGGACCCTATTGAAACTGAAGGAGTTATTATTATTATTTTTCTGCCTAATGAATTGGCTTTTTGAGGGCTTTATCATATTCAAAAACTCACCAAACTTCACAGACTCATCAGAAGTGGTGAAAAATTTGATATTTTTGGGGTTTCGTGATAATGTGCAAAAAAATGGCTCAACAGCGCCCCCTACTCATTTTCAATGAAGCAGCCCCCCAAGTTGGTTTAACCTACGTGTATGAAACTTGGTAGGCATATGTAACACACCAAGACGTACAAAAAAGCCTCTTGGGCCCATGCCCTAAACTCAACAGGAAGTCGGCCATTTTGAATTGAATGTGCAAGTTTCATGCATTTTTGGCCATTTGCAGGGATCATAAATGAACGAACTCCTCCTAGAGATTTTGTCCGATCGCCTTCAAACTTGGTCTGTCCCACCTACATAAAATGAAGACGAAAAGTTATCAAAAGCTTGTGTTTTCGTCACACCGTGTGACCGTGCCGGGACCTCAAACTTCGTTACAAACAGGAAGTAGTATTATAACGCAGGAAGTAGTTTATTACTCCAACATACATGCTCCAATCTTCCCCAAACTTCACAGGATTGATGACAGTCCCGCTCTGAAGAGATCTACATGTCAATAATTTGTGATTAATATAGCGCCCCCTACTGGTAGTAGAAAATGTCATGTTTTACACTTTGAAGCACATCTCCTCCAAAGTTGAACACATCAACCTCATACTTGGTGAAATTATCCATAAGGCCTTGATGATGCTTTCTATGGAAAACTGTGAGTTTTCGTCAAAGGGCGTGACCTTGGCGTGGCGGCCAACTTTGATGTTTGGCCATGATGAAAAAAGTAGCTGTAACTTGACTCTACGTGGACATATCTTTCCAAAACTTCACACATATGATAACTGTCCAGCCCTGAAAACATCTAAACAGAAATTTTGAATCAGCGTCATAGCGCCACCTACTGGCGGCAGAAGGTTACTTTTTTCATTCTTTCATGTCCCTCTTCTACCAGGTTCCCCCGAACCACCACAATTTTGCAAATACATACTCCCAAGACCTTGATGATGATCAAACCAGAAGCCTTTGAGGTTTCGTCCAACGCTGTCACTGTGGCGCCACGTTATTCGCCATAAAACACGAGGTTGTATTTGACGGGCAAGGGACACTCGAAAACTCACGCAACTTGGCAAACACATCAGACGGCCCAAATTGTGTTGTCTGATGTGATTTTTGTGTTTTCATGTGCCAAGATGGCTCAATAGCGCCCCCTACTCATTTTCAACGTGTTTTGGGCTATAACTCCCAGACCATATGTCACACATTGAAAAACCTCATATCCACAGATTCCCTGAATAGTCCTGAATCACCTGGGCAGGGCCACTCCCATTTCTGCCTATAATGTTTTTCGCAACATCGCGAAAACTGGAAAACCTACTTTTTCGAACTTCTCCTTAGGGTATTATCTGATCAGCGTGAAACTTGGCACGTACAGTCTTCACCTGGACCTGATCTAAAGTTATCAAAAGAATTTTGTTCAGTCAAAAAATGCAAAAATTATGAACAAATACATTTTTCTAGCTAGCTATAAAAAGACAAACTATGGCATATTTCAGTCAAAATAAATGCTAACAACACCAAATCGGAGATCTTTGCTTGACATGTGCCTGTGAGGGTGTGAGCCAAATTTAGCTAATGTTGGCCACTAGGGGGTGCTGCAAATATGGGAAATTTATATCTCTCAAATGGCTGCACCGATTTTTACGAAATTTGGTGGGTATGATGCTGGGCCACTCCTGAGGCCATATCTTGAAGTTAATCACGACTGCTCAAAGTGGGCGTGGCTTATTACAAGATAAACAACAAACATTTATTTCAGCTCAAGTATTATGCTGAGGGCTGTGAAATTCACAGGGTATATATAGAATAGCATACAGACCACCCATAGCAAGAATTGTATGTCTACACCACTAGATGGCGCTATAACGGATACAAACGCATTTTGGCCTGTAACTTCCACATTTTATTTCACATCTTTTTGACTTTATAACCACGTGTTCCCTAAATAGGGTCCCATCTTCTGACATCCACTGTAGATTTCTCTTTGTAAGTCACTACACATCAAAAACCTACATTTTCGAACTCCTCCTAGCGATTAAGATCCATCTTCACGAAACTTTGCACATACAAACGCCAGATGTGCCTGACCAAAAGTTATCAACAGAATTTTGCAACTCCAAAAAATGCGCTAGCTATAAATAAACAGTTTTTTTCTGCTACCTAAAAAACACATACCATTGCATATTTTTGTCAAACTAAAAGCTATCAACGTCAATCTCAATTCACTTGTTTCAGACGTGAACCAGAGGCTCTGTGCCAAATTTGGCGTAAATTGGCCAATACGGGGCGCTATAAACAGAGAAAAATCACGTGACATGAAAATTGATCGATTCGGACGAAATTTGGCGAGCGTGTTGTGGATTCACTCCCGAGACCAGCTGTGAAGCTTAATGATGTTTGGTCACCGTGACAACGCCTTATTCGCCATCAAACACAAAGATGGTTTTCAGGGGAAAGGGATGCTTGTAAGGTCATGAAACTTGGCATACATATGACAGGGTTCGATTTGTGCTGTCTGATGTGATTTTTCGGCTCGGATGTGCCAACATGGCTCAACAGCGCCCCCTACAATTTTTCAAAAAAGCAGCCCCCGACGCTGGTTTGACCTACATCTATGAAACTTGGTACATACAGGCATCACTGAAAGACGTACAAAAAAGGCTCTTGCAACCATGTGCCAAACCCAACAGGAAGTCCGCCATTTTGAATTTGCTCGTAAGTGGTTCACAAAATCACCATACATGTTCCAATCTTCCGCAAACTTCACAGGATTGATGACAGTCCTGCCCTGAACACATCTATACGCCAATACTTGGTTATTAGTACGGCGCCACCTACTGGCAAAATAACATGTCCTCGTATGATTTGAGGGATATGACGTGTAACTCCAACGTGAGGGGTCTGCCTTCGACAGGAATGAACGGCCGCATCGGCCGGCGTCCTGCCAGCACCCTCGAGTTGCGTGAAGGTGCGAGGGCCCGTTCATCGCTGCTTGCAGCTTTAATTAGGGCCCGAGCACGTACCGTGCGAGGACCCTATTGAAATTGAAGGAATTATTATTATTATTACGACAAAAGTAAATCGCTTATTTGGAGGTTTTAACATGCTCAAAAACTCCTGAAATTTGGCGGTCGCATCAGTCGCGGTGTAAATTTACGTATTTTAGGGTTCGCGGCAATGGACGGGTCAAAATGGCTAGGCCACGCCCATTAAAGAGCAATCTCCTTATAAACAGCGCCCTCCTCATCAATTTTCACGGATCTGCACGAAAATCGGTACACATGTAGATCATGCCGAGCCGCACAAAAAAGTCTCTTGGAGCCATAGGCCAAGCCCAACAGGAAGTTGGCTATTTTGAATTTAGCGGCCATTTTTGGCGTTTTACCACGTGTCATATTTTGACGAACTCCTCCTACACGATTAATCAAAACGGCTTCAAAATCGCCGTGTACCAACTAGATAAGTTTGTGATCAAAAGTTATTCAAAGATCCGCTACCCGTCGAACACGGAATCGGCTTTTTGGCGGCGAAGTTTGAAGTTTGAAGTTTGTCTCGCCATGAAAAACGAAATTGCTATAACTTTCGCATCAATCGTCCGATCTGCACCAAACTTCACATGATTCATAATATTCCCGCCCTGAACACGTCTACATGCAGAAATTTTGTAATTACCCTAGCGCCCCCTGCTGGCGACAGGAAAAGCGATGTTTTTAGACTTTGACGTGCAGCTCTGACCACGTTCACCATATGCAACTCAAATTTGGTCAGACAGACCTCAAGACGTTGGTAATGCTACATTATGAAGATTGTGACTAGGCGTCAAACGGTGTTCCGCCCAGAGGGCGGCGAAGTCGAAAATTCGCCAAAACGCATTGAAAATGGCTTTAATGACATTAACTTCTGTGTCCTTGGTCATATCTGCCTGAAACTTCACATGTGTGTTAACAATACAGCCCTGAACATGTGATATGAATTTCGTTGATGGGCGTGGCCAAATGGCTTGGCCACACCCTTTAAACATCAGCCCCTGCGGCACGTGTCACCGACATGCACGAAAATTGGTACACGCATGTATCACACCGAGACGCACAAAAAAGTCTCTTGGACCCACTGGCCATACCCAACAGAAAGTCGGCCATTTTGAATTTTGATGCTATTTTTGGCGTTTTCCACATGTTGTATTTTAACGAACTCCTCCTACAGGATTAATCAGAATGACTTCAAAATCACTGTGTGTGATCTAGACAAGGTTGTGATCAAAAGTTATTAAAAGATTTTTCCACAGTTAAACGGTTTGGCCGTCAGGTGGCGGCGAAGTTTGATGTCTCGCCATGAAACACGAAATTAGTATAACTTTGGCATACATTGTCCATTCTTCACCAAACTTCACATGTTTGTTAACAGTCCAGACCTGAATGTATAGTATGAGTTTCATCAATAAGCGTGGCCGTATGGCTTGACCACGCCCCTTAAAGTGCAGCGTCCCCCATAACAACTTTCACCGACGTGCACGAAAATCAGTATGCACATGTATCGTGTCCAGACGCACAAAAAAGCCTCTTGCACATGTAGGCCACACCCGACAGGAAGTCGGCCATTTTGAAATTTACAGTCATTTTTGTCCTTTTCCACGTGTTGTATTTTAATGATCTCCTCCTCCAGAAATGAATCAATTAACACCAAAACTGGTGTGTACCATCTACACAAGTGTGTGATCAAAACATATTAAGAGAATTGCTCAGAATGGAACGGTGTGGCTGTGACATGGCGTCGACACTTGATGTCTCACCATGAAACACGATATTGCTATAACATGGGATCTAATGGTCGAATCTGCTCCAAACTTCACATGTATGATAATAGTCCTGGCATGAACACACCCACATGACGCTCAGGAGTCAGAGTCATAGCGCCACCCAGTGGAGACGGGAAGGAGGCGAACATTCAGCGCCTCGTCTGCCGGTCGACCTCTGGCGACACGGTGGCGGCCACGCCAGGCCCCAAGTTGCGTGGGGTGCGAGGGCCCGTTCAACGCTGCTTGCAGCTTTAATTTTTTTTTTTTTTTTTTTTCGCGACTTTAAACGCATTTTTGGGGGCTTTAACATATTCGAAAACTCACCAAATTTGGCATGCACATTCGTCTTGGTGAAAATTTATGTGTACGCAAAATTTAAACGATGCCCGTTGCAAAATGGCGAAATGGCGCCCCCTAGAAAATTTCAATCGGCTCCCACCGGCAGCCCGTTTGACCAAATTCCACGAAATTCGGGGAGGTCGTGTATCATCCCAAGACGCACGAAAATGCGCAGTTGGACTTTTTTCTAAAACCAACAGGAAGCCGGCTATTTTGATTTGAATATTCATTTTTTTACCGATTTTGGCGATTTCCAAGAATTCTCTCAGAGCTATCTCCTCCTACACGGTTCATTGGATCGGCTTCAAATTTGGCGTGCATCAACTAGACCACTTGATGATCAAAAGTTATCATACGATTTTCCCTACGTTAAACGGTTTGATCGTCAGGTGGCGGCGAAGTTTGACGTCTCGCCAAAAAAAACCCCAAAAAACAAAAGTGCTATTACTTGGGCATGATAAGTCCGATCGGCACAAAACTTGCTGGGTATGATCGTAGTCCGGCCTTCATCACGCCAACATCAAAAAATTCCCCCATTCTCAAAGCGCCCCCTGCTGGCGACAGGAAAAGCGATGTTTTAGACTTTGAGGTGCTACTCTCAGCACGTTCAGTATATCCAACTCAAAATTGGTCAGAAAGGCCTTAACACGTTGGTAATGCTACATGATGAAGATTTGTGACGTATCGCCGAACGGCGTTCCGCCCACAGGGCGGCGAAGTCAACGGTTCGCCAAAACGCAGTTAAGTGGCCTTAACTTCAGTGTCCTTGGTCATATCTGCCTGAAACTTCACATGTGTGTTAACAGTCCAGCCCTGAACATGTGATATGAATTTCGTTGATGGGCGTGGCCAAATGGCTTGGCCACACCCTTTAAACATCAGCCCCTACGGCACGTTTCACCGACATGCATGAAAATTGGTACACATATGTATCACATCCAGACGCACAAAAACGCCTCTTGGACCCATTGGCTACACCCAGCAGGAAGTCGGCCATTTTGAATTTGACGCCAGATTGGGCGATTCGCACTCCTCGTACTTTTTCTATGTCCTCCTACATGATTCATCGGATCGGCTTCAAATTTGGCGTGCATCAACTAGACCACTTGATGATCAAAAGTTAACATACGATTTTCCCTAAGTTAAACGGTTTGGCCGTCAGGTGGCGGCGAAGTTTGACGTCTCGCCAAAAAAACCCCAAAAAACAAAAGTGCTATTACTTGGGCATGATAAGTCCGATCGGCACAAAACTTGCTGGGTATGATCGTAGTCTGGCCTCTATCACACCAACATCAAAAAATTCCCCCGTTCTCAAAGCGCCCCCTGCTGGCGACAGGAAAAGCGATGTTTTAGACTTTGAGGTGCTACTCTCAGCACGTTCAGTATATCCAACTCAAAATTGGTCAGAAAGGCCTCAACACGTTGGTAATGCTACATGATGAAGATTGTGACGTATCGCCGAACGGCGTTCCGCCCACAGGGCGGCGAAGTCAACAGTTCGCCAAAATGCAGTTAAGTGGCCTTAACTTCAGTGTCCTTGGTCATATCTGCCTGAAACTTTACATGTGTGTTAACAGTCCAGCCCTGAATGTGATATGAATTTCGTTTATGGGCGTGGCCAAATGGCTTGGCCACACCCTTTAAACATCAGCCCCTGCGGCACGTTTCACTGACATGCATGAAAATTGGTACACATATGTATCACATCCAGACGCACACAAAAGTCTCTTGGACCCATTGGCCAAACCCAACAGGAAGTCGGCCATTTTGAATTTAATGGTCATTTTTGGCGTTTTCCACGTGTTGTATTTTAATGAACTCCACCTACAGGATGCATCAGAACAACTTCAAAATCATTGTGTGCCATCTAGACAAAGGTGTAATCAAAACTTATAAGCAGATTTTTGCATCGTGAAACGGTTTGGCCGTCAGGTGGCGGCGAAGTTTGATGTCTCGCCATAAAACACGAAATTAGTATAACTTTGGCATACATTGTCCATTCTTCACCAAACTTCACATGTTTGTTAACAGTCCAGACCTGAATGTATAGTATGAGGTTCATCAATAAGCGTGGCCGTATGGCTTGGCCACGCCCCTTAAAGTGCAGCGTCCCCCTTAACAACTTTCACCGACGTACACGAAAATCAGTATGCACATGTATCGTGTCCAGACGCACAAAAAAGCCTCTTGCACATATAGGCCACACCCGACAGGAAGTCGGCCTTTTTGAAATTTACAGTCATTTTTGGCGTTTTCCACGTGTTGTATTTTAATGATCTCCTCCTCCAGAAATGAATCAATTAACTCCAAAACTGGTGTGTACCTTCTACACAAGTGTGTGATCAAAACATATTAAGAGAATTGCTCAGCATGGAACGGTGTGGCTGTGACATGGCGTCGACACTTGATGTCTCACCATGAAACACGATATTGCTATAACATGGGATGTAATGGTCGAATCTGCTCCAAACTTCACATGTATGATAATAGTCCTGGCATGAACACACCCACATGACACACAGGAGTCAGAGTCATAGCGCCACCCAGTGGAGATGGGAAGTCGCAACGCATTGGTTCCTACACTGTCCGAAGGAGGCGTCTGCCGGTCGACCTCTGGCGAGACGGTGGCGGCCGCGCCAGGCCCCGAGTTGCGTGGGGTGCGAGGGCCCGTTCAACGCTGCTTGCAGCTTTAATTAGGGCCCGAGCACGTACCGTGCGAGGACCCTATTGTTTTCCTTAGGATTATTATTAGGGCCCGAGCACCTAGCGGTGCGAGGACCCTATTGAAACTGCAGGAGTTATTATTATTATTTTTCTGCCCAATGAATTGACTTTTTGAGGGCTTTATCATATTCAAAAACTCACCAAACTTCACAAACTCATCAGAAGTGGTGAAAAATTTGATATTTTTGGGGTTTCGTGATAATGTGCAAAAAAATGGCTCAACAGCGCCCCCTACTCATTTTCAACGAAGCACCCCCCCAAGTTGGTTTAACCTACGCGTATGAAACTTGGTAGGCATATGTAACACACCAAGACGTACAAAAAAGCCTCTTGGGCCCATGCCCTAAACTCAACAGGAAGTCGGCCATTTTGAATTGAATGTGCAAGTTTCATGCATTTTTGGCCATTTGCAGGGCTCCTAAATGAACGATCTCCTCCTAGAGATTTTGTCCGATCACCTTCAAACTCTGTCTGTCCCACCTACATAAATTGAAGACGAAAAGTTATCAAAAGCTTGTGTTTTCGTTACACGGTGTGACCATGCCGGGATCTCAAACTTCGTTACAAACAGGAAATAGTATTATAACGCAGGAAGTAGTTTATTACTCCAACATACATGCTCCAATCTTCCCCAAACTTCACAGGATTGATGACAGTCCCGCTCTGAAGAGATCTACATGTCAATAATTTGTGATTAATATAGCGCCCCCTACTGGTAGTAGAAAATGTCATGTTTTACACTTTGAAGCTCATCTCCTCCAAAGTTGAACACATCAACCTCATACTTGGGGAAATTATCCATAAGGCCTTGATGATGCTTTCTATGGAAAACTGTGAGTTTTCGTCAAAGGGCGTGACCTTGGCGTGGCGGCCAACTTTGATATTTCGCCATAATGACAAAAGTAGCTGTAACTTGACTCTACGTGGACATATCTTTCCAAAACTTCACACATATGATAACTGTCCAGCCCTGAAAACATCTATACAGAAATTTTGAATCAGCGTCATAGCGCCACCTACTGGCGGCAGAAAGTTACTTTTTTCATTCTTTCATGTCCCTTTTCTACGAGGTTCCCCCAAACCACCTCAATTTTACAAATACATACTCCCAAGACCTTGATGATGATCAAAGCAGAAGCCTTTGAGGTTTCTTCCAATGCTGTCACTGTGGCGCCACCTTATTCACCATAAAACACGAGGTTGTTTTTGAGGGGCGAGGGACACTCGAAAACTCACGCAACTTGGCACACACATCAGACATCCCAAATTGTGTTGTCTGATGTGATTTTTGTGTTTTCATGTGCCAAGATGGCTCAATAGCGCCCCTTACTCATTTTTAACGTGTTTTGGGCTATAACTCCCAGACCATATGTCACACATCGAAAAACCTCATATCCACAGATTCCCTGAATAGTGCTGAATCACCTGGGCAGGGCCACTCCCATTTCTGTCTTATAATGTTTTTCGCAACATCGCAAAAACTGGAAAACCTACTTTTTCGAACTCCTCCTTAGGGTATTGTCCGATCAGCGTGAAACTTGGCACATACAGTCTTGACCTGGACCTGATCTAAAGTTATCAAAAGAATTTTGTTCATTCAAAATATGCTCAAATTATTAACAAATACAATTTTCTAGCTAGCTATAAAAAGACAAACTATGGCATATTTCGGTCAAAATAAATGCTAAAAACACCAAATCGGAGATCGTTGTTTGACATGTGACTGTGAGGGCGAGAGCCAAATTTGGCTAATGTTGGCCACTAGGGGGTGCTGCAAATATGGGAAATTTATATCTCCTAAATGGCTGCACCGATTTTTACGAAATTTGGTGCATATGATGCTGGGGCACTCCTGAGGCCATAACTTGAAGTTAATCATGACTGCTCAAAGTGGGCGTGGCATATTACAAGATAAACAACAAGCATTTATTTCAGCTCAAGTATTACGCTGAGGGCTGTGAAATTCACAGGGTATATAAAGAATAGCAGACAGACCACCCGTGGAAAAAATTGTATGTCTACTCCACTAGATGGCGCTGTAACGAATGCAAACGCATTTTGGCCTGTAACTTCCACATTTTAATTCACATCTTCATAACTTTATATCCACGTGTTCCCTAAATATAGTCGCATCTTCTGATATAGGTCGCGCCCACTCCCACTGCATATTTCTCTTTGAAAAAGTAGGTTTTTGTTGTGTAGTGACCTCCAAACTCCTCCTAGCGTTTAAGATCCATCTTCACGAAACTTTGCACATACAATCTCCAGACTTGCCTGACCAAAAGTTATCAAAAGAATTTTGCTACTCCAAAAAATGCGCTAGCTAAAAATAAACAGTTTTTTTCTGCTAGCTAAAAAACACATGCCATTGCATATTTTTGTCAAACTAAAAGCTATCAACGTCAAACTCAAATCACTTCTTTCAGACGTCAACCAGAGGCTCTGTGCCAAATTTGGCGGAAATTGGCCAATAGGGGGCGCTATAATCAGAAAAAAATCAAGTGACATGAAAATTGATCGATTACCACGAAATTTGGGGATCGTGATGGGGAGTCACTCCCGAGGCCAGCTGTTAAGCTTAGTGATGTTTGGTCACCGTGGCAACGCCTTATTCGGCATAAAAGACAAAGTTGTTTTTGAGGGGTAAGGGATACTTGTAAAGTCATGAAACTTGGCACACAAATGATTGGACCCGATATGTGTTGTCTGATGTGATTTTTCGGCTCTGATGTGCCAACATGGCTCAACAGCGCCCCTACAAATTTTCTACAAACCAGCCCCCGATGCTGGTTTGACCTACATCTATGAAACTTGGTACGCACACGCATCACTGAAAGAAGTACAAGAAAGCCTCTTTCAGCCATGTGCCAAACCCAACAGGAAGTCCGCCATTTTAAATTTGCTTGTAACTGGTTCACAAATTCACTATATATGTTCCAAACTCCCCCAAACTTCACAGTATTGATGACACTCCTGCCCTGAACACATCTATACGCCAATACTTGGTTATTAGTACAGCGCCACCTACTGGCAAAAATACCTGTCTTCGTATGATTTGAGGGATATGACGTGTAACTCCTGCATGAGGGGTCTGCCTTCGACAGCAATGAACGGAGGCATGAGCCGGCGCTCTGCTAGCACCCTCGAGTTGCGTGAAGGTGCGAGGGCCCGTTCAATGCTGCTTGCAGCTTTAATTATTAGGGCCCGAGCACGTACCATGCGAGGACCCTATTGTTTTCCTTAGGATTATTATTATTATTTTTTTTTTTTTTTTTTTTTTTTTTTTTTCGCGACTTTAAACGCATTTTTGGGGGCTTTAACATATTCGAAAACTCACCAAATTTGGCATGCACATTCGTCTTCGTGAAAATTTATGTGTACGCAAAATTTAAACGATGCGCGTTGCAAAATTGCGAAATGGCGCCCCCTAGAAAATTTCAATCGGCTCCCACCGGCAGCCCGTTTGACCAAATTCCACGAAATTCGGGGAGGTCGTGTATCATCCCAAGACGCACGAAAATGCGCGTTGGACTTTTTTCTAAAACCAACAGGAAGCCGGCTATTTTGATTTGAATATTCATTTTTTTACCGATTTTGGCGATTTCCAAGAATTCTCTCAGAGCTATCTCCTCCTACACGGTTCATTGGATCAGCTTCAAATTTGGCGTGCTGGAACTAGACCACTTGATGATCAAAAGTTATCACACGATTTTCCGTACGTTAAACGGTTTGGCCGTCAGGTGGCGGCGAAGTTTGACGTCTCGCCAAAAAAAACCCCAAAAAACAAAAGTGCTATTACTTGGGCATGATAAGTCCGATCGGCACAAAACTTGCTGGGTATGATCGTAGTCTGGCCTTCATCACGCCAACATCAAAAAATTCCCCTGTTCTCAAAGCGCCCCCTGCTGGCGACAGGAAAAGCGATGTTTTAGACTTTGAGGTGCTACTCGCAGCACGTTCAGTATATCCAACTCAAAATTGGTCAGAAAGGCCTCAACACGTTGGTAATGCTACATGATGAAGATTTGTGACGTATCGCCGAACGGCGTTCCGCCCACAGGGCGGCGAAGTCAACGGTTCGCCAAAACGCAGTTAAGTGGCCTTAACTTCAGTGTCCTTGGTCATATCTGCCTGAAACTTTACATGTGTGTTAACAGTCCAGCCCTGAACATGTGATATGAATTTCGTTGATGGGCGTGGCCAAATGGCTTGGCCACACCCTTTAAACATCAGCCCCTGCGGCACGTTTCACTGACATGCA
The DNA here is from genome assembly GCA_019142605.1 of Cephalopholis sonnerati. Classification (NCBI taxonomy): domain Eukaryota; kingdom Metazoa; phylum Chordata; class Actinopteri; order Perciformes; family Serranidae; genus Cephalopholis; species Cephalopholis sonnerati. Next base: position 2,914,301 of record JAGQAX010000019.1, read on the forward strand.
TCAAAATTGGTACACATATGTATCACATCCAGACGCACAAAAAAGTCTCTTGGACCCATTGGCCAAACCCAACAGGAAGTCGGCCATTTTGAATTTAATGGTCATTTTTGGCGTTTTCCACGTGTTGTATTTTAATGAACTCCACCTACAGGATGCATCAGAACAACTTCAAAATCATTGTGTGCCATCTAGACAAATGTGTAATCAAAACTTATAAGCAGATTTTTGCATTGTGAAACGGTTTGGCTGTCAGGTGGCGGCGAAGTTTGATGTCTCGCCATAAAACACGAAATTAGTATAACTTTGGCATACATTGTCCATTCTTCACCAAACTTCACATGTTTGTTAACAGTCCAGACCTGAATGTATAGTATGAGTTTCATCAATAAGCGTGGCCGTATGGCTTGGCCACGCCCCTTAAAGTGCAGCGTCCCCCATAACAACTTTCACAGACGTACACGAAAATCAGTATGCACATGTATCGTGTCCAGACACACAAAAAAGCCTCTTGCACATATAGGCCACACCCGACAGGAAGTCGGCCATTTTGAAATTTACAGTCATTTTTGGCGTTTTCCACGTGTTGTATTTTAATGATCTCCTCCTCCAGAAATGAATCAATTAACTCCAAAACTGGTGTGTACCATCTACACAAGTGTGTGATCAAAACATATTAAGAGAATTGCTCAGCATGGAACGGTGTGGCTGTGACATGGCGTCGACACTTGATGTCTCACCATGAAACACGATATTGCTATAACATGGGATCTAATGGTCGAATCTGCTCCAAACTTCTCATGTATGATAATAGTCCTGGAATGAACACACCCACATGACGCTCAGGAGTCAGAGTCATAGCGCCACCCAGTGGAGACGGGAAGTCGCAACGCATTGGTTCCTACACTGTCCGAAGGAGGCGAACAATCAGCACCTCGTCTGCCAGTCGACCTCTGGCGAGACGGTGGCGGCCGCGCCAGGCCCCGAGTTGCGTGGGGTGCGAGGGCCCGTTCAACGCTGCTTGCAGCTTTAATTATTAGGGCCCGAGCACGAACCGTGCGAGGACCCTATTGTTTTCCTTAGGATTATTATTAGGGCCCGAGCACGAACCGTGCGAGGACCCTATTGTTTTCCTTAGGATTATTAGGGCCCGAGCACGTACCGTGCGAGGACCCTATTGAAATTGAAGGAATTATTATTATTATTACGACAAAAGTAAATCGCTTATTTGGAGGTTTTAACATGCTCAAAAACTCCTGAAATTTGGCGGTCGCATCAGTCGCGGTGTAAATTTACGTATTTTAGGGTTCGCGGCAATGGACGGGTCAAAATGGCTAGGCCACGCCCATTAAAGAGCAATCTCCTTATAAACAGCGCCCTCCTCATCAATTTTCACGGATCTGCACGAAAATCGGTACACATGTAGATCATGCCGAGCCGCACAAAAAAGTCTCTTGGAGCCATAGGCCAAGCCCAACAGGAAGTTGGCTATTTTGAATTTAGCGGCCATTTTTGGCGTTTTACCACGTGTCATATTTTGACGAACTCCTCCTACACGATTAATCAAAATGGCTTCAAAATCGCCGTGTACCAACTAGATAAGTTTGTGATCAAAAGTTATTCAAAGATCCGCTACCCGTCGAACACGGAATCGGCTTTTTGACGGCGAAGTTTGAAGTTTGAAGTTTGTCTCGCCATGAAAAACGAAATTGCTATAACTTTCGCATCAATCGTCCGATCTGCACCAAACTTCACATGATTCATAATATTCCCGCCCTGAACACGTCTACATGCAGAAATTTTGTAATTACCCTAGCGCCCCCTGCTGGCGACAGGAAAAGCGATGTTTTTAGACTTTGACGTGCAGCTCTGACCACGTTCACCATATGCAACTCAAATTTGGTCAGACAGACCTCAAGACGTTGGTAATGCTACATTATGAAGATTGTGACTAGGCGTCAAACGGTGTTCCGCCCAGAGGGCGGCGAAGTCGAAAATTCGCCAAAACGCATTGGAAATGGCTTTAATGACATTAACTTCTGTGTCCTTGGTCATATCTGCCTGAAACTTCACATGTGTGTTAACAGTCCAGGCTTGAACATGTGATATGAGTTTCGTTGATGGGCGTGACCAAATGACTTGACCACGCCCTTTAAACATCAGCCCCTGCCGCACGTGTCACCGACATGCACGAAAATTGGTACACGCATGTATCACACCGAGACGCACAAAAAAGTCTCTTGGACCCACTGGCCATACCCAACAGAAAGTCGGCCATTTTGAATTTTGATGCCATTTTTGGCGTTTTCCACATGTTGTATTTTAACGAACTCCTCCTACAGGATTAATCAGAATGACTTCAAAATCACTGTGTGTGATCTAGACAAGGTTGTGATCAAAAGTTATTAAAAGATTTTTCCACAGTTAAACGGTTTGGCCGTCAGGTGGCGGCGAAGTTTGATGTCTCGCCATGAAACACGAAATTAGTATAACTTTGGCATACATTGTCCATTCTTCACCAAACTTCACATGTTTGTTAACAGTCCAGACCTGAATGTATAGTATGAGTTTCATCAATAAGCGTGGCCGTATGGCTTGACCACGCCCCTTAAAGTGCAGCGTCCCCCATAACAACTTTCACCGACGTGCACGAAAATCAGTATGGACATGTATCGTGTCCAGACGCACAAAAAAGCCTCTTGCACATGTAGGCCACACCCGACAGGAAGTCGGCCATTTTGAAATTTACAGTCATTTTTGTCCTTTTCCACGTGTTGTATTTTAATGATCTCCTCCTCCAGAAATGAATCAATTAACTCCAAAACTGGTGTGTACCATCTACACAAGTGTGTGATCAAAACATATTAAGAGAATTGCTCAGTATGGAACGGTGTGGCTGTGACATGGCGTCGACACTTGATGTCTCACCATGAAACACGATATTGCTATAACATGGGATCTAATGGTCGAATCTGCTCCAAACTTCACATGTATGATAATAGTCCTGGCATGAACACACCCACATGACGCTCAGGAGTCAGAGTCATAGCGCCACCCAGTGGAGACGGGAAGTCGCTACGCATTGGTTCCTACACTGTCCGAAGGAGGCGAACATTCAGCGCCTCGTCTGCCGGTCGACCTCTGGCGACACGGTGGCGGCCACGCCAGGCCCCGAGTTGCGTGGGGTGCGAGGGCCCGTTCAACGCTGCTTGCAGCTTTAATTATTATTATTGTTTTTTTTTTGTTTTTTTTTTTTTTTTCGCTTGATCGCATTTTTGGGGGCTTTAACATATTCAAAAACTCACCAAATTTGACGTGCCCATTCGTCTAGGGGACATTTATGTGTACGCAAAATTTAAACGATGCACATTGCAAAATGGCGAAATGGCGCCCCCTAGAAAATTTCAATCGGCTCCCACCGGCAGCCCGTTTGACCAAATTCCACGAAATTCGGGGAGGTCGTGTATCATCCCAAGACGCACGAAAATGCGCAGTTGGACTTTTTTCTAAAACCAACAGGAAGCCGGCTATTTTGATTTGAATATTCATTTTTTTACCGATTTTGGCGATTTCCAAGAATTCTCTCAGAGCTATCTCCTCCTAGACGGTTCATTGGATCGGCTTCAAATTTGCCGTGCTGCAACTAGACCACATGATGATCAAAATTTATTAAAAGATCTTTCCCTCGTTAAACGGTTTGGCCGTCAGGTGGCGGCGAAGTTTGATGTCTCAAAAAAAAAAACCCAAAAACCCAGAATTGCTATTACTTGGGCGTGAAAGGTCCAATCGGCACAAAACTTGCTGGGTATGATCGTAGTCCCGCCCTGAACACGTCTACATCAAAAAATTCCCCTGTTCTCAAAGCGCCCCCTGCTGGCGACAGGAAAAGCGATTTTTTACACTTTGAGGTGCAGCTCTGAGCACGTTCAGCATATCCAACTCAAATTTGGTCAGAAAGGCCTCAACACGTTGTTAATGCTACATGATGAAGATTGTGACGTATCGTCAAACGGCGTTGCGCCCAGAGGGCGGCGAAGTCGATGCTTCGCCAAAACGTAGGAAAGTGGCCTTAACTTCAGTGTCCTTGGGCATATCTGCCTGAAACTTCACATGTGTTTTAAGAGTCCAGCCCTGACAATGTCATGTGAATTTCGTTGATGGGCGTGGCCAAATGGCTTGGCCACACCCTTTAAACATCAGCCCCTGCGGCACGTTTCACCGACATGCATGAAAATTGGTACACATATGTATCACATCCAGACGCACAAAAAACCCTCTTGGACCCATTGGCTACACCCAACAGGAAGTCAGCCATTTTGAATTTGACGCCAGATTGGGCGATTTGCACTCCTCATACTTTTTCTATCTCCTCCTACATGATTCATCGGATCGGCTTCAAATTTGGCGTGCATCAACTAGACCACTTGATGATCAAAAGTTATCATACGATTTTCCCTATGTTAAACGCTTTGGCTGTCAGGTGGCGGCGAAGTTTGATGTCTCGCCATAAAACACGAAATTAGTATAACTTTGGCATACATTGTCCATTCTTCACCAAACTTCACATGTTTGTTAACAGTCCAGACCTGAATGTATAGTATGACTTTCATCAATAAGCGTGGCCGTATGGCTTGGCCACGCCCCTTAAAGTGCAGCGTCCCCCATAACAACTTTCACCGACGTGCACGAAAATCAGTATGCACATGTATCGTGTCCAGACGCACAAAAAAGCCTCTTGCACATATAGGCCACACCCGACAGGAAGTCGGCCATTTTGAAATTTACAGTCATTTTTGGCGTTTTCCACGTGTTGTATTTTAATGATCTCCTCCTCCAGAAATGAATCAATTAACTCCAAAACTGGTGTGTACCATCTACACAAGTGTGTGATCAAAACATATTAAGAGAATTGCTCAGCATGGAACGGTGTGGCTGTGACATGGCGTCGACACTTGATGTCGCACCATGAAACACGATATTGCTATAACATGGGATCTAATGGTCGAATCTGCTCCAAACTTCACATGTATGATAATAGTCCTGGCATGAACACACCCACATGACGCTCAGGAGTCAGAGTCATAGCGCCACCCAGTGGAGACGGGAAGTCGCAACGCATTGGTTCCTACACTGTCCGAAGGAGGCGAACATTCAGTGCCTCGTCTGCCGGTCGACCTCTGGCGAGACGGTGGCGGCCGCGCCAGGCCCCGAGTTGCTTGGGGTGCGAGGGCCCGTTCAACGCTGCTTGCAGCTTTAATTATTAGGGCCCGAGCACGAACCGTGCGAGAGCCCTATTGAAATCATAAAAATTATTCTTATTATTTTTCTTTTAAACCTTTGATCGCATTTTTGAGGGCCTGAACATGCCCAAAAAGTCAGGAGAATTTGCACACTCGTCACGTCTGGTGAAAATTTCGATATTTTATGGTCGTTACAAAGGGGCGTGGCAAAATGGCTCAATGGCGCCCCCTAACAGTTTTCAAAATCGAAGCCCCCTGCTTTAACTTTGCCCTAGGCGTATGAAATTTGGTACACATATGTATCATCCCGGGACGCACAAAAAAGCCTCTTGGAGCGACACCCTAAACCAAACAGGAAGTCGGCCATTTTGAATTGTTTTTTCAAAATAAGGTCATTTTTGGCCATTTCCACACGTTGTACTTGAGCGAACTCGTCCTACAGATTTTATCGGATTGACTTAAAAATTTACCTGTGCGTGCTCGACTACAGTGGGATCAATTTATTATTAAAAGATCTTCGTCACGTCGAAGGGCGCGGTCGCTGCGGAAGGGTCAATTTGGATATCTCACCAAAAAACACGAAATTATACTACAACTACTACAACTTTGGTGTAGATGATCCTATCTGCACCAAACTTCACATGATGGATAATAGTCCCGCCCTGAACACATCTACATCAAAAAATTCAGTAATTGTCATAGCGCCCCCTGCTGGCAACAGGAAATACCATGTTTTACACTTTGAGGTGCTGCTCTGACCACATTTACCATATTCAACTCAAATTTGGTCAGAAAGGCCTTAACATGTTGGTAATGCTCCATGATGAAGAATTTTGACTGTCGTCAAACGGCGTTCCATCCGGAGGGCGGCGAAGTCGACCCTTCGCCAAAATGCATAAAAATGGCCTTAACTTTGGTGTTTTTGATGATATCCACCTGAAACTTCATATGTGTGTCAACAGTCCAGCCCTGAATATGTGATATGAATTTCGTCAATGGGCGTGGCCATATGGCTTGGCCACGCCCATTCATATGAATTACTTCCATAGGACGTCTCACCGATATGCACAAAAATTGGTACACATCTCCATCACCCCCAGACAAACAAAAAAGTCTCTTGGACCTCTAGGCTAAATTCAACAGGAAGTCGGCCATTTTGAATGTCATGGTCATTTTTGGTGTCGCGCACGCATCGTATTTTAACGAACTCCTCCTACAGAATTCATCAGAACGGCTTCAAAATTACCGATTACCATCTAGAACACTTCCTGATCAAAAGTTATTAAAAGGTCTCGCAGAATCTAAAGGGCACGCCAGTTGTGGGAGGGTGAATTTTGACGTCTCGCCATGAAACAGGAAGTGGCAATAACTTCACTGTACTTGGTCAGATCTGTGTGAAACTTCACAGGTATATTGACAGTCCAACCCAGAACATATGTTATGAATTTCGTTAATATGCGTGGCTAAATGGATTGGCCACGCCCATTCACACAAATAACCACCATAGGACGTCTCACTGATATGCACGAAACTTGGTAGACACATGTATAACATCCACACGCACAAAAAAGCCTCTTGCACGGATAGGCCACACCCGACAGGAAGTCGGCCATTTTGAAATTTACAGTCATTTTTGGCGTTTTCCACGTGTTGTATTTTAATGATCTCCTCCTCCAGAAATGAATCAATTAACTCCAAAACTGGTGTGTACCATCTACACAAGTGTGTGATCAAAACATATTAAGAGAATTGCTCAGCATGGAACGGTGTGGCTGTGACATGGCTTCGACACTTGATGTCTCACCATGAAACACGATATTGCTATAACATGGGATCTAATGGTCGAATCTGCTCCAAACTTCACATGTATGATAATAGTCCTGGCATGAACACACCCACATGACGCTCAGGAGTCAGAGTCATAGCGCCACCCAGTGGAGACGGGAAGTCGCAACGCATTGGTTCCTACACTGTCCGAAGGAGGCGAACATTCAGCGCCTCGTCTGCCGGTCGACCTCTGGCGACACGGTGGCGGCCGCGCCAGGCCCCGAGTTGCGTGGGGTGCGAGGGCCCGTTCAACGCTGCTTGCAGCTTTAATTAGGGCCCGAGCACGTACCGTGCGAGAGCCCTATTGAAACCGAAGGAATTCTTATTCTTATTATTATTTTTTTTTTTATCCTATGATCGCATTTTTGAGGGCCTGAACGTACTCAAAAAGTCCCAGAATTTTGCACACTCGTCACGTCTGGTGAAAAATTCGATATTTTATGGTCATTACAAAGGGGCGTGACAAAATGGCTCAACGGCGCCCCCTAACAGTTTTCAAAATCAAAGCCCCCTGCTTTAACTTTGTCCGAAGCGTACGAATTTTGGTACACATATGTAGCACGCCGAGACGGACAAAAAAGCCTCTTGGGCCCATGCCCTAAACTCAACAGGAAGTCGGCCATTTTGAATTGAATGTGGAAGTTTCATGTATTTTTGGCCATTTGCAGGGGTCATAAATGAACGAACTCCTCCTAGAGATTTTGTCCGATCGCCTTCAAACTCGGTCTGTCCCACCAACATAAACTGAAGACGAAAAGTTATCAAAAGCTTGTGTTTTCGTCACACCGTGTGACCGTGCCGGGACCTCAAACTTCGTTACAAACAGGAAGTAGTATTATAACGCAGGAAGTAGTTTATTACTCCAACATACATGCTCCAATCTTCCCCAAACTTCACAGGATTGATGACAGTCCTGCTCTGAAGAGATCTACATGTCAATAATTTGTGATTAATATAGCGCCCCCTACTGGCAGTAGAAAATGTCATGTTTTACACTTTGAAGCACATCTCCTCCAAAGTTGAACACATCAACCTCATACTTGGTGAAATTATCCATAAGGCCTTGATGATGCTTTCTATGGAAAACTGTGAATTTTCGTCAAAGGGCGTGACCTTGGCGTGGCGGCCAACTTTGATGTTTCGCCATGATGACCAAAGTAGCTGTAACTTGACTCTACGTGGACATATCTTTCCAAAACTTCACACATATGATAACTGTCCAGCCCTGAAAACATCTATACAGAAATTTTGAATCAGCATCATAGCGCCACCTACTGGCGGCAGAAGGTTACTTTTTTCATTCTTTCATGTCCCTCTTCTACCAGGTTCCCCCGAACCACCTCAATTTTGCAAATACATACTCCCAAGACCTTGTTGATGGTCAAAGCAGAAGCCTTTGAGGTTTCGTCCAACGCTGTCACTGTGGCGCCACCTTATTCGCCATAAAACACGAGGTTGTTTTTGAGGGGCAAGGGACACTCGAAAACTCACGCAACTTGGCACACACATCAGACATCCCAAATTGTGTTGTCTGATGTGATTTTTGTGTTTTCATGTGCCAAGATGGCTCAACAGCGCCCCCTACTCATTTTCAACGTGTTTTGGGCTATAACTCCCAGACCATATGTCACACATTCAAAAACCTCATATCCACAGATTCCCTGAATAGTGCTGAATCACCTGGGCAGGGCCACTCCCATTTCTGCCTATCATGTTTTTCACAACATCGCAAAAACTGGACAACCTACTTTTTCGAACTCCTCCTTAGGGTTTTGTCCGTTCAGCGTGAAACTTGGCACGTACAGTCTTCGGCTGGACCTGATCTAAAGTTATCAAAGGAATTTTGATTGGTCATAATATGCTCAAATTATTAATGAATAAATTTTTCTAGCTAGCTATAAAAAGGCGAACGGTGGCATATTTCGGTCAAAATAAATGCTAACAACACCAAATCTGAGATCCTTGCTTGATATGTGCCTGTGAGAGAATGAACCAAATTTAGCTAATTTTGGCCACTAGGGGGCGCTGCAAATATGGGAAATTTATATCTGGTAAATGGCTGCACCGATATTTATGAAATTTGGTGAGTATTATGCTGGGCCTGTCCTGACGCCATATCTTGAAGGTAGTCACGACTGGTAAAAGTGGGCGTGGCTTATTACAAGATAAAAAACAAACATTTATTTCAGCCCAAGTATTATGCTGAGGGCTGTGAAATTCACAGGGTATATAGAGAATAGCATACAGACCAACCATAGCAAAAATTGTGCGTCTTCTCCACTAGGTGGCGCTATAAGAGATACAAACGCATTTTGGCCTGTAACTTCCACATTTTAAATCACATCTTCATAAATTTTATATCCACGTGTTCCCAAAATAGTGTCGGATCTTCTGACATAGGCCACGCCCACTCCCACTGCAAATTTCTCTTTGTAATTTACTATACATCAAAAACCTACTTTTTCTAACTCCTCCTAGCGTTTAATCTCCATCTTCACAAAACTTTGCACATGCAATCTCCAGACTGGCCTGACCAAAAGTTATCAAAAGAATTTTGCTACTCCAAAAATTAGGCTAGCTAAAAATAAACAGTTTTTTTCTGCTAGCTAAAAAACACATACCTTTGCATATTTTTGTCAAAGATATCAATGTCAAACTCAATTCACTTCTTTCAGACGTCATCCAGACGATCCTAGCCCAATTTGGCAGAAATTAGCCAATAGGGGGCGCTATAATCAGAGAAAAATCAAGTGACATAAAATTCATCGATTCGCATGAAATTTGGCGAGCATGATGTGGAGTCACTCCTGAGGCCAGCTGTAAAGCTTGGTGATGTTTGGTCACCGTGGCAACGCCTTATTCGCCATAAAACACGAAGTTGTTTTTGACGGGTAAGGGATGCTTGTAATGTCATGAAACTTGACACACATATGACAGGATCCAACATGCATTTTCTGATGTGATTTTTCGGCTCTGATATGCCAACATGGCTCAACAGCGCCCCCTACAAATTTTCTACGAAACAGCCCCCGAAGCTGGTTTGACCTACATCTATGAAACTTGGTACGCACATGCATCACTGAAAGACGTATAAAAAAGCCTCTTGCAGCCATGTGCCAAACCCAACAAGAAGTCGGCCAATTTGAATTTGCTTGTAACTGGTTTGCAACTTCACCATACATGTTCCAATCTTCCGCAAACTTCACAGGATTGATGACAATCCTGCCCTGAATACATCTATATGCCAATACTTGGTTATTAGTACAGCGCCACCTACTGGCAAAATTACATGTCTTCATATGATTTGAGGGATATGACGTCCTGCGTAAGGGATCTGCCGTGGACAGGAATGAAGGGCGGCATGAGCCGGCGTCCTGCCAGCACCCTCGAGTTGCGTGAAGGTGCGAGGGCCCGTTCAATGCTGCTTGCAGCTTTAATTATTTTTTTTTTTTTTTTTTTTTTCGCTTAATCGCATTTTTGGGGGCTTTAACATATTCAAAAACTCACCAAATTCGACGTGCACATTCGTCTAGGGGACATTTATGTGCACGCAAAATTTAAACGATGCCCATTGCAAAATGGCGAAATGGCGCCCCCTAGAAAATTTCAATCGGCTCCCACCGGCAGCCCGTTTGACCAAATTCCACGAAATTCGGGGAGGTCGTGTATCATCCCAAGACGCACGAAAATGCGCAGTTGGACTTTTTTCTAAAACCAACAGGAAGCCGGCTATTTTGATTTGAATATTCATTTTTTTACCGATTTTGGCGATTTCCAAGAATTCTCTCAGAGCTATCTCCTCCTAGACGGTTCATTGGATCGGCTTCAAATTTGCCGTGCTGCAACTAGACCACATGATGATCAAAAGTTATTAAAAGATCTTTCCCTCGTTAAACGGTTTGGCCGTCAGGTGGCGGCGAAGTTTGATGTCTCAAAAAAAAAAACCCCAAAAACCCAGAATTGCTATTACTTGGGCGTGAAAGGTCCAATCGGCACAAAACTTGCTGGGTATGATCGTAGTCCCGCCCTGAACACGTCTACATCAAAAAATTCCCCTGTTCTCAAAGCGCCCCCTGCTGGCGACAGGAAAAGTGATTTTTTACACTTTGAGGTGCAGCTCTGAGCACGTTCAGCATATCCAACTCAAATTTGGTCAGAAAGGCCTCAACACGTTGTTAATGCTACATGATGAAGATTGTGACGTATCGTCAAACGGCGTTGCGCCCAGAGGGCGGCGAAGTCGATGCTTCGCCAAAACGTAGGAAAGTGGCCTTAACTTCAGTGTCCTTGGGCATATCTGCCTGAAACTTCACATGTGTTTTAAGAGTCCAGCCCTGACAATGTCATGTGAATTTCGTTGATGGGCGTGGCCAAATGGCTTGGCCACACCCTTTAAACATCAGCCCCTGCGGCACGTTTCACCGACATGCATGAAAATTGGTACACATATGTATCACATCCAGACGCACAAAAAACCCTCTTGGACCCATTGGCTACACCCAACAGGAAGTCAGCCATTTTGAATTTGACGCCAGATTGGGCGATTTGCACTCCTCATACTTTTTCTATCTCCTCCTACATGATTCATCAGATCGGCTTCAAATTTGGCGTGCATCAACTAGACCACTTGATGATCAAAAGTTATCATACGATTTTCCCTATGTTAAACGCTTTGGCTGTCAGGTGGCGGCGAAGTTTGATGTCTCGCCATAAAACACGAAATTAGTATAACTTTGGCATACATTGTCCATTCTTCACCAAACTTCACATGTTTGTTAACAGTCCAGACCTGAATGTATAGTATGAGTTTCATCAATAAGCGTGGCCGTATGGCTTGGCCACGCCCCTTAAAGTGCAGCGTCCCCCATAACAACTTTCACCGACGTGCACGAAAATCAGTATGCACATGTATCGTGTCCAGACGCACAAAAAAGCCTCTTGCACATATAGGCCACACCCGACAGGAAGTCGGCCATTTTGAAATTTACAGTCATTTTTGGCGTTTTCCACGTGTTGTATTTTAATGATCTCCTCCTCCAGAAATGAATCAATTAACTCCAAAACTGGTGTGTACCATCTACACAAGTGTGTGATCAAAACATATTAAGAGAATTGCTCAGCATGGAACGGTGTGGCTGTGACATGGCGTCGACACTTGATGTCTCACCATGAAACACGATATTGCTATAACATGGGATCTAATGGTCGAATCTGCTCCAAACTTCACATGTATGATAATAGTCCTGGCATGAACACACCCACATGACGCTCAGGAGTCAGAGTCATAGCGCCACCCAGTGGAGACGGGAAGTCGCAACGCATTGGTTCTTACACTGTCCGAAGGAGGCGAACATTCAGCGCCTCGTCTGCCGGTCGACCTCTGGCGACACGGTGGCGGCCGCGCCAGGCTCCGAGTTGCGTGGGGTGCGAGGGCCCGTTCAACGCTGCTTGCAGCTTTAATTATTATTATTATTTTTTTTTTTTTTATCCTATGATCGCATTTTTGAGGGCCTGAACGTACTCAAAAAGTCCCAGAATTTTGCACACTCGTCACGTCTGGTGAAAAATTCGATATTTTATGGTCATTACAACGGGGCGTGACAAAATGGCTCAACGGCGCCCCCTAACAGTTTTCAAAATCAAAGCCCCCTGCTTTAACTTTGTCCGAAGCGTACGAATTTTGGTACACATATGTAGCACGCCGAGACGTACAAAAAAGCCTCTTGGGCCCATGCCCTAAACCCAACAGGAAGTCGGCCATTTTGAATTGAATGTGCAAGTTTCATGCATTTTTGGCCATTTGCAGGGGTCGTAAATGAACGATCTCCTCCTAGAGATTTTGTCCGATCGACTTCAAACTTGGTCTGTCCCACCTACATAAGTTGAAGACAAAAAGTTATCAAAAGCTTGAGTTTTCGTCACACCGTGTGGCCGTTGTGGGACCTCAAACTTCGCTACAAACAGGAAGTAGTATTATAACACAGGAAGTAGTTTATAACTCCAGCATACATTGTCCAATCTTCCCCAAACTTCACAGGATTGATGACAGTCCCGCTCTGAAGACATCTACATGTCAATAATTTGTCATTGATATAGCGCCCCCTACTGGTAGTATAAAATGTCATGTTTTACACTTTGAAGCACATCTCGTCCAAAGTTGAACACATCAACGTCAAACTTGGGGAAATTATCCAAAAGGCATTGATGATGCTTTCTATTGAATACTGTGAGTTTTCGTCAAAGGGCATGACCTTGGCGTGGTGGGGAACTTTGATGTTTCTCCATGATGACAAAAGTTGCTGTAACTTGACTCTACGTGGACATATCTTTCCAAAACTTCACACATATGATAACAGTCCAGCCCTGAAAACATCTACAGAGGAAATTTGAATCAGCGTCATAGCGCCACCTACTGGCGGCAGAAAGTTACTTTTTTCATTCTTTCATGTCCCTCTTCTACCAGGTTCACCCGACCCACCTTAATTTTGCGGATACATAGTCCCAAGACCTTGGTGATGATCAAACCAGAACCTTTTGAGGTTTCGTACAACGCTGTCACCGTGGCGCCACCTCATTCGCCATAAAACACGAGGTTCTTTTTGAGGGGCAAGGGATACTTGAAAACTCACAAAACTTGGCACACCCATCACAAGGCCCAAATTGTGTTGTCTGATATGCTTTTTGTGTTTTGATGTGCCAAGATGGCTCAACAGCGCCCCCTACCCATTTTCAACATGTTTTGGGTTATAACTCTCAGACCATATGTCCCACATTCAAAAACCTCATATCCACAGATTCCATGAATAGCGCTGAATCACCTGGGCTGGGCCACGCCCATTTCTGCCTATAATGTTTTTCGCAACATCGCGAAAACTGGAAAACCTACTTTTTTGAACTCCTCCTAGCGTTTAAGCTCCATCTTCACGACACTTTGCACATACAATCTCGAGACTTGTCTGACCAAAAGTTATCAAAAGAATTTTGCTACTCCAAAAATTGCGCTAGCTAAAAATAAACATTTTTTTACTGCTAGCTAAAAAAAACATCACGTTGCATATTTTTGTCAAAGTAAAAGCGATCAACATCAAACTAAATTTACTTGTTTCAGACGTCAACCAGAGGCTCTGTGCAAAATTTGGCGCAAATTGGCCGATAGGGGGCGCTATAAACAGATAAAAATCAAGTGACATGACAATTGATCGATTCGCACAAAATTTGGCGAGCGTGATGTGGAGTCACTCCTGAGACCACCTGTCAAGCTTAGTGATGTTTGGTCACCGTGGCAACGCCTTATTCGCTATAAAATACGGAGTTGTTTTTGAGGGATAAGGGATGCTTGTAAAGTCATGAAACTTGGCACACATATGACAGTATCCGATTTGTGTTGTCTGATGTGATTTCTCGGCTCTGATGTGCCAACATGGCTCAACACCGCCCCCTAGAAATTTTCAACGAAGCAGCCCCCGAAGCTGGTTTGACCTACATCTATGAAACTTGGTACGCACGTGCATCACTGAAAGACGTATAAAAAAGCCTGTTGCAGCCATGTGCCAAACCCAACAGGAAGTCCGCCATTTTGAATTTGCTTGTAACTGGTTCACAACTTCACCATACACGTTCCTATCTTCCCCAAACTTCACAGGATTGATGACAGTCCTGCCCTGAACACATCTATACGCCAATACTTGGTTATTAGTACGGCGCCACCTACTGGCAAAATTACATATCTTCGTATGATTTGAGGGATTTGACGTGTAACTCCTGCGTGAGGGTTCTGCCGTCGACAGGAATGAACGGCGGCGTGAGCCGGCGTCCTACCAGCGCCCTCGAGTTGCGTGAAGGTGCGAGGGCCCGTTCATCGCTGCTTGCAGCTTTAATTAGGGCCCGAGCACGTACCGTGCGAGGACCCTATTGAAATTGAAGGAATTATTATTATTATTATTACGACAAAAGTAAATCGCTTATTTGGAGGTTTTAACATGCTCAAAAACTCCTGAAATTTGGCGGTCGCATCAGTCGCGGTGTAAATTTACGTATTTTAGGGTTTGCGGCAATGGACGGGTCAAAATGGCTAGGCCACGCCCATTAAAGAGCAATCTCCTTATAAACAGCGCCCTCCTCATCAATTTTCACGGATCTGCACGAAAATCGGTACACATGTAGATCATGCCGAGCCGCACAAAAAAGTCTCTTGGAGCCATAGGCCACGCCCAACAGGAAGTTGGCTATTTTGAATTTAGCGGCCATTTTTGGCGTTTTACCACGTGTCATATTTTGACGAACTCCTCCTACACGATTAATCAAAACGGCTTCAAAATCGCCGTGTACCAACTAGATAAGTTTGTGAACAAAAGTTATTCAAAGATCCGCTACCCGTCGAACATGGAATCGGCTTTTTGGCGGCGAAGTTTGAAGTTTGAAGTTTGTCTCGCCATGAAAAACGAAATTGCTATAACTTTGGCATTAATCGTCCGATCTGCACCAAACTTCACATGATTCATAATATTCCCGCCCTGAACACGTCTACATGCAGAAATTTTGTAATTACCCTAGCGCCCCCTGCTGGCGACAGGAAAAGCGATGTTTTTAGACTTTGACGTGCAGCTCTGACCACGTTCACCATATGCAACTCAAATTTGGTCAGACAGACCTCAAGACGTTGGTAATGCTACATTATGAAGATTGTGACTAGGCGTCAAACGGTGTTCCGCCCAGAGGGCAGCGAAGTCGAAAATTCGCCAAAACGCGTTGAAAATGGCTTTAATGACATTAACTTCTATGTCCTTGGTCATATCTGCCTGAAACTTCACATGTGTGTTAACAGTCCAGGCTTGAACATGTGATATGAGTTTCGTTGATGGGCGTGGCCAAATGACTTGACCACGCCCTTTAAACATCAGCCCCTGCCGCACGTGTCACCGACATGCACGAAAATTGGTACACGCATGTATCACACCGAGACGCACAAAAAAGTCTCTTGGACCCACTGGCCATACCCAACAGGAAGTCGGCCATTTTGAATTTTGATGCTATTTTTGGCGTTTTCCACATGTTGTATTTTAACGAGCTCCTCCTACAGGATTAATCAGAATGACTTCAAAATCACTGTGTGTGATCTAGACAAGGTTGTGATCAAAAGTTATTAAAAGATTTTTCCACAGTTAAACGGTTTGGCCGTCAGGTGGCGGCGAAGTTTGATGTCTCGCCATAAAACACGAAATTAGTATAACTTTGGCATACATTGTCCATTCTTCACCAAACGTCACATGTTTGTTAACAGTCCAGACCTGAATGTATAGTATGAGTTTCATCAATAAGCGTGGCCGTATGGCTTGACCACGCCCCTTAAAGTGCAACGTCCCCCATAACAACTTTCACCGACGTGCACGAAAATCAGTATGCACATGTATCGTGTCCAGACGCACAAAAAAGCCTCTTGCACATATAGGCCACACCCGACAGGAAGTCGGCCATTTTGAAATGTACAGTCATTTTTGGCGTTTTCCACGTGTTGTATTTTAATGATCTCCTCCTCCAGAAATGAATCAATTAACTCCAAAACTGGTGTGTACCATCTACACAAGTGTGTGATCAAAACATATTAAGAGAATTGCTCAGCATGGAACGGTGTGGCTGTGACATGGCGTCGACACTTGATGTCTCACCATGAAACACGACTTTGCTATAACATGGAACTTCACATGTATGATAATAGTCCTGGCATGAACACACCCACATGACGCTCAGGAGTCAGAGTCATAGCGCCACCCAGTGGAGACGGGAAGTCGCAACGCATTGGTTCTTACACTGTCCGAAGGAGGCGAACATTCAGCGACTCGTCTGCCGGTCGACCTCTGGCGACACGGTGGCGGCCGCGCCAGGCCCCGAGTTGCGTGGGGTGCGAGGGCCCGTTCAACGCTGCTTGCAGCTTTAATTATTATTATTAGGGCCCGAGCACGAACCGTGCGAGAGCCCTATTGAAATCATAAAAATTATTCTTATTATTTTTCTTTTAAACTTTTGATCGCATTTTTGAGGGCCTGAACATGCCCAAAAAGTCAGGAAAATTTGCACACTCGTCACGTCTGGTGAAAATTTCGATATTTTATGGTCGTTACAAAGGGGCGTGGCAAAATGGCTCAATGGCGCCCCCTAACAGTTTTCAAAATCGAAGCCCCCTGCTTTAACTTTGCCCTAGGCGTATGAAATTTGGTACACATATGTATCATCCCGGGACGCACAAAAAAGCCTCTTGGAGCGACACCCTAAACCAAACAGGAAGTCGGCCATTTTGAATTGTTTTTTCAAAATAAGGTCATTTTTGGCCATTTCCACACGTTGTACTTGAGCGAACTCGTCCTACAGATTTTATCGGATTGACTTAAAAATTTACCTGTGCGTGCTCGACTACAGTGGGATCAATTTATTATTAAAAGATCTTCGTCACGTCGAAGGGCGCGGTCGCTGCGGAAGGGTCAATTTGGATATCTCACCAAAAAACACGAAATTATACTACAACTACTACAACTTTGGTGTAGATGATCCTATCTGCACCAAACTTCACATGATGGATAATAGTCCCGCCCTGAACACATCTACATCAAAAAATTCAGTAATTGTCATAGCGCCCCCTGCTGGCAACAGGAAATACCATGTTTTACACTTTGAGGTGCTGCTCTGACCACATTTACCATATTCAACTCAAATTTGGTCAGAAAGGCCTCAACATGTTGGTAATGCTCCATGATGAAGAATTTTGACTGTCGTCAAACGGCGTTCCATCCGGAGGGCGGCGAAGTCGACCCTTCGCCAAAATGCATAAAAATGGCCTTAACTTTGGTGTTTTTGATGATATCCACCTGAAACTTCATATGTGTGTCAACAGTCCAGCCCTGAATATGTGATATGAATTTCGTCAATGGGCGTGGCCATATGGCTTGGCCACGCCCATTCATATGAATTACTTCCATAGGACGTCTCACCGATATGCACAAAAATTGGTACACATCTCCATCACCCCCAGACAAACAAAAAAGTCTCTTGGACCTCTAGGCTAAATTCATCAGGAAGTCGGCCATTTTGAATGTCATGGTCATTTTTGGTGTCGCGCACGCATCGTATTTTAACGAACTCCTCCTACAGAATTCATCAGAACGGCTTCAAAATTACCGATTACCATCTAGAACACTTCCTGATCAAAAGTTATTAAAAGGTCTCGCAGAATCTAAAGGGCACGCCAGTTGTGGGAGGTTGAATTTTGACGTCTCGCCATGAAACAGGAAGTGGCAATAACTTCACTGTACTTGGTCAGATCTGTGTGAAACTTCACAGGTATATTGACAGTCCAACCCAGAACATATGTTATGAATTTCGTTAATAGGCGTGGCTAAATGGATTGGCCACGCCCATTCACACAAATAACCACCATAGGACGTCTCACTGATATGCACGAAACTTGGTAGACACATGTATAACATCCACACGCACAAAAAAGCCTCTTGCACGGATAGGCCACACCCGACAGGAAGTCGGCCATTTTGAAATTTACAGTCATTTTTGGCGTTTTCCACGTGTTGTATTTTAATGATCTCCACCTCCAGAAATGAATCAATTAACTCCAAAACTGGTGTGTACCATCTACACAAGTGTGTGATCAAAACACATTAAGAGAATTGCTCAGCATGGAACGGTGTGGCTGTGACATGGCGTCGACACTTGATGTCTCACCATGAAACACGATATTGCTATAACATGGGATCTAATGGTCGAATCTGCTCCAAACTTCACATGTATGATAATAGTCCTGGCATGAACACACCCACATGACGCTCAGGAGTCAGAGTCATAGCGCCACCCAGTGGAGACGGGAAGTCGCAACGCATTGGTTCCTACACTGTCCGAAGGAGGCGAACATTCAGCGCCTCGTCTGCCGGTCGACCTCTGGCGACACGGTGGCGGCCGCGCCAGGCCCCGAGTTGCGTGGGGTGCGAGGGCCCGTTCAACGCTGCTTGCAGCTTTAATTATTTTTTTTTTTATCCTATGATTGCATTTTTGAGGGCCTGAACGTACTCAAAAAGTCCCAGAATTTTGCACACTCGTCACGTCTGGTGAAAAATTCGATATTTTATGGTCATTACAAAGGGGCGTGACAAAATGGCTCAACGGCGCCCCCTAACAGTTTTCAAAATCAAAGCCCCCTGCTTTAACTTTGTCCGAAGCGTACGAATTTTGGTACACATATGTAGCACGCCGAGACGGACAAAAAAGCCTCTTGGGCCCATGCCCTAAACTCAACAGGAAGTCGGCCATTTTGAATTGAATGTGGAAGTTTCATGTATTTTTGGCCATTTGCAGTGGTCATAAATGAACGAACTCCTCCTAGAGATTTTGTCCGATCGCCTTCAAACTCGGTCTGTCCCACCAACATAAACTGAAGACGAAAAGTTATCAAAAGCTTGTGTTTTCGTCACACCGTGTGACCGTGCCGGGACCTCAAACTTCGTTACAAACAGGAAGTAGTATTATAACGCAGGAAGTAGTTTATTACTCCAACATACATGCTCCAATCTTCCCCAAACTTCACAGGATTGATGACAGTCCTGCTCTGAAGAGATCTACATGTCAATAATTTGTGATTAATATAGCGCCCCCTACTGGCAGTAGAAAATGTCATGTTTTACACTTTGAAGCACATCTCCTCCAAAGTTGAACACATCAACCTCATACTTGGTGAAATTATCCATAAGGCCTTGATGATGCTTTCTATGGAAAACTGTGAATTTTCGTCAAAGGGCGTGACCTTGGCGTGGCGGCCAACTTTGATGTTTCGCCATGATGACCAAAGTAGCTGTAACTTGACTCTACGTGGACATATCTTTCCAAAACTTCACACATATGATAACTGTCCAGCCCTGAAAACATCTATACAGAAATTTTGAATCAGCATCATAGCGCCACCTACTGGCGGCAGAAGGTTACTTTTTTCATTCTTTCATGTCCCTCTTCTACCAGGTTCCCCCGAACCACCTCAATTTTGCAAATACATACTCCCAAGACCTTGTTGATGGTCAAAGCAGAAGCCTTTGAGGTTTCGTCCAACGCTGTCACTGTGGCGCCACCTTATTCGCCATAAAACACGAGGTTGTTTTTGAGGGGCAAGGGACACTCGAAAACTCACGCAACTTGGCACACACATCAGACATCCCAAATTGTGTTGTCTGATGTGATTTTTGTGTTTTCATGTGCCAAGATGGCTCAACAGCGCCCCCTACTCATTTTCAACGTGTTTTGGGCTATAACTCCCAGACCATATGTCACACATTCAAAAACCTCATATCCACAGATTCCCTGAATAGTGCTGAATCACCTGGGCAGGGCCACTCCCATTTCTGCCTATCATGTTTTTCACAACATCGCAAAAACTGGACAACCTACTTTTTCGAACTCCTCCTTAGGGTTTTGTCCGTTCAGCGTGAAACTTGGCAAGTACAGTCTTCGGCTGGACCTGATCTAAAGTTATCAAAGGAATTTTGATTGGTCATAATATGCTCAAATTATTAATGAATAAATTTTTCTAGCTAGCTATAAAAAGGCGAACGGTGGCATATTTCGGTCAAAATAAATGCTAACAACACCAAATCTGAGATCCTTGCTTGATATGTGCCTGTGAGAGAATGAACCAAATTTAGCTAATTTTGGCCACTAGGGGGCGCTGCAAATATGGGAAATTTATATCTGGTAAATGGCTGCACCGATATTTATGAAATTTGGTGAGTATTATGCTGGGCCTGTCCTGACGCCATATCTTGAAGGTAGTCACGACTGGTAAAAGTGGGCGTGGCTTATTACAAGATAAAAAACAAACATTTATTTCAGCCCAAGTATTATGCTGAGGGCTGTGAAATTCACAGGGTATATAGAGAATAGCATATAGACCAACCATAGCAAAAATTGTGCGTCTTCTCCACTAGGTGGCGCTATAAGAGATACAAACGCATTTTGGCCTGTAACTTCCACATTTTAAATCACATCTTCATAAATTTTATATCCACGTGTTCCCTAAATAGTGTCGCATCTTCTGACATAGGCCACGCCCACTCCCACTGCAAATTTCTCTTTGTAATTTACTATACATCAAAAACCTACTTTTTCGAACTCCTCCTAGCGTTTAATCTCCATCTTCACAAAACTTTGCACATGCAATCTCCAGACTGGCCTGACCAAAAGTTATCAAAAGAATTTTGCTACTCCAAAAATTAGGCTAGCTAAAAATAAACAGTTTTTTTCTGCTAGCTAAAAAACACATACCTTTGCATATTTTTGTCAAAGTAAAAGATATCAATGTCAAACTCAATTCACTTCTTTCAGACGTCATCCAGACGATCCTAGCCCAATTTGGCAGAAATTAGCCAATAGGGGGCGCTATAATCAGAGAAAAATCAAGTGACATAAAATTCATCGATTCGCATGAAATTTGGCGAGCATGATGTGGAGTCACTCCTGAGGCCAGCTGTAAAGCTTGGTGATGTTTGGTCACCGTGGCAACGCCTTATTCGCCATAAAACACGAAGTTGTTTTTGACGGGTAAGGGATGCTTGTAATGTCATGAAACTTGACACACATATGACAGGATCCAATATCTGATGTGATTTTTCGGCTCTGATATGCCAACATGGCTCAACAGCGCCCCCTACAAATTTTCTACGAAACAGCCCCCGAAGCTGGTTTGACCTACATCTATGAAACTTGGTACGCACATGCATCACTGAAAGACGTATAAAAAAGCCTCTTGCAGCCATGTGCCAAACCCAACAGGAAGTCGGCCAATTTGAATTTGCTTGTAACTGGTTTGCAACTTCACCATACATGTTCCAATCTTCCGCAAACTTCACAGGATTGATGACAATCCTGCCCTGAATACATCTATATGCCAATACTTGGTTATTAGTACAGCGCCACCTACTGGCAAAATTACATGTCTTCATATGATTTGAGGGATATGACGTCCTGCGTAAGGGATCTGCCGTGGACAGGAATGAAGGGCGGCATGAGCCGGCGTCCTGCCAGCACCCTCGAGTTGCGTGAAGGTGCGAGGGCCCGTTCAATGCTGCTTGCAGCTTTAATTAGGGCCCGAGCACATACCGTGCGAGAGCCCTATTGAAACCGAAGGAATTCTTATTCTTATTATTAGGGCCCGAGCACGTACCGTGCGAGAGCCCTATTGAAACCGAAGGAATTCTTATTAGGGCCCGAGCACGTACCGTGCGAGAGCCCTATTGAAACCGAAGGAATTCTTATTCTTATTATTATTTATTTTTTTTTTTTTTTTATCCTATGATCGCATTTTTGAGGGCCTGAACGTACTCAAAAAGTCCCAGAATTTTGCACACTCGTCACGTCTGGTGAAAAATTCGATATTTTATGGTCATTACAAAGGGGCGTGACAAAATGGCTCAACGGCGCCCCCTAACAGTTTTCAAAATCAAAGCCCCCTGCTTTAACTTTGTCCGAAGCGTACGAATTTTGGTACACATATGTAGCACGCCGAGACGGACAAAAAAGCCTCTTGGGCCCATGCCCTAAACTCAACAGGAAGTCAGCCATTTTGAATTGAATGTGGAAGTTTCATGTATTTTTGGCCATTTGCAGTGGTCATAAATGAACGAACTCCTCCTAGAGATTTTGTCCGATCGCCTTCAAACTCGGTCTGTCCCACCAACATAAACTGAAGACGAAAAGTTATCAAAAGCTTGTGTTTTCGTCACACCGTGTGACCGTGCCGGGACCTCAAACTTCGTTACAAACAGGAAGTAGTATTATAACGCAGGAAGTAGTTTATTACTCCAACATACATGCTCCAATCTTCCCCAAACTTCACAGGATTGATGACAGTCCTGCTCTGAAGAGATCTACATGTCAATAATTTGTGATTAATATAGCGCCCCCTACTGGCAGTAGAAAATGTCATGTTTTACACTTTGAAGCACATCTCCTCCAAAGTTGAACACATCAACCTCATACTTGGTGAAATTATCCATAAGGCCTTGATGATGCTTTCTATGGAAAACTGTGAATTTTCGTCAAAGGGCGTGACCTTGGCGTGGCGGCCAACTTTGATGTTTCGCCATGATGACCAAAGTAGCTGTAACTTGACTCTACGTGGACATATCTTTCCAAAACTTCACACATATGATAACTGTCCAGCCCTGAAAACATCTATACAGAAATTTTGAATCAGCATCATAGCGCCACCTACTGGCGGCAGAAGGTTACTTTTTTCATTCTTTCATGTCCCTCTTCTACCAGGTTCCCCCGAACCACCTCAATTTTGCAAATACATACTCCCAAGACCTTGTTGATGGTCAAAGCAGAAGCCTTTGAGGTTTCGTCCAACGCTGTCACTGTGGCGCCACCTTATTCGCCATAAAACACGAGGTTGTTTTTGAGGGGCAAGGGACACTCGAAAACTCACGCAACTTGGCACACACATCAGACATCCCAAATTGTGTTGTCTGATGTGATTTTTGTGTTTTCATGTGCCAAGATGGCTCAACAGCGCCCCCTACTCATTTTCAACGTGTTTTGGGCTATAACTCCCAGACCATATGTCACACATTCAAAAACCTCATATCCACAGATTCCCTGAATAGTGCTGAATCACCTGGGCAGGGCCACTCCCATTTCTGCCTATCATGTTTTTCACAACATCGCAAAAACTGGACAACCTACTTTTTCGAACTCCTCCTTAGGGTTTTGTCCGTTCAGCGTGAAACTTGGCAAGTACAGTCTTCGGCTGGACCTGATCTAAAGTTATCAAAGGAATTTTGATTGGTCATAATATGCTCAAATTATTAATGAATAAATTTTTCTAGCTAGCTATAAAAAGGCGAACGGTGGCATATTTCGGTCAAAATAAATGCTAACAACACCAAATCTGAGATCCTTGCTTGATATGTGCCTGTGAGAGAATGAACCAAATTTAGCTAATTTTGGCCACTAGGGGGCGCTGCAAATATGGGAAATTTATATCTGGTAAATGGCTGCACCGATATTTATGAAATTTGGTGAGTATTATGCTGGGCCTGTCCTGACGCCATATCTTGAAGGTAGTCACGACTGGTAAAAGTGGGCGTGGCTTATTACAAGATAAAAAACAAACATTTATTTCAGCCCAAGTATTATGCTGAGGGCTGTGAAATTCACAGGGTATATAGAGAATAGCATACAGACCAACCATAGCAAAAATTGTGCGTCTTCTCCACTAGGTGGCGCTATAAGAGATACAAACGCATTTTGGCCTGTAACTTCCACATTTTAAATCACATCTTCATAAATTGTATATCCACGTGTTCCCTAAATAGTGTCGCATCTTCTGACATAGGCCACGCCCACTCCCACTGCAAATTTCTCTTTGTAATTTACTATACATCAAAAACCTACTTTTTCGAACTCCTCCTAGCGTTTAATCTCCATCTTCACAAAACTTTGCACATGCAATCTCCAGACTGGCCTGACCAAAAGTTATCAAAAGAATTTTGCTACTCCAAAAATTAGGCTAGCTAAAAATAAACAGTTTTTTTCTGCTAGCTAAAAAACACATACCTTTGCATATTTTTGTCAAAGTAAAAGATATCAATGTCAAACTCAATTCACTTCTTTCAGACGTCATCCAGACGATCCTAGCCCAATTTGGCAGAAATTAGCCAATAGGGGGCGCTATAATCAGAGAAAAATCAAGTGACATAAAATTCATCGATTCGCATGAAATTTGGCGAGCATGATGTGGAGTCACTCCTGAGGCCAGCTGTAAAGCTTGGTGATGTTTGGTCACCGTGGCAACGCCTTATTCGCCATAAAACACGAAGTTGTTTTTGACGGGTAAGGGATGCTTGTAATGTCATGAAACTTGACACACATATGACAGGATCCAATATGCATTTTCTGATGTGATTTTTCGGCTCTGATATGCCAACATGGCTCAACAGCGCCCCCTACAAATTTTCTACGAAACAGCCCCCGAAGCTGGTTTGACCTACATCTATGAAACTTGGTACGCACATGCATCACTGAAAGACGTATAAAAAAGCCTCTTGCAGCCATGTGCCAAACCCAACAGGAAGTCGGCCAATTTGAATTTGCTTGTAACTGGTTTGCAACTTCACCATACATGTTCCAATCTTCCGCAAACTTCACAGGATTGATGACAATCCTGCCCTGAATACATCTATATGCCAATACTTGGTTATTAGTACAGCGCCACCTACTGGCAAAATTACATGTCTTCATATGATTTGAGGGATATGACGTCCTGCGTAAGGGATCTGCCGTGGACAGGAATGAAGGGCGGCATGAGCCGGCGTCCTGCCAGCACCCTCGAGTTGCGTGAAGGTGCGAGGGCCCGTTCAATGCTGCTTGCAGCTTTAATTAGGGCCCGAGCACGTACCGTGCGAGAGCCCTATTGAAACCGAAGGAATTCTTATTCTTATTATTATTTTTTTTTTTTTTTTATCCTATGATCGCATTTTTGAGGGCCTGAACGTACTCAAAAAGTCCCAGAATTTTGCACACTCGTCACGTCTGGTGAAAAATTCGATATTTTATGGTCATTACAAAGGGGCGTGACAAAATGGCTCAACGGCGCCCCCTAACAGTTTTCAAAATCAAAGCCCCCTGCTTTAACTTTGTCCGAAGCGTACGAATTTTGGTACACATATGTAGCACGCCGAGACGGACAAAAAAGCCTCTTGGGCCCATGCCCTAAACTCAACAGGAAGTCGGCCATTTTGAATTGAATGTGGAAGTTTCATGTATTTTTGGCCATTTGCAGGGGTCATAAATGAACGAACTCCTCCTAGAGATTTTGTCCGATCGCCTTCAAACTCGGTCTGTCCCACCAACATAAACTGAAGACGAAAAGTTATCAAAAGCTTGTGTTTTCGTCACACCGTGTGACCGTGCCGGGACCTCAAACTTCGTTACAAACAGGAAGTAGTATTATAACGCAGGAAGTAGTTTATTACTCCAACATACATGCTCCAATCTTCCCCAAACTTCACAGGATTGATGACAGTCCTGCTCTGAAGAGATCTACATGTCAATAATTTGTGATTAATATAGCGCCCCCTACTGGCAGTAGAAAATGTCATGTTTTACACTTTGAAGCACATCTCCTCCAAAGTTGAACACATCAACCTCATACTTGGTGAAATTATCCATAAGGCCTTGATGATGCTTTCTATGGAAAACTGTGAATTTTCGTCAAAGGGCGTGACCTTGGCGTGGCGGCCAACTTTGATGTTTCGCCATGATGACCAAAGTAGCTGTAACTTGACTCTACGTGGACATATCTTTCCAAAACTTCACACATATGATAACTGTCCAGCCCTGAAAACATCTATACAGAAATTTTGAATCAGCATCATAGCGCCACCTACTGGCGGCAGAAGGTTACTTTTTTCATTCTTTCATGTCCCTCTTCTACCAGGTTCCCCCGAACCACCTCAATTTTGCAAATACATACTCCCAAGACCTTGTTGATGGTCAAAGCAGAAGCCTTTGAGGTTTCGTCCAACGCTGTCACTGTGGCGCCACCTTATTCGCCATAAAACACGAGGTTGTTTTTGAGGGGCAAGGGACACTCGAAAACTCACGCAACTTGGCACACACATCAGACATCCCAAATTGTGTTGTCTGATGTGATTTTTGTGTTTTCATGTGCCAAGATGGCTCAACAGCGCCCCCTACTCATTTTCAACGTGTTTTGGGCTATAACTCCCAGACCATATGTCACACATTCAAAAACCTCATATCCACAGATTCCCTGAATAGTGCTGAATCACCTGGGCAGGGCCACTCCCATTTCTGCCTATCATGTTTTTCACAACATCGCAAAAACTGGACAACCTACTTTTTCGAACTCCTCCTTAGGGTTTTGTCCGTTCAGCGTGAAACTTGGCAAGTACAGTCTTCGGCTGGACCTGATCTAAAGTTATCAAAGGAATTTTGATTGGTCATAATATGCTCAAATTATTAATGAATAAATTTTTCTAGCTAGCTATAAAAAGGCGAACGGTGGCATATTTCGGTCAAAATAAATGCTAACAACACCAAATCTGAGATCCTTGCTTGATATGTGCCTGTGAGAGAATGAACCAAATTTAGCTAATTTTGGCCACTAGGGGGCGCTGCAAATATGGGAAATTTATATCTGGTAAATGGCTGCACCGATATTTATGAAATTTGGTGAGTATTATGCTGGGCCTGTCCTGACGCCATATCTTGAAGGTAGTCACGACTGGTAAAAGTGGGCGTGGCTTATTACAAGATAAAAAACAAACATTTATTTCAGCCCAAGTATTATGCTGAGGGCTGTGAAATTCACAGGGTATATAGAGAATAGCATACAGACCAACCATAGCAAAAATTGTGCGTCTTCTCCACTAGGTGGCGCTATAAGAGATACAAACGCATTTTGGCCTGTAACTTCCACATTTTAAATCACATCTTCATAAATTTTATATCCACGTGTTCCCTAAATAGTGTCGCATCTTCTGACATAGGTCACGCCCACTCCCACTGCAAATTTCTCTTTGTAATTTACTATACATCAAAAACCTACTTTTTCGAACTCCTCCTAGCGTTTAATCTCCATCTTCACAAAACTTTGCACATGCAATCTCCAGACTGGCCTGACCAAAAGTTATCAAAAGAATTTTGCTACTCCAAAAATTAGGCTAGCTAAAAATAAACAGTTTTTTTCTGCTAGCTAAAAAACACATACCTTTGCATATTTTTGTCAAAGTAAAAGATATCAATGTCAAACTCAATTCACTTCTTTCAGACGTCATCCAGACGATCCTAGCCCAATTTGGCAGAAATTAGCCAATAGGGGGCGCTATAATCAGAGAAAAATCAAGTGACATAAAATTCATCGATTCGCATGAAATTTGGCGAGCATGATGTGGAGTCACTCCTGAGGCCAGCTGTAAAGCTTGGTGATGTTTGGTCACCGTGGCAACGCCTTATTCGCCATAAAACACGAAGTTGTTTTTGACGGGTAAGGGATGCTTGTAATGTCATGAAACTTGACACACATATGACAGGATCCAATATGCATTTTCTGATGTGATTTTTCGGCTCTGATATGCCAACATGGCTCAACAGCGCCCCCTACAAATTTTCTACGAAACAGCCCCCGAAGCTGGTTTGACCTACATCTATGAAACTTGGTACGCACATGCATCACTGAAAGACGTATAAAAAAGCCTCTTGCAGCCATGTGCCAAACCCAACAGGAAGTCGGCCAATTTGAATTTGCTTGTAACTGGTTTGCAACTTCACCATACATGTTCCAATCTTCCGCAAACTTCACAGGATTGATGACAATCCTGCCCTGAATACATCTATATGCCAATACTTGGTTATTAGTACAGCGCCACCTACTGGCAAAATTACATGTCTTCATATGATTTGAGGGATATGACGTCCTGCGTAAGGGATCTGCCGTGGACAGGAATGAAGGGCGGCATGAGCCGGCGTCCTGCCAGCACCCTCGAGTTGCGTGAAGGTGCAAGGGCCCGTTCAATGCTGCTTGCAGCTTTAATTCTCCTTCTTATCCGAAATCAATCGCCTTTTTGGGGGGCGTAACATACTCAAAAACTCATGAAACTTCACGGACTTGTCAGAAGTGGTGAAAATTTACATATGGTAGGGGTTTCATGACAACCTGCACAGAAATGGCTCTATAGCGCCCCCTACTCATTTTCAACGAAGCAGCCCCCCAAGCTGGTTTAACCTACGTGTATGAAACTTGGTAGGCATGTGTAACACTCCAAGACGTACAAAAAAGCCTCTTGGAGCCATGCCCTAAACCCAACAGGAAGTCGGCCATTTTGAATTGCATGTGAAATTTTGATGGATTTTTGGTCATTTGCAGGGGTCGTACATGAATGAACTCCTCCTAGAGATTTTGTCCCATCGACTTCAAACTTGGTCTGTCCCACCTACATGCATTGAAGACAAAAAGTTATCAGAGGTTTTTGTAAACGGGACTTTGTTTGACCGTAGCGGGTCCTTAAACTTCGAAACAAACAGGAAGTAGTATTATAAAACAGGAAGTAGTTTATAACTCCAGCATACATAGTCCAATCTTCTCCAACCTTCACAGGATTGATGAAAGTCAAGCTCTGAAGAGATCAACATGTCAATAGTTTATGATTGATGTAGCGCCCCCTACTGGTAATAGAAAATGTCATGTTTTCTACCTTGAAGCACATCTCCTCCAAAGTTGACCACATCAACTTCAAACTTGGAGAAATTATCCATGAGACCATGATTATGCTTTAGTGTGAACACTGTGACCTCTCATCAAAGGGCGTGACCATAGCGTGGCGGCGAACTTTGATGTTTCGCCATGATGACAAAAGTTGCTGTAACTTGACTCTACGCGGATATATCTTTCCAAAACTGCACACATATGATAACAGTCCAGCCCTGAAAACATCTACAGAGAAATTTTGAATAAGCGTCATAGCGCCACCTACTGGCGGCAGAAAGTTACTTTTTTCATTCTTTCATGTCCCTCTTCTACCAGGTTCACCCGAACCACCTCAATGTTGCGGATACATAGTCCCAAGACCTTGGTGATGATCAAACCAGAATCTTTTGAGGGTTCATACAACGCTGTCACCGTGGCGTCGCCTCATTCGCCATAAAACACAAGGTTGTTTTTGAGGGGCAAGGGATACTTGAAAACTCACGAAACTTGGCACACCCATCACAAGGCCCAAATTGTGTTGTCTGATATGCTTTTTGTGTTTTTATGTGCCAAGATGCCTCAACAGCGCCCCCTACAATTTTTCAATGAAGCAGCCCCCGAAGCTGGTTTCACCTACATGTATGAAACTTGGTAGGCATATGTAACACTCCAAGACGTACAAAAAAGCCTTTTGGAGTTATGCTCCAAACCCAACCGGAAGTCCGCCATTTTGAATTTACTTCTGCCACTTTTCTGCATTTTGGGCGATTTCCAGGAGACGTAAATGAACGAACTTGTCATAGAGTTTTTATCCAATCCACTTCAAACTCGGTCTGTCCCACCCCAAGACTGTGAAGACGAAAAGTTATCAAAAGTTTGAGGTTTTCGTCAAACGCTGTCTCCGTGGCCCCGCCTTCTTCGCCATAAAACACCAACTTGTAACTACTCCCAAAGATTTTATCCTATCAACTTCTTACTTGGTCTGTCCCACCTCCAGCCAGACATTGAAGGAGAAAACGTATCAAAAGCTGGACTTGTTGTCACACCATGTGACCGTGGCAGGGCCTCAAACTTCGGGGTCTCGCCACAAAACAGGAAGTAGTGTATAACTACAGCATACATGGTCCAATGTTCCCCAAACTTCCAAGGATTGATGACAGTGCTGCTCTGAAGACATCTACATGTCAATAATTTGTGATAAATATAGTGCCCCCTACTGGTAACAGAAAATGACATGTTTTATATTTTGAAGTATACCTCCCACAACCTGGCCAGATCCACCTCAAACGTGGTCAGTCTATCCATCACATGTAGAAGATGCTTCATTGTCAACAATGTGAGTTTTCGCCAAAGGGCGTGGCCATGACGTGGCGGCGAACTTTGATGTTTCGCCATGATAACAAAAGTTGTGTAACTTGATTCTATGTGGATATATCTTGCCAAAACTTCATACAGATGAAAACAGTCCAGCCCTGAAAACATCAACAGCAAAATTTTTCATCACCGTCATAGCGCCACCTACTGGCGGGAGAAAGATACTGCTTTCATTCTTTCATGTCTCTCTTCTACCAGGTTAATATCAACCACCAGTTTTTGCTGATGCATTGTCCCAAGACCATGATCATGATCAAACCACAAGCATTTGAGTATTCATCAAACGCTATATCCATGCCAACGCCTTATTCGCCATCGAACACAAAGTTGTTTTTGAGGGGTAAGGGATGCTTGTAAAGTCATGAAACTTGGCACACATATGGTAGGGTCCGATTGGTGTTGTGTGATGTGATTTTTGTGCTTTGATGTGCCAACATAGCTCAACAGCGCCCCCTACAAATTTACAATGAAGCAGCCCCCGAAGCTGGTTTGACCTACATCTATGAAACTTGGTAGGCACATACATCACTGAAAGACGTACAAAAAAGCCTCAAGCAGCCATGAGCCAAACCCGATAGAAAGTCCGGCATTTTGAATGTGCTTGTAACTGCTTCTCAACTTCACCATACACGTTCCAATCGTCCCCAAACTTCACAGGATTGATGACAGTCCTGCCCTGAACACATCAATACGCCAATACTTTGTTGTTAGTACGGCGCCACCTACTGGCAACATTACATGTCTTCGTATGATTTGAGGGATATGACGTGTCACTTCTGCGTGCGGAGTCTGCCTTCGACAGGAATGTACGACAGCATCAGCCGGCGTCCTACCAGGAACACTCGAGTTGCGTGAAGGTGCGAGGGCCCGTTCAATGCTGCTTGCAGCTTTAATTAATTGTTGTTATTGTCCTTTTGTACGTTGACCTTGAGTGTCCTGAAAGGCGCCTATAAATAAAATGTATTATTATTATTATTATTATTAGTTGGATGGGATGGTTCCCCTCTGGGGGTCTTTCATGATCAGGACTGTCCTGCCCTGTGTCAACCATTCTGGGTGGGACCTATCCCTTAGCAGCTGGTTCATCTGTGCTGCTAGGCATTCATGGAGTGAGGTTAGCTTCTTCAGCCAGTATGTATGGATCATATCAAGGCCCGGTGCTGTCCAGCTCTTCATCTTTGAGACTCTTTCCTGGATGTCTGCCATTGAGATAGTTACTGGTTCTTGTTCAGAGAGGTCGTTGTGGCCAGCTCTTAAGTCAACTAGCCATTGGGCATTGGTGTCGTCTGATGCTTCTCTTTCCCATATGCCTTTCCAGTATGTTTCCATCTCAGCTCTTGGTGGGTCTGGCCTGCTGTTATTTCCCTGTCACTTAGAGAACACCTTGGCTGGTTCAGTGGAGAACATCCTGTTTATTCTCTAGGCTTCTACTTCTTTGGTGTATCCCTTCAGCCGGGTGGCCAGAGCTGTTAGTCTTTGTTTGGCAGTTTCGAATGCCTCAGGAATGGAGAGCTTGTTGTATTTCCTTGGCACCCCTTTATTTACCATGTTACCACTGTGTAGTTTTGCTAGTTGGCTAACTTCTCTCCGTGTTGCCTTTATTTTGGCCTCCAACCGTCTCTTCCATGGAGGGTTGTGACATCTCCCCAGCTGACCTGGCATCCTGGCTCCCCTTTGCCATAGCATTGTTGTAGTATGTCAGTGACCTGGCCGTTTGGGAAGGTTGGGCCAAGTTTGGCAATAGGAACGGGTGTTTATGCCAGGAGTACAAAGGAAAAGGAAGACAAAGGTGGTGACGCCTGGAGCCGCAGTTCTAGGAATGAGCAGGAACGGTAGGAGAAAGTATGACGCACGCACACATACACATACACACACACACCC
Source organism: Cephalopholis sonnerati (assembly GCA_019142605.1). Taxonomy (NCBI): domain Eukaryota; kingdom Metazoa; phylum Chordata; class Actinopteri; order Perciformes; family Serranidae; genus Cephalopholis; species Cephalopholis sonnerati. Next base: position 2,946,875 of record JAGQAX010000019.1, read on the forward strand.
GCACACACACGTACACACACACATGTGCACACACCCATGAGTGAGCGAAGGCCGAGGATATAAGAACTGGAAGAATGATGTTTGAGTAGAGCTGTTTCTACCAATTCGGACATGTAGACCAGTGTGCTGTGATGTATGCTGATGTTCTGCGAATAAAGTATTCCCGTTGGCTGTGACTTTTCTCCGTGGTTCTCTGAGTCTCTTCATTTCAGTGTTTACTGAAGTTGAGCATTTTTCTTACAATCTCTAGTTGTGATAGTAGTTGGCAGTTATGGATGTTGGAACACTGTGCTACCAGATGTTTCTCAGTTAGTTTTAATTGTGGGTATCCATAGGTCCTGCATTCTATGCATATATCCCCTTGCTCTGGGATTGCTGGTATAGTAGCATTCCATCAATTCCGTATTCTCCACCCTTGTCCATGCATGTCTTGTTTCAGTAACCCATTTGCCATCAGATTGCCCTTGTTCCCTAGCAACTGAGGCGGACCTTGTTGACCCGTGCAACATCTGAGCCAGTATGACTCTATCTGTATTGTAATCACTCATATGTGAGGTAGGCAGGTATAGCATTAGGAATCTTTTTTTTTGGCTTAGGCTGTGTGTTTATTGTTTGATCAGCTGTTTTAATTTATTCATTTTCTTTCTAGTTATGAATTTGTCCATGAATACATATTGACATACTTGCCTGTGTGGTTGTATGAATGTGTATTACTATACAAATGACTAAAAATCTATTTTTAAAAAAATATTCCCATGCTATGGAGCACTGAGCACCAAACATCTCTTTAGTTGTGAATAGAGACACGACATTCATGTTTTTACTAAATACTATGAATGGTTTACAAAAAATGGTTTTCTTACTGAAGCATATCCTGTAACAAGTATTATCTAAACTGACTGGCTGTTTGATCTTGAAGATGTCTCACCAGTCATCCAGGAGGCTTCATCTCATCCTAACATCAATTTCAAACAACCCCTGTTTGCTGGTTTGCTTAGCTCATTTGGTTAACAACAGCAGCTTCGACTATAATAAATCCTGCTGCTATGCCAATATTGACATGCTGGAAGTCCCTGAACAGATAGAGGCGGTGTTTGCCAAAGCACTGAGACACTTATCTAAACTGTCTGCTGTGAGACCACAGTGGCAATAAGCCTTTAGCTATGAGGAGCTGTGCTGCAGCGAGAATTATGGCTGTGGCCCACAATTTATAGCCCCACCGTCAAAGACGCTTATATTTACTAGTAGAGATGTCAGTCAGGCTTCAGAGTATGGGACTCATTCTAAAGCCTATAAAACTGGAAGTGTTTGCTTAGTGACTCCACTCTGTTTATTGCTCCAATAATAAATCAATTATTTCTAACTGTTTCTCTAAATAATTCACAAGTTAATTAGTTCTCAGTTACTGTCATAACAATTACAATGAACAGATTACATCTTGCAAGTGGACATAAATTGTGCTTTTCCTTCTATACCAATACCAATAACAAACAGTACAGTACACGCACACACAGGCGCGCATACACACACACAGACACACACACATACAGAAATGATAATTCCTCACCTTGGCTTAGCCTTTGGTTGTTATGTTGCTCTTGCTGTTGCTGTTGCTGTTGTCTGCGGGCTAACTTCTTTATCTGGAAATAGATCAACACAGTAAAAGCTCGCTATGTGGCTGACAGGCATTTATGGAGGAGGCACTGACCAAACAGTTAAAAACAACTGACTGATGATACATTTAAAATATGTATCATTATTATCATGTATTGTTTAGTGACATCATTACAAAGTCAAAAGATGCACCTTAGATCATTACAATATACGTTTTATGGACAAGTGAATAAATACAAAGACAGTGGGAGGTGATAATTATCATGGAAAGGTGCATCTGTCAACCTGCAAAAAAAGAGAGAAAAAGGTGCTGAGACTAAAGTTATTTTAGGTGAAGTGGGGTTAAGGAAAACATTTTATTTTCTTCTGTTATTAGTATTACCAGTGCAGTGCCCGTAGGAAGTATGTATTTCTATAGAAAGGTGGAAGCTTAAGTAGATTTTTCATGTATGGCCAAATGAGGCTTTGTTCGATGGTTGGATGTACAAAGAGGTGTACATACTTTTACATAGTGTTAATAGAGAAACTGTACATTGGGTAAGACATGAATGTACATTGAGATATGGAGAGACACGCAACATCATTAGGTTTCCTAGCTTTCTGTAGGCCAACAATCTTGAAATGGTAGCTAGCAAGCACGTAACCCTGCACGCCTGAAAGGAAAAACAAAGGTTTCCGACCTAGCCATACTTTGGTGTGGGAAGTTTAGGCAATGTTTTAGTCAATCTAACCATGTTGTAGCCATGTCAGCAAACACCATGAGCAGATGAGAACAGCGTGGTAAAATTTAAGAAATACTACTTACCATGAGATTACTGAAACATGTCATGTTAATGCAAACTGCACCACTTCATCTATTCCTATATGGGGGAGGGACGAAAGGGAATGCCATAACCCCGGGTGTACACTGGATCGTGCGTGGTCCGGCCGTGGCACGGACTCCTCCGTGCTGTGCCGGGCGTCAATGTCCACTGGAAGCGTATCTATAGCGGCGTGCACGCGAGCGGTTGGAATTGACGGATCGCGAGATCATGATGTCACACGATAATGTGCAGAAACACTGGAGGTAAAAAGACATCGACAAACCAAGAAAAGCTTTCTCTACCTGCCGGGGGCCACAAACTTTGACGTCATGTTGTTGTAGCGATGTGAAATACGCTCCGGAGTTTTCATGGGTGTTTTTATTTTGAAAATTGACCGGATACTCTCGTCTTTTCTGCGCCTGACTTCCTGTTTGACTCATTTGGTCTGTGGAAATTGACGCTTCGTCGCGCAGCATCCGTCAAAAAATAGACCTGGCGCGTATTTTTAGCGGAGCGCCGTGCCGCTTCTGGTGGAGCAGTTTACATAGACTTGAATGGCCGCGATTAGCTCCAGCACCATACCTGTCAAGTTTTGGATTTGAAAATAAGGGAAATTTTCCGGCGCTCGCTGCGAGCCGTCCCACCACCCCAACCAAGCTCCAGTATCCCTTACATTTTAAGACAGGTGTACAAGATATCTAAAAACAACTTGTCAACCGCTTACTAACTACAATTAGGTGATCAGAATCTGATAGGCCGACCTTTGTTGACATTGAAATGCTGTGAACATTCCTACGTTATAATACAGCCTAAATGAAAACACAAAGGGTGTATGAAGCACATTTATTTATGGTTTATAAAACGGGTGCTTCCCATCCTTAAATGTGATTGGCTGAGCCACGTTCCATGCCGTTGTAAAATCAGTGTAACCCACTGGTAGACTGCAGCGTCTGTGTTGCTTGGCAACCATTCTGTCCACTCGATCTTGCTTGGTGGAAGAATGAATAGGTCTCAGTTTTATTGTTGCATTATTACCAATAAATTGTTGATTCTTTTTTGTGTGTGTTTATTTTATGGGCTATGGGCACTGAACGCCCCTCAGCCGTTGTAAAATCACTGTAACTCACGGCTTCTCGGGGCTTATTGCTTAAACATATTTTCAGTTCATAATGTGCCCATCCTGCTCCTCTGTAGGAAAGTAAATTCGCTGTCCCATTTTTCGAGATATTTACAGGACTTCTTTGTTTTTTTGGCAGGAATGCCTTCTCCTTCGTCACATACATCCATCTCTCTCTTTTGTTGTTCCGGGTTTGTTCCCGCTGTCGGCACTAACCTCGCGACAACCATAGACATATATACATAGACGCCGCATTGACTGTGGAGGGACGTGCCTAAAGCGCCGCCATCTTGGTACAGGGCTAACAGAGGCGGAAGTGCATGTACATCTATGGAGGTAAGAGGTACTCCACAATCTTAAAGTAGAATTATTCACTGAATTTTCGACCGATTTCCAAACGGTTTGATTTGTTAAAAACGTCACACATGTAGTTATGACACAAGATGCTTGGATGTTTTAAAAATGCCGGTTTTACTACCCAAATACAAATTCTTCTTAATATTTTCGGACCTAGCTTAACTGGAAAAGATGCCGGACGTTTGTGCTGCTTATGGTTGTTCAAATGAGCGGAACATACAAACCAGATCCCGTGGAATCACTTTTCACAGCTAAGGTGTACATAAGGAATAATATCGAGTGAGCAGGTTGTTAAATAGTGAAATAAACCCCGACAGGACGGATTGAATCTCTCCGCTCCGCGACCGGGTTCTTTCCATAATATAACCAGCTCACTTTACGTTATCCCACGTATTACACAGCTGCTTACTAGTGAAATAACTCATTTGAGACCTTATTTAGGTTAAAATGCAATGTTATGTCATCTATGAACTGCCCCTGGTCTGGAAAAAAACAGACCTTAGACTGCAGTGATTGACCAGTTAGAAGATTAATGATAGATATTGGATGTATTTAATATGTATATGTATTGTGTACTTAACGTGGAGGATGACAATTCTTTTTTTGTTGTAGACAATTCTTTACATCTCTGGCTACTTTTCTCACATTTTTAAGGTTTCCCAAAGACAGTAGTCTTAAGAGAGAATGGGAACTGGCAGTGAAACGGAAAAGTTTTGTGGCTACTGGGAGGTCCTTGCTCTGCAGTGAGCACTTTAAGGCAGATGATTTTGACAGGACAGGGCAGTTTGTCAAGCTTAGACATGGAGTCAAACCATCTGTCTTTAACTTCCCATCTCATTTACAAAAGGTATGTGTGCTATTTGGCTAAAGAATTCATTCATTCATTCATTTATGAATGCACCAAAATGCACCACTGAGCGCCACAGGAAATCATTCCTGCCTGTGGTCATCAAACTGTACAACTCCTCCCTCTGAGTTGCCCTTGGACTGTTTCACCACTGTCACCAACTCATAATAAATTATTACATATTTATTCTTAAATAATCCGTGCAATAACTGACTGTATTGTTCAGTCTGTATATAAGGTTCCTGTATATATTGTAAATTATGTTGTGTGGTCTCTACATATATATTTTGTAAATTATCTTCTTATATTTCTTATATTTTACTTCTTTTTGCACTATATCTTCTTTCTACACTTGTTTGCACTATATCTTCTTCTTTTTACACTTGTAAGGAGCAGCTGTAATGAAAACAATTTCCCCTGGGGATCAATAAAGTATTTCTGATTCTGATTCTGATTATGTCTATGATTCATATGTTTGTGTAAGCATTTTTATAACAACTTAATGCCACACATTTCTAAACATTTTTTTCTGTCTGCATGTTTAGGAATAAAGTACAGTACACTTTCTGATGCTTTAAACTTTTTAAAAATTTTGTATTATGTTTCTTACATTTTAGCAAGTACCATCAAGGACCACACAAGCTTCAAGGAAAGCTGAAGAGAGCCTGCCAGTGGCCTGCCAGCATTTCCATGAAGTTGACAACCACCATTCAAACCAACTGAGACTAGTAGTGTCTGTGTCTCTCAAAGTTAGGCTGCTCACATAGCAAAAATGGCTTCACTCAGGTACCAGAGTGGCAGCACAAGAAAGAAACTGTGCAAAACAGTTCTCTTTCAGGGGTTTTAGCTCCCATAGGTCTGATTAATGAAATGCATTTGTAAATATTGTAAATATTATATTAATATTTTTCTAGGGGGATTCTTTATGTTCTTGCTCTTAAATGTTCTGTTCTGCTACTTAACCCTCTGGAACCTATTAATAATAACGATAATAATAATAAAATTATAATGATAATAGCAATATTAATAATAATAGTGATAATAATAGCAATATTAATAATAATAGTGATAATAATACAATGATAATAATAGCAATATTAATAATAATTAAAGTGATAATAATAAAATGATAATATCAGTATTAATTATAAAAGTGATATAATAAAATGACAATGATAATATCAATTATAATAATATTGATAATAATAATAAAATGATCATGATAATAACAACATTAATTATAATAATGGTGATATAATAATAAAATGACAATGATAATAGCAATATTAATTATAATAATATTTATAATAATAAAATGATAATGATAATAGCAATATAATTATAATGGTAGTGATGATAATTATAATAATACAATGATAATAGCAATATTATTATTATTATTACTAATAATAATAATAATAACAATAATGATAATAATAATCAAATGCAATATATACCCTACAAGCAATTCTCTGAATAAAGACCTGAATACACCTGAACGTTTTCTGGGTTCCTTTTGTTCTATTTATGTCTGCCTGTCTGTCCTCCATGTCTGACGTTTGTAACAAACAACCCGCGTGAATATATGTTGACAATTGATCGATTTATGATCACTTTTATAGTGCAAACATGTCATTCCTCTATAGACGTAATGCACTGTAGGAGCCAGCGGCACTGTACCAAGATGGCCGCCGCGTAGGTACGTCGCTCCAATCGGCAGCAGCAGTCAATGCGGCGTCTACGTGTATATGTCTATGGCGACAACTGCCACCCAGGCTACTGCAGGTGGCAGCTCTCGCGAGGCTAGTGACAGAGTTCAGTTTGGAGAGGCAGAGGAATGTTTTTTTTTTTTATTATAATACGGGAGATTTACGGGAGAATACTAATACGGGAGGACGGCGGGAAAGAGGGGTGAAATACGGTAGTTTCCCGGCCAAAACGGGAGACTTGACAGCTATGTCCAACACCCACGCCGTGGCTGAATCGCCCACTTCACGGATCCAGTGGACATCCGGGGTAAGCGTGTGCAAAGTTTTGGGTGACCCAGAGCGGTATAGCGGTAGGTAATTTGATCTTGTATTCCGTGGCGTGTGGCTACAGCTGCGTCAGAGAGCGCGACAGGCTGACCGGTTACACGGAGGTGTATGGGATTTAAACTTTTAATGATAACGTTGCGAATATCAATCCGAAAAACTTCAAAATGACGGATGCACAACATCGTGCCATGCGCAAGCCATATCCGAAAGCTCAGGTCGATCTGACAAATAGTCAGAGAGATATGCGAGCCACAGACTGACAGACACACAGACCGACAGACACACAGACTGACAGACACACAGACTGACAGACAGAGATTCCTTGCTTTTATAGATAGATAGATGACAATGAAAAGTAAATCAAAGGCTTGGGAGGAGGTAACGGGTGCCATTAACTCCATGTCCTCTGTTGTAAGAACCATCCAAAAAGTCAAACAAAAATAGTCTGAGATGAAACTTGATGCAAAAATCGCACAAGTACACACAAAAGACCACAACAGCTACAGGAGGCTCCACCCAGTCACAGCTCTCTGCTGCAGTCGAGCTCTTTGCTTGCATCATCGAAGAGGCCTCTCTGTCAGTTTGCCCTAAGCCTCAGCATTGTTGTTAAATTAAACCACTATTAAAACAACTTAATACAGGCAGTCCAATGTAGGCAATATCCCAGCGTTAAGTTTAACAACAAGTAGCCTAACATAGTCTGCCATAAAACCATATCGTCTACCTCCAACTCTCTGACAGATTCGGGTTCACCAATCAACCGGTGTGAGTGGAGACAGATGCCAAATTGCTTTCCCACGTCAAACCAAAGCTCCATTTGTAATAATATTTACATCTCCCACGTAGCATCTCTCATAATTACACAAAAATGACATGCAGTTTGGGGCTACAGCGCGTAAAGAGGGCAGAGGAGGAGCGCGTTGGTTTGGTTATTTTATTGGTTTGGTATTATTTATTCAGAGAACAGCATTTTCCACTTTTGTATTAAGTCGATTTAATAACTCAAAACCTAATGTGCTAAATGCTAACTAATTAAACTAAATGTGTTACATTTCTAATGTCTTGTCATGTTTAACTTACATGTTTCAAAGGCATCTGCATATTGTGAAAATAACAGAGCACAATATGAAATAAAACTAATTTCTAATAATGACAAGCAACATTTATGTGCAATATTTTATTTACACAAGCACTATGAGCAGTCAGAAGCAGGTGTAGATTTTGTTAGTACCTGCAAAAAGATTGGAGCTACTAACACATTGGTAAATGTGGAAATGCACGTAAATTCCCTCTGCAAACAGTTTACACACAAATTTGTTCTGCTCACATTTCTTGAATATGATCCATTGAATTCACCAATGGGGAATAAAAGACAAGTCACAAATCAGTGCACATATCAAAGTACATACAATGTGTACACTTATAATGTAGTTCTGATTAATCACTGCCGTGGGAAAAGTCTTATAATGTAAAAATGTATCAAATAATAGACATATAAGTTGTCAGGTCAAAGTCTTAATTAACATCATGTGGTTATAATGATTTCCTAAGATAAATCCAGTGTGATTCTAATCTAAGTAGCAGATCATTAGTGTTATGGCCCTGACACACCAGCCCGACAGTCAGCTGTAGGTCAAAGTTGGGCCAACGGTGATCGTCTGCTGCCCTCGTCAGTCTTCCGTGTCACACACTGTTGACCCTCGTCTTTTCTAGTTGGCCTTTTTCAGCCGATTCGGTATGTTGAATCAGCGTCGGCACAGTGGAGCCCAGCAGTGAATGAAATCACTATTGGCAGTTCAGTTCAGCACACAAGAGGAGACACGAAGGTAAGGAGAGTATACACAGAGTTAAAGTGGAGAGAGAGTGAGGTCGAAACACAGTTGTTGTTAAAGGGAAAATTGTTTCTTTTTATCCATTGAGCATTGAGCAACGAGCATCAAGACGGTCTTCCTGTTTCCCTTTTTGAATGGAGATTACAGACTAGGTGCGGAACATACACGCTTGTTGGCCATCAGTTTGGTGTGTTTATGTGCAACATTTTGGCCAGGACACGGCAACAAGGGGCAAGGCAAATTCAGCAGAGTTGTACAGATGAGGATACTAAGCAGGTCTGAAGCATTTGACACAATTTGACCAGTAGGTAGCACTAGAAGATTTGCAAATTTGCTGTTGTTGCTGCAGTTTGCAACTGGATGCCATGGACTGTGTAAAATAATGGACATAGCTACCATGATGTCACCCATAGGTTTGTGGACTGCAGCTCTGAAGCCTCAAGTTTGGCATTGCCTCTGATTTTATCCTGTTTTTTGGAGCCAGAATTGGCTGTATTTGGACAAGAAGGTTGAGTTGTGGAGCAGTGAGGGGTGGACCTGACTCACAGACTGTCGTGATGCCTTACAGACAACCTATTACTTGAGTGGCGCTGCCCAAAAATATGCGTAACATATAAACAATAACTAACAATAAAATCATCCCCTGTACAGTTGCCATCAATGTTGAAATTAGCTATAGAGACCAGGCTGTAAAATGTTTATTCTTGCTGTAAAGTTGGACATTTTAAACTCTGCTTTGGAGCCAGCCTCTATTGACCTGCAGTGAACTGCAGTTTTTGGCACTTCCACACTGTCTTCATTTCTCAGCCTCAGAAGGCTTGCTGGCAGCTGCCACAGCTGGGAACAGCAGCAGCTAACAGCTTCCAGCTCTAACACGCATTTTCTTCAGATAATGCAAAAATTTTCTTTAAGAGATGTATGCTATTACTTTTCTTTTTTCTAATATGTATATATGTGATTTTATATAATCTTTTAAAGCTATATGATTTATAATGGAATGTCTATGGGAGTAATGTTTGAAAGCTAAAATCTCAACGACTGCAAGCGCTAAAGTATTAACACTTTATGGGTGACCCATGTGAAAATGCTTAACATAACCATGAGGAGGGACATTATGTGTTTACATTGTACATTTTGGCTAGTATCTCTTGAATTGTGAGGCATAGTAAAACAATATTTGCACAGTGTTTTCCTTGGATAATGGTGATTTGAGTGATATGGGCCAAGACCATTTACACCCATAAGTTTTGGGAAACCCATTTTTTGCTTGATTATGCACAAATTTAAGTGATCTTTGCCAAACTTGGGACATACAATATTTAGACAACCCCAAATAAAATTCATACATTCATTTTAATTATCACTTGCTGTTAGTCTGTAATTGCTTACCAAAGCTCTGAAGGCGTGGCCTTAATGGGCCATTACTCTTCAGTGCTCTACTAGATGACAACAACGAGTTGTTCATACATTGTACAAGTTTGCAAAAAATTATACAGTTCTACCCACAGGGGGCACTACAATAACAACAAAACTTGATATTTTTACAATTCAGTTGACTTTAATAAAATTACACTTGGTAAACAAGTTCTCCATGAACATGTGCATGACACATTTTACAGTTGACAAAATTGCCCCACTCTGTAGCCATTAGTAGAACACTGACATACTACTTATTAACTGACATAGCTCTTTAATGTAATATTGCATGGTAACCATATTCAGTTAAGTTGTACAGATGGAAATGTTAAACAAGTCTGTAGCATTTGATATTGATATTTTAACTGTAGATTTGAAAAGTACTGTTGTAGTAGCAGCTAGCAGCAGATTCAGCCATGGCAACTAACAACTTCAAACTCTCACTCACATTTTCTTTAGAAAATGTAAACACTAAGGTTCTCTTTGCTCTTTCTTATTAGGTGCTGCCAGTCACTTCTTGTTAAATCGATGTTCATATTCTTCTTCTTCTTCCTACCATAAAATCTGTCTACCCATACAAAATAAAATTAATTAAAAATAAATAAAAAATAAACCAAACTTTGCGCATAAGTCCAGTCCTACACCAAACTTCTTCAACAAAAATTTGGGGCTAATAGCCCTGATGGTGATACCACAGCAAGTATAAAAGTAAGTATAAAGTATAAAACTTTGCAAATATGAGTCAGACTTACATGCTACAATTTTGTAACTTTCACCACAATGTACCCCCAATGGAGCAGAAATGTTAAGATGCTTTTTAAGATGCTTTGACCTGGCAGGATTTACGAAGTCTACTACTACTACTATTAATGCTACCGCTCCCAGCTGGTTAAATTTAGCCAACACACGCATGTGGCTAGGTTTAGGCAACAAATGCACGTGGCTTGGTTTAGGAAAAAAGAATGGGATTTGGCTTTACAATCACATGGGAAGCAGAACCGGCCTCCCAAGTGAAAGTCGGTGGTTGTTGGACCCATCCACTCCCAACTCACCGCTGTGTAACAGCTGTAATGTTCCTTGCTGTACCAATAACATTTTCCATTGACTGACTAATTTTCTTATATTTTTGTCAGAAGGGCAGACAAGTTAAAACAGTCACCATTACAACATAAACCACCTTTATCAAACATGTTAGCACTGATTCTGATGTAGACTATGTAACGTGAGATAACAAGCAATGCAAAGCTTATAACTTAAAAATAGATTAATAACTAACTGACTGTTGGATATTCATACTTTAACAGGCTAGTTCTCCTAAATGCCACCAAGCCGAGCAAATAGCAGGTTTTAAATTCTTGATCCACTGAAGCTTAACTGATGTAAGACTGGTTGAGACAATTAAGCACTTTGGCAAAAAAACAAAAAAGAAAGTTGGACCCAATTTTCAAGTGATCTGGTTTTGGATGATGACATCAATGCTGCCTGTGCTGTCGTCGTATCATGTTAGGCAATGTTGGTGGACTTGACACCCCCCACACACACAAACCTACACTCTTAGCAGCCACTGTAGATGTGACTGCTCCCAACTCATACACATGGAAATGCTATCTTCCATCCACCATGAACTGAACACAACATTACAATGTGAGTATTGACAGTTTATTTTTGGTATACTGCTTTACTGACCTTTGCTCTCTGGTTCTGGAACCACACCTGGACCACACGCACACTGAGGCCTGTCTCTGTAGCCAGGGTCTCTCTCACCTGCAAATCACAGCACAGTCACTCATCAGACATTTTTACACACTAACATCATGTGTGTGCTGGTGTGGGGCAACTATTCCCAAATGTCAGATAGGCATTGTTTTCACTGAATACATTTTATTTTTGCCTAAAAAGGGACAATGATATATGACATGAATTGAAGTATCAGAATAAACTGTGTAATATGAATAATGATATCTCAGTGCATTTTTTTATCTAATGATCTGAGTGTTGTGGCGATTCTAAAATATTTGTGACAAAACATATATTAGTTTCCTTTTGCTTCTTATGGACTTGGCTAGGAAACCGGAGGGTCGCCAGCTGAAGTCCCCATCCAGAACAAATATGGTGTGTGGACTGGTAACTGGTAGCACTGTTTAGGAGCCCTTGAGCAAGGCACCAAGCCCCCAACTGCTCGGTGTGCCTGTCCATGGGCAGCCCCTCACTCTGACATCCCTCCTTTAAATGTGTGTATGGGTCCTGATTGTGCATATGTGTATATTTCAGGCCTGTGTGTATACGTGTTGAAAAAACAGAATTTCCCCTTGGGGATTAATGAAATATATCATTTTCTGCCTCCTCTTATATCAGTGTAACTTGTGTAGGAACTGGTGCCCCACATTGTTCTTTTGTTGCCTGTTGAAGTACACACAAGTACACTGCTGTGCTTTTTTTTGTGTGCTGCCTGTTAGCTACTTTTATTAAACAGTACAGCCTCATGCTGGGTTAACATTGGACGTGGCCCACTTCTTTCTGCACCCATGTTAACCAGTTGGGCTGTTCACATAAGACACGGCCGGTTTGTGATTGCAGTGATAGTTTGGGCATCTGGTTTATTTTCTCTGCAAGCCATGAGCCATGAGCAAACTATGCTATACCATACCATGTATATCAGTCCACATTTCTAACATACTGTATGTAACCCCAAGCAACGCTTTAGTGCAAACCTTCAGTAAAATTTCTCACTATGCTGACTCTTCTCTTCTGCTCTGCTCACCTTTCTGCAGGGTTTAGAGGAGACCTCAAAGGAGGCCTTAAAAGCTCTTCTCTGCTGGGTGGTGAGGATGGTGCGCGGTCGTTTGGGTCGGCGAGGGTCTTTGATGTCATTGCTGCCTCTCCCTGCTGCAGGGCACTTTTCTGACTTCGCATCCAGATCCTCATCCTCACTCTTATCTGTCACCAGACAGAAAACAATTTTAATGCAGACTGCTTGACTGCAGTTTTCTCTCTGACTGCACGTGAATTCTGCTTTCTGCGTTGCTGTCAAGGGACAATTCAACTGTAATGATGCAAATGAGAACCAGTCTTACACTTAGTGCATTAGGGTTAGGGTTATTAGTTGGATATGATTTCAAATTCACTGGGTTTGTAATGTCCTACATTAGAATCTCCAGTGTTACTGTAGTGTAAAATTATTGATGTATATGCTGAAAAATGCTAGTATTACTCACTCCACTTATTCATGTACTTATTCATTGGTTCACCCCCCTTATTCATGCTCCTATTCATTGGTATGTGCAGCAGTTGTAATTGTGACAAGCAGACACACACATAGTGAACATGGTCCAGTCACGCACAAACTGATGCTGCTGCTTCAACGTTCTAATCTCACACTATATTTCTCTCCCACACACACACACACACACACACACACACACACAGCACACACACATAGACACACACACACACACACACACACAGCACACACACCTAGACACACACACACACAGCACACACACATAGACACACACACACCCCAGTAGAATGCAGCAGAAACTGTGACAAGCTCTCACACATAGACACACACGCACCCTAGTAGAGTACGCACACACATGCCCAGAAGTTGACCCCAGTATTGTACACTTGCACATACGCACACACACACACACACACACGCTCACACATGCTACGGAAGTTGTACACCTGCATCTGACATCTTTCGGCACGTACGCCGTGGCCTTGACCAGAATGTGTGGTTGTGTTCTGATGTATTATGTGAGGGATTTCTGGCCTGTGGCCTGTCTTACGGCTATTGCAGGTGGCTTGCAGAATTAGCTGAGTCACCATTTGATGTTAGGTGGGAAACCAGTTTAAACCAGTTATATTTACTGTGAGCCAGGCCCGAACATAATGGAAGCACAGCTACATGCCCAAACATGGTCATATTTCCTGCTAATATATTTGATGTTGGGTAGTATATAAGGAGAACAACGGAGAGTGTATTCAGTCTTGCTCCGGGGCATGACTCATTGAGTTCTGTTGTGTTATAACCTATGGCACAATAAAACTCTTTTGCATCTGATCCAAGCGTCTCCAGTGACTGTTTGTGTGTTGCTGATTGACTGAAATTCACTGAACCTGAAGACAAGATTTTTTGAAGTACTTTGACACTTCATTACCTGTGTCTGAGTTGTCTGGACTGACGGTGCTGAGCAGGTCCCTCTCCCTCTCATAGTCAATCTTGCACAGCAGCTGACCTTCTTTCAGAACAAACTTGTCTCCTTTACACAGCTGGCGCTTGCAGACACAGCAGCAGAAGCAGCTGAGATGGTAAACACTCTCCAGAGCCCACATTACGAACTCTGTGGGTGCTATCTTCTCCAGACACTTAGTGCACTTTTTGGCAAACAACCTGAGGACAGAGGAAAGACAGGAGTGTTCACAATGAAGGAAGTATGGTGGGAGGAGTGTTCAACAACCCAACAGAAGTGACATGTCTTTACCAATATTTGGGAGGACAGAATTGCCCCTACTACTGAGTGAAGTCATAATTGCGATGTGCCCTCTCTGAGGCTGCTTCTCAAAGATGACCACATGAGGCACATTAGCATTAGTCTGAAAGGGAGGGGTTAATCTGAAGGCAAATCAGTCATTTATTTATTTCATTCATACATTTTCATTCATTTTCCATGACCGCTTATCTTGTTGGGGGTTGTACGCTGCTGCTCTACAATTGTCCATGTTTCCAGACTGGCTGCAGTGCGCATGTTAATGGCATCCCAGATGGTTTTGGTAAACCATGGATTTTGGTTGTGAAATGATTTAACTGTAGTTTGGGGTTCAGTTGTTTCTGTTGTCTGACACATTAAATCCACCACAGACTCAGTAAATTGATTGATGTTGTTGGTGTCACTGGGAGGATGCATCATTGTTTGTTTATATATCTAAACCTCAAGATGGCTGGATGGTCGCTCCTCCAAAACACAGGCAGTGCTGCTATGCAACCGCCACTGAACAGCATATGGCCGTAACCCAGGGTGTGTATTCCCTTTATGGCACAGGGTGAGCAGGAACAGGATAGCATCTCACATTTCCACATTTTTAACATATGTACCACGTTTGCAATTTGATGAGCATCTGTGCTATGTATTGAGATATTTAGACTTCTTTACAAAAATGAACTTAACTCACTTAATTCTGAATCGATTTTCATGAAATTTTGGCCTTGTTTGGTTGAACATGATATTGGTTATTAATTGGAATGAAATTCTAATCAGCTCCATGCCAAAACATTCACCTTCTGAATAGCCATATCTTCCTCTGGGACAGATGGGCTACAAACTTTGAAAAGTTTGTAATGTAGCAAGTGTAAATTACTTAGAATTTCAACTGTTGTGAGTTCTTCCAATAATGTAGATTTTCATATATATTATATTGTCAAAAAGCCACTTGTCGTCGCATCAATAATTAAACCACTTTGTTAATAAAACAAAATTAGACTATTTTTGTTCCCCAGAATTTCAGTTAAGAGAAGAATATCCAGTTCATCCATACACCCTGAGATACATATGGTAAGTCTACCTCTGTAGGCTGGACAGCTGCTGTTACACAAAATATGACATAAATATTGGTAGATGATCTGAAGTATCTTATTTTAATCTTCATTAATTCATTTTACAAGTGACACATACCATACATAATAATAATAATAATAATAATAACAACAATAATGATGATGATTGATGATGATGATGATAATAATAATTGTATTATTATTAGTAGTAGTAGTAATAATAATTTTATTATTATTATTATTATTTACAACAATAATAACAACTATCAAAATTAAGACAGAAATGTGAATAATTATAATAGCAGTATATGATAGTATATACGTTATATGTGCAGATGTCCCAGTTTTTTTTCCCCTGATCCTGATCAGAGTCATTTAATACTGAGTACCTGCTGAGACTGAGTCCTGATCCAAAACTTCTATTGTCCTAGATAAAACAGCTGCACAGTGCACGCTTTAAGTACTGCAAAGTTATTTAAATCAATCCAGTTATTACTAAATTTATCATTATTTCAATCTATAATTCCAGTTAATTATTTATTTATTTATTTATTTATTTATTTATTTATTACAAAGTATAAAATAACAAACCCTTGCTTTAATCTTTTTGGCCTTGTCACTGTCTCGATGGAATGTCTCCGTATTTGTGAATTCTGGCCCGAATGGAGTTTATGAAGACACTTCAGAGGAAAACCAAAGAGGACAAAATTGCAATAATCAATCCGATGTAACTAAAGAATGCGCAAGGATAGCAGTGCTCTGAGGTGTAATTGACGGGCAATGGTGATTAATATTTCGTAGATGAAAGTGAGCAGACAGAGTAACATTATTGATGTGGGCTTTAAAAGACAATGTACTATACAGGATGACACCCAGACTCTTAACCTTAGGGGACAGATGGACTTTGGAGATGTCAATGGTTACAGTGGCTTGGGTGGTCGGTAAAAAGTGGCTGGTATTTAGGAATGGGTCCATTGATTTGTAGAGCAAATGAAACATACACAGGCACAGTTACAGTTGACACTTTCTACTTATCCCTGTGGAGTATCGCGAGACTACCCCCTCTGCAATCAAATTTATGATCCGGCTGACAATTGTGAAGTAGAGGTCCCTTATTGGTCAGCAAGCAGACATTCAACAACCCGAAGGTGAGCCAGGGTTGTCGCTAGCCAACCTGGCTAGGTTAGATAGCACACTGTGGTCAACAGTCCGCCAGGACTTCCTTGATGAGAAGTGGAAGACCGATAGATCCTATTGGATTTGTGTCATCAAAGATGAGGTGCAGATGAAAATGACATGCAATATTCAGGTAAAGATGTAACACCGGTGGTAGCTCGGAGAAGTGGAAATGTAGTTGGAAAAGTTCAGCTGCCGTTTATTGAAGCATCAGGTGAACACAATCCATACAAGCAGCCTGTTAATCCACATTGTTGCCAGTAGTTTGCCAAACGAGGTCCCAGGAGTGGATCAGTGGAAGCTGGGGGAGGCAGGTGATCTGGCAGCCAGTCGCAAAATTGCTGAGTTGTTCACTCAAAAACACACATTTATCAGTCCAAGACACATGTGACAATCAAGTCATTTAACTAAAAGGACAGAAGAGGCAACGGCAGTGCCCCAAATCAATAAAAGATCCTGGGAGCAGTGGTAGCTAGATATGCCAGCGTACGCTCCCGGAAGCCCATAAAGGCTTCCATAAACCTTCTCCAGTCCACACTGAGTGGAGTCCTGCAGGGATCGGCTGTGAAGTCCAGTGGCCAGTGACTGCTTGCTTTGCTGCTGTTTAGCAGCTAACAAGCAGCTAACTGCTAATAGCCACCGCTGCAGCTAACAAACTCCACAAATCCTTTCAACAGCTCCACCATCCACAGTCAGACACAGACGGCTGATTATTTACTGCTGAATTACAGCTCACAACTTGCACCAATGGCTCATGCTGTTTTTAGCTTTCAGACACTGCATTTTCCAGCTGACCAGTTATCTATGGAATCAGTGTCAAGATATTCAAACAAAACTTCTTCAATATCAAACAAAAATAAGAATTTGAGAGAGAATAAAACTCACTGAAGCAAAAAAGATGTCATTTCAAAAGTAAAACTTGCAACTTGCAAACAAATTATTTGTGCAATTGAGTAAACTATTGGTCTTTAACTGTTCTGTTAATATATCGTTTTATTTTCAGTTCCCTCTGTTTCTTTCTCACTGATCAGATTTTTGCTCTCACTGCCAGCTTTGCAGTCACGCTGCCAGCTCTCTCGTTTGCGCTCCCTGAGTTTTTGTTTGCGATTCTGACACAAACCTCTCACGTGGGTGGGCTTTTTCAGGGGTGTGTCGCCATTGGCTAGTGAGTTTTTGAGTGACAGCTCAGTGCCCGGAAGTTGCTCAGTGCAGCATGCGCGAAAAACAACACGGATACCCCGGATGGTGTGCAAGATTAACTGGTGACTGAATTAACTGGTGATAGAGACAGATGTGTGGTAGGTGTGGCCTTTGAGAACCCGTTGTCAGCTAACCAGGAAATAAACATTGTGATCGCTTCGCGTCTCTGTTACATTCATTTAACGCTGTCGTTTGAATCATTATGATAGAAATAGTTTGCTGGACATCAATCACATGAATGGATCAACGTTTCCACCGATATCCTCCAAAGTGACGTTGAGCCACGGAGATATCAGGACGAGAGCTAGGAGAGCACGGTTCCCTGTGACATTCAGTGAACGCCTCACAATAATAAAACCTGAATGCATCCAAAATGTGAGCAGGCTGATATATATGTTGGAGTCAAACGATGTAAGTGTATATAATACTGACGTTAGTCCGTGCCTCTAATCATTCTCATGTCCTACACCGGTGCATATCTGTGCATCCAAATCACTTCAAAATGAGAGTTCACGGTCATGTGATGTTTATGAATGAGTTTTAATGAACTGTACAGATTATCGTTGTGTAGAGAGAAATTAAAGTCTGTAGCCTTTGATGTAATACACGATTTTTGATAGTATCCCAAGTTAATCTGAGCAGATCACATGTTACCACAGCGAGCTCCACATTAACATGTGCACACCTCTGACTATATGTAAGTCACAGGCTGTAGGACAGCACACACAGTTCTCACATCCACTTAATATGGGATTAATAATGATATATGACAGAGACTGATGACAGGAACATTTTGTAAACGACATACCGACATTAACAGTTTTGTAAACAGGCAGTAACAGAGACACCTGTGTTGCCCAGTCCATTGTTATTGCAATTCAATGCAAAGACACATAAACAGGTAAGAAATCCCACAAAGGTTTGAAATTAACTGATTGATAGATGTTTGTGTGAGGCTGTGGTTGTGATGCAGATCTCAGGACACTTACAGAGAGGACTATGATGATGAAGTATGTATCGATTACTGTTCAAAACACGGCAAGCGTCAGCACATCCTTTAGGCTATATAATGTCCTGTGGTCAGTCTAATATTTGTAACATTACTACTGTGGTGTAAAGTTGATCTGAGAACTTTATACATAGGCTAACGTTAAATCAAATCACCAACACTTTGTACATGGCATGCACTGTACAGTGTGTCATTACTGCACATGTAATGTATATGCTGTAGCTTCATCTCTACACAGCAAAACCAGACAAGAAGCCAGATGTGCTCAAGCTAAATGACTAAGCTTATTACTCAGAATTTATTTCAGCCCCTTCAAGCTCTCTGTGCATGTGAAAGGCTTTTTAATGTTATATTGGGCCCACAGGAGGCCTGCTTATATGGGTGATTCAGATAGAAAGAATCAGGACAGTTTCTCAACTGCTCCCCCTAACTACCAAATAAGGCAAGATGTGATCTTTGATCTTTAAAAAGGAGGTGGGAGCTATTAGACGAAGAAAATTTACTGAACCAATACATTCTGAATCTGGTCCACTTTTACAGATTCAAGATATCTGATTTATGTCCCCATTGATCTTTTTACCAAAGATGCCATCAAACAAGTTGATTAAAAAAACTGCTACATCAAACAACAATTAGGCGATACAATAATCGAATTTTTAAAATGACCATGAAAAAAATAGATTTTCAAAATGTCACTGGGTCAACATGTTGTAATCTTGGCAGAGCATCATGAATAAAAAAAGGCCTTCTCCTGTTCCATCCAAATTCAATTTTCTTCATTTGGCAACAGCACACCCTGTTTCCTAGAGACAACCATATCACCTGACAAGAATGTGGGTACTGGATAATTCTGCAAAACCCTGTTCAGGGGCATTCAATGCCATCATTTAAAAATGATTTCCCTCTACATACTGGTAGGTTAGGGAAACACCGTGGCAAATAACCACAGGCAGGGTTAGGCAATTAAAACACTTGGTCTCCTGACTGGAGGTGGCCACACTGCTCACCCATTCACGAGGAGGGGGAGTTGCAGCCATTTTTAACTCTAGTCTATTAATCAGTGCTTAACCTAAACTAGATTATGAATCCTTTGAAAGCCTTGTCCTTAGTCTTTTACATCCGACCTGGAAAACCTCTCAGCCTCTTCTATTTGTTATAGTGTACCGTGCTCCTGGCCCGTATTCAGAATTCTTATCTGAATTCTCAGAGTTTTTATCCAGTTTAGTCCTGAAATCAGATAAAGTTATTATTGTAGGCGATTTCAATATTCATGTGCACGTTGATAATGACTCCCTCGCTACTGCGTTTATCACATTATTAGACTCCATTGGCTTCAGTCAAAGTGTACATAAGCCCACTCACCGTTTTAACCACACCCTCGATCTAGTTCTGGCGTATGGAATTGAGATTAATAACTTAATGGTCTTTCCAGAGAATCCCTCTCTATCAGAGCATTACTCAATAACTTTTGATTTCTGTCTACTTGACTACGCGCCACTCAGTAACAGTTACTATACTAGGTGTTTATCAGATAGTGCGGTAGTAAAATTTAAGGAAGTGATTCCATCGGCATTAAATTTAATACCCTGTGTAACTGAGGTTTCCCGTACTGACTTTAAAGTCCCCCAAATTGATTATCTCGTCGATAGCGCTGCAGGCTCGC
Source organism: Cephalopholis sonnerati (assembly GCA_019142605.1). Lineage (NCBI taxonomy): Eukaryota > Metazoa > Chordata > Actinopteri > Perciformes > Serranidae > Cephalopholis > Cephalopholis sonnerati. Next base: position 2,967,502 of record JAGQAX010000019.1, read on the forward strand.
TGCAAGCAACTCTTGACTCTGTAGCACCTCTTAAAAAGAAGTTTGCAAAGCAAAGAAAGTTTGCTCCCTGGTATAACTCCCAAACCAGAAAATTAAAGCAAATGTCGCGAAAATCTGAAAGGAATGGGCGATTAACCAAACTGGAAGATTCTCGCTTAATCTGGTTAGACAGTCTAAAAATATATAGGAGAGCCCTCCGCAATGCCAGAGCAAACTATTACTCATCATTAATAGAAGAAAATAAGAACAACCCCAGGTTTCTTTTCAGCACTGTAGCCAGGCTGACAGAGAGTCACAGTTCTATTGAGCTTTGTATTCCTTTAGCCCTTAGCAGTAATGATTTTATTAGCTTTTTTAATGACAAAATCGTAACTATTAGAGACAAAATTCATGACCTCCTGCCCTCTAACGGTACTAATCTGCCTTCAAACACAGCTATAAGTGCTGATACATATTTAGACTGCTTCTCCCTGATTTCTATTCAACAATTGACCTCAATGATTTTTTCAACCAAGTCATCAACGTGTCTCTTGGACCCCATCCCAACTAGGCTACTTAGGAAGTCTTACCTTTTACACTTACATACTAGACATGATCAATATATCTTTATTAACAGACTATGTACCACAGTCTTTTAAGGTAGCTGTAATTAAACCTCTGTCAAAAAGCCCACATTGGATCCAGAAGTGTTAGCCAACTACAGACCTATATCCAACCTTCCCTTTCTCTCAAAGATCCTTGAGAAAGTAGTCGCAGACCAGCTGTGTGACTTTCTCCATGATAATAATTTATTTGAGGAATTTCAGTCAGGATTTAGGGCCCATCATAGCACCGAGACAGCACTAGTTAAAATTACAAATGATCTCCTGATTGCTTCAGACCAAGGACTCGTCTCTGTACTTGTTTTACTAGATCTTAGTGCTGCATTTGACACAATTGACCATCAAATTCTGCTACAGAGACTGGAACATTCAGTTGGCCTTAAAGGCTCTGCACTAAGCTGGTTTAAATCGTACTTATCCGATCGTTTTTAGTTTGTTCACGTTCATAATGAATCATCTTCATGTACAAAAGTTTGTTTTGGAGTACCTCAAGGTTCAGTGCTCGGACCAATTCTATTCACACTATATATGCTTCCCTTAGGTAACATCATTAGAAATCACTCTATCAATTTCCATTGCTATGCGGATGATACACAGTTGTATTTATCGATAAAACCATAAGAAACGGATCAATTAACTAAACTTCAGAAATGCATTAAAGATATAAAAACCTGGATGAGCACCAATTTCCTGATGTTAAATTCAGACAAAACTGAAGTTATTGTTCTTGGCCCCAAACAGCTCAGAAACTCTTTATCTGATGATATAGTTTCTCTTGATGGCATTGCTCTGGGCTCTAGCACCACCGTAAGAACCCTCGGCATAATATTTGATCAAGATTTGTCTTTTAATTCCCATTTAAAACAAACGTCTCAGACTGCATTTTTTCATCTGTGTAATATTGCGAAAATTAGGCCTATCCTGTCACTAAAAGATGCTGAAAAATTGGTCCACGTGTTCGTTATGTCGAGGCTGGATTACTGTAATTCTCTACTATCAGGTAGCTTTAATAAGTGCCTGAAAACTCTCCAGCTAATCCAGAACACGGCGGCACGTGTACTGACAGGAACTAAGAAACGAGATCATATTTCTCCTGTTTTAGCTTCTGTGCACTGGCTCCCTGTAAAATCCAGATTTGAATTTAAAATCCCTCTCCTAACCTACAAAGCTCTAAATAATCAGGCTCTATCATATCTCAGAGAGCTCATAGTGTCCTATTATCCCACCAGAACACTGCGCTCTGAGAATGCAGGGTTACTCGTGGTCCCTAAAGTCTCCAAAAGTAGAACAGGAGCCAGAGCCTTCAGCTATCAGGCTCCTCTTTTGTGGAATCACCTTCCTGTTTCGGTCCGGGAGGCAGACACTGTCTCCACTTTTAAGACTAGACTTAAGACTTTCCTTTTTGATAAAGCTTATAGTTAGGGCTGGCTCAGGCTTGTCTTGGACCAGCCCCTAGTTAGGCTGACATAGGCCTAGTCTGCCGGGGGACCTCCTATAATACACCGAGCCCCTTCTCTCCTTCTCACTCTCTCTCTCCCTTGCTAGTATTCATGTCCTGTTACTGCATCTCCCTAACTCTGCTCTGCTGCATGTCACTAACTCAACGTGTTCTCCGGAGCCTTTGTGCTCCACTGTCTCGCAGGTTAACTCATACCGCAGCTGTGCCTGGATGGTGTGTCATGGTTGTGCTGCTGCCATGGTCCTGCCTGATGCCTCCCACTGCTGCTGTTACTATTAGTCATACCTGTACTATTATACACATATCATTATTGTCACATACATATATAATCATATTATTAATACAATATCTGTTTCTCCTTATGTCTCATTGTGTCATATGGATTACTGTTAATTCATTATATTGATCTGTTCTGTACAACATCTATTGCTCGTCTGTCCGTCCTGGAAGAGGGATCCCTCCTTCAGTTGCTCTTCCTGAGGTTTCTACCATTTTTTTCCCCGTTAAAGGGGTTTTTTGGGGAGTTTTTCCTTATCCGCTGTGAGGGTCCTAAGGACAGAGGGATGTTGTATGCTGTAAAGCCCTCTGAGGCAAATTGTGATTTGTGATACTGGGCTTTATAAATAAAAATTGATTGATTGATTGATTGACTATCCCCACCTCTACACCCTTTTCCACTTCACTACATAAAGGGCATGCCACACACATTTGAAAAACACATTTTTGACATCTCCTCCTGAACAATAAGTCTAATTTGTACCAAATTTTCTGTGAATCAGTATTGGACCAATTAAATTATCAGAAGCTTGTTATGTATCTCATTGTGTTTGAAGATATTGACCAGTGAACTTTAAAAAGGGACATGGTTCAGTACATAAACAAACCTAAGTCCACAAGCGTTGAGCCAATCATCAAAACTTGCAAGAAATGTCTAAAGAGGTACCAGCAATATACTCTAAAAGTTTCATTTAAATCAACCAGTAAGGGGTGCCAAAAATGTAAAAACTGGACGTGGCACATCACAAATCAGACTATAAATCAAAAATTGTCTGTCCAATAATTAGAAAACTAGCATAATATGTTAAATAATAATGTTAAAACGCGCCACAACATTTTATAAAACACATTCTTGACAGGGCGGCACAGTGATATAGTGTTTAGCACTATTGCCTCACAGCAGTCCCAGGTTCAATCCCTGGAGGAAGCCCTTCTTTGCAGAGTTTGCTCTTCCTGTGTTAGCGTGGGTTTTCTCCAGGCACTCCGGCTTCCTCCCACAGTCCAAAGACATGCAGGTTGGGGATAGGTTGATTGGTGACTCTAAATTGGCCGTAGGTGTGAATGTGAGTGTGAATGGTTGTCTGTCTCTATGTGTCAGCCCCGCGATAGTCTGGCAACCTGTCCAGGGTGTACTCTGCCTCTCACCCAATGACGGTTGGGATAGGCCCCAGTCCTCCGGCAACCCCCAACAAGATAAGCGGTCATGGAAAATGAATGAAAATGTATGAATGAAATAATAAATGACTTATTTGCCTTCAGATTAACCCTCCCGCGGTTACCAAAATAGATGCATGGATGGACTTTTTAGACATCCTCTTAATCATGGGTGTGATTCCTACCACATTTTCTTTGGATCATTATTGTACCTGGCTTATCAAAGTTCATCAAAAGCTTGTTGATCTCTCTTGTGTTTTGTGGATATTGATGAATAAACTTTAAAAGAGGTGTAGCTTAGCACATAAATAGTCCTAACTTCATGACTGCCGGGCCAATCATCACACTTGTAGGATATGTCCACATCGGTACCTTCAACATAACCTGAAAGTTTCTTTTCAGGACCCTACAAATGTTAAAATTGGCATGGCATAACACAAATCATATAACAAATCAGAATTTTTTTGTCTAATCATTCAAAAAAATTGCAGGATATATATGCCTTTTGCAACATTGACCCTTCACTAAGCCCCACTCCTTTGTGATGGTCCATCAAGCTGTTGGAACAAGCCTGGAGTCCATGAACACAGCCTGGGCCTGACTCCTCACTTGGCCAACCTCCTAGTCAGGGCCAGGCAATATATAGCACCTGCTGGCCTTTGTTCTACCTCTTCCTGCCTCATTCCCTGTCCCTGCTGTGGCTGCTTCAGTTTGTTTGCACCAGGTATGTGTCAAAAGCATCTTTTTGTGTACAATGTTACCTGAATTGCAATTCCACCTTTGTTTTAGCAAGTATAATGTGTTGGCTGGCCAGGTACCATTTGACTTCCCTCCTGCCCTCCTGTATGCATTAGAGCCCACGCTTGAGGTGGTGAGTAGGCTTCCTCATCAGAGTCTAAGGGTCTGTCCCAATACTCACACTTCCCCTCAAAATTGGCCCTAGCCCTTGTTTTTGTGCGTTCCTGTAAAGGGCTAGGGTGTCCCAAACTTCAAGATGAGTAAGGGAAGTGCTTTTCAGCCCTTAAAATCCCCACTTAATTTAAAGGGCCGTGCAATGCACACTACGAACTGAGGCAAGTGTATTTACGTTGCACTAGTACGCTAGTAAAGGCTAAATGTTGTCCTGAAATGTTTTAATAGCAGGCGAGAGAGAATTTCTACTCCTTCTTTCATTGTGGTGTAGGAAAAATACCTGTAGGTTAATTTTGCACTCGTTTGGGCACCACCCTCTCTACGGAAAGTGACTGTAATCAAATGAATAGCTATGTAAATCAATCATTAATTTGTCGGTACACTTATCAATTATAAATCAGTCTCAATATCTAAGTTATGAGTTCTCTATACAGTGATCGTAGTTTCAGCTCAAGGACATACATGGACAACGACTTGGCGATAAATGAAAATTTATTTGATGAAAGGTTTAACAACTGCGGAAATTAATCTTAAATGGAGATGAGATGAAATTATGTAGGATCACAGGAAGTGTAAATGGGTGGAAGCAATAGAAAACATTTTGGCAGTTATTCAGTTTGGCGATAGTGAGAAGAGTGTGTAACTTTGGATAAATTGCAGACGCAAAACTATTTATCAAACGAAACCTAAATTAAGCCGAATAATTAAGTCTCCTATTCGACATCAACTCTTATCACAACACAGAGGCTGCATCAGGTGAGGGAAGGCTTGCCTGCTTTCTTTGCAGCGTTGACCCAATCGGACGTGTCTCAGGGGACCCCAGCCGTCACCTACCACTCGGCTTCACTTCACAGTCTCCCCGCGGGACGGTGCCAACGGGAACCAGTGATGGGCGACGGTCTGACGGCGAAGTCCTTCTGGTAGTCCTCAAACGTCCGTTATCTTAAGCTGCTGAAAGTCGTCTTAGTTTGGCAAAAGAGTCACTGCCTTGGGAATAATTCCGGCAGGTGGCTGGCCGCTGGACCTGATGGATCTTGGATGGAGTTGCAGGTCGAATAGAAGCTCCGTTATGGGACCGTAGCTACCCGCTCATGATAAAGTTGAAACAATCTCGTTGTCCGTACGAGATTATTACTAAAGTTATCATTAATGCAAGAAAATAAAATTAATGTGATTGGTGGGCTTCGTCACCTCAGGTGTGATATTACTGGAGGCCAAAGAAAAAGAAAAAAAGGGAAAACTCAGGACTGGCAAGCAATCCTGGTACACGGAGCTTAATGTTGTCAATCACACGGAGTGGGAAAAGTTACGCAGAGACCGAGATTAAGAGCGTAACGGGTAAAGCATAAAAAAAAAATCTTACAAAAAGAAAAGTCGGAAAAACAAAAAGAAAAACAACAAAACAAAAAAAGAAACAGGAGCTGGAGAAAAAGAAAAGAAGAAAAGAGAAGAGAAGAGAACTGCCGAGCTATTGAGTTTTATCTAGAATTGAGTGGGCATGTTTCACGCAAGGCTCTCAGTTTAAGCATGACTTGATTTTTCCAGATCATATACTCAAACATTTTACATGCGATAGCCACATACTCTTCCCATTATGGTCAAAAATCGGCTTCATACCATCACCTTTAGACATCATATATTCATTCTATGACATACATATATATCCTTGAATCAACAACAAAAGAACAAGAAGAAGAAGAAAGAAAAAGGGAAGAAAAAATGTTTTGTGCACGAACATTACCAATTAGTTTGCAGGTGCATTAACATTCTAAGTGGGATAGCATATACTAATAACACTGGTTGATTAATCAAGTTACTATTCTTCAACTCAAACTATGATAGCAATTCCTACGGGATTCTTGCTTAGTAGCTCTCCAATCTCGTTGTACTACTGTATAATGACAATAAAGGGCATTCTATTCTATTCTATTCTATTCTAACTATCGTCATAGGATAGCAGTATGACGCTACTATTAAATGAGGGGTTACAATGTTATAACATGAGTAACATATATACTTCATATTTAGGAGACATATTACTTTTAGTTAACTGCATAGCTTATTCTTTGCTTAGGAGTGTGTCTGGAGCTTTTGCCTCCCATAAAGGTGTGAAGTAACAGACAAAGGAAAAGAACTCAGAAGAGAGGAGAGAGGATGTGGGTGGTATTTGGTCCTGGAGACAACAGTCTGTGTGAATTGGTATCCCTGCAGCTTTGATCTCAGCAGGTCAGTGACCTGGAGCCACCGGAGCCACCTGGAGCCTGAAAGGTTGTGAAACTGACACCCAGACCTCTTGTCCATATATTTGCAGTTCCTGTTTAGAAGGTGAAAAGTTCACAAGGCTGTTCCTCCTACAGTGGTACAGACAGTCCTTATGTTGACCAGCTACGTGACACGCCTTGCTTGTTTTTGTTTACTTTACTTTGTATACTTTTCCTACAAGCCCCACATAGATTAGCCTACAAATTACTAGGCTATCATATCAAAATAGTTCTAACATGTGTTACATTATTTAACAATACAATCTTAATGAGTGGGTTGTCATTTTAGTGATACAAACAACAGCTGCGAATTTTTTTTTTCTTTCTACCTGAAACAAATTGACCAAGAGAAGAGGGTGGCGAAGGCATCTTCTATTTGCTGCATTTCTTCTCCCTTGATTTGTTAAACGAAGAAGGATGAAGATAGCCAACGAAATAGGCAATACAACCACTGGAGCCGGCATTTTCAAAATGAGTGTAAGAAGCCTATGTCGATGATATGCGTGACGTAGGTGAACATGTCTGTTACGCTAATTTGCTTGAAGTGGCATCCCAATTTGTAGGTAAAATTCCCTACCCCTCAACACTACCCCTTCGTCATTGAGGGGAATCTATCTGGCAAGTGCACTTGAAACCAAGGTGTAAGGTTAAGGGAAGAGAATTGGGATTGGCCTTTAGTATACAGTTTGGTGAGCTCGGCTAATTGTGGTTTCTCCTCTTTTAGGTTCTCCTGCCCTTTTACCACTGCTGCTTTGCCCATTTGTTTTGTCCATTGCTTTGCACTTTGCCTTTTTCAAGTTTCCCTGTTCAGCCTTGAGTTATTTAACATTTTTTTAGCCAGCTGGGATACATTTTTGTTTGTTTTCTTAATGATTCTCTGAGTTTTCATCTGAGACAGATTTGTGAGAAGCTAGGCACCCGTGGTGAGGTCCCTTTACTTTCACATGTGAGTAGTTGCACTGGGACACCATAGACTGCACCATTTTTTTGTTTGAGGTGCTGTTTGCTGTGCCCACTTGTGGTGAGAAGTAGTAGCACCCCTTGGCACTCTCCATGTAGTCCGCCTCTCGACAATTGGCCTCTGCTCATTTTCCTAGTTTCTTTAATTTTGCTTACATTGGGCTGAGTCTTTAACTTTTTTTTTTTTTTTTTAGAATTTATGTTAAGGCCTATTTTAGCATAAATTGTAATAGTAATTTTATCCACCGTCATTTTTGGGTTATTTCTCGTTTTGTAATAAATTAATAAATAAATTCCTTTTCAGCAGCTCCAGCCCCTGCTTTTTGCTTTGATTATTTTGCTGATTTTAAATACAATTTCTGGTTTAATTGTGACAACACGTCTCAGCCTTTTCATCAGTAATGTACCTGTGCCTTAGCATCTATATTTAAATAATTTTCAAGCTACCTTAAAGTATTTCCTGGGGTGAAACTCCCCAGGTGGCGTTGTCTGGCTACTCCTAAATTCTTCCCTTATTGACACCATCACTACACCATACCAACCCACTAAAACATACCTACCCCCTCGCCACATTTGGAAAAACAAAAGTGATTCCTGAGAGAAGCAGACAGAGGGGTCTACAATATGTGTTTGAAGGATACATCCAGGATGTCAAACTGACTCAGCAGCAAGGTTAGCAGGTCAAAAAGATAAAAATAGTTAAATGCTAATTACAGGCTACAGATCATAATGAATATAAAGGGAAACTTTACAGATTTTCAATCAGCTGTGCAAAGGGTCAATTTGGCCATTAATCAATGACCATTTGTAAAAACATCACCAGATTCTATGGATATTTTTAACTAAGCCATTCACATGTCTCCAAACATACCTGCAACTGATCAATAGGAAGTGAAAATGTTGCCAAAGAGGAGCATGACCCAGCACAAATTATGACATAAATAAATGAGCATTTATCCAGTTGCATAAAATCTGTTGATTATTTTTAATGCAGCTGTCAAAGGTCTTGATTCTAACCAGCTTTCAAGTTTTAAAGGTCCATGGTGGCTTGAACCCCGGAATCCCCGGCAGCTATATTTTTATTCATCTTCTTATCCAAACTATCATATTTCCCTGACCTTAACCAATTGTTTTAGTAGTCTTAATTTTATGGTAATCTTGAAAGACTAGTTCATACAGAGTGTTTTCTGCAGGCTAATGTTCTCATTCTGAATGGCTACCGTCAGAGGGTTGAGACGCAATTCATTGTTACAGTGTACACTTTTGTACAGTCTCTCCTTGAAGGCGTTCTTGGTTCTTTCTTCAGTTGTGAACACAAAAGGTGTCAGAAGTAGTTGTGCAGTTCTCTTAACACTCACAAAAAAGGAGACCTTGAGAGAGACACCATTCACAAGTCACTGGAGGTTACAAATGTTGTCAGATGCAGTCAATCATTACCTGTCCAGCAGAAGAAATAATATCAGAGCTGTTAATCTTGCAGGTGCTGTGTACTCTATCTCAGAAAAGAGAAGGACTGCCTAAATGAATATTTTTCATCATCATCTGAACTCACAGAGGGTGCTGTGTGTGGACTATGTCTCTAGCTTCAGTATGATGACCTTAAGTTGAAGAGCAACCAAGCTGAAGACCAGAGCCAAGACTGGCACTCAGGAAAAAGCCACGGTCACAGCTAGCACAGGGCTCTATAGACACATTCTTCTTCCTGACAGGTTAGAGTGAAAGTGAGAAAACTTCCCAGAAACAGACAGGAGTTCTTTTTCTTTTTTAGTCAAATGCTAATGTCAGTGTGCTTAAGTGCTCTCTGTGACAAGACTGACATGTTGATATTAGATATAGGCCCCGTTTCCAACAAACACTTTTGGTATGGTACCTTTAGAACCAAAAGTAACCCCTCAGACATGGTACCTAGACCCTAACATTTCCAGTGCACACAGTACTCTTAAATGTGAGTGGGGTTGTTGTCACTCACTGCTTCGCCCAGCACTCACTGTATTTCCTGGTTCTTCAAAAGTGCCACAGGGGGAAGTCTGCACCTTGTTTTTCATCCACAGAACAAGGTTGCATACTGACATTTTCTGAACAAAATAGAACAGGCTGCAGTGAAAGTCTCTCTCCATGGGATATTTAGAAATAGTGTGTTTGTGCATTTAGTCCTACTCAGGCTAGCTCAAGGGTTTAGTGTTGCCGAAGCCCACAGGAACAACACTCCACAGTGCTTTTTTTTCTCCAAGTGAGGACGGGATATATGCCATACCACTCGAAATTAATATAATTTATATAAACGCTTGAAGATCCAGTCATTACTAAAAGTGTATGTCATATGAAAACTAATGGAATGGTCAAAGTTGTCACAGTGAAATTTAAGGTGTGCTGATGGAGTCATGCCGTCAACTCATGCATTAGGTAAAATTACTAGTTAATGTTCCAGCTTAATGAATTAAGTTTTTTTTTTTCTCCGACTACAGCTGCTGTGAGAGGCAGAAAAACATTATTTCAGTTTATAATTACTGTCTAGTAATAAAACTCTCCATGGTATGAACAGTGGTTACATGAGCTTCAAAACCAGCCACAACTTGGCCCTGAGCAAGAGTGACTGTCTGCTAATTGACCAATCAATGGACTGCAGTGTTCACAGCTTCCCCTTTTACTACTGGATTTGTGTGCAGAGGGGTAACCAAAAATGGGGATGGTACAGAACAGTTCCAGTGGTACCATCCAGAACTTTTTACAGTGGCAATGGAAAAAAAAGTGTACTGAGCTGAAGTGGACCGTACCGTACTGCTCGATGGAAGGGCTTATATTATATATTAGGGCTAATATCTGCTAATGCATAACACAACTGAGGCTGATTGGGATGTCAGAAGTTTTGGAGGTCTTCAAAATATTGGACGTTTTCACCTAATGATGGCTCAAGTAATAAAGTTAAGGATAACCAAAGTTAATATACAATCCATCCTGAGGGGCACATGAATTGTCAGGTTTCCATCCAAATGTAGGGAAAACCTTGTCCACATTTTTGGAAAATCATCAAAAGAAAATGCAAATCATTATGCATTTTCATGTAGTTGAAGTGTCAGATGACTAACTACATGAAAATGCATAATGATTTGCATTTTTTTGCAAAGAGATGTTACTGATGTTACTTTACAATTTTACTCTCTATGTAGAGTAATAAGTTACTTATTACGTACTTTTGCGTTACTTTGACCAAAATGACCACAGAAGATCTAATGTTGATTTTAAATGGATGAAGATCCTTTTTTTTACAGCAGCTAATCAAAGCACAGAAGCTCCAGTTTATTACTATTCATTTCAAATTCAGTGCTGCACAGGTCTGACCCATTCATGCATTCACATACAATGGTTACCACTTTGTATTAAAATCCCCTGCTTATATTATTAATAGCGTGATAATATAGAAGAAACAACCCAGACCTTTTTAAATAAATGAATAGCCTTTGACACAGGGAGGGTCAGGCAGAGGATCAAAGTCTGATAATTATGAGATATTGATAAATATTTGTGGGTCTATGATATGAAACACAATAAACAAATATGTAGGTTAGCACAACAAACAGTATGGCATGCGAGTCAGTCACTATGACAAACGCAAATTAAAACCCTGGAGCTTGAAGACCCACCTGTGAGTTCCCGGTGTGCCGGTCAGCTACGACAGCACTGGAGAGAAAGTTATGCATAAGAACGGAAATGTGTGCCAGCTTTTCTCTTCAGTTGTAGGGGATGTGAATGGAAACACATCCAGCATATACTAACATTACACGTTGTGCCAATTATCATAACAAGGAGAAAAACAAACCAGACGCCAGCTCCTAATCCCCACTACTTTCAGGCAGTCTTAGGAAGCAAAAGCAAAACAGGATACGTTGTAGACATTGCAGGTATATTAATGGAAATCCACTGAACATGATAATGCACAGTACGGCATGACCCAGATGTACCATTCACCAGCACCCCTCCATGTAGTCTGTTATGACATGACAAGACACAAAAACCTTTGGATGATATTCTTTCTGGTGGCGCATGGGTGGAGGTGGAGTGGTGTGGATCAGTGTGGATGAATGAAAAATAAAAAAAACTACGCAGTTTATTTTGGGTGGTAACATGTTATGTGACATTACACGTTATATTACTTTGTTAATGCTAAAACATAATATATTACTGTAACGCATTACTTTTGTAACACGTTACCCCCAGCACTGCTTGTAACTGCCCGTAAGGCCCAGACACACCAAGCAGATGGCTGGCCGTCTATCAATGTTGGGCCATGAGTGAGCTTCTGTCACCCTAGTCGGTGCAGTAGGTCCCACACCTTTGACCCTCGTCAGCCTCCATCTGCTTTTTTTTCCAGCCGATTCAGCACGTTAAATCAGCCACAGTGGAGTCCATCGGTGAATGAAGTTGCTCTTATTGACAGTTCAGCTTAGTGCACCAGAAGAGGAACAGAAGTGACAAATGTAAACATAAGGTATAGTCAGGCTATTTTTCTTTATCCATTTAGCTCTTAAGCAGAAATGTTTCTGATGGTTTGTGTCATTGTTCACTGTCAAATATGCACTGTTCTTTCAACACTGGATGGTGTTGTTAATGTGCTAACTGGCTAATAAGCATCAAGACAGCCTTTTGGTCTCCCTTTTTGAAGACACTTTCATTGACAAAATGTCATTCTCTTGACTGTAAATAAGTTTGGAAAAACAGAATGCTACTTTAAGTGTGTCTCAGTGGTGTGTGTGAACAGAGAGCAGCAGGCAGACTGACTGAGTGATGAATCTGGGAACAGGGTAAAAAGAGCAGGGTAGAGGGATGGGAGGAGGAAGGAGGTAGCTTTAAGGCAGGTACAGAAGGGCTCATTGTTTGGACAGCTGCACTCCTCCTCCTCCTCTCAGAGCGGGACTAGCCTCCTCTATTCAACAGCTCTTTCTCCCTGCTGTCTTTTTCACTCAGTACCTCTTTTTCAACCTCTCTGTCTCTTTGCCTGTTGTTCAGAAGCCAGCATTCACACAGTGACAGAACAGAGCAGTGGAGTAAAGAGTGTACAGGAGACAGACAGGTTGAAAGTCAGAGACAGACTGTGTCATCTGGAAATCGACAACTGTTTTAAAGCTCAAAACAACAAACGGTACTCAAAACAACTTAGAACTCTTAGCTTTGTCTTTATTCCGGTGGTATAAGGTAGTTATGACGGGCTCCAGTGCATGCTATTTTTACAGGCCCTAGTGCCAGATTTTGCCAGTAAATACATGGTCACATAGAATTTTTACATTGAACAGTATCAACATATCACCCAACAATCATCTTTGCATATCTGTACCAAGCAGGAAAATGAAGCTAATGGAGAAGTGCCAAAAACTGTAGTTCCACTAATGTCCACTTAAGGCTAGCTCCAGAAGCCTGTCAATCCCCATAGACCCCCGTTTACAACCTCGTACAAAAAGCGGCCTTGGTCTTGATAGCCCCATTTGTGATGACTGTGCAGGACATCACTTTTTATATATAGCTTTTATTTAGCCTTAAAGATACACACAAGTAAGAGCGGGCTGCTTTAAGTGACAGACTATAGTGTCCCCATCTCCTCAGTCAGATCCACTCCTCACTCCTCCACAGCCCCACCCTCTTGCCCAAATATATGTCTAGCTGTAAATTACAAGATAGTAATGGTCAAAATGCAGAACTCAAGGCTTCAAAACAGGAGTCCACAAACCAATGGGTGACATCATGGTAGCTACATCCATTATTGTTACAGCCATAAAAAAATAATAAAAAAAGATTTGTTTAATTTGTGCATATAGTTTTATAGTTGCTATAGTGTTTTTTACTTTTTTACTGAAAAAAAAGAAGAAAAAAAAACATAACAGAGATGACTTTGCCCAGCACAACCCTTTGCCCAAATTAGAATAGCAAATTATAATTCTGCTGTTGATTCTGTCCAACACATGTTGGCTCAACAGAACCTTGCAGCTTCAATAACCAGCTAGTGAGGCTTTAGATTTAAACAAACAGCCTCTGCTGAGGCTCTAGACTTTTAGTCTTGTTTGTTTTGAAATCTTGTTTGGTGCAGCTTTCAATGTGATTGAATGTTTGTTCCAACAGGGGATTCATGAAAAGTCCTTAGCGCTTCATTTCAGTGTGGACCTGGACCACCACTGATTGGGGCCACCTCTTTGTAGAGCCTCCTTGACCCTCTGGCCCTGCGCCCTGTGTGCTCACACTGCTCCTGCAGCTTAACAAGCATGGAGGTACAGGATTAAAGATGATAAGAGGAGTGGAGAAAGGATAAAGCACTAAAGTCAGACTGTGTGTGTGGTTCTTCACTATTCTTTTATTTGTTTTCCTTCCTCAGGGTACTGGGTGACCTAAAGCAGGAGGCTGGGTGGGTGGTGCATTCGGGTGGCAGCTTGTTGGAGTTTTAATTAGTAGACATAATCAAAAGGTGATTGTGAGGGAGGCAAGGGGAAATAAAAGAAGGATTCAGAGAGTGGGGCTTTGCTGTTTGCTTAGCCAAAGCTCAAGAAGTCAGAGTAAGGCCTTGGGATTCCCTGGGGACTTACTTTAACATGTTTATTAGCAGGAAAATAATCTCAGCAATCAATCAGATGCACTCAGGGATTCACCTTGTGGAGGTTCACTTACACTTAAAGGGTCTAAAGGAGGTGGTGGTGGTGGAAAAAAAGGAAGAAGGAGAAGTATTTGGTGAAGTAAAGGTGACGCTGGTGAACAGACAATAAAATAATTCTATGCTGTGGAAAATATACACTATGTTATGTGCATGGTCAAAAGTATGTAGACACCCAAAGTACTCTATGTCAAATCCTCACATTCCTGCTATATCTGACAGTTGAACATGTGTTTCAACACCTTTCTCCACTCTTTTTGGAAGACTTTTCAACAGATTTTTGGAGCAGGCTGCTCCCATTCAGCCACAAGAGCATGTCAGAAGTTGTTGATGGGTTCAGTCAAGTTCATCCACAGCAGATTGGGGTAACCCTGTTTTTATGAAGCTGCTTTGTGCACAGGGGACTGGAAGGATCAAGACAGAATGGTTTGATACCTCCGCACCAGTAATAGCCATGGCCACAGGCCCTATGTTTTCGGCTTTTCCGCCCATACATATGTATGTGTGTACATACATACATCTAGTGAACAGAATATCTCATGAACACCTTCAAGGGAATTGCTTCAGATTTGACACAAATGTCAACTTGGACTCACCAATGAACCGATTAGTTTTTGGTACTTATAGGTCAAAGGTCAAGGTCACTGTGACTTTGTCTGTCTCACTCTTGTGAACATTACATCTTAAGAATACCTTGAGGGTTTTGAACCGATTGGATTTTGGTGGTCAAAGGTCAAGGTCAGTATGACCTTGCATCTGTCTCATTCTCGTGAAGTTGATATCTCAAGAACACCCTAAGGGAATTTCTTTAAATTTCACACAAACGCCCACTTAGAATGAAGAATCAACCGATTAGAATTATGTAGTTAAAAGTCAAAGGTCAAGGTCAGTGTGACTTCACAAAATATGTTTTTGGCCATGACAAATGACAAATTCATATGCTTATTATGACAAAACGTCACGCAAATGTGTAATAGGATAAAATAATGAAGTGATGACATTAGGGCTGGGCGACATGGACAAAAATTCATGTCTTGGTATTTTCAGGCTGAATGGCAATACACGATATATATACCGGTATTTCCTTATAAGTGGGCTACATGTTCAGTTGCAAGCTGATCCACGGCTGAAGTCCCCTGTTATTTCTGCTGCATGTGTTTTTCCACGGCAGGGCAGGTAAAAGAAGTTTACCTGTTGGAGGTGAGCTATTTGCAGAGGTACAGTAAGAGCCTGTTGTCTGCAGCTCTTCATCAACATTTCACTGTGGCTGTTTCTGATTTTACTCTTCCTCTCTGCCATATTATTACACTTGTCGTAATTGAAGAAAAGCCGCCAATAAAGTTTTGCTAATTTGGTAATAAACATATTTTAATTCCTATAGTCTTTAAAATAAAAGTCCTCCATTATTTTGTTATGTAACAACTTTTATTGTGAAGCATCAAAATAAGGAAATGTTGAGTTTTCGAGTAGCAACTTCTTCTAATATGGCCTATGGCTGATTATAAACAGTAAAATATCTAAAGATATCTAAAGTAAAAACAGGATGCAGGAGAGAAAATAAACTCCAAACCACAGAGATTCAGTTAGAAGCTACAAAAGTACTGAGAGCTGAATACACAGACTTTTAAAAACACCTTTCTCTCTGATCTCCTGCAGACAGAGTTGAGTAGAGTCTCACAACACACACAACTTTTTTGAGGGGTAGACACAGGGGTTCGTTTGGGGTTCGGCTTTTGGACCTACTCCAAAGAAGGAGTAGGTGTGCAGCTTGACGTGGCACCCACATCTAAACTGATAACAGATACACTAATCGGTGCAGCATGGCTTGACTGGACACAGCTAAAAGTTACAGAAGAAAAGGCCCACAGTATTGTACATGTGCTACTGCGGTAACTTTATTCATCTCACAGACTGATTTAGCACAGCTTGTGCAACATAGAGACCGATGTCACACTGTAGACTAATTAATAGATACATTAAACAGAGGAGCAGCTCTATGTCACTTTTATTGTTGATGGAGAAACTCTGAGTGAGTGAGTGGGGCTGAGCTGTGTGGAGACTGTAAGAGAGGAGAGATGAACTCAACTCAACTCAACTCTATTTATAGAGCACTTTAAAAACAACAACAGCCGAAACAAAGTGCTGTGAATAAACATAAGATAAACAATTAAAAACAATAAAAACACTAAAACAAGAGCAGAGTCTCATGCTGAGTTGAAAGCCAAGGAATAAAAATGGGTTTTAAGACGAGTTTTAAAAATGGACAGTGAGGGGGCTTGTCTGATGCGCAAAAGTGGGTCGTTCCAAAGTTTGGGAGCAGCAACAGAAAAAGCTCTATCCCCTCTGAGCTTCCGCTTGGACCTCGGTACCTCCAAGAGCAGCTGATCAGCTGACCTGAGGCACCAAGCAGGAGTGTAGGGATGGAGCAGCTCAGAGAGGTAAGGCGGGGCAAGACCATTTAAAGATTCAAAAACAAATAAAAGAATCTTTTAAAATGAACTCTGAAGTGCACAGGCAGCCAGTGGAGGGAAGCCGAATGGGAGTTATGTGCTTCCTCTTATGTGCTCCAGTTAAGAGACCTGCAGCAGCATTTTGAACCAACTGGAGACGTGCGAGAGAGGACTGGCTGACTCCAAAATAAAGTGCGTTACAGTAATCAAGCCGAGACGTGATGAAGGCATGGATTACTGTTTCAAAGTGCTGTTGTGCAAGAAAGTGCTTAACCTTTGTCAGCTGCCTAAGATGAAACAAGCTGGACTTAACTACTGCACCAATTTGCCGATCCAATTTAAAATCACTGTCCATCTTAAAACCCAAGTTTGAAACTGTTGGCTTCACATAATATGCCAAGGGGCCCAAATCAACAAGGGGGGTTCACAAGAACCATTGGGACCAAACGCCATCACCTCTGTTTTCTTCTCATTAAAATTTAAAAAGTTTAGGGCCATCCAGGCTTTAATGTCTTCAAGACATAACAGAAGTGGTTTAAGCGAGAAAGCATCTTTATTCTTCAACGGCACATATATCTGACTATCGTCAGCATAACAATGGAAAGAAATACCATGCTTTCTAAGGATGGAACCCAGAGGCAGTAAACAAAGTGAGAAAAGCAGGGGCCCTAAAATTGAACCCTGTGGAACCCCATATGACAGAGCAGCAAAGCAGGACTCAGAACCACCAATGCTTACACACATAGTTCTGTCTGCCAGATAAGACCTAAACCACTCCAGAGCACTACCACAAATGCCCACTAGGTGCTGTAACATAGCCACTAACATATTGTGGTCCACAGTATCATAGGCTCACATAGTCGCCAGAGTCATTTGCCAGGAGGATGTCATTAAAAACTCTTGTGCTATGCAGTGTTTTAAAACCAGATTGAAAGACCTCCAGGATTTCATGCTCATCCACACAGAACTTTAAATGAGCATGAACAGCTTTCTCCAAGATTTTTGAAATAAAAGGCAACTTGGAGATGGGCCTGAAATTGGCCAGCACAGTGTGATCGAGGCCAGGTTTCTTTAGCAGGGGTTGCACTGCTGCATGTTTAAAACTTAGGGGGACAACACCAGAATACAGACTGCTGTTAATAATGGTATGCGTTATGTGATGTCACTTGACTCTATATTGATATAAACGGTATTGTCTAATCTATATCTTGCTTGAAAATATATTGATATATTGTGTATTGTCTGTCCCCTGACCACCTAAATTATTTAAATCTAAAGTTAGACAAAGAGGAGTTGTGCATAACAACCTAATAAAAATTAAAACCTTTTCTGTGACAGAAAGACAAAATTAAATGTGGACTGTTAAATATCAGATCACTATCTTCCAAAGCAGTGTTAGTAAACAAATTAATATCAGATAATCATATTGATTTACTCAGCTTCACTGAAACCTGGCTGTGTCAAGATGAATATGTCAGTCTAAATTAATCCACTCCTCCCAGTCATAATAATACCCACATTCCTCGAGGCAGCAGCTGAGGAGGGGAAGTTGCAGCTGTCATCATGACAATGAAATTTCTATCAAACAAACTGGCAGTTGTATGCATTTATTGAACAAAGATTATGGGAAAAACACACAGCTTTTACACTTAAGAAATCATTAGAACATATATCAGGGCAGAAACGTTCCTAAATTCTTCACTTTCTGTTGACATGAAAGATGAATGTCCGCCATTTTTTTGTACACGCAAAGTTTGTTGTCACACATCATACAGGGGTGCAAATAGCCCAGCTGAGAGGCCAAGGCTATTTGTACTGGGGTGCAAATAGTCACTCCATTACTTTTTTCAATCAGTATTGTGATGTCAAGAGGAATATTTATTTTATTGACATGTTAGATTTGTTTCCAGTGCGATATTATTGAGTTTATATAGTGACTTTTTTGTTGTAAACATGACTGTTGCTGCCATGGACTGTGTAAAACTATATCCTGTGTAATTGACCTATAAGGAAAACGTCAGGGGGAGAGGTGTGTGCATGTATATGTGTGGAGGAGAGGGAGATGCTGGTAGAGGGACAGTGTGTGCTGCGTCTGTGCATTGATGGCTCTTTTTTATCTGTTCCTGCGTAATGTTGAGGAGGGACATGTACATGGGGTGGCAGTAGCTCAGTCCATAGGGACTTGGCTTGGGAACCGGAGGGCCGCTGCTTCAAGTCCCCGCCCGGACCTGAATATGGAGTGTGGATTGGTAGTTGGAGAGGTGCAGAGGTGGAGAGGGCAGCCCTCTCACCCTGACATTTCGCCACTTAATGCATGTATAGGTTGTGTTTGTGCATGTGTGTGTATTTCGGGCCTGTTAGAAATGTGGCCCATCGATGTTATCTGGTTTTAAAAATTCAGCTCAGTTGAAATTGTAATTGAATAGCATATTGATTACCATAGCATGACATATAGGCTCCTCTTTTTTATCTGTTTCTCCGGACTTTCATCCATAGATACTTTTTTCTTCAGTGACCTGATTGGTCAAAGGTCAGGATGTTGACAGGCTGTGATCCAATACCCTGAAATTAACCTGTTCTGGAGCAAGTTAGCTGTTCAGTATAAGTTACCACAGTGATTTATCCCGGTAAAAAGAGAACCAGCTTCTTGGTAATAACAACAATATTGTTTATGTCAATAGATAAGTGGTCTTGACGGTCTGGATTTTACACGACAATATTCACAGTTTTCATGGAAAACCATTTTTATGTTTTTAACTGGTGGATGGACTCAAAGAATACACACATATTCATATTTCATGACCACTTGGGAATAGGGAAATGCACTGTCAGTCAGTGGGTCACAGCAGCAGTGTCACAGGTGTACCATCTTCTAATGCCTGGTTCACACTACACAACATTTTTGTCTGTTCAAACAGTCACTATGTCAGATTAAGCAATTGTGGAATCATAAATCGTGCTGTGACTTGACCAACAGACACGACAGACTACACAATGGCCCACACCAATCATCCCCGGTCGTCTTTCATGACGTGTGTGATGTCATCGGGTTAATCTTGTCCTATCTTTTATTACTATTACTTTTATTTCAGTCACTGTGTCTGTTCATGTCCCAGCTGAAATGTTACTGTAGTAACGTAAAAAAGCACCAGCAGGTGGCAGGAGCTACATTTAAAGTACTGCATGCAAACTACGCAAGTTACTGAATCCTCTACAACAAGTTTCTGCAAATATTTCACAATCAAAGCCCATTTAGAAAATTAAGGGATTCTCTCAACCGGAGTTATGAGGGCTTTTAATTCTATACAGCAACAGGAAGTGTTTATTTTAAAATGACGGCGCGATACACTAATTTTATCAAGGCAAGCGGGGCGGATTATAAAGTAAAAATCTAAAAATACAGAGGGAATAATAAATAACAACCCGTCTATAATGTAGTCTGTTTCAAATTAAGCTCGTAGCCTCTGCAGTTGTGGTAAGTAAAAGCACCGCCACTGGTTTTTAAATTTTATTCCTTTATATCCTCCATTATGAAGAAATAACATAGTTTGCTAGCTTGATGCTAATGGCAGTACTCATTAGGTTGCTAAAGTGCCTCTGCTGTTGCACACCATAATTTTTCCCTTTTTACTCTGTTGTGGCAACTTCCCTAGAGGAAATATCAAAAAGGGCTGGTGTGTCATACAGCTGTCAACAGCAGCTCATCACTCTGTGATTCTATTGGTCAAAGTGATGGCTGTGACAGGAGAAGTCATGAATGACAAAAACAAAATCAAACATGCTAGACTTCCTGTTGGAACGTCATGAGGCATCCCAGATGAGGTGTCGTTTGTCGATAACTATGACACACTACACAAGATAAAACAATGGATTATCGTGTACAACACTTGTCAAGCCGACACCGCGCGTTGCTGTGTCAGGCTATAATCGGGCTGATATTGTGTCGTGTGAATCTGGCATAAAAATTAAAAAAAAAATAGATTAGATTAGATAAGAGATCAGATAGCTACCCAACTAGCAATGTTAGTGAGCTAGCTAACTAGTTAATATCTACCTTCTCTTCAAACTGCAGCCATCACCCCAATACTTAAAAAACCTGGTCTTGATCCAAACAGCTACAATAATCTCCGCCCCATCTCTAACCTACCCTTCATTTCCAAAATTCTTGGAAAGACGGTCGCAACTCAACTCCACTCTCACCTAATTCAATACAACCTCTACTAACAATTCCAGTCTGGTTTCCGCCCCTCCCATAGCACATAAACAGATCTCCTGAAAATCACCAACAATCTCTTCATGGCAGCTGATTCTGGATACTCACCATTCTCATCCTACTTGATCTGAGTGCGGCCTTTGACACTATTTCTCACACCATCCTCCTCCATAGACTATCCTCCATTGGCATCTGTCACAACCCCCTGGACTGTTTTCACTCATATTTCTCCAGCCGCACTCAGTTCATTCAACTCAAGTCCTTCAGATTCCAGCCATCCCCTGTCACTTCAGGTGTGCCCCAAGGCTCTGTCCTGGGGCCCCTTCTCTTCATTATCTATCTCCTCCCACTTGGCAATATTTTGCGTAAATTCAACATCCATTTCCACTGCTTCACGGATGACACCCAGCTCTACCTCTCTACCAAACCAAACTCCACCCGCCTCCCTTACCACCTCTCTTTCCCAAATTAAATCCTGGCTCACATCAAACTTCCTAAAACTCAACAGTGATAAAACAGAAATCTTCCTTGTGGGCACGAAATCTGAAGTTGACAGTGTCTCCCTCCAACTTGACAGCTCCTCAGTTTGCCCCTCCCCTCAGGTTAAGAGTCTGGGTGTCATCCTCAACAGCACACTATCCTTTCACTCTCATATCAATAACATTACCCAGTCTGCATATTTTCATCTCCGCAACATTAATCATCTCCGCCCTTCCCTCAGCCCCCACACTTCTGTTCTTGTCCACAGCCTTGTCACCTCCCGCATTGACTACTGTAATTCTCTCCTCTTTGGTCTCCCTAACAAGTCCCTTCATAAGCTTCAAATGGTCCAAAACTCCACTGCTCGTATCATCACCAAAACCCCCTCATTCCACCAAATCACCCCTGTCCTCCAGCTGTTCTACTGGTTTCCTGTTAAATTCAGGATTCAATTCAAAATTTTCTTTTACACATTCAAGGCCATCCATAACCTCGCCCCTCCATATTTGTCCAATCTCCTCCACATTGCCACCTCTTCCCGCTCCCTCCGATCCTCCTGCTCCATCCACCTCTCTGTGCCCTCAGCCCACTTCAGCACCATGGGGAGCAGAGCTTTCTGCTGCTCTGCTCCTCAAATTAGCATGCTCTCTTTGATTGCACTGTACATTTTACTTCTTGTGGGGTTTTTTTTTTATTTCCTGTGTTGTGTCTTCTGTGCTGTTGTCTCTCCTTGTTGTTATTTCTTACTTTGTTTACTATTGTACAGTGACTTTGAGTGTTTTGAAGGGCGCTTATTAAATAAAATGCACTATTATTATTATTAGTAGTAGTACTAGTAGTAGTAGCAGTAGTTGTTGTTGTATTATTACCTGTATTTCTAAGATAACAAGAAGCCAAACTTATGTTTTGGTTAACATTATGTTGTGTGAAAATTAATTAAATTCACTTTTCAGTTTCGATATTGTAGTTCCTACCTTCCCAACGATAACAGGAAAGTTACCTTCAATGAATGGCAGCAATGGCAAGAGTGTGAGTGGAAAAGATAAGAGTCAGGGAATCTGGTGCTTGTGCTAGATCTTGAGAAAATTTTGTGAGATTCAACACGATCTTAAAACTGTAGGCTACGTTTCTATTTTTTCAACCTTTTTTTCTATCCATGTACCTTCCAATGCTATTATCAAAAGGAGAAATTAAGTAACCCATTGATCCCTTTGAAGGGCAGAAAATTGTTGAATTGAACTGGCTTAAATGTACCAGCTATAATATTTGTAAATTTACCCTTAAGCGTCAAAAGAGCAACAGTAAATTAAAGCTGCAAGCAGCATTGGGCGGGACCTCGCACCCGCACCCGTCGCCCCTTGCCCGTCGCCCCTTGCCCGTCTCCCCTTGCCCCTAGCCCCTTGCTTGTTGCCCCTAACCCGTTGCCCGCTGTGGGCTGTAGCTCCAGCTGTGTGTTTGTGGTTATGTGTGTGTTTCTCCACTGTTGACCTAACTGATGTTTATAAACATGGAATAGTCGGAAAATATGCATTTTGTGTTACCAGTAGGTGGCATTATGTGTAATCCCAAATATGTACACATGAATGTGTTCAGGGTGGGTTGGTCATCAATCCTG
Source organism: Cephalopholis sonnerati (assembly GCA_019142605.1). Lineage (NCBI taxonomy): Eukaryota > Metazoa > Chordata > Actinopteri > Perciformes > Serranidae > Cephalopholis > Cephalopholis sonnerati. The sequence continues at coordinate 2,990,516 of JAGQAX010000019.1, forward strand.
TGAAGTTTTGGGAAGATTGGAGCATGAATGCTGGAGTTATAAAGTACTTCCTGTTTTGTGGCGCTACGCCTAAGTGTAATGGTCAACATGTAAAATGTGAATGTACATGAAATAAAGGCCACAGCATGGCAATTTTAGGTAAATCCAAAAAAAAAGCGTGTGAAAAGATGTACTTCCTTTTGCCATTAGGTGGCGCTATGTGTAGTCCCAAATATGGACACATGGATGTGTTCAGGGCGGGATAGTCATCAATCCTGTGAAGTTTGGGGAAGATTGGAGCATGTATGCTGGAGTTATAAACATGAAGGCAGTTCAGCTTTTCTCCTGAGATCAGCAGACCGAGATTGTATGGCAGTGGATGGGACACATGGAGCGTAGTCATTGTCTTTGGAGCTTTAAATGTAAAATTCTGTTCATAAGTGTTAAAAGCAGACACTTTATGAAGCAGGACAAAAATCTCTACTACTTTTTCAAGAAATGGTGTGTCTAGCTCCAAAAATGCGGCCAGGTTTGTGATTTAAATAGGGGTTTTTTTGACAGTTTTCACAGCAGCTCCACGCTCTGGCTGATGACGTCACCCGCTGCAACTGCCAACAGCGTGTCTCATACAAACCCATTGTAAAGTGAAAATGAGCTTGTGGTACTTCAAGAGGCACAACGCAAAAACAGTAAAAGATACAGATAAACGAAAGACTTTTCTGAAAACCTTAGAGCTGTGGGAACATTTTAAGCTGATTTTTAGCTGTATGCGATGAACGGCATCGGACAAGATAATTTTTGAAAATGTGATTGTTGAAGTGCAAATATCTTACTTCCTGTTGGATTTCGGTCAGGGGTGTCAGTGTATGATTTGTAGGTCTTGATGAGACAAACAAGCCAGTGTTGGTTTGATCTTTCTACGACATTCCTATGAGCAATAGTGGGCATTTTTGTAAAAAAAAAAAAAAAGTGTGTGAAAAGATGTACTTCCTGTTGCCCGTAGGTCGCGCTATGTGTAATCCCAAGTATTGACACATGTATGTGTTCAGGGCATGACTGTCATCAATCCTGTGAAGTTTGGGGAAGATTGGAGCATGTATGCTGGAGTTATGAAGTATTTCGTCTGTTCAGGATGTGTGTGCGTCATCACCTTTTAGACCTCATAAAATCCAAACGGTCGAGTAATGAAAAAGTTACGCATAACTTTTTTCCAAAAGGGTGTGAACTCTTACCTGTGCGACATTCAGGCGGATATGATAAACGGCGTCGGAGGAGATGTTTTTTGAAGAAAACACATTTTTGGGCGAAATCTTATTGTGAAAGGGCAAATATCTCACTTCCTGTTGGATTTAGGGTCTTGGGTGCCCCTGGTTCATTTGTAGGTCTTGAAGAGACAAACAAGCCAGTTTTGGTTAGTTTCTACGACATTCCTACGGGCCGAAGTGGCCATTTTTGTGTGCCTAGGTGGCGCTAGAGAGCTCATTTTGGCACTTGAGGGGTTAATTTGTGCATTTTATCAAATTTTCACGCATTTCTGACCTGTGTGCCAATTTTGGTGAGTTTTTGAGCATGTTTAGGGGGTCAAATTTAGAGTTGTTTTGTCAGGAGAAAGAAAGAATCTTAAAAGCAAAAACAATAGGGCCTTGCCTGCGGCAGGGCCTCCTCTTTCAGCTCGGTCCCTAAAAATATCTTTTCAATAGTGTATAGATACGTGGATCACTTTTAGAAATACAATTTCATTTCATTTTCTGCCCTTTTCAATTTCCACTCATCCAGTACCCATTTACACGGTCTAAATGGTATGCTCATTTCTAGCCCGTATATTTTCCTCTTGGGTTGCCCATATGGACCCTAACACCAACCCAATTAAATGCCTACTCTGGGCCTATAAGCCTAAATAACCAAGGTAAAGCCCATGTTGGCCCCACTTGCATGTGTTGTCTGATAATGTTTACCGATTAGCATATCAGCAGCTAACATTTGCTAATCAGCTCTAAAAACAGTGTGTATCTGGGGCTGATGGGAGTGTTATCAGTTGTATAAATCAAAATATTAGACAAATTAAAATACTGACCTCATGATGGTGCTAAACGAAAAGTCAGAGGACCACCAAGTTTGTACAATTCAATTCTGAGCCAAACTGCATGGAAATCCATCCAGTAGTTGAGATATTTTACTGTGGACCAAAGTGTTGGACTAACTGACTGAGCCACTCTAGTCCTGTGGCCACGGAGACGATCCAGTGTAACAGTAGTACTGACATTATGAGTATTCATGTTAAGTGAATATTTCCCTACTTTCCCCAAGTCAACAGTTTCTCCACTAAGTTGTCATCTTGCCTAAGTTTAAAAAATATTGTTTTATAACAGAGTTTTTTTAATAATTGCCCTCAGACATATTAATATATGTGTATTTAAGTTGAGACATAATTTCCATTCATCATGTCAGTCAGCTTGGACCTGATAAACATCCTGTAGGCGCAGGGACTTAACACCACTTATACCCTCATAAATAGACAAGGCTTGGGGGGGTGGATGAAGGCAGACTTTATTTCCCAGGGGATCCCCCCTCCCATACCCAGCCCCAATGTTTGTTTGAGGAAGAATATATCACTGCTGGCAGTACAGGTTGTCTGTAGCCCACCACAAACCCACCCCATGATCCTGACACACCACTGACTCCTGGCTCTGAATCCGACAGAGACAGCAAAGGAGGGATGACCTCCACTTTCATAAGCTGTGCTGCAGCTGACATGTGTCTTTGTTGAGACAAAGACGAATAAGCAGCACGTGGGGGAAACGGCTTCTTAGATTAATTTCAGAAATCAGACAAATCTGACTTGTGAGATTAAAGCCAAATCTGTTCTCTCAATTCTGACATTTCTTTTAAAACTTGAGACTTCAGTGTTAGGATTTCAAGTAATCTCAGAGAACTGAATTATAATTGTGTATGTCAAGTTTATTTTCAGAATTTTTATTTCTGTCTCAAAACTGACTTCTCAAAACCTTGTTGTTGTGTTTTTTTTAGCACACTTGGTATACTTGCGTCAAGGTTTTCCCATTTATTGCAGCAACAGCATTTTAGTTTGGTGGTGTGGCATTTGTGATGCCCTGGAATGATTCTAAGCAGGCTTGAAACAGACTGAGCTCACAATCCCCAGCAGAGTCTGAGATCTGCAACATTAATTAAATGATCACATGCACAAAATTTACACACAATAAAAAGTTAGTACAGGGCAAGGCTGGGGAAGTGGAGGGAATTTAGATTTCTGAAAGTAGGCAGCAGAGGAGCAGTGAGGACACAATTGCTCAGCATTGTTGCGTGCAGATTGAATGAGCTCCGAATGTTTAGATGGGCTGACTGTTGCAAGAAATAAGTCGTGGATATACAGACTGGAGAGAGTATGGATTTGACATGTGACTATAAAATGACTTCCATGCCTGCCTAACTACTGCATGCTCTGTCATTTTGACTTAATATATACTATAAAAAAGTGAAAAAATAATTAGGGCACCAACCTTGTCCTTTTGCTTGTCAGTGGATGGTATCCAGATTAACATTTTATAACAAAAAAAGCAAGATTAGCTTTGTTAGGCTAGACTGCTTTTACTCATTGCATTAATGTAACAGGCTGTCAAGATCTACAGTGTAGATATCAACCACATGAGTTTTTGTAGTTTTTGCTCAAGACTGGAGATATGCATGGTCTTTTTGGACAACATTATATAGTGACATATTGTGACAAGATTAAGAGATTGCCTCAATGTCAGAGTTACAACATGTCAAGGGTTTACAGGTAAGACATTCAAAGTAGAGGCTATGAAAGAATAATACAACCTGTTCACATTTCAATGTCGTCAAATACTGCAGTTTTGTCAAATGCTACCTTTTACAGAGGTATGCAGCATATTCTCATAGAACAGTTTTATGTATCCTATGAAAAATGCATGCACAACAGTTAGTATGATATCCTATGAATTTGCGGCCCATGAATGATGTTATGTCCTTCATGTACAGTTATGTAATTAATGTACATAACATGGACAGCTGAATTTCCCCTCAGGGATAAGTTCTTTCTGTTCTATTCTGTTCTATTCTATTCTATTCTATTCTATAAAATGATGGAGGTTAGGTTTAGGTTTGATGACGACCGATTGGCTGCGGCATCCCAGAATGTCAACAGAGGACACAGGAGGAAACCTAGGGTATAATTTGTAGACTTGAAAGGCCACTAACAAAGCAGCAATATGTGACTACTCGGGATGAGAACATGTTGGACAATACCATGAGTAAGACATAATTTATGTGGATGTTTAAAATTGGCTTTTTTGTCAAACAATCACATAATGTTTGGAGAACCAGCTTGGCTATAGTAAGTTTTTGTGAAGCAGTTCACTGCAGCACACAATAAACTCATGTAGTTTAAGTCAGCCTACTTTGATGTTGCATGTCATCAAGTGACTTTTTACATCTTTCACCCATCACCCTACAGTGAAGTATTGAGTGAGGAAAATGAATGAAAACCAAAGGTTCTTCATGCCACGGAACTGTGGAATGAGGATTAGAAATATATATTTTTCTAATGTGATGGTCATCACAGGCAAAAATAAAACACCTCACCAATATTCTCGTCCCAGCCAAAAACACCATAACATTTTAACAAACACACACACACACACACACACACACACACACACACACATATACTGTATATATACTGAACAAAAATATAAACGCAACACTTTTGTTTTTGCTCCCATTTTTCATGAGCTGAACTCAAAGATCTAAAACATTTTTTTTATATACACAAAAGACCATTTCTCTCAAATATTGTTCACAAATCTGTCTAAATCTGTGTTAGTGAGCACTTCTCCTTTGCCGAGATAATCCATTCCACCTCACAGGCATATCAAGATGCTGATTAGACAGCATGATTATTGCACAGGTGTGCCTTAGGCTGGCCACAATAAAAGGCCACTCTAAAATCTTCAGTTTTATCACACAGCACAATGCCACAGATGTCGCAAGTTTTGAGGGAGCGTGCAATTGGCATGCTGACTGCAGGAATGTCCACCAGAGCTGTTGCCCGTGAATTGAATGTTCATTTCTCTACCATAAGCCGTCTCCAAAGGCGTTTCAGACAATTTGGCAGTACATCCAACTGGCCTCACAACCGCAGACCACGTGTAACCACACCAGCCCAGGACCTCCACATCCAGCATGTTCACCTCCAAGATCATCTGAGACCAGCCACCCGGACAGCTGCTGCAACAATCGGTTTGCATAACCAAAGAATTTCTGCACAAACTGTCAGAAACTGTCTCAGGGAAGCTCATCTGCATGCTCATCATCCTCATTGGGGTCTCAACCTGACTGCATTTAAAAATTTATTAGATCTTTGAGTTCAGCTCATGAAAAATGGGAGCAAAAACAAAAGTGTTGCGTTTATATTTTTGTTCAGTATATATATACATATATATATATATATATATATATAGACTGGTGGAAAGAGGACTTTGAGGAAATCCTGAACCTGACCAACATGTCTTCTCTGTTCTCTGGAGGAGGCAGAGTTTGAATACTCGGGGAAAGATGTGTGTGAGATTCGCCCTGAGATTCGCCCCGAGTTGCCAAAGACTGTGGACATTGTTGGGCTATCTTGACTGACACGTTTTTAGTGGTGCATGAAGGGAAGGTACAATGCCTGTGAAGTGGCAGGCCTAGGTGCTGCTCAGCCCTCTCCAAAAAAGTTTTTTCCAGGTTGCTGGAAAGGAGGCTCCTACCAAGGGGAGCCTAATGCTCCTGTCAAAATACATGGAGGATAAAGGGCAACACACTTCTTAGCACTGTTCTGCATAACATGTGTTTAGCTTAACACAACAGTTATCACAAATATAACTACTACTGAGTTTACATGAAGATTTAGCCTGACATCAATACACACATACCACTGCCACAAAAATAGGAAAAAAAAAAAATGCTGCCTCAACATTTTTAACCTCTGAGGTGATTTTATCATATTGAGCCCCAATAATAAATAAGGACAGAATGGGGATGGGTAATAGTTCTTTGTTTAACAGCTGCTTCTCATGAGAGGGAGGAGAGCCCAAGTTCAAATTTGAAAACCCTGTGTCATGGCTCTTGTGAACTGGACCCTAGCTGACAGGCTATCTACTGAGTGAGAGAACAGACTGAGTGTTCAAGGGTTTAGGAAGTGTATATGGGTACAAATTCAAGAATGGAGGACATACACCAGCTGGTGAGTCGGATACGTGTCTTTCCCTCAAACCAAGACTGATGTGTGTGTGGATGCATTAATGAACCCACCTTAGCAGGCTCAAACATTGAACATCCATTGGTGAAGTATAATTGAATTCTGACCCTTTTCGTAGAGAACTCCTTCAAGCTCTATGAGGAAAGCTTCTCTGTGTCCATAAAGTGATACCCAGAGTATATCCAAAGAAAAAACACCAGCCTCAGAAATGTGACACAGAGGTATAATGTTGCTACATGTCTTCATCACTTGCTTACCAAAGATGGCATTTTTTCAAGTTATATTTGTATTGTTACCTTAAAGCTACACTTGGCAACTTTGGAATTATGGTGGTACCAAATGATAGGAGGTGGTAAATGGTCATACCAGAAATGCTGTCAGTGATATCAGTTAGTTTTAAACATCATGTTTGCCAAAACAAAGAACATCAGACAGTAAGAGAGAAAAAAACTAACACTATCATTTTTAAAGCAATTACGTAGGATTATAAAAATAAATGCCCCTTACGCCTAGTTTGCACTACATGACTGTAGCCCTGACTATAGCCAACTCACGAACAGATTTTGGAGCTCCTCAACATTTATTGTCTGTCTTGGATGACATTAACTTTTAGAGAGGAGTGGATCTTCAACCATTTAAACATTTAACATAAACCATTTTTGGATTATGTGAACTGCATATGTTCTAATCCTCACTTGGAGAAAAAGAAAACAACACGGATCATCATTCCTATGGGCTACAGCAACACTAAACCCCTGCTCTTGTCTGAAAGGACTAAGGACTCTCACTGCAGCCTGTTCTAGTTTGTTCTGAAAATATAAGTGTGCAACCACATTCTGTAGATGACAAATGAGGTGCAGACTTCCATCTGTGTCACCAGAGATGAGGAAATACAGTGAGTGCTGGACAGAGCAGTGAGTGACAACAACCCCACACAGGGTACGGTGGAAACACTAAACGGACCTAGACAGTTTAAGCACTATGCCTGAAGGATTAGAATGAATCCAAATGTCTGCAAGTCACCGCACTTGCTAACTCGTGGACTTTGCAGGTGCGCTCACGGGATGTCCGGGAGTGCTGAAGGCAGTCCAAATCCACATTTCAACCAGCCCATGAGGGGCCTCAAGCAGACTTCCTGCAGACTTCAAGAGAGTCTGCTTGGGGTGCAGACATCACTGATATAATAACCCACAATCCATTGCCATACGGACATGACATTATGGGTTTTTTTATCTGCCAAAAAAAAAAATCTTATGAATGTGTAAAATAGTTATTGATAGTTAGGCCTAATACAATGCTACTTCAATTGTGTAGACCAGAACTAATTTTCAACCACATCATGATACAGAAATATGTTTGAGTATTTATTGAGTTATAGTCCTGTCCTTATTTACAAACATTTCTGTTCTTGAACACATGTAGCCTGTATGTATAGAGATGTATTAATAGCCTACATTTTTGTTCAGTTACAAAAAAGGTTATACATGGGATTTATATCTTGTTATCCACAGGGAGAGATGAGTAGGCACTGTTCATAAACTTATATGACATATATTTGAATATGACAGCAGCGATAGTTAAACGTTTCCACAGCAACAAGCAAAACAGTCTCGAGGGCTGTCTATCAGCCGCTTGCAGTCTCTGCTTTTACGTGATGACAGTAATTATGTGACACTAAGTATAGCTGAAGTACCCGAGGGCTCAGATTTGGATTCAGCCTTACTTTTGGTTCCAAAGGTACTATACCAAAAGTGTCTGGTGGAAACAGGGCTAAATCTAGCAATCAAGAAACCTAAGCTCGCCACAATATATTTTTACAATTCAGTTAAATTTAAAAAGTTGTTGTAAAATAGAAAGATATTAATGCTATTCTCAAGTGGCATGCAGATTTTTTAATAAACATAACTCATCAAACATATTATTTTAATGGAGCCAGACCCAGTCATTTACTTGCTCTTAGGCTAAGGTCGAATGAACATTTTTCAGACATCACCTCCATCAAGTCGCATGATGGTCACATCCTAACTGAGCCCCCACAAGTTAATGCAACATTTTGAAGTTTTTATGCTGAGCTATATAGCTCAGAGGTCATTCATGACAGGGATGCTTGTGACGACTTCGTGAGTAACATTCAACTCCCAGGCTATCAGAGGATGATCATCAAGGTCTAAACACTCCTATTACTCTGAATGAGCTTAGGGAAGCTGCTTTGGATATGAGTAGTGGTAAATCCCCCGGGCTGGATGGGATCCCTCCAGAACTTTACACAATTTTCTGGGAGAGTCTGGGCTCCCAACTGCTCGACAGTATCCAGTCCTCTTTGGATAAGGGATCTTTCTCCGGAGATGTGAATATTCACAGAAGCGATATAATGGCTATATAGCCATTATATCGCTTCTGCTTAAAAAAGATAAAGACCCGACGGAATGTGCTAATTATAGGCCCTTGTCCCTTTTAAATGCAGATGAAAAATATGCTAAAATGCTTGCACGAAGACTCCAGCCTTTTATGACCAGGCTGGTTAAATTTGACCAGCCAGGTTTTATTAGATCTAGCATGGGATAATGTGAAAAGGTTACTACATATTGGCACCTCCTCATCGCCACTACCAGCCGCTGTCCTTTCACTGGAAGCTGTGAAAGCTTTTGAGCGTTTGGAATGGCAGTATCTTTGGTCAGTGTTAGAGGTCATGGGTCCTCCTTCATAAGTATGATTAGGTATGCTAACCCAACAGTTATGGTATTGATAGGTAGAACTTGTTCCTCCCTATTTAACATAGCCAGAGGTTCCAGACAGGGATGTCCACTAAGCCCTCTTCTTTTTGCTCTCTGGAACCTCAGGCGTGACACCATTGGCCATGCGAATTGTCTGAGCCAATTACCATCTGTGGGACCCAACACCACAAATCCTTACATATATATATAAGTAATCCGCAACAGTCTATACCTAACATTTCATCTATTTTTAGAAGTTTTGGTGATATATCAGGCTACAGAATAAATTGGACAAAGTCAGCATTTTTACCCCTGATTGACAACACTGCCCTCTGGTACACCAGTCGTAAAACAATTTAAATATCTGGGCATTGACATTTCTGCATTATTGCAGAACATTGTCAAGATTAACTTTGAGAACACTCTGTCTAAAATCACCCGTGATCTCGAAAAATGGTCTTCACTGCCAAATTCTCTCAGATCTCATATATCAATCATTAAAATGAATGTTCTTCCCAGATTCAACTTTGTGAGCTCAATTCCGCCTTTGCCACCTCCATGTCATTTTTGGGACAGAGCACAATGCATTATTACTAAATTCATCTGGAACACGCTCACATCTGATTATCCACAATGCAGCAAGACAGTTCTGCTGAGGGTCTCTCACTTCCCAACTTAAGGTTGTACCACTGGGCCTTCACACTGCGTCCTCTAGTCAGCTGGTACAATAGTAAAACTGAGGTTGCATTGCATGCACTGGAGGAGAACTTGGTTCTTCCATTAAAGCTGGATGAAGTTTTATTCTCTAATACCACTTTAAAAAAATGTAAACTTTGCTTTGGTCCCATTGTGTCTAACCTAATAGTGGTCTGGAGGGAAACAGAAAAAGTCTGTGGAATTGAATCCAACTGGAACCCTTACTCTCCTATCTTTAATAATGATGGGTTGTTGATTAAGTTTGGTCAGTGCCGGCAGTGGTACGACAAGGGGATATATTCTCTTGCTCAATTTACAACGTTCTACTTTTTATTTTCATCTACAGTTGAGGACAGCCATGAAGACCTATGGGGTCCCTGGCAGGCTCCACTTGAAGAGCATTCATTGCTTGAGGTATTACGTGAGTCGCAGGGGAAAAAAGGTGTTGTCTCTAAACTATATGGCCACATTTTGGAGAAAACCTACCTGCCATTACCAGTTGACTCATTATGGTGAGTAGATATTCTTGACCTTATCCCAGGGTTTAATTGGGATGATATTTGGGATATGGTAAGGCAATCTTCCAGAAACCCTGACCATCAACAAATTCACTTAAATTTTATTCATTGGACATATATGAGTCCCTGGAAACTTTACAGTATGAAGCTTAAAGCTGACTCAAATTGTACGCTATGCCATATTGGGGCAGTTGGTACCTTTTATCATATCATATGGGAATGTCCTGGTGTAGTTAATTTCTGGAAAGTGGTGAAAGATAGTCTGTCCACTATATTACACACCCCTATCCCCTTGTCCCCTTCTGTGCTGATACTTAAAGATCTCTCTCAGCTCCAGTTACGAAAACCCCAAAAGCGTGTCTGACGGCTGCAAAGAAGATGGTCGCAATTAGGTGGAAACCACCACATGTTTATCTTGAATTATCTACATCACGCATCCATGGGGCAGAAGAGGAGACTATAAGGCTTTGGGCACAAACAGTGGAGGATCTCAAAGGCCTTTTAACTTGAAAAGCACCGCCCCTCCCCCCATGGGCTATCATATTATGTTTATTTATTTATTTTTATTTGATTTGATTTATTCATTTATTTGTGTATTTATCATATATGTGTTTTTTGCAAATTGGTATGTTCCGATTTAGAATGTATGTATAAGCAGTATGTAGATCTTTGTATGCACATGCACATATAATGACATATGGGCCATTCTACCGAATCGGTGCAAACTGCTGTCCCCAAACAAAAAAACAAATTTAAAAAACATTTAAGTATGCAAATTTTGAATGTTTACTAAGATCCTGCAATTATCTATTGAAACCCAAAATGATATTTAAGATATCAGTATGCTTAATAGATATAAAATCATCATTTATAGGGTACTTTACATTGGGAGGTGGCTGTCCCCAACCCCAACTCCTAAATTTCAATTCATGAAAATGATAGTGAAATGATTTTTATAAAATTTTCTATTGTTGTTTTTAAAAGGGTCTTTTTGATTTATTTGAAAGTGAAGTGTATAAAAGTAAATTGATTTTATATATTTTTTGTAAATCATGAAAATGTATGTAAAAAATCTTGTCCCTCATTTTCTTGTCACTACCGAAACATTGTAGGTTTTAGTCCATAGGCTAAGACTGATTTAAGCCACACCTCTAATTTTTTTTATCAGGAAGTATTCCTTTGTCCCTCTCATGTTTTGGCTGCATGGTGAGTAGCTAGGTCTCATCATTTTGAAGAAAAGGTGTTCAAAAGTCTGAAAATCAGTGTGTAACTTTAAGAGACATCACTACCGAACACCTATTTTCTGCACTTAAACAAACTTTTTTTGGTTTTATGGCAGAAAAAACAGTTTTTATGTGTGTGCAATAGTTCAGAAAAGTGCCAGCTAACCATGTGCTGATCAGCCTCTTCAAGCTAGGCTCAAAGTTATCTAAAATTGTCACTACCGAAACAGTCACTACCGAAACACGTGGTGACGTTTCGGTAGTGACATGATTGTTTCGGTAGTGACAAAAGGGAAACTCCTCCATCTCAACACAAGATGGCAGCGCGTGTAGACGCAGCGACCCGGTGCTCTTCTTCAGTTAGCAGCAACACACTGAGGAGGACTTACACCCGAACTGAACTTTTAAGCCTGAAACAACACTGGACCGGCTGGACCCCCCCAAGAAGGGCTCGACTTGTTCCCGGAAAGGATACGCCGGTGAGAGCGGACAGAAAGGAGGCGATGGTGGCGCTGCCAAAGACGCCGGAAACGAGGCAAACGAGCCGGCATCAGAGCTAAGCTAACTGTGACTCCGCACAAACCACCGGTTCCAAGCGTCTTTCTCGCCAACGTCCGCTCCCTGGTTAACAAGATGGACGAGATGAAACTACGGGACGTTAACAACCGGATAGACAGCTGTATCACAATGATAAGAGACCTGACTGCATGAAAACATCCCGGACCAAGCCGTGGAGCTAGCAGGACGTACAATCTTCCGGGCGGACCGCACATCGGACTCTGGTAAGAGGAGAGGAGGAGGTGTGTGCGTCTATATTAACAACAGTTGGTGCACAGACGCTGCCGTTATTGAGAAACACTGCTGTCCAGACCTGGGGCCAGATCCACAAAGAATGGATTGCTCCTGCTAATAGCGCCATTATTTGCACAGAATAAGCTCACGCAATCTGCCCTGTTTTAGCACCTTATCCTCAAAAGAATTTGCTCTAATCATATGCCAGCGCTAACACGCCCACAAAGTTTGCGCTGAGCGCAAGTGATACTCTCCTCCGATAAATCCTTGCTTGTGTGCGCCTGCCATTACGGTGCTTTCGCCTGGCTGCAATCACTGCTGCCATGCATAGCTGTCAACTCTCCCGTTTTGGCCAGGAAACTTCCGTATTTTACCCCTCTTTCCCGCCGTCCTCTCGTATTAGTATTCTCCCGTAAATCCCCCGTATTATAATACAAAAACAAACTTTGCTGTGCCTCTCCAAACTGAACTGTCACTAACAAACCCGGAACAACAAAAGAGAGCGATGGATGGATGTGACGAAGGAGAAGGCATTCCTGCCAAAAAAACAAAGAAGTCCCAAATATCTTGAAAAAAGGGACAGCGAATTTACTTTCCTAAAGAGGAGCAGGATGGGGCACATTATGAACTGAAAATATGTTTAAGCAATATTTTACAACGGCTGAGGGGCACTGAACGCCCCTCAGCCGTTGTAAAATCACTGTAACTCAAGGGCTTTAAGGGGCTTATAGCTTTATAAAATGGTTACCCTACATATAGCCCATAAAATAAACACACGAAAAAAATCAACAATTTATTGGTGATAATGCAACAATAAAACTGAGAACTATTCATTCTTCCACCAAGCAAGATCGAGTGGACAGAATGGTTGCCAAGCAACAGACGCTACGGTCTACCAGTGGGTTACACTGATTTTACAACGGCATGGAACGCAGCTCAGCCAATCACATTTAAGGATGGGAAGCACCCGTTTTATAAACCATAAATAAATGTGCTTCATATACCCTTTTGTGTTTTCATTTAGGCTGTATTATATCGTAGGAATGTTCACAGCATTTCAATGTCAACAAAGGTTGGCCTATCAGATTCTGATCACCTAATTGTAGTTAGTAAGCGGTTGACAAGTTGTTTCTAGATATATTGTACACCTGTCTTAAAATGTCAGGGATACTGGAGCTTGGTTGGAGTGATGGGACGGCTCGCAGCGAGCGCCAGCAAATTTCCCTTATTTTCTAATCCACAACTTGACAGGTATGCTGCCATGATTACCGGAGAGTCCTGGCATGACAGCCCTTATATAGGCTATGCTCCACAGTTACCACCAAGTGAGTGCTATTTGCAATCATTTTGCGTGAGAGAGGGAGAAAGAGAAATTGCGCGGATTTAATACACGGGTCTCACTGGCGTTAAATAGCACCGCTTTACTGCCCTTGGCAATTAGCGCTGGTCTTTGTGGATTAGGTGGTATTTGCAATAAGGCTTATTTGCATAGGAAGGGGGCAATTTTGCACTGAATTTATGAATATTCCCTAATTTACATGCATGCAAATTGGACCGGCGCAGCTAGGAGTGGCAGTGCAGTTTGTGTTCAGTTTGCGTGCATTTCACCCTTTGCGTGTGCTTTGTGGATTGCACGCTATTTTTTTCTCTCATTTGCACAGGTTTAGCGGTCGCAAAAGCAGTGCAATCCTTTTGAGGATCTGGCCTCTGGAGTTTCTAATGTTGAGGTGCAGACCTTTTTATTTGCCCAGGGAAATAACCCAAGTGTTTGTAACTGCCGTGTATATCCACCCGCGAGCTAATGCTAACGTACCTATGAGCAGGCTGCATGACAGCATCACCAGGCAACAGAACAAACACCCAGAGGGCTTCTTCATCGTGGCTGGAGACTTTAATCACACCAACTTCAAGACTGTGCTCCCCAGATTTTACAAGAATGTTGACATTCATAAAGGGAAGGTCAGAACACTAGACCAGGTCTACACCAACATCTCTGGAGCCTACAGAGCCCGCCACTCCCCCCACCTCTGACACCAGCTTACAAGCCCCTCATCTGCAGGTCTAAGCCACAGTACAAGTCAGAGCAGTGCTGGACTGAGGAGGCCACACTATCCTTGCAGGACTGTTTTGAGGACACCATATGGGAGCTCTTTGAAGACCCAGACATTGAACTCCACACCTCCTCTGTACTATCATACATCTGTTTCTGCATGAACATCAAGGAAACAGGTGAAAACATTGCCCAACCAAAAACCCTGGTTTAAAGCCAATATCAGAGCACTACTCCAGGCCAGGGATTCAGCACTGAGGTCAAGTTCAGGGAGAACCACCCCCGCTCCATGTGGAAAGGCATACAGAATATAACTGACTACAAACAATGCCACAACCCCCCCCCCTTCTCTCCCAGACCAGCTTAACACCTTTTTCTCCCGCTTTGAAGAGGACAGCAGACAGGCAGAGGACACACAGCTGACATCATCAGAGCATGACCAGCCCCCCACCATCCAACAACATCAGGTAATGCGAGTCCTGCGTGGCATCAACACCAGGAAAGCACCAGGACCGGATGGAGTACCAGGGAGGGTGCTGAAATCATGTGCTCCTCAGCTTGCTGCAGTATTCACTAACATCTTCAACCCTTCACTGCAGCAAGCCACAGTCCCCACCTGCCTGAAAACTGCCACTATAATCCCTGTGCCCAAATCCTCTGCCATCACAGGGTTGAATGATTACCAGCCTGTGGCCCTGACGCGGGTGATCATGAAATGTATGGAGAGACTGGTGTTACAGCATGTCAAGGCCCACATCCCACCTGGCTTTGATCAACATCAGTTCACCTACAGGTCCAAAAGATCCACAGACGACACCATCTCCATCGCCCTCCACACCGCTCTCAGCCACATTGAAAGCCCCAACACATATATCAGGATGCTGTTTGTTGACTTCAGCTCGGCATTTAACTCCATCAGCCCCAGCAGACTCATCAACAAACTGTAGACACTACAACTTGGAACCTCCCTCTGTCTGTGGATCAAGGACTTCCTGACTAACAGACCCCAGCATGTCAGAATGGGTACCTCCACATCCTCCACCATCGTCCTCAATACTGGTGTTCCTCAGGGCTGTGTGCTGAGTCCAGTCTTGTACACACTGTACACTTATGACTGTGTCGCTAGCCACGGCTCCAGCACCCTCATCAAATTTGCGGATGATACAACCGTTGTGGGGCTCATCAACAACGGTTATGAGACACCATACAGGGAGGAGGTCCGAGCACTGGCGGCCTGGTGCAGTGACAACCACCTCAACCTCAACACCAAGAAGACAATAGAAGTCATTATTGACTTCCGGAAGTCGAGGACCACACTGCACTCAGGCCTGAGCATCAATGGGGAGGAAGTGGAACGGGTCACCAACTTTAAGTTTCTTGGCCTGCACATCTCGGAGGACCTGGGCTGGACTGTGAACACCACCCACATCATCAAAAAGGCCCAGCAGCGTCTCTTCTTTCTGAGAACACTGAGGAGGAACAAACTCCCTCCACCTCTGCTGAAAAACTTTTACCACTGCACAATAGAGAGTGTCCTCACCTATGGCTGTACGGTGTGGTACGCCAGCTGCACTGCATTTGAAAAGAAACAACTGCAGCGGGTCATCAAGACGGCTGAGTGGATCATCGGCTCCCCACTTCCATGCCTAGCCGTCTCCTCCGACGGGCCACAAAGATCCCGGATGACCCCGCCCACCCAGGACACTCTCTATTCACCAGCCTTCCCTCTGGCAGACTCAGAGTCATGACAGCCCGCACCAACAGACTGAAACACAGCTTCTTCCCCATGGCAGTGAAGAGACTGCTGCAAGAACCATGACCCCCCCAGTCATCAAGGAATGTGAAGAGTACTTAAAAAAGGAAAGAGAAAGAAATAACAAACGAAGCCGCTACTTGTAGTGATGAGCATACAGAGAATTATTAATTATTATCACTCTGCATTTCTTTTCAGCTCTACAAAGCTTTTCAGTGTCTATGTTGCTGTTCATAATAAAACAAAGTGATTCTTAAACAGTTTATATTGTGAGATGTTTCTTTTTTTAGGAAGAAAAATCAACATGTTATGATTTCTCACTTGCAGTCTCGTCAAGACCAAAACTATCCAATACCTCTTCAGTGAGGTGTACTCTGAAATTCAAGCACTGTTATGTCATTTTCAGATATTTAATGTCAGATGTGTGTCTGATATACATGTGTTCAACATTTATGAGTTATTAGTTATTTTTATTAACATAAAATGATGACAGTCTTATTCAGCCGTGACAAACAAGATATTGTGGTCACTGCCGAAACAGTATTGTCACTACCAAAAATGTGCCGTCACTACCGAAACATGAGATGTTTTGTCAAAAATAAAGTATATTGAATTATCAACTAAGATATTGTGATGGTGTTTGGTTCAATGTGTATTAAAACTAATGAATCCTTAAGTTTGTACTCATTATGAACAACTTTATGCCCTTTTCAAAGAAAAATTGGATTCAAAATCCAACGATTCAGATAAATCATGCTTAAAAAATTTGTTAAAATTATATACTTTTTAATTTACCTGTGAATTTTGAAAAATAAAATTTCAAAAAAATATATTTACAAGGTAGATGTAAACAAAATTTTAATAGATCAATATAACCCTTTGTTTCATGTGATATTTCATTGTGTTTCGGTAGTGACAAATTTTGGGAGAGGAAAAATATTCCAAAACTGTATGAAAATACAAAATGAGAATTAACTGTACAACTACTAGAAATGCGTACCTTGGATATTATACAACTAACATACATGAAAAGTTTTGGCATAATTGTCGCTCTGCCTCATGTCATTGTTGATTGGGCAGTGATGCAGTCCTTTTATAGCTTTGAGCAAGTGGCAGGTTACAAATCATTGCCCTGGTGTCACAGACTCATAGCGTTGTCTAAAGAGACATAGAGGGACAGAGAGACAGAGCCCAGAGGCAGACATAATGTATGCTGCAGTGACACAAGACAAACAAGAGAAAATTTGTTCGTCCTCATATTCAAAAAGGAAAAGATTCACATAAATGACCTACAGCAGTGTAATTAAGCAAGGAATCTCAATGAAGTAATTAATGTTACACAATGGCGGTGGAGACACTCACTGACACCACACCCTCTTTCTCCGGGGAAAATAAAAGGGAAAATACAGAGGACAGAAATAGCAAATACACATGGAATAGAAGAGGAAACAACAGAGAGAGATTCATAAAAACACAGTTAAGGAGTGTGTGATTGTATTGGTGTGTTTGCTTTGTGTGTGAATGACTGAGGTCTCCTTTGAGAGCAGGAAGCTAATAATGGGGACAGCTTGGAGCAGGCAGGTTTTGGATGAGCCCATGGGGTCTTGAGTCGTCTCAGCCTGCTCAATGCCAGCCAGATTCCCAGGAGAGGCCAGCAGCGCTGATACAACGATTAAACAGGAGAAAAAGGGAAAGCAGAGGGAGGGGTGAGTGACACACAGCCAAACACAGACTGGCACAGCAGAGAGCTGCTGTCCTCCGAACTGATGCATATTTAGATTTTGAAAGACAGCAAGGAAAGGGGTTCAGTCATACCAGCATTCTTTGACAGTATGTTTTTGGCATGAGCATTATGAATTATTACAGTTTGCAGTACTGGCTATCCTTCAAATCAACAATAATCATTTTCTGACAGAGCAAGAAACAGGAGCAGTCAGATGATCAGACAGGTTGGGCACAAACTTCGAACTTCTTCGGATGAGAAAAAAAGAAACTGTCCGTCACAGTTTAGAGATCGACTTCCTGTTTTGACTTTGACCTCCTGTGCTCACTGCAGCTGTGTGCACATAATCTTCCTGTGTCATAAGGGATTATAAGCAACATTTCAGGTACATTCACTTCTAGCTCCAAATGAAGTGGTTCAAACTAGTGCTGGGCGGTGACCAAAAATTTACATCACGGTATTTTTCCAACTTATGTCGGTTTCATGGTATATGACGGTATTTTTTTTTTTTCATGCACGACTGGGTGTTAACCACATTTTTTAATGATTTAGAGAGGAATTACTGCAATAAATTGGCTTAGAATGGCCTATTTTACTGTCATGAGGAGTGAATATTGTAGAAACTAGTGGTGGGATGCGATTAAAAAAAATAATCTAATTAATTAGGGGCTTTGTAATTAATTAATTGCGATTAATCACATTTTTATCAAAAAGCAACAATTGACACAATAAGCAAAGTTTTTCAATTCAGAAAATTTTGGTTGTTGACTGAATCAATGAACAGACATATAGGTGAACTTACTTAAACTAATATGTTTATTTTTCATTTCGCCATAAAGTTTCTTAATTTGTCAGATGTGGACTCACTTATTTTGGCTCTGAACCCTGTCATCTGGTCTATTGTGGGCCAGAGAGTGGATACCCCACGGGTTGGGCCGGGTTCGGATAACAATTCAGAAATTTGACATGCTGCTGTGTTGTGCTATGGCCTATTTAAGTGCTGGAATTTGTTATATACGTGACAGCGCTGAACGCAACACAGGCTCCGCTCCGACTGAATGTGTGTGCTGTGTTACGCTGCTGTGTGTGCGGCGTGTGTGACTGTGAGTAACAGCAGCCTTTTGATGGTCATTTACACACTGTCCATATGTGATCATGGTAAACAGAGAAGCTGTAACCATGGTAACAATAACTATGTCAGGTAACAAACTGCATCGGGCTCAGGTCGGGTTTGGACTTGAAAAACAGAAAGGCTGTTGGGTTCGGTTCTGTAACTTTAGTTTCGGAACTTTCACTGTTCTTATCCATTTTCTTAACTCAACAGCTCACCGCTGTGCCGTCACATAACCTTGCTTAGTGCAACTGCAAAACAGTCCCCTCCCAAACAATGTCCTGCGGCGCTACGTTCCGTCACTCGGCTTTCCCAACGTTGTGTACGCTACATACTCACCAGTATTGCGGTATATGAAAAATTCATATAATAATAATTAAAAAAAAACAAAAAACACCGGTATCCGGTATGAACCGGTATACCACCACTAGTTCAAACCATCTGGATAAACTGTTGTAGTGATTTCACTGGGTGCATTTCATCATGCTAAAGGCTCTCCTCACTTTCCACACTCACTTCCTGGCCTTGCGTCTTGGTCCCACCCATGGGAGATGTAAGCGGAGGAGGCAAGAAAGAAATGCCAGGACCCTTTGTCCTATAGTGTCAGTCTTAAGTGACATCAGTTACTTATGATGTGCTGCACAGCTGTATCACCTGTCAAACAGACTGGTATGAATGTCAACAGAACCCCCTATGTTAGAGGAATTTCAAAACCTCCCAGTATCTTTGATAGATAGATATAGGAACATCTCTTAGACCAATCAAACTCTTACATACACAAGAGGCCTTTATTCTTTTACATACATTAACTGTTTAAGAAAACCAATAATTAAAAGTATTATGACTGTTGTTTATTTTGATAATTTTTTACACGGAACAAAAATTTAAATGAGAACCTCTCTGTTTCCAAGACAATCCTGACAGGTGTGGCATATCAAGATGCTGATTAAACAGCATGATTACTACCCAGGTGTGCCTTCGGATGGTCACAATAAAAGCCCACTCTAAAATGTGCAGCTTGATCACATTACACAATGACACAGGTGTCACAAGTTTTGAAGGAGCATGTCATTGGCATGCTGACTGCCAGAATGTCCCCCAGAGCTGTTGCCCATGAACTGAATGTTTATTTCACAAACATAAGACATCTCCAGTGTCGTATCCATGAATTTGGCAGTACATCCAACCAGCCTCACAATAACAGACTACATGTAGCCACACCAGCTCAGGACCTTCACATGCAGTGTCTTCACCTACAAGATCATCTGAGACCAGCCATCCAAACAGCTGGTGCAACAATTGGCTTAACCAACTGAAGAACTTCTGCACAAACAGTCAGAAACTGTCTCAGTGAAGCTCATCTGCATGCTCACCAGCTATTCACCTTTGATGGCTTCTGGCACTCATGAGAAGTGTTGTCTTAACACATGAATCCCAGTATGGCAGACGGCATGTTTGGCCCCATGTTGGCGGTGAGGTTATGGTTTCGGCTGGCATAAGCTACAGACAACAATCACATGTGCATTTTATTGATGGTACTTCATATGCTCAGAGATACCATGACAAGATCCTGAGAGCCATAGTCATGCCATTCATCTGCCACCATGGTAAATAGTCAATGGACTTGCACTTGTATAGCACCTTTCTGGTCTTCTTACCACTCAAAGCACTTCATTCACCCATTCACACACATACTCATACACTGGTGGCCAAGGCTACCATACACGTTTTTCAGTCAGTTATGGTAAACACTAATACGCATTCACACACCAATGGCACAGCCATTTGGGGTTCAGTATCTTGCCCACTTGCCACTTCGACATGCGGACAGGAAGAGCAGGGGATCAAAACATCAATCTTCCAAATAGTGGACAGCTTGCTGTACCTCGAGTCACAGCGTGCATGCTGTGATCTTTACACAACTCCTGGAAGCTGTAATCATCCCAGTTCTAACATGGCCTGCATACTCACCAGACATGTCAGACACTGAGCATCTTAGGGATGCCCTGGATCTGCGTGTATGACAGTGTGTTCCAATTCCTGCCATTAAAGAGAAGTGGTTATATCTATTGGGTGCATATAAAGGTCTTTGATCTTTAACTTAAACTTGTGAAAAATGGGAGGAAAATCAAAAGTGTTGAGTTTAGATTTTTGTCAGTGTAACATTCTTTTAAATCTTCTGATTTACACATGTATCATTGTTATTTGTTATATTACTTTGCTATTCATTCATTTATTTCCATGATTGTTACCTGCACAATAATACATCACATAGTTGGTAAGAATGTGTGAATGTTAACTGCATTGTAAATGGAAAGAAGGACTTTATCATGCTTGATAAAGTTCCAGAGGACCGAAACATTGATATCAAGCATGCTATCAAGCATGATAAAGGTCCAGAGGACCGAAACGTTGCTTCATTAAAAACTATTGCCGTGTAAGTGCAAGTCAGTGTGCGGGCAGTCCTTCTTTCCATGTTAAGCACTTTCTGCTGTGCCAACGCACCTGATGACAGAAGCTGATTATCCTGGTGTGCGAAAGCCTCTTCAATACAACTGCATTGTAAATAAAAAGAAAAACTGCATCTTTGTGTGATGCCACAAAACTTAACAATTATTCTATATATTCTAGGATGACACCACATTATTTTATGACGTTATAGTATGTTATATTGTCTATATCTATCTACCTATATCAATACATAACAGTAAAAAATCTTTCCATGACCGTTGGGGGGCTTTGAGTCACACCACTTAATAAAAGCCTTCCATGTAAGCATACGCCTGTGTTTCCTTACTCTAAGCTCCTCTAGATGCCTCCTCTGTCCCCTCTCCTCATCTCCTCAAGGTGTATTTAAGGGATTGGAAAATACTGGAGGAGATGGAACAATTGCCGGGTCACAGGAGGAGAGAGGAGGAGAGGAAGCATATGTTAGCATAATAAAAAGGATCCAGTGTGCCCACAACTAACCGATTACTTGCATCCTGTTGTATTCAACGTGGTGAATTTACATTTTGTCATTTTCCGAAGTCCAAAACCCAATAAATAATGAGCTATTTATAGAGCGGCAGTGGCTTAGTGGATAGAGCAGAATGTACAAAGGCTCTGTCCTTGCTGCAATGGCTGTGGGTTCGATTCCAGCCTGCAGGCCTTTGCTGCGTGTCGTCCCCCCCACCACCACCACACACACACACACACACACACACCCCCATGCTATACTGTCCTATCCATTAAAGGCAAAAATGCCCAAAAAATAAAATCAAATAAATGGCAGTTGACTGTCCTCACCGCGCACGAAAAAAACATCAACCAACATTCAGACAGACAACAGCACTGTGTGAAATAATGCAGCTCCCTCAGCAGGGGTGCCAACAGAGGGCCCAACAAAAAACACAAGGTCAGCCAGCTCTGCTGCAATGCAATGTGATATCATCCTGCAAGGTACTGACCAATGAAATATGTGCCAGGATACTTTGTTACGTGAACGTTGTGTCTCTACTGTCACCTGGAGATTATGGCAATGAAAGACAAAGTGACTGACACACTGGTTACTCTCCAGGGTTAAATGTTGTTGCATGTATTAAAAACAGCTTTGCAAGCTCATAAACATCCAAACCTGTGCATCTCTTACTTCCCGGATGGAATTTCATAATTTTCACCAAAATGTCATGCCCCCACACTGATGCAGCCCCTTATTACAGAAAGCAAAAAAAAGAAAGACAATGTCATGAGGTTTTACAGAATCATCTAATGTCAGTGTTCTTGTCTGACAAGGTCACTTTGTCATACAGTCAAAAGTCCAGTGGACTTAAAGTGAAGTAACTGCCATCTCCAAGGTCAAGAATGAGCGGCCATGCTTGATTGACTCTGGTCCTTTTTTGCAGTTAGTACAGTTTGATTGGGCTGGTGTGAAAGCTGTCAGGGGCAGACCAAACAACCGAAATGAGACCACTCAAAAAGGTGAGTCTCAGTCCGCTTCCAAACAATCACTGATGCGGTTTGTTTGTGGTGTGAAAAAAAACACAAGCCAACCACAGGATTTAATGAAAGCAGATATGTAATATCAGCAACAGCTAAACCCATTATTTATCTGTCTGCTAATCATCAACTCTGTCCACAATGTCATCATTAATCCTTATAAAGGCCACGTGTATTCCATAACCTATTTATACTAAGGCATGCATGTAACCATGGTAATACATATGCACGTCAGTAGGGGTATTTTCGCTGATTAAAAAGCTGTTAAAACTGCCATCTTGTATCTAACTCTGTGTACTTTGTCTGTTCCTCAAGTCCATTAAAAGGTGTTTGACAGTTATCCCACAGTATCACGCCCCGAATCATTACTGTGCAAGACAGGCTCTTTTCATTCTGTCTCTATGTTAGTCATTATTCATAACATGCCATTGATTTGCAGTCTAATAATAGCCTCCTAATAATGCTTACAATCAGTTATTTCTCTATGAGCTCTTTGTGAAATCAGGACCCTTAATCATTCACCTTTTTTCATTAAAAGACTAACCTGTCTTGTGTTTGAATTTGGGTTCAGTTTTAACAATCCTGACAAGAACATAAATGTAAACACTTTAGAAGCATTAAAGAGCTAACAATGCAGGGTGACAAACACTAAAACTGTCCAATCAAATTTGCAAAAAGTCAGTGTGAATGGGAAATGAACCACAACTAAAACCAAACATTTTTTCCCTCTGGTGCAGACCAAGGTGTGAGAGCACCCTAAAACACACACTGATGTCTGTCTGTCACAGATGGACTATCTGGTTGTCAGTTTCTCTCTAGATTATCATAGGTACTAAAAACTATTCATTCAACAGACTCCTGCTGTCCTACTTTAGAATGCTCTATAAATCCAACTGTTATGGCCCATCTGACAAAATAGCCTGTACCCTCCACCTCCACCTCCACCACCTGGTGGCTTGGCAGTTTGGCTCACTCATTATGAAACTACTGCAGAAACACATTCATGTCAGGAACAGCTGCAGCCTTGCATACACTCAGACATGGATGAAGTGCAGAGGTGGTGTTGGGTGAATGTTCACATAAAACCATTTGTTATTATTATTTATTGGCTACTGACTTTATAACTTACAAAGGCTGGGGGAGTGCACATAAAGCAGCTGCATGATGTAGGATGTTCCTGTGGCTGAGAAGTCCCCTATTATGCTGTGTTACAAACACTCAGTTAGTAAACTCAGAAATGTTCTCATAACCTTCAATAAATAACTTTTTTAAAGATATTTTTGGCATCTTTAGGCTTGGTGAGAGTCAGATATGAAAGAGAAGAGGGCCCCAAGCTGGACTAAAAAAATGTACACATGCTCATTCACATCTCTTTTTTACTTAGCACTGTTGGTGGACCTGAGATTAGTTTTGTGTTGTAATATTAAACCACAATTGATGGGGTGGCATAAATGTTCAGACACAGAGTCATCATCATCATCCTCTCAAAGAGACAAGCGTTTTGTGGCCCCTTGATGATTTGTGGCTCTTTCAACTTTTAGAGTGTGTCCCAGAGTGGTAGAGGAATGCCAGGCAGTTCTGTAAGGTCCTTGGAAGAAAACGGAACACTTTCAAATGACGAACACCTAATCTTGTGCAATAAAACAATAGGAAGCTGACAGCATGAAGGGAGTGTGATAAAATGTATCTTGTTCAGGAACAAAAAAGGTGCTTTACATTTATAGTTGGTAAATGCTAAAGATTATTTTCTCCCTTTTCTCTCACTGACTTATTTCATTCTTATTTTTGGTCTAATTTTGAAATTTGTCTCTATCTTTCTATTTGTCATTTTCTCTCATGCTCCCTTTCCTATGCACAGGCATGTGTCTTGTTTCTGCTTGAGATTTCTGTCTGTTTAAAGGAAGTTTTTTCTTGCCACTTTCATGATAGAGAATAATAGTAAGTAGTGGGAATTTGTTTGCCTTGTTGGGTCTCTGTAAATTAGAGTATGGTCTAGACCTGAGAGAACAGCATTGAAGCAAGCTCAACAGAGCCAGGCTTTCATCCTCTGGCCTTGTGGGTGTTTTCATGTAATGAGTCAAATGACGCGTTCAGCACATCATTTAAAGAATATAAAAACTTGTTACAGTAAAAAGCAGCACTGTTGCATTACTTAAGGTGAGAGATGAATCCTATAAGAAAATTGCTAATTGTGAATTAACAAGCTTATGTATTTACATATATATACAGTACAGGCCAAAAGTTTGGACACACCTTCTCATTCAATGCGTTTTCTTTATTTTCATGAATATTTACATTGTAGATTCTCACTGAAGGCATCAAAACTATGAATGAACACATGTGGAGTTATGTACTTAACAAAAAAAGGTGAAATAACTGAAAACATGTTTTATATTCTAGTTTCTTCAAAATAGCCACCTTTTGCTCTGATTACTGCTTTGCACACTCTTGGCATTCTCTCCATGAGCTTCAAGAGGTAGTAAGTTAGGTCCCGCCACGCACTTTTTAAAGTTAATTGGGCAATATTTTTAAAACACAATGAGATAGTTTTTGATACCTTTTGATTGGCTTGGTCCAGTAATATTCCACAGACAATTTGGTACAAAATGGAGCTAGAGTTTAGGAGCATAGTCAAAAAAATTCAAAATGGCGGAAAATCTGATCGAGCAAATTTCACTGGTTTTTGTGGCTTTTTTGTAGAGCACATTGAGCTAGAGTTGTGTGTTAAATTTCAGGTTAATCCTTCTTATGGTGTGAGGGTATTGGCCTTATTAAAATCGATTACAGTTTACATGCATGTGTCCTAAAGGTGTTTTTGAGATGACGCCTTCATGCCAGATTTGAGGATATTTCCTCAACGTGTTCTTTAACCATAATGAGATGGATGCCAGGTCACGGTGACCTTGACCTTTGACCACCAGTTCATTCTTGGGTCCAAGTGAACATTTGTACCAAATTTGAAAATTTTCCCTTGAGCTGTCCTTGAGGTATTGTGTTCACAAGACTGAGAAAGACAAGGCCATAATGACCTTGACCTTTGACCTATGACCACCAAAATCTAATCAGTTCATTGTTGAGTCCGAACATTTTGCATCCAGAGGCTTAAAAACAAGCAAACTACGTTGTGATACATAGCCTACAGTAAGCACTACTGTAATTGCACGGCTTAATTCGCTGGAATTTATGTAACGTTATGGCTTAAGTTGGATAAAGTGCATTTATATCATATTACCTTAGCTGAGAATCTGTATGATTCACAAGTTGACATTGACCATACAGCAATACTACTTAAAGGAGCTGTGAAAGGTGCTTTTTAGCTGATTTGAAGCCAAAACAAATACTGGTCCCAACCAGAGGCCTGTACTATGAAGCAGAATTTGAACTGAGCAAGGTAACGTAACTCTGGGTTTTTTAGTGCTACGAAGCTGGTTCTCTTTTTACCGGGATAAAACAGTGGCAACTTATGCACAACAACTAACTTCAGAGTATCAGATCACAACCTTTTAAGACCCAATCAGATCACTGAAAACAGAGCATTTAACAAACACAGAGGTCATTTGCAACACCAAACACATGATTTAAGCACTATTTGAAATAATCCAATTTTTTTTTTTTAGTCCGCAGTGATAGTGCTGCTAGTAATTCCATCACTGCAGCTGAAAATAATGAGACTCCTACGTGATGAGAACTATGATAAAACAGATCATATTTTATTTGTGAAATAATCCACACACTGTTAATTGGCTCCCGTTATTATAAGTGCCACATTTTGGTTGGATGAACCTCATTAGTCATTAACCACTTTTCCACCCTTAACACCGGTAGCAGAAACAGTCTGGCATCACTTTTAAGTGTTTTTTATATGACCTATTCAGAGTAGTTTCCTCATTATCCAACTTAACAGCAAAAAATACTAATGTCACATGGGCCCATAGCTCAGTGGTACCTACATGTAATTTAAGTTGCTGATAATGGTGAAATTTTGGATAGTTTTTTCAACATTTCTAGATTTTCTGCTTTAAGATTACAGATTGTCATTTACATCCCACGCCACTGACATTTTACTGTCTTGCAGTCCCAGACATTTTTGGTATCGTTTCACTGCGTATGATATGAAGCAGCCTATGAGATGCCACCAGGGACATTATTCAGGATTATCTCACACACGCATGTGAAATGCTCTTACATACACTACTGAAACACTCTCATCCAAACAACTGAAAAATTATTTGTTCACATACACTACTGAAATGCTCTCACACACACTACTGAAACGCTCTTACATACACTACGGAAACACTTTGACACACACTACTGAAAAGCTCTTACATAGACGACTGAAACACTCTCACATACACCACTGAAACACTCTCACACACACTACTGAATCGCTCTCACACAACTGAAATGCTCTCACACAAAAAAACCAGTACTTCCAGGATCTCGTGACGCATCGTCAGACGTGTCATCAAATCGCACCAACGGCATTGTAGTATGGAGAAATGCTCTGTATTGATATAAGATTTTGCACTTTGTTTGACAAATGCATACAAGATGTTAGTGCTGTGCGATATGGACAAAATTTTTATCCCGATATAGGTAATTTTATATCCCGATAACGATATGCTTGTCATAGACAGTACCTTTGGACATTGACTCTTTCAGGCTCATTGGTGTGTGTTTTTCTTTTCATCACTTCGTGGTTTAACTTTAGTACTTTGTCGCATTTTAACGCTGTCTCTGTACTGTTCTTCATGCCGTGTCTTTAAGTGATAGAAAAGATTAGACGTGTTCGAGTCGCTAGTAACGACTTGTTGGCGGCATGTTTTGCAGATTACCGTTTTTTGGTCAGTGTCTGCCTTTTTAAATCCAAACCAGTGTCAAACAATAGAGTTCCTGTTACCTTTTTTCGGCACCAATTCCTCTTTGGGTTCTGTTGGTTCAGCATCCACTGTGCTCTCCACGTTGTTTACGTCCATGCTCCCGCTCGCTCCCGCATGCATGGATGAAAACGTTAGCAGTGCCGTAAAGGAGTTCTTGCAGGTGACGTAAACTGCAACCGCAAAGCAGTAGCATTGCTGCAGTTACATTAGCCGAGCTAACCACAGCCCACACGTTAAAATTACGATATAAACAATAGAGGATTATATCGTACGGTAGACATTTTTCTGTTGCACTATGATATATATCGTAATATCGCACAGCACTACAATATGTTTTAAATTTAAAATGTTATGTTTACAGAAGATGTAGCTTACATGTTTTACAATCACATTGTCTGGTTTGAGAGCTACAATATTCACTCAGGATTTTTTTGCAACATTATCGCAGTCCATGTTTTGAAACTAATTAAATAAATCTAAAGAAGAGACCTGAAACATTTGCAGCTGTTTTTGTAATATTAAGTATGATTATTATAGCAACTGATTACATGACTTATTTTTTAGAGGCAGTAGTTTAAAAAAATCATTATTTTTTTCTCCTGACTTGCAATTTTTGTTAGTAGCCACAAGTTTTGTCATTTGCCACAATTTCCAGCAAAAAAATCACATAAATATGCCACAATTTTTATGGCAATTTTTGACAAAATTGGCCGCAAATTAAAGGGTTTTGGGCCACAAATTCAAGGTTTTTATGCCACAGGATCCTGGAGGGACTGGTTGTTTGTGTGAGAGCAATTCAGTAGTGTGTGTGAGAGTGTTTCAGTAGTGTGTGTAAGAGCATTTCAGTAGTGTGTGTGAGAGAATTTCAGTAGTGTATGTAAGAGCATTTCAGTACTGTGTGTGAGAGCGTTTCAGTTACTTGTGTGAGAGCATTTCAGTTGTGTATGTAAGAGCATTTCAGTTATTTGTGTGAGAGCGTTTCAGTCGTGTATGTAAGAGCATTTTACTTGTATGTGTGAGACCGTTTCAGTTGTTTGTGTGAGAGCATTTCAGTCCTGTATGTAAAAGCATTTCACTTCTATGTGTGAGAGCATTTCAGTAGTGTGTGTGCGAGTATTTCAGTAGTGTATGTAAGAGCGTTTCAGTACTGTGTGTGAGAGCGTTTCAGTTGTTTGTGTGAGAGCATTTCAGTTGTGTATGTAAGAGCAATTCAGTTGTTTGTGTGAGAGCGTTTCAGTAGTGTATGTAAAGGCATTTCACTAGTATGTGTGAGAGCGTTTCAGTAGTATGTGCGAGAGTGTTTCAGTAGTGTATGTAAGAGTGTTTCAGTAGTGTGTGTGAGAGCGTTTCAGTTGTTTGTGTGAGAGCATTTCAGTAGTGTATGTAAGAGCATTTTATTTGTATGTGTGAGAGCATTCCAGTTGTTTGTGTGAGAGCATTTCAGTAGAATATGTGAACAAATAATTTTTCACTAGTTTGTGTGAGAGTGTTTCAGTGGTGTATATAAGAGCATTTCATATGTGTGTGAGAGGTAATTGTAAATAATGTCCCTGGCTGCACCTCATAGCAGCCTGCTTTATTCACAGTTCTGATGATGGTGCTCGCAATTAATATCCCCACCTCTTTCACATAATGCGCTTATGGCTGGATAGGAAAACCCAGAGTACACTTAACTGGTTGATAACCACTTTGTTGTACTGGTTATCCAGACAGCCAGTGTTAGAATTAGTCAAAACAGATAACAAGAAGACATCCTGAGTAAGTTGAACTGGCTTTGTGGTACAGGCCTCAGGTTAGGCCTGCAGCATAAGTTACCATTGAGATCTAGCCAGGTTAAAAGAGAGCCACCTTTGTAGGACCGAAAACCCTGGCTTTAACCTCAACATAGCTCACTAAACCACCAGTCTCACTTTGTTGTACACCCCTCTGCTCTATATGAAAGGTTTCCTGAGATAACCTTTGTCATGATTTAGCACTAAATAAAATAAAACAGCCTTGACTTGACTTAAAGTCATCTATTTCATGAGTGTCTTATCTAATGGTCAACATATGAGACAAGATTTTTGTATTCATCCCCAAAACCAGAGCTAATCTGTCTAATACTGACACCATATGCTACAGCTCTGTATAACTCAAATACAAACTAGAAGCTGATCTATAAAGTTCTTCATAAACACAGTAAAATTGTAATCACTCCTTTTGTTTTTTAGTTCTGATTGTATTTAAGAGGAAGTTGTCAACTTAAGCTAAAAGCTTAAAATAAAGTTCTACAATTTCAGTGGTGAAATTTCTCTAATCAATCTCCAGTTCATAAATTAAAGTCATGTAATATTCCCACTTGTATTTCCTACTGTTAAAATCTTGTTTTATTTCCACGTGGTTCCTAAACATGTACACAGCTTTCATTTAGAATAACTTGACTTTTTTTTTTCTTTTTTAAGTGTAGCTCAAATAAAAGTCATGTTTAGTTATTTTATTACTTTAGAAAAGTTGTTGGAATATTATGTTATATTAGGCGATTTCTCTAAGACTGCAAGGGAAGGTCAGCTTCCCCTAAAATGTCAAAAATTAAATGGTGAAATATGTACGGTTGTGTTAACATTTCATTGACTACAGATGCGTTAAAACACGTTCATCTTGAAGACGAGTTCGTTCAGAATCAGCTACTTATCGATGTTGTTAACTTCTCATACATCCCCTTAGCGCAGTTTTCTTATGCGGTCTATGGTCAATGCATTTCCCCATAGAAGCTGAGCGTCCATGCACTTTAATGGGACTGCATGCAACAGTTTTTTTCATTGCCTTGAAACTCGACGGTCACGATTTTGTCCCGCCCCCAGACGCTCAGCGTCTCTGGGGCTGAATGGAGCTGTGGGCGGGCCTCGGCCGGGCTGGACGCTGAGCTTCCGCATGATGATTGGACGATCAGTCGAACAGCTGAATCCCGTTTTGATTGACAGCTATTTGGAGATATACACCGTCACTTGACAGCTCAGCTCAATCCCATCGCGGATTTTGCAAGTGGAGTCTTCTGACAGAGTCATAGCTGTCAAGTCTCCCGTTTTGGCCGGGAAACTGCCGTATTTTACCCCTCTTTCCCGCCGTCCTCCCGTATTAGTATTCTCTCGCAAATCTCCCGTATTATAATAAAAAAACATTCCTCTGCCTCTCCAAACTGAACTCTGTCACTAGCCTCGCGAGAACTGCCACCTGCTGTAGCCTGGGTGGCAGTTATCCCGAGGTTAGTGCCGACAGCGGGAACAAACCCGGAATAACAAAAGAGAGAGATGGATGGATGTGACGAAGGAGAAGGCATTCCTGCCAAAAAAACAAAGAAGTCCTGTAAATATCTCGAAAAATGGGACAGCGAATTTACTTTCCTAAAGAGGAGCAGGATGGGGCACATTATGAACTGAAAATATGTTTAAGCAATAAGCCCCGAGAAGCCGTGGGTTACAGTGTTTTTACAACGGCTGAGGGGCATTCAGTGCCCCTCCGCCATTGTAAAATCACTGTAACTCACGGCTTCTCGGGGCTTATTGCTTTTATAAAACGGTTACCCTACATATAGCCCTTAAAATAAACACACACTGAAAAAAAGCAATCAACAATTTATTGGTAATAATGCCACAATAAAACTGAGAACTATTCATTCTTCCACCAAGCAAGATCGAGTGGACAGAATGGTTGCCAAGCAACACAGACGCTGCGGTCTACCAGTGGGTTACACTGATTTTACAACGACATGGAACGCGGCTCAGCCAATCACATTTAAGGATGGGAAGCACCCGTTTTATAAACCATAAATAAATGTGCTTCATAAACCCTTTTGTGTTTTCATTTAGGCTGTATCATAAAGTAGGAATGTTCACAACATTTCAATGTCAACAAAGGTTGGCCCATCAGATTCTGATCACCTAATTGCAGTTAGTAAGCGGTTGACAAGTTGTTTTTAGATATCTTGTTCACCTGTCTTAAAATGTAAGGGATACTGGAGCTTGGTTGAGGTGGTGGGACGGCTCGCAGCGAGCGCCGGAAAATTTCCCTTATTTTCAAATCCAAATCTTGACAGGTATGGTTGAGGCAGAGTCTTTCAAGTTCCCTACAGGAGAAGGGACACTCTTTCGAGGACAGCAATGTGCACATCTTGGCCAGGGAGGAAAGATGGTTTAAAAGAGGTGTAAAAGAAGCCATCTATGTCAAACTGGAACGACCATCATTAAACAGAGGAGGTGGCCTCCGACACCACTCATCACCCACCTACAATGCAGTCCTGTGATCCCTCCCCAGACCACTTCGCACCCATTCACACCTGGTCCCACCTGACCCTAACAACACACATGTTGGTCAGGTGGGTTAACGACTCACATTGTGAACCTAACGACTCTGAAACTAAGAGCTCACATGTGACCTTAACGACTCTGCCTGGGTTCACACCCACACAGAGCTTAAAAGCCTGTAACTCGGTACCAGTCGGTTAGAACTGAAGAAGCTTCTTGGATGAGAGGCGAAACGTCTTCAAGAAACGCGAGCAAGTCAAGTTGCCTACGATATAGCACTTAGCGTCGTTCCACAAGGTTCTGTGCTTGGACCTCTTATATTCACTTTATACATGTTTCCCTTCCCTTATGCTGCAGGACTGCTTCCAAAGAACCAACTGGGATATTTTTGAATATCAGGACTTAGAGGACTACCTGGCTGCTGTCCTGGGTTACATAAAGTACTGCAAGGCCACTCTCACTGTGGACAAGTGTATCCAGGTCCATCCCAACCAGAAGCTCTGGATGACAAAAGAAGTCCAGAGCCTGCTGAGGGGGAGAAACACTGCATTAAGGTCTGGTGATGGGGCACAAGACAGTGCTGCCAGAGCCAACCTGAAGAAAAGTATCAGATAGACCGAGGCAGCATACAGGAGGAAATTGAAGACCACCTCTGCAGCAACAACACAAGGCAGGTGTGCCAGGGGGTCCTCGCTATCAGAGGAGCTGAACCTCTTCTTTGCCCGCTTTGAGGTGGAGTCACCAGAGGCAGATGCATCACACACAAACTGCCCACAGCAGCCACATACTCAAAGTGGAGGAGCTTGAGGTGAGACTTACTTTGAGGGCAGTGAATCCGAGGAAAGCTGGCATCACTGGAAGGGGGTTGAAGGACTGCACAGACCAGCTGGCTGGAGTTTTCACTAGGATCTTCATCCAGTCCCTATCCCAGTCCACTGTCCCACCCTCCCTCAAGTCCTCTATCATTGTCCCACTGCCAAAAAATACTACCATCGGTAGCCTGATCAACTACTGTCCAGCGGCACTAACATCAATAGTTATGAAGTGCTTTGAGAAACTGGTTCAGAACACATCATTTCAAGCCTGCCATCCGCAGTGAACACAAACCAATTTGCCATCAGAGCTAATAGATCCACAAAGGACACCATTGCCTCAGCTCTCAACACCAGCCTGACCCACCTAGGGCAGCAGGGCAGCTATGCAAGGCTGCTCTTTGTGGATTTTAGCTCTGCATTAAACACCATCCTCCCCCACAGATTGGTGTAAAAACTGGCAGATCTGAGACTTTCCTCGTCCATCTGTTGCTGAATCTTGGACTTTCTGTTGGATCGCTCCCAGAGGGTTAGAATAGGCCCTCATACCTCCACAGCTCTCAGCCTCAGCACTGGCTCCCCACAGGGCTGTGTGCTGAGCCCCATGCTCTACACCCTCTACACCCACCACTGAACCCATGCCCACTCTAGCATACAGGGGTGAGGTGGAGCGGGTGACTGGGTGGTGCAGGAATAATTGCCTGGTCCTTACCACCACCAAGACCAAGGAGCTGATAGTCAACTACTGGGGGAATAAAACAGACATTCAGCCATTAAACATAGGCTGGGACTGTGTGAAGAGGATCTCCGAATTCTGGTTTCTGGGTGTTCAGACTGAGAAGGACCTGATATGGAGTGCCAGCACCACAGCATTAATTAAGAAGGCACAGCAGAGACTCTACTTCCTGAGACTTCTCAAGAAGAACCAGCTTACCCAGAAACTGCTTATGTCCTTCTACCACTGCTCCATAGAGAGTGTGTTGACATGCTTTATATGTGTGAGGTATGCAAGCTGCACAGTAGCAGGCACTTCAGAGGGTCGTCAGCACCGTCCAGAAAATCACTGGCTGTCCTCCCACCTTCATGGAAGAGCTATACAGTTCCCGCTGCCTTTAAAAAAAAGTCCAGAACAGTCTGAAAGACCCATCCTACCCACCTATTAGAACTGTTGCCCTCAGGCAGTAGATACAGAACAGTTAAAACAAGGACAAACAGGTTTTTACCATGTAGTTTATTGTTTTTATAGGCTCTTTTTTACTTAAATTTGCACTGAGGAAGTTGCATTTAATTTTGTTGAACTAGAATGACAATAAAGATATCCTATTCTATTTTTAGGGTCCGGGCTGCTAAGCAGCCAAGGACCCTATTGTAATCGGAAGAATTCTTTCTTTCTTTCTTTCTTTCTTCTTCCGAGGAAATCATACTTCCCATGGGCAAAAACTCACCAAACTTTACAGAAATGTCCGACCCCATGCCAGATTTACTCAACTCCAAGGACATGTGCCCCTCCCTCCTGGGGGGGGCACAATAAACGTTTAAATTTAAAAACTTTAAAAATTCCTACCAAACCAACGATACATGCTACACTTTTGAAACTTCACCACAATGTAGCCCCAGTACTGCAGAAACTTTTGTCCATTTAGACTCATTACAAATTATGAAGTCCATCACTCTGTTTTTTTTTCAAAAACTGTAAAACTTATAAAATGTATCTCCTCCCACAATTTTTGCTCAATTATCACCAAACTTGCTAGAGAGCATCTCCAGACTGTCCTCCACAAAACTTGTTTCTCGGATTTTTGATTTATCAAAAATTGAGCCTACAGTGCATGAAAACGTTTAACTGTAAACACTACTGTAAACATATACCATCCAATTCTTGCTAAATACATTTTCAATCTTCCTGAAAAAAACTGACAATATTTTGGAGTCGTGGTTGATGAAGTTTGGAAAATATCAGAATTTTATCTCCAAAACTGAATTTTCTAGAACATTTTGAATTCTGCTCTCATGGGAACAACTGGAGTCAATGTAAAAGTGGCATTTTTAAACATCACATTTTCTCTTGTGAAGCAAAACACTTATCATTAAAAACAAATCACCAACATGTCCATGCTGTCTAGATGCAATTTATGTATTGTCAGATTTTTGTTTAGATAATAGAATTTGTGACATTTTGACTTTTTTTGAAATCTGCCACAACAAATGCAGCCCGGTCCGTGACTTCCTGAGTCTATTTGAGAAGCCACACACCAGGTCTCACTTCCAGACAATTAGCTCAGTGAGTTAGGAGCTGGATCACAATGCCAAGGACTCTGAGTTCAAGACCCAACAAGGGGGATGAGTATGACACATCAAAACTACAAAGAGTCTTTGAGAAACAAATGTTCCACTGATACAAAAGTGCACTTTGCAAATTTATTCCAATATTCAACCACTTTTACTTTTCAATTGCTGCAATACAATTTCCAGATGATGCAACCTGCAAAATGACTCAGCTGATGCTAAATGCAGATTGTAATATCAACTTCCTTGATGTCTTCCTATTCTTCTGCTTGTTGCTCAGAATTGCCTAAAAATGCCCGGACCCGACCCATCGCTGCGCAGCAGCTATAATGCTCCTCCTGAGGTTTCTGCCATCTTCCCTATCAGCTGTGAGGGTCCAAGGACAGAGGGATTTCACACACTGTAAAGCTCTCTGAGGCAAATTGTTATTTGTGATACTGGGCTCTATAAATAAAATTTAATTAAAAAATCAAATCACATTTAAATTGAGTCACTCAACTTATCCATTAACATTACAATAGAAACTGGGATGATTATGTGCATATGAGTCCTGGAAAGGAAAGATTTTCTTCAAAGAGTAGCTGTATCCTGACACTTGTCCAGGACTCCCTCTGTGCCAAATTCACTGGCTGTTTCATGTCTGACCCCAAGTTGAAGTCAAGCTGGGGTCAGAGGGCCAGTGGCATAATTTATTAAAATAAGAAGATGTTGGAGAGTGGGAGAAGGACAACCTACAGCCACTGGGGCAAGAGTCTTGAAGGGCAATGAAACCCAATCTGCAAAGTTTTCATAAGGGCTTGTTTTTGTAGTGCTGAGCTGGACTGCTGACCAGCTGTGGTATCCAAAAAGAAAAGGGCCTAAGGAGCCACTGCTGGTTCCTGTGTTGTTTCTCTGGGTTGATTATGTTGCCCCCCCCCCTCTTTTCTTTGCCCCCTGCTCCCAGGCAGCGAAGGGACTGTATTTAAACTCCTGGACAGCCTGCTGTGTCTGGGTCCAGGATTTACTCACCTGAAGGGGGTCTCTGCTTTGATTAATGTTGAACACACCAGGTCCTCTGGTTTCTATTAAAATAAACTTGCTCAGTTTTACAATGACATATCTCTGGCCTCTAGCACCACCATAAGAAACCTCAGGGTAATATCTGATCAAGATTTGTCTTTTAACTCCCACATATAATAAACCTCACAGACGGTGTTCTTTCATCTGTGTAATGCAAAAATTCCTGTCTCTAAAAGATGCAGAAAAATTGGTCCACGCTTTTGTTACCTCTAGGCTGGATTACTGCAATTCTCTATTATCAGGTAGCTCTAAAAGGTCTTTAAAAACTCTCCAGCCGATCCAGAATGTGGCGGCAAGTGTACTGAGAGGAACTAAGGAAAGAGATCATATTTCTCCTGTTTTAACTTCTCCACACTGGCTCCCAGTAAAATCCAGAATTGAATTTAGAATCCTTCTCCTAACTTACAAAGCTCTAAATGGTCAGGCTCCATCATATCATAGTGCCCTATTATCCCACCAGAACAGTGCGCTCTAAGAATGCAGGGTTACTCATGGTCCCTAAAGTCTCCAAAAGTAGAACGGGAGCCAGAGTCTTCAGCTATCAGGCTCCTCTTCTGTGGAACCATCTTCCTGTTTCGGTCTGGGAGGCAGACACCGTCTCCACATTTAAGACCTTCCTTTTTGATAAAGCCTATAGTTAGGGCTGGCTCAGGCTTGTCTTTGACCAACGCCTAGTTAGGCTGACACAGGCCTAGTCTGCTGCGGGACCACATTGAGCACCTTCTCTCCCTCTCTCTCCTCAGTTTTTGAAAAGTTAGTTCTTCTTCATTTGCTAACATTCCCGTCATATTACTGCATCTCGCTAACTCGGCTTGCTCTCCGGAGCCTTTGTGCTCCACTGTCTCGCAGGTTCCCCTGTATCACAGCTACACCTGGATTGTGTGTCATGGTTGTGCCGCTGCGGTGGTCCTGCCTAATGCCTCCTACTACTGCTGTTATTATTAGTCATACTTCTACTGTTATTATACACATATGATTATTATTGTCACATACATATACTATCATATGTTAATATATACTTACAACATATGCCACCACAATTACTGTTATTATTACTGTAATATTATCACTAAAATTAATATTATTGTAGATATTATCATTACTGTCTGCCCTGCATCTCTCTCTGTCTCTGTATCTCTTTATGTATCATTTTGTCATATGGATTACTGTAAATGTATTATGTTGATCTGTTCTCTACATGTGACACCTATTGCATGTCTGTCTGTCCTGGAAGAGGGATTTCTCTTCAGTTGCTCTTCCTAAGGTTTCTACCATTTTTTCTCCCATTAAGGGGTCTTTTGGGGGGAGTTTTTCTCATTTCCACTGTGAGGGTCCAAAGGACAGAGGGATGTTGTATGCTGTAAAGCCCTCTGAGGCAAATTGTGATTTGTGATATTGAGATTTATAAATTAAATTGAATTCAATTGAAAAACAAAAAATGGAGGGCTAACACAGAAGAGCAAGGGGCAACACAAAAATGCCGCCATGGAAGCCAAGCGGTGTAGTTCTGCAGACGAGGGCAGCAACAACACGTATTTTAGCCTCCTAAAGAGATCTATAACAGTTTAGATGTATGCTATATTGAGAGTATTTTCGTTGTTTCATTTCGGGCAACAAAGACTACTCCTCCAAAAAAAATCAAAGAATGCTCCTAGAGAGGAGGAGAAGGAATCAGGACTGTTTGTGTGGAAGACAATGAGTTCACAGACTTCTACAACTGGGAGCTGTTTATCCAACAGCATCAATATTAATACTAAAAAATGGGAGCTGCAGTTACCCAAAATACTATTAACAAGTATTTTGTATGTATCACAACCTGCATATATGTTTTTAATTAGCCAAGTTATGAAATGACAATTGTGGGGTAGGTCAGCTTTTTCTCCAGGTTGTTAAGCACAGGCACATGCCTCAATAAACTGCAGTCTTACAATCATGATAGTATCTTGCTTGTAAATGTCTGGAGTCTGTAGATGATGATAAATCAAAATAGGGATGCACGATAATATTGGCACCTTATCAGTATCGGCTGATACTGGCTGAATCAACAGAATGGGTCAACATGCTTTTTCTTATTTTGCAAAATGAATTAAAATTATATACACTGAAAAGTATTGTATTTCATGTCTCTGTCTGCTGGTGGGCCAACATGATAAGAGTATGCACACATTATGTTAATTCCACTACAGAAAAGACTTAAAGATCACTAAAATTAGATGGGGAAAAAAGTGGATATATCGATATTGGTTATAAGCTGAATAAGTTGGTATGTGTTGGCATATCAGATCAGCAACATTAGCTCATTGCGCAAGTACCAATACATTTTTTTGTAGTCAGGAGCCACCAGCAAAGTGTTCTATAGCAAATCCGACACACACAACAAAAACAACAACAGACCATTATTTCTGCTCTAACACAGACCCACACAATGCTGTGACACTATCAACATGCCTGCGAGGCAGGCATGTGCTACTACCATACAGCATCTAGGCCTGGCTAACAAGAAAGGCATAGCCCACCCAATAACTTTTGTCAGCTGTTTTCTTACTTTGGAAATAGTCAGTTATACAGTTAAACAATTATAGAAAAAAAATAACATTCCACATTGTACATCCTGTACTGGTCCTAATGCAAAAAATGAGATGGGATAGGACTTACTCTATAGGCTTAAAGTCATCCAACTCTTAATTACAATACCTTTGAATGAGCACAAAGTCAATCATACAGATTTATGAAACCTTTGATAAAACCTTGTTTCACATGAATAACATTTTTTAGAGATGCTTCAGAAGCCTTTTTACTATACAATATGCCACTTTGCCATATTTTATATTGCTCTGAGGACATCAACAAATGTCACCTTTAAACAGCTGTATTTATTTAAGTTCCTCACCAAAAACTACATTTTACAATATTACATTTTAACATATGAAAAAGTTAGAATTTACCTTTGCCCAATGCTCATTTTTACCAAAGAGGGTTTGAACACATCATAATATAACTCAATGCAGCCACCATCAGCAGTTCGTCGCCCCACCAGCTGCTAGATGCTAAATGCTAAATGCTAATGTTAATTAGCTCTCCTGCATATATCAACACAGATTTGTTATTCAATACATAGAATTATCTGGGAAACAATAGGGTGCATCTTTTAAAGCATTGATGGTAAGGTTACTGCGTCCTTTTGTCCTGATGGTGTCCCAGCGTAGATCACTGTTAGTCTCAAACACATTTTCTATTGAAAATGACAGGGCATGGTTAGTCTGGAGTCCTGCTTTTTAGCCTGCAAAAAATAATGTGACAGACAGAACAGCAACAGAAAACACTGGCCACTGCCATCACTGAACATAATTTTCTTTGCCAATAGTCCGATGGCATTCAACAAGGCAAATAATAGCCAGCACCAATGTGTGGCCAATAAATCGGTGCATCCCTACTCAAAAGCCTAAGCTAGAGTGACTCCCACCTTTTCCATTAATTTAGAAGTGAGAACCATATGGCTACTGTGGTAAAGAACCTGTAGAATACAATTCATTTTTTCTATTAAAGTCTATGAACAGTTGATTTTTGGGTGATCTATGCCTTTAAGTGGGCTAGTGTGTCAGTCTTCACAGTAACACCGTAAAACTCTGGAGGTAAGAAAATAACGGTATTAATCTAGCTAGACAGCTCCCTACTTACATTAACCTACAGTGTCGCAGTTTTGATGTTAATTACAGCACCACCATTCCGCCAATTTCAGTCATATTCTTGGGAGGCATTTGCACATAATTTCCAGTTATTGGCTAAGTTTCATGTTTCCAGCAAATTGCAGCTCATGGCAATGTAAGCCATGGTAGAAAACAACACCTAATACAACTTCAAGCAGTAATCCTAGGTTCAAGCCCTTTCTCTGCCAACAGAAGGAGGCAGCTCAGTCACTACAATCAAATCCCCAAGTGGCAATGAACAGCATTCATGCTTTACAAAGCTCAGCAAAGTCCCGCCTTTCGCTGCCCTCTATTGAAATCGAACAAAACTTCAGCAATCAGCATTGCTCAAAGAA
The DNA here is from genome assembly GCA_019142605.1 of Cephalopholis sonnerati. Classification (NCBI taxonomy): domain Eukaryota; kingdom Metazoa; phylum Chordata; class Actinopteri; order Perciformes; family Serranidae; genus Cephalopholis; species Cephalopholis sonnerati. Next base: position 3,030,689 of record JAGQAX010000019.1, read on the forward strand.
AACTTGAGTTATGGCCCATTTCCCTCTAAATCCCACCCTTTGCAAAGATTTTTATATAGATGGCAACCATATTTTTGGTTTGATCAATTATAGTAGGATTGTGTATCACAGTCCCACAAGGTTGCAAACCAAGTTTGGTGTTGATAGAAACAAAACCCAAAGAAGTCTATTAAGTTTCAGATTTGAAGTTCATTAGACTCATGGTATGAGGTCCGTGGCGTGCCAAGTTTCATATCTTTAGCTCAGTCCAGATAACGGTAATATGAGCAAAGGTATAATATATCATATAACAACCCAGTCTCATTCCGAATATATACTTCATTGACTTTTGGTGTCAGACACTGATGAAAAAAAGCCATCCTTTCACATTGGTATGATACATGGCCGATCACCGTTATTGTGTAACAGTGCCTGGTGGCGTCAGGGGAGAAACATGGTGGGACAACAATGTGAGTTAAGGGGGCGCAAGTCTGAGTGGGCCCGGCGGGAGGGGTGGTGGATGGTAGCAACAACCACTGACTTTCATCGGGGAGGCCAGTCTTCGCTTCCTGTATGATTGTAAAGGGAAGTCCTGTTCATTTTTTCTAAAACTAAGCATGTGCATGTGTAGGCAAAACATAACTACGTGTGTTTGATGTTGAAGGAAAAAATTGTCAATTTGTGATGTTATACAGATATAGTGAGTTTATTTTGAAACAGACTGTATGCAAACTATACATTATCTGTGAAAACAGAAGTGTATTTTGAAAAGACACAATGCACGTAGCAGGCTGAAGTTAACACGGCGTCCCAGAACGTCAACAACCAACGCACCCAGGACACCTTCCATGTCATATCTCAACGTGGAAAGTCCATGACTAAACATCAGTAAGTGACAAGTTTTTCCACATTTTTTCACATTATTCAAATTAGCATAAAAAAACCCATCATGGTGGACTTTTATGGTTCAAGAGCCTTATTTTGTAGAGCACACTGAGCTGGATATGTGTCCCAAATTTTAAGTCAATCTGATTTATGATGTGAGGGGCGTGACTTTTCTAGATTTGCTTTTTTGGGTGTTAATTACACTACCACCTGATTGGGGCCACTTGGGAAGCACTTGCAATTACAATGATAACAATAACAGAGCTGCATAAACTTAAAAGGGTTCTGCCCCTCGGTGGCTTGAACCCTATCAAGATGATGCTCCAGTTGTCAGTGTCCAGAAAGCTACACAAAGCCTGCAGCACACACACAGGGATGAAGCAAAAATATACATCCTTTTTTGCATTTATAAGTAGTAATCGATAAATGTTTTAGAACACACTATAATGTGTTATAAAGTGCTTAATGATGTACTTTTCGACTTTAGAACTGAGTTTTACAGGAAGAATCAACTGAGCCGTCCTGAGCAACAGTGTTATCAGTACACATCTGTCCTACATCTCCAAATACACTCATTATGACATTTTTCTAGTATTAAAGGGACATTGTGTAGGAATTACTCCCATCTTACATTGAAATCGTGTATCGTATTCAAACGAATAGTGCACTCTAGCGCCTCACTTTTTCAAACACGTGTTGCAACAACGGTAGCCGCCATGTATCAAAAAGCCTCGACAGCACTGATGAAACCATGTCATCCTCTGCTATCCAATAAGTACACATATAACAACACAGACACTACACATACAGTGAAATCCGGTTATACTCCTCTGGTCGAACTGTATGTTTGCGTGGTTTCAGTAGCTTTCATAGTTGCGGTAAAGCCGGACTAAAAGCCGGTGGGAAGGCTTTATAAGCTGGCATTTACTGTGACAAAGAGCCGGTGTCGTGCCCAAAAGTGATCTCCTGCCTGAAACTGATTCCTGTTCGCGGGAGCGAACCATAAACCTGTTAAAAGCTGCACCGCTCAGTTTACGTCTACAGCTGCTCCTACCCGGATCGAACAATCGACATGTAAATACAACTTTATGTCCATGGTAATAGTAAATATATGTCATTGTGAGCCTAACGTTTATCTGGTGAAAGAATATTTACAACTGTGGTAGTTGTAGCAGTTTAAAATGTGATTAGGCATGACATTACGTGAATAGGCAACACGAGTATTTTTTACTATGTTGTTTGCTGTCAAATATACTTGTTTATGCCTATGTTTGGAAGCTAGACTGTAATAAACACAATTTGTGGGTTAAATAAAGAAATTATATATTTTGCAATCATCCTTATGACTTGGAATTATGTTTTTATTGTTCCGTGTCCAAGGCTACAACCAAAGCGGTCTTTCATTTTTTTTCCTTACTTTTTTAAACCTTTTTTTGTTTGTTTGTTTTACCACTTAGGCCTATAATACAATTAAAGCATAAATATATCGGATATAATGCACTTTTAGACTTGCCCAAAAGTGATTCCAGCTCATAACTTGTGACTGAAGGGTTGTTTCTGCCTCAAAATGACTCCATTTCATTCATGAGGGATATATTTGATAGATTATAGCTCACCCTGTCCTTTTCAACCGTCGAAATACATGTACACAGCAAATAAATGCATTAAGTGCGCGCTCCTGCGAAAGGGAATCAGTTTCAGGGAGGAGATCACTTTTGGGCACGACACGGGCGTTTACCGCGACTATGAAAGCTACTGAAACCACGTAAACATACACTTCTGTACCAACGAGGCCGGTGTATTTTAACAGGATCTACTGTTATGCTGCCTATGGTAACAAGCAACACTGTCTAACAAAACCCGAATGAAAAAAGTTAGCTTTAGGCTAATTTAGGCAGTACAGTTGACTGACTTGTCGAGGAGAAAGCTGGCAACTTCAGCGTCCCTCTTAAAATCTTTCTCCTTCATGGGCTCCTTCCATCGGGGGAAGGCTAGCCCGATGTTAATCCCTTTTTTGAATGCTCCGGTCACGCTGCCTTTTAAGTTCCCTTTTTTGCTTTCTCGGCTATGGTGAAACCGTCTCCTATGCTGCTGCTGCATATGCATGGTCCTGCATTATGCTGCAGTGGTGCAGATTTTCAAACTTGCCGGGGTAGTAAGCCTCTCTCGCTGATCTTCTCCTCCGACGTCTCAATCACTTAGGTCATTCCTACTCTGCGCTGGCTCGCAGGGAAAATGCGTAGTTATTCCGCGTTGGTGCTATTTGTCCCTTGCTGGCGGCTGTAGTTTCAACTTTGGCAGACCGTCATGGCGCTTCCCACCGGCTTACCCGTCGTATGTATAAACAAATCTAAAATTCTTCGCTTAGGAGAATGTGTCAGATTATTAGCGGAGGTCATAATACACCAATGATAACACAAATATAAATGTAGACATCGATTTTGGCCAGTAAACAACAGAAAATGTTACACAATGTCTCTTTAAATGTGTATGTCTAATTTCTGACATCACTCTGATTTTAAATATTTATTATATATAATATAATATATAATATATTAAACTGATATTTTCCTCAGTCACTATTGTATTTACATGACTTAATTAGATTGTTCCTTATTTTGTGTTTTGTAACTTATTTCCTGTCATATCTCACAAATGGGTAATTTTCTCAAATCAGTATGTTGTGTTTTCAGGGACTGTTACAACCATACATTTCCTCTGTGCTTTTATTGTACTTTATTGGTGCTATCCAAAGATTCTCCAAATTCACTCAAAGAGATTTGTTTGCCACTTGGCTATCGGGGGTAGATGCACCTTCACAGCCACATCAGGATCACACAATCAAAACTTAAAATAATTATACAAATAGATTTATTTTTTTACTGAAATTATGGGTAAATTTACAAATGCTTAATGGACCTGGACTTGTATAGTGCCTTTCTAGTCTTCCAAACACTCAAAGCATGTTTCACACTACATGTCTCATATACTTATTCACACACTGGTGGCTGAGGCTACCATACATGGTGCCACTCAGTAACCATTCACATGTACTTACACACTAATGGAACAGCCATCAGGAGCAATTTGGGGTTCAGTATTTTGCCCAAGGATACTTTGACATGCAGACTGGAGGAGCCGGGAATCAAGTCACCGATCTTCCAATTGGTGGACGACACACTCTACCTTCTAGGCCACAGCCGTCCCCACGACTGAAATGAATACATTTTAAGGATTTTGTGGCATTTTACTTTGTTTGATAAAAGATAGGAAAAGGGAGGTAAAAGAGAGCTGGATGATATCAACTCAAGATAGGACTTTTGGCAGAATCCAAAAAGAACATGCAGTTTATGTGTAAAATCAGTCCATCCAGATATTCAAAATAGTGTTTTAGCAGTTTATTGGGTTTCTCCCTCATACTGAACCTATCTGTTACATGTAAGATATCCAATGCTATCATTAATATTTAATCACAACATTTTAAATCCAGAAAAATCACCCCTGCAGATAAACCACACATTGTTTTTACTGGGGTAATAAAGCAGATTTTCATGCAAATTTACATTTCAAATCATTATATGCCACCGGTGAAATCTCAGTTTTCTTTTGACGACAAGCTTAAATATGAATGGAGCAGATTCATCTTGTTTCCTGCACATTTCAAAAGATGCAGGGTGATCCACGCCTTTATTTCATCCCCTTGACATTTGTACATCTCTCTTTTGTTTTTGCATTTCCTAGTTTTAAGTTTTATACAGTTTCAGGGTTTAAAATGAACCCTTTTTAATTTTCTGTAACAATGAGACAGTTTTAGATGGAAAAAAAGAAAAAGAAACTCTGTTACAGGTGATGCGTTTAATCTGTGAAATTCAATTAAATGAAAGTTGAAACTGGGGTGTCTCTGCTGTGCAGTATTGTAGGAGATGCAAGTTGCCCATTGTGGTGAGTAGACCTCCAGCATGCAGCAGTGACACATGGCAGTGAGTGTGTAAAGCCCCAGTACTGGATAAAGGCTCTTAAAGAAAAGCAGACAGGCTCACAGAAACACCTAGCAGAGAGAGGATCTGATGGGCAGACAGCCTGCTGTCAGCATGCTGCTGTCTGGAAAATCATCAATACAACGGGCTACACATTATCAAGTCAAATGAAGATTACAAATGATCTTCTGATTGCCTCAGACAAAGGACTCATCTCTGTACTTGTTTTACTAGCTCTTAGTGCCACATTTGACACAATTGACCATCAAATTCTGCTACAGAGACTTGAATATTCAATTGGCATTCAACGGTTTCCATTGTTATGCGGATGATACACAGTTGTATTTATTGATAAAGCCAGAAGAAACAGATCAATTAAATAAACTTCAAAAATGCCTTAAAGATATAAAAACCTGTAGAGCTCCAATTTCGAGATGTTAAATTCAGACAAAATTGAAGTTATTGTTCTTGGCCCCTAACACCTCAGAAACTCTTTATCTGATGATATACTTTCTCTGGATGGCATTGCTCTGGCCTCTAGCACTACCGTAAGAAACCTCGGAGTAATATTTGACCAAGATTTGTCTTTTAACTCCCATTTAAAACAAACCTCACAGACTGCGTTTTTTCATCTGCGTAATATTGCAAAAATTAGGCCTATTCTTTCCCAAAAAGATGCAGAAAAATTGGTCCACACATTTGTTACCTCTAGGCTGGATTACTGTAATTCTCTATTATTCGGTAGCTCTAATAAGTCCCTAAAAACTCCCCAGCTAATCCAGAACGTGGCGGCACGTGTACTGACAGGAACTAAGAAACAAGATCACATTTCTCCTTTTTTAGCGTCTCTGTACTGGCTCCCTGTAAAATAACTAATTGAATTCCATCATATCTTAGAGAGCTCATAGTGCCCTATTATCCCACCAGAATACTGCGCTCCGAGAATGCAGGGTTACTCATGGTCCCTAAAGTCTCCTAAAGTAGAACAGGAGCCAGAGCCTTAAGCTATCAGGCTCCTCTTCTGTGGAATCATCTTCCTGTTTCAGTCCAGGAGGCAGACACCGTCTCCACATTTAAGACTAGACTTAAGACTTTCCTTTTTGATAAAGCTGATAGTTAGGGCTGGCTCAGACTTGTCTTGGACCAGCCCCTAGTTAGGCTGACATAGGCTTAGTCTGCCGGGGGACCTCCTATAATCCACCGAGCCCCTTCTCTCCTTCTCTCTCTCTCTCTCCTTTGCCAACATTCATGTCCTGTTACTGCATCTCCCTAACTCTGCTCTACTGCATGTCACTAACTCAGGTTGTTCTCCGGAGCCTTTGTGCTCCACTATCTCGCAGGTCTCGTAGCTGTGCCTGGATGATGTGTCATGGTTGTGCTGCTGCCATGGTCCTGCCCGATGCCTCCCACTGCTGCTGTTACTATTAGTCATACTTGTACTCTTGTATGTGTGTACTCTGTATACTATGATATATTGATATATACCTACAACGTATTGTACCACAATTACCGTAATTATAACAATATTATTGTTACCTAAATTAATTTTGTTGTAAGCTATTATCATTGCTGTCTGCCTGCATCTCTCTGGCTCTGTCTCAACTTCTCTCTCTGTCTCTGTCTCTCTTTATGTCTCATTGTGTCATATGGATTACTGTTAATTTATTATGTTGATCTGTTCTGTACGACATCTATTGCACGTATGTCTGTCCTGGCAGAGTGATCCCTCCTCAGTTGCTCAGGTTTCTACCATTTTTTTCCCTGTTAAAGGGAAGTTTTTCCTTATCCGCTGTGAGGGTCCAAAGAACGTATGCTGGAAAGCCCCCTGAGGCAAATTGTGATTTGTGATATTGGACTTTATAAATAAAATTGAAATTGAAATTGATAATTCTTTGCAGCTGGGTGCTGTGACCTTTCTTATCATTAACTGATGCTCTCTTTGAATTAGTAGGGTATTAAGTTATGATGTACAGTTTACTGTATGTCAATTAAAAGCTATGTAGGCACAGTCAGTCCTGTTGTATTATAACACACACACACAGACTTGACGTTGGATTAAATTAGCATACATACTACCCAGCAACCATCATTATATATAATCTGTATATAACAAAAAATTACAAAATAAAATTAGGATTTATTCATGTAACTTAACAAATTTAATAGTTTATTTGGGATAAGCATATCATTTTGTTTAAGATGACTACTTAACCACAACAACAACAACAACAAAAAACATGACAGAGATAAGTTTGCCTTTTTTAAAGGCATATAAAGCAAATGGCATCTTCTTTGAACACAGGCAATCACTCATATGGGCGCATTCTCCACCCAACACATTGTTGGAGGGCCCATCCTCTTTATGGGCCCACCACCTCATGGGCGCACTGCCTGCACTGTCTATATTTATGCCCCTGAGGTCAATGTATAATAAAATTATCCAAAAATAACGCGAACCGCATCAGTGTGTGCTTCTCAAGTTATTAACCTCTTAACTGCTGCAGTGCATGATTAGATCATTAGATTTCACTGGCCTATTGTGAATATTTTCTTACAGTCCTGAAAATAAACTTTTAATGTCTGTCATCAAAATGTAGATATTAACATTCATAAAACGGGGGGTGGGGGGATACTTGCGTGGCATTTTTTTTTTTTTTTTTATCATTTCAATCATTTAACCGTGATTGACGTCACACCTCAGCTCTGTTTCTTGTTTCACTGTTTGCCAGCTGTTGGAAATGTCTTAAGTGTGTAGAGACTAAAATATTTCTGTGGTGTAGGTGAAAACCACTCTTTTGGGACCTTGCTCAACTTGAAACAAAACGCACATGCTTTTGAATGCAGTTAGTATACGGCTCAAACCGAGGCTCAAACACGGAGTTTTTCTTTTTTGTTTGATACCCTCTACTTTTCTTTCGACTTCCAACGCCAGACAAACACATTCCGTCCTGCAGGCCCCACCGAGCCTGCGGCCGCGGTGTAAAGAAGAGAAATGCGTCTTACTGCTGGTAGTCGGCCTTGCAGTACACTCGTGTGTCTCTGAAGTAGCAGGTGGCGGTCAGCGGCTGCTGGCACGCGGCACACTGCAGGCACTCCTCGTGCCAGGACGCCTCGTTGACCCGCATCAGGAAGCGATCTGAGATGATCCGCGTGCAGCCCTCACACACGGCCTGCTGGAGAGAGTCACCGTCTGACAGAGAGAAACCGGGACAGGTCGGTATCCCTGCACATTTACACCGTATGGGTTACACTGAAGCCATGAAGACAGAATGAATCATAGGCCTTATGTGCACGTGTTTTGTGTGTTATTTGTATGATATAGCTGTAGAAGGCAAACACTATTTTCAGGTTTATGGTTGTGTAATGGTTGTGTGTAATGTGCTGCACGTTACATAGTGAGTCAAATAGTATAATGCAAATAATAATGTATTTAGCCATGCAGCCAGATTGTGTTTGATATGTCCACTTTTTATTTCATTTGGTGTCCTCTCGTTTAACTGTGGGCCTTTAGCTGTTTTTGCCTTGAATGCGTAGGATGAATAGGTCAATTCCCCCATACATACATACATACATACATATACATATAGCCTATATATGTATATGTATGTATGTATGTATGTGTATATGAAAACTGAAAATCTTTCTATATATATATATTTATATATAAAAACTTCTTATGGTACTCTGCTATATTTCTATGACGAAAATATGTTGTCAAGTAAAATAATTAAGATAAGAAACTTTGGACCGACAAGCACATCAAGCACCCCTATTTCTCGCTGATGACATATTCAGTTATAGCCATGTTTGATTTTTTAAGGTTAAAGCCGTTCAGTTATTAATTCATTAAATCATTCATGTAACCTGTAGCTGTTCATTAAAAGAGATTGTCCAACTCTTCTGCCTTGCGTTCCCTGTTCTGTTGCTGCCTGTTTCCTTGGTGCCGTATCGTAAAAAATGTGTGTAAAAATTATGGCTAATTCTGGGACTGACTCACTGCATTAACTTTAATATTTTTAACAGACAAAAATACAAAAAATGTCTGTAGTATTACAGGGTGGCATACATAAACATAACTCGCGATTTTATGGCACCTGGTTCCTACACTTAAGAAAAAAGTCATATTTAAGGTTACATTTGTTTTTCCGTTTGTGTGTGTGTGTGTGCAGTCGAACCCTAAGAACTCTGCCTGCTCTAATTTCAAAGCGCCTCATTTCTGGGTCGTTTCCCTAGGCTTTCTGCTGACCTGTGTCATTTGAGTGTGTGTGTGTGTGTGTGTGTGTGTGTGTGTGTGTGTGTGTGTGTGTGTGTGTACGAATTATTATATTATGTGTTATGCCATTTGAATACGCACACACACACACACACATAGGCCTATATATATATACACACACATTATATATTTAATCTGAAGATAGATAATAGATATATAGATAGATAGATAGCCTACAAGGCAAACGACATCCAGAAATTGAGGCGTCTCCCCAAACAAGCAGAAAGAGTTTGCAGTTTGGGGAGCTCGACTGACCACGAGCGGGATTCATGGAGCATTCACCGCTCTGCTAGTACGAGGGAAGAGGAGAAAGAAGTTGACTCACCGATCAAGACATCCAGAGAGCCTGCGTCAGTCCGTAGACGATCCTCTACTTTAATATCGTGGAGCATCTTTTAACAGGCAACAGACTGATGGTCGCTGTCTGACACGCGCCTTTCTGCACACTCCAGACTTGTTGCAATGACCAGAAACCGTGAGATCCCGGTCTGTGCGGGGGGGGGGGGGGTTCAAACTCAAACAAGTTTTCAGTCTCCAAGAGAGAGAAATTCAGAGGTATGGAATAAAGTGGGAGCAGCAACCCAAAACCTGATGTGCCATCCTGAGCTTGAGCCTCTGTTCAAGAAGAAAAACCCTCTCCTGGCTTCCCTGCAGTCAAATCGGATCCGCCTCCACCACAATCCGCGCAGTCAGTCCAAACGCGGTTCTGTCTGAACTCAGATCAAACATCCACACTTCGACATCATGGAATAGCATTGGGCAGACTGGCTCATTAAAACAGCATGCTTTTACCTGATTTCCCCGCAAGTCATTAATCCTATTTTCTGGCACTTTTCTGGGCATTTTAGCTCTTTAGCAGCCTACACATGGTACATATTTTACAGCGTGATTCTGCTATTTTTACATTCAATTTGACCACTTTAAGGTCATTAAGAAATAGAGGATTCATAGCAGTTTATCACTGGCAGCGTTAAGACGTCTGGTATTATTAAGTATATTATATATAATGAATATCTACTTGTATCACATGTAACAGTAGGCTTACCTATTTATAATTATAATATAATGTACAAATATTTTTAATAATTAGAAATAAAATAAGTAATTTTAAATAATTAATATTTAAAATGTATATTTTATTTAACCTATACCCTATAACTTAATTTTAAAATATGAAAATTCCAAATAATTAGAATAACTAAGAGAGGTTTTGATTTTGGTTGTTTTGTTTTTTTTTTTTGTTTTGTTTTGTTTTTTTGTTTGTTTTGTTTTTGTCACTGTCAGTTCAGAATTTTTCGGGGTGTGCTAGGGGAATATTCTGGCTCTGGCCCTCTCCATACTGTGTGTATAAAAAAACAGCCAAGTCAATATATTTTACTGCTGAAATGGTCAGGATATATTTCATGTTCGCATTATAATATCATGTTCTGCTTGTTTTATACACTCATTTGGACAATGATGTTGTCTACAGTTTAAAATACTGTGTGTGTGTGTGTGTGTGTGTGTGTGTGTGTGTGTGTGTGTGTGTGTGTGTGTGTGTGTGTGTGTGTGTGTTTTTATATGAAACTCACCAATATGATTATCTTAACGTGCGGACAGCCGCACATTTTATTGGACTAAAGATTAAATCTGTGCACGTGCAGCCTGATTTAGAATTTGCACAATGACCCGCATTGCTTAGGTTAACCTTATCAGTTTGATTTTACTATACAGATTATAATTCACGTTTTCCTAATAAATATTGCCCACAGATAAGACCACATTTTCTACGGCAGACATGAAACTAAGACGATTTCCGGCAGTTTGAAATTAATCATCGAGGATGGATAAGTTCCTTGCAGGTCAACATCAGCTGAGTGAGAAGCAATTAAAAGCGAGACTCGTCAGCTTTCTGCTCTTTTGTTCATGCTGCATCCACAATTTACTCACTCATTTACTCAGTCATCGTCATGGTGTATGAGGAGGATTTTATTAACGAGAAATTTAAGATTGACATATGCGCACGGGTCAGGTTCAATTAACGAGAGGAAGGTTAAACAGGGGGACTTCATTAGACCTGTCCTCCAGACAGAGGATGTTATCAATACCCACTGCTTCTCCAACACACACCCGTGGGATTTTGGCATTTATGGGAGAAACTGCAGAAAAAAATGGCATTGTTTCAGTTGAGGAAACAATTAGATATGCATTAACGTATACACAATCACAATATGGCACAACATTCTGAAAGGTAAAATGACCAGTGTTCTGAGGTGAATAATATTATGGTTATAACAAATTTTAAAATGATGGGTAGCTTGTAATTGTTATATACTTTACTATGAGATGTCATGATGAATTAGAATTTTAAAAAATCATGTTCTTATTAATATTCCTCTTTTTTTAATGTAATTTTGACACTGTCCCAGATGCCAAGAACATGTTGTTAAAGTGGGAGAGTGTGTTACTGGCGAAGTGGGAAAGTGATTCAAGTCAATCTAATGTGGGAACTGAGTTCCTTTTTTCTGTGTCCCTCATACATTTAGGAAGCTAGCTAAATATTTCAACAAGGATTTACTGAACACCTAACCAGTGATGAAGTTTTTATACATTGCTGCCTCTCTGACAAAAAACAAACAAACAAACAAACAAAAACAGGGAAGATGGAGGGTTAAGCTTAGATGGCCAGCCTGTGAATTAATTTTAATAAGAGATGTTCATGAAATTTCTTCTTTTTAAATAGAACTGAAATAAATTAAACCTATTACAAAATATTGTAAGGTGTTGAGGGAGGGGGGGACAGAGTTAGTCTGCTGCACATGCACCCCTCCTTAAAAAGAAAAAATGTTTATTGTTGTTGTTTATATTATTATTGTTTATTCATTAGCCCTACACTTAAATAACAATGTGTTTGAAATGTCCCACACCGCTAATCAAGTTGTCACTTTGACAATAGCAGCAGGTAAAATGTAATTTTAGGTAACTGTGTGTTTGAGGAGTCATCCATCCTGTCTTTTATATTTCTGTAATTTTTCTTCTGTTTAGTAAACTAGAGCTCTGGGGCTACTTAGAATGTTATCATATGAAGACATTTGGATCATAATAAAAAATGATGCAGCAGGTGAATTATCAGAAAGTGTGCCACTCTACCAGTAGTCACCCTAGATGTCAAAAAGACAGAGAACATGGCAAATTGTGTAATCACAGATTCAGCATTTCAGCCAGTTTTTCTAAGTAAAGCAGTATTTGGGAAAAGGCTTCTATGTATTACTGAGTGTTATTTTGTCAGGCAATGATTCATGCCACCCCATGCTGTGTCTGAAATTTGAAGTTAACTATACATGATCAAACATGAATGCTGTTGGCCATTGCATCTTTGAGAATTTTATGTTAATTAACATGTTCATCTCAAATGATTAATTAGTGTATGCTGAAAAATATCCACAGTGGCATTTTTCCATTTAAAGAAGTACGTATTTATTAAAATCATTTTCATCAGAGCTATAGTTATTTTTACAAAGTTATTTTGAACAAGGTGTTCATATGCTCATATGCTGATAAAACATCAAACCAGTTCTTTCCTGTTGTGTGAATAAGGTAGATTTTTCCAGTGAGGGGAAGGATGGAAGTCCACCTACATACAGAGCCCCATCCTGACACCCTGTGGTCAAAACACGAATCTTAACAAAAAATATAATGCTATGCCAGAGTTTTACTGTGTTAGAAACGGAAAGGAAACCATTTCTGTGGAAGCAGTGGGTGGATAGAGGTATTCTAGTACTGGGGGTTTTACGGGGCGTAAATATAGACAATGCAGGCAGTGAGGTCGCACTGGAGCCCGTGAGGTGGGGGGCCCATAGGGAGAGTGGGCCCTCCAACAATGAGTTGTGTGGAGAATGGGCCCTTATGAGTGGTTGCCACCTTGGAAATATGCCTGTGTTCAAAAAAGAACTCCCATTCAATTAAAAACAATGCCATTTGTTATATATGCCCTTGAAAAGGGCAAACCCATCTTTGTCATGTTTATTTTTCTTTTTGTAAAATAGTCACCTATAACAAATTTATATGCTTATTCCAAATAAACTATAATAAACTATTAAAACTGTTAAATTAAATTAAATGAATAATTTCTCATTTTCTTTGGTAGGGTATATTTTGGTATATACAGATATGGGATGATGATTGCTGGGTAATATGTATGTTAATGTTATCCAATGTCAAGTCTCTGATCATTAATTCAATTCAATTCAATTTTTATTTATAAAGCCCAATATCACAAATCACAATTTGCCTCAGAGGGCTTTACAGCATACAACATCCCTCTGTCCTTTGGACCCTCACAGCGGATAAGGAAAAACTCCCCCAAAAAAAACCTTTAACGGGGAAAACGTTAGACGATCATTAGACGAGACAATATGTGCATGATAGCGTGCACAATCGGGCCCGTCATAATAGTGTGCACTGGGGCCCACTGTAACTCCCTTAGGCCACTAGGGATTTATTTGATAAATAGCGTAATGAAATCATTCAGGGCACTGGTACAGAAACTCAGTCTCCATCAACAGCAGTTTTGGAGATATCTTCCAATTAGACATCTCTTCACTCAAACATTTGGATCCAGTACAACTTCCCCACCAAGCTCTGACGTTCTCTCTAATGTGGTTAAAATATTCTGTGCAGGCCATGATGCATCAAAATATCACTCCCTGCTGCTTCAAACTTTTAGCACTCACGGTTCTTATCTGAGGTCAGCCTGAGAGCATTATCTTGACGTGACATTCAAAGAGCAGGAATGGAACAGCAGTTTAATGAACTATAAGAAAACGAAACTAATGGCATTTAATATAATAAACAGGGTATACTGGTCCCCCTCAAGGTTATTTAGGGTGAAATTAAGAGGTAGCCCAAATTTCTGGAGGTGTGGGGTGAGCATTGGCACACTCCTTGACAAGTTATTGTCCTGCCGTATGTGAGAATATCAAAATGAACCTTAAATTAGACATCCTATTTTGCCTAAGCTTGCTTGTCCTTAGTGATCCCGTCCTTCTAAAACCCTTCCCTGCACCCCAGGCAGACTGGGTCCAGACACCCCTTATGTTGGGGAGAAAACCTACCGTAACAGAATGAAAGGTGATCACCTCACTGCCAGCCAGGGTGTGGTTTTCCCAACTGGGTATTGTAGCTGCACACGAGGGCTTCTCCTTTGTGCTCATCAGTAAGGTGAAAAATACTATGCTAAGTGGGCAAATTACATCTCCTTCATTAAAGGTCCTGATGCAATTATATGATAACATACTGGCTCAAATCCTTAAAAATCATTTAGAATTGTGTCATGTGACACTTAGTTATTTACACTTCTGCCAATAATTATTGAATTAATTAATTTTTTTTTCATTTATCCTTTTCTATACTATATATTTTTTAGTATTGTTATTTTTTTGTAGTCAGTTGCTATACAGCTGTGTGTCCTCTTAAGTCGTTGCATCCTATTTTTCAGGGGGGGTTTTTTCTAGCCATGCGATGTAGGCTATCTGATGTTGTTTTCCAGTTCAAAAGAAAACAATAAAAATTACTGATCATAAAAAAGTGACATAAAAATCACAGAGCCTTAAGACTGTTTTTTTTTTTGAGACTGGCTCTCATTACCTATCCGGATGTGACGAGACCGAATGTCCAATATTCACTCTCGTTTTAGCTCTAGTTTGGTCTCCACCAGCTATTTTTTGACGCGCAACGATGCGTCCATAGACATATAAAGAGTAGACGCCGCATTGGCTGCTGGGGCGCGAGAAATGCGGCCGCCATCTTGGACCGGTCAACATACTCCTAGTTGAGCAGCAGAAGGAACAAGATGCCAGAGCACTGCGCAGCATATTTCTGTTTAAATCGGTGGACTGTCGAAAACAGGGCACAGGGGATTACTTTTCACAAGTAAGATTGAACATTACTATTGGTTGTATTTTGTGAATAGAATATTACTGTACTGTATTTATGCCCACCAGCGAAATCGTAGCCAGCTAGCTAGGCTGTGTTTAGTGCCGGTGTTCACCCGGCTATGAACTGAGACTTTATAAGTCATATTCCATAACACTGTCTTAGATTACAACTGACACAAGAATGCTATTGTAGAAATGAAACAAATATTACTGGTATAACATTGACCAGTGAATTTTACACAGGTGGCACAGACTGTATTATTCATATGTAATTCACCAACAGTAAGCTATCTCTCATGTCTCATACCCACCCACTTACTTGAAAATACAAACAACTGAACATCTGACTGTAGAATAGTTTGCAAACAAGCTTATTCACAATTTTAGCAGCTTTGGTTCATTATCAACAGGTATGCATCAAAATAGGAGTTTTGTTGAAGAAAGGTTGTAAGAAATTTGAAGGAAGAAAATAAGCTTGACCTCCTTTGTAAAATGTTTTTGTGTAGACTCTCCCAAATTTCCCGTTTTCATTTTGAAGGTTTCCCAAAGACAAAGATGGAAGGAAGAAGTGGGAAGTGGCTTTGAGGAGGGAAGGATTCACTGCAAGTGATTCCTCAGTGCTTTGCAGTGAACATTTTAAGCAGGGCGATTTTGATAGGACAGGTCAGATTGTGCGACTCAGAGATGGTGTTATTCCATCCATCTTCAGCTTCCCAGTTCACCTCCAAAGAGTAGGTGTATCTTCATAAGGCTATTAGCATTCATAAATGTAAATAGTCTGTTATCACTCACAGGGCAGGGTGAGATATTTACCCCTGTATACTCTTTTGAAGTATTATGTCTCTTCATTTTAGCTGGAAAAGGGCAGGACTACATGTACCTCCAGAAGAGCTGAAGAGAGCCTGTCCGTGGCCTCTCAGGGTGATCCAGAAACTGGAACCTCACACCCACAACCTCAGCCTAATGATGTGAGTATTTCTACTGTAAACATCATATCATAATGGTCCTGGACATATTAAAGTCTCACTTGTTTGCTGCCACTCATATTAAACACGCTCACAAATAAACCCATTCACATGCAATTGAAGACATGTTGAACATTCATTCCTGGCACACACACACACACACACACACACACACACACACACACACACACACACACACACACACACACACACACACACACAACACACACAGTCCTGGCAGTGGCTTTGACAGGTGATGACTATAAGAAAGATTGTGAGCCATACACTAGTGGTGTCACAGTGATGTGTGTAAAGTGAAACATCACAACCATGTTCATCCCTCTCTCTAGGATCATGGCTATGCTTTGCCTGCCTCTCGTACCGCTCTTAAGAGAAGACTGCATGAAGCTCTAGCAAGAGTGGAAAGTCTGGAGCGAGAGAAGAAGAACGCCATGTGTAGCTGACGCTGCTAAGAGCATTGTTTACATGTTGCCATGACAACACAGGAAGTAATACGTGAGATCCTTTCTACAAAAGTTAAATGTTTTCTTCATGCTGTTGTAAAAGATTTGTTGCTGTCATTTTGAGATACTTTATGAGCTAGAGTTATTATTATATTGTCTTAAATTCACATTAAATGTGTTTTCCTTCGCAAGTCACATGACAATGACCCGGAAGTTTTAGCGTAAGGAAACGGCGGGCAAAATCGGAGAGTGACTGAAAAATGCCGAGCGTAAACAGCGGACTTTTATGCTTGCTTCTGTGATTCTACAACTGGTCTACCAGGCGAACACGGTAAAAATTATTGATCAATTACGCTATTTCAATGCTGTTATGCTTGGGTTTGTGTGGAAATGAGACACATAAGGTATGTTTATTGTTATTTTGGAGCTTTGTGCTTGAAACTGTATTCTGTTTATCTTATAGTTTTCACGGTGATCCATGACGTTTTTTCAAGAATAAATGAGCATATGGACATCAGTATGAAGCGTGGACCTTTTCATGACCAGTGTAGTAATAGTGAAAACGTGGCCTAATCCATCCCATTGAGGTGTCTACTATCCTGCGGTGAACCACGGCTCCTGTGTGCAGCTCTGCGTCTCCTCCTGCAGTGATCTACAGGCTTCAGCGTGCAGTTCTGCGTCTCCTCCTGCGGTGAACCATAGGCTTCAGCGTGCAGTTCTGCTTTTCTTCCTGCGGTGATCTACAGGCTTCAGCGTGCAGTTCTGCGTCTCTTCCTGCGGTGATCTACAGGCTTCAGCGTGCAGTTCTGCGTTTCCTCCTGTTGGGATCTACAGGCTTCATCGTGCAGGTCTGATTCATCTTCTGCAGTGGACTGCAGGCACATCGTTCAGCTTCGGGTCAGACTGCAATACTACAATTCCACCTCAGTTAAATGATGGACAGTTCCACAATAAGTTATAAGGAAACTTATAATTAAAATTAAGAAGACTAAGTTCTCAGGACTGTGAAAAAAAAAAAAAAAAATTGGTGACAAAAAAAAGGAAAAATATTAAATTGTCATGATTGTAACTGCCAATCTCACCTCACAACTGCTGTAAAGTCAATACCATTTGTAATCCTAAGTGGTGGTACAATTGGAGCCTTTTTTGTCATTTAACAAAAATTTCAGAGTGATATGGGCTATTGTAGCTATAAGTTAAAGGTGCATGGTCAATTAGCTTAAGCAAAGTGCTTCATTGTCAGTTGCCGCAATTCATGTGCTACGACCTAGCTTGTCTTCTTCTTTAAGCGTTAATTCATGAAAGGTTACAAATGTCAGTTCAGGGTGAACCATCGTCTCAGTGTGATGGGTTCGCTGGGCAGATTGATTCCCAGTCAGAAGCCCAAGTTTTCTCAAACTCTGAGACTGATGCAGCAGAGAGAGACAAGAGGGGGAGTGTCTTAAAGGACCAATCTACCAAAAATGAGAAATCCACAACAACACTTAAAGAACTTAACTCAACTGCTTCTAAAACAAGACAATCCTCCCGTGAAAGACATTTAACACCTAAAATGCAAGAGCTGAAGGAGCAAGAACTTGCTCAAAAGGAGAAGAAGTTCAAGTCGGTATACGAGAAATGGAAAATTCAAGTAAAGGATGTTCGCACGACTCTAAAACGAGAATGCTCTGAGAGTGAGTTGTATGACATGATGGATGTGGTGGAGAAGCTTGACTCTGAATTGAAAGACTTATATGATAGCATGCGACTCCAAACAGCACCAAGTCAAGAAATTCGTAGAAAAGTTGATGCATGCTCAGCTGTAACAGCTGATTTATTGGGACTGATGAGAATACGCCTCACTGAAGAAGGAGAAGAGTTTGATGCTGAGGCAGAAAAATCTAGGCTACGCATGCTGCTGAACAGTGAATATGCCAGGTCCATATATGGATCCACAGTTTCCAGAGCCACTGCTCTCAGTCATCGCTCCAATCATCTCTCAGAGTCACCAAGTATTTCAGCTAGAAGAGCAGAGACAGCTGCACAGCTAGCTGCAAAGAAAGCCGAAGTTGAAATGCAAGGTGTCATAGACGCACAACGTCTAGAACTGAAAAGGCTTGAAGATAAAAGAGACATTGAGGTAATTGAGGCAAAACTCAGAGTATATACTGAGGAGGAGTCAAAGGAAAGGAGTGAGCGATGCAGTCCTGTATGCAGTGAAGTGAGAGAGCCAAATTTAATCACTCCGTTTGCAACATGTCAGGAAGGGCAAGCTACAAAAAATGAGACATCCTTAATACATACATTACAAGAGTCAATGGCCCTCACTCGACTTCCACTTCCAGAGCCTCCTATATTCTCTGGTGACCCACTGAAGTTTACAGAATGGAGCGCAAGCTTCAAGGCTCTTATAGAGAGACGGTGCTCAAGTCCCGCAGACAGGCTGTTCTACTTACAAAAATACATTAGTGGGGAAGCAAGGTCTGCTCTGGAGGGCAGCTTCTACAGAAAGGATGAGGAGGCCTATCAACAAGCATGGGAAAAGCTGAATGACAGATATGGTCACTCCTTTGTAGTGCAACGTGCATTCAGGGAGAAGCTTAACAGGTGGCCAAAGATTGGTGCAAAAGAGTATGTTAAGCTAAGGGAATTCAGTGACTTCCTGCAATCATGTAGCAGCGCTATGCCTCATATCAAGGGTCTTCAGGTACTGAATGACTGCGAAGAGAATCAGAAAATGTTAGTCAAACTCCCAGATTGGGTGACGTCCAGGTGGAATCGTTATGTAACAGAACAGCTAGATCAAGCCAAAGACTACCCAAGCTTTAAAGAGTTTGCTTCATTCATCTCAAAGGAAGCACGCATAGCGTGCAACCCAGTGTCGTCATTGCATGCATTAAAGCCCTCTGAAGAAAGGTCATTTAGAGAAACAAAGCGTCCAAAGGCAAACACCTTTGCCACCAATGTGAAGGCTTCAGATGCCTCAAGTAACATGGTCAAATCCAACGACGTTGATGAGACGAAGTCAAGAGATTTTAACAAACCAAAGAAATGGAACACATCATCACAGAACCCAAACCCAGTCAAGTGTATGTGTTGTGGAGAAAGCCACTCCATGCATAAATGTAAAAAATTAATGGACATGACCATAGAGGAAAAGAGAAAATTCATTCAGGATAACAAGCTGTGTTTTGCATGCCTGAGAAAAGGACACAATTCAAAAGACTGTAAAAACAGAGCCATGTGTGGCATATGCAAAAGGCACCATCCAACTCCATTGCATGAAGAGCGCCCCCCTCCAGACAAATCTTCCTCGCAAAGTGTCCCGCAAGTTGAGGAAAGTACATTGTCTCTCTCATGCTGTGTGAATGGAGGGGAAGGTGAAAGCACATCAATGATTGTGCCAGTATGGATCTCATCACCTAACACCAATGATGCAGAAACCCTGGTGTATGCCTTATTGGATACTCAGAGCAGCCACACGTTTGTTGATCAGGAGGTGTGTGAACGGTTACAGGCAGTAACGGAGCCAGTAAAGCTAAAGCTTTCCACTATGTTGACAAGGGACTCAATTGTGAAGAGTCAGAGAGCTAGTGGACTCAGAGTCAGAGGGTTCTCCTCAGATAGCTTTATTGACCTGCCCCCCGCCTACACAAGAGACTTCATTCCCCTCGAACGTGCGCACATTCCCACCTGCAAAACAGCTAGAAAGTTGAAACACCTTGCAGTCATAGTTCACGAGATGCCCTCACTAATGGATTGTGGGGTTGGCCTTCTGATTGGTTATGACTGCCCCAGAGCACTAGCACCACGAAAAGTTATCACTGGAAGTGACTGTGAGCCTTATGCTGTTAAGACTGACCTCGGTTGGAGCATAGTGGGAAGCGCACCCCAACGTGTGAACTCCAAGGATGTGACTGGTTTGTGTCATCGTGTATCAGTCAGGGAGCTTCCACCTGTGACGCCAGCTGCTGCCATTAAGGCGCTTGAGTCTGATTTTGCGGACACCAGACCTGGAGAAAAGAACATATCTCAAGAAGATATTCAGTTCCTGCAAGTCTTGAAGGGAGGAATCCAGCAGAATGAGTGTGGCCATCTTGAAATGCCCCTTCCCTTTAAGGCACGTCCACATCTCCCAGATAACAAGAGACTCGCCCTAGTCCGGCTGAGGCACCTCAAAAGGAAACTGGACAGAGATCCTAAATTTAAGAACGATTACGTGAAATTTATGGACGGTGTTTTCAAAGATGGCGATGCAGAGAAAGCAGACAAGCAGGCTGAGTCAGGAAGTGTGTGGTACATCCCACACCAAGGGGTTTACCACCCCAGGAAACCAGAGAAGATCAGGGTGGTGTTTGACTGCTCTGCAAGGTACGAAGGAACTGCCTTGAATGATCATCTGCTGACAGGACCTGATCTCACAAACGGGCTATCTGGAGTACTCTGCCGGTTCCGTAGACATCCAGTTGCAGTCATGTGTGATGTGGAAAAAATGTTCCACAGGTTCCATGTCAGCAAAGAAGACAGAGATTATCTGCGGTTCCTGTGGTGGGAAGGTGGAGATACAGACTCAGATCCTCAAGAATATCGTATGAAAGTCCACCTCTTCGGAGCATCGTCATCTCCAGGCTGCGCCAATTATGGCATGAAGCATCTCGCCAGCCAGCATGAGAAAGAGTACCCTTCAGCAGCTGGCTTCATCAGGAAGCATTTCTATGTGGACGATGGCCTCATAAGCCTAGAATCCATTGATGAGGCAATCAAGCTGGTGAAGGAGGCCCAAGCTCTCTGTACTAAAGGAAAGTTACGCCTCCATAAATTCCTCTCCAACAAACGAGAGGTACTGGAGTCTGTCTCTGTCACCGAACGTGCCGCTGAGGTGAAGAATGTGGATCTCAACCACGACGATCTTCCAGTGCAGAGAGTGCTAGGGATAAGGTGGAAAGTAGAGAGTGACGCCT
The DNA here is from genome assembly GCA_019142605.1 of Cephalopholis sonnerati. NCBI lineage: Eukaryota > Metazoa > Chordata > Actinopteri > Perciformes > Serranidae > Cephalopholis > Cephalopholis sonnerati. Next base: position 3,052,087 of record JAGQAX010000019.1, read on the forward strand.
TCTCCTTCAGAGTCACACTTGATGAAAAACCAGCAACACGACGTGGAATTTTGTCCATTGTTGCCGCAGTGTATGACCCCTTAGGCTTCTTAGCCCCATTCATCCTAGTGGGAAAGAGAGTGCTACAAGAAATGTGTCAAAGGGGCATCAGCTGGGACGAACCACTACCCAGTGAGTTGAAGCCAAGGTGGGAGAGTTGGGTGAATGATTTAAGAAATCTTGGAAAGATTCAGATCCCGAGATGCTTCACGCCAGAAAACTTCGGGAAGATCCTGAAAGTTGAACTGCATCACTTTTCAGATGCTAGCACTCAAGGCTACGGTCAGTGCTCCTACCTCAGACTGGTGAGTGAAGACAAAGTGCACTGCACTTTGATCATGGGCAAAGCGAGAGTCGCACCTACAAAAATAGTCACCATACCAAGGCTAGAGTTGACTGCAGCAGTGATCTCGGCTGCTGTGAGCAACATGCTGAAAGAGGAGCTAGAGCTCAGGGTGGACAGAGAGTATTTCTGGACGGATTCACAAGTGGTCCTTGGTTATATCAGTAACGAGGCTCGAAGGTTTCACGTCTTCGTTGCAAACCGTGTCCAGAGAATTCGGGAAACCACTAACCCAGAACAATGGTACTACGTCGATACCGGAGAGAACCCTGCTGATCATGCCTCAAGGGGCCTCAACGTAGCTGAGCTGATCAATTCAAATTGGCTCACAGGACCCAGGTTCCTATGGGAGAGAGAAGTAGTCACAAACCAAGGAACCTCAGAGCTGCTAGTAGGAGATCCTGAAGTCAAGGCAACCCAAGTGCTGAAAACTGAGGCTGTAAGGCAAGTTAATTTTCAAGAGCAACTAGCACGGTTCTCAAAATGGACCACGGCAGTGAACGTCATTGCACGCATTCAGCGATTAGCTAAGAGGATTAAGACAACAGAACCTTTAAATGTGGAGGAAAGAAGGAGGGCCTCACTCACTCTCATCAAGCTCGCACAGCAAGATGCCTTTGAAGAGGAGATGGATATACTCAGCCAGAGATCTGGAAAGCTGCCATGTAACCACCCGCTGCACCAGCTTGACCCAGTCCTTCAAGATGATGTAATGAGAGTAGGAGGACGTCTGAGGAGAGCTTCTACGCCTCTTGATCTGAGACACCCAATAATCCTTCCAAAAGATGGCGTTGTCACACGCCTGATCTTGGCACATCATCATGAAAAAACACAACACCAAGGCAGAGGACAAACCATGAACGAGCTAAGGGCCAATGGTTACTGGATTGTTGGCGGCAGTAAGGCAGTAGCCCAGTATGTAAGGCAGTGTGTCCCCTGCAGGAGAGCTCGTGGGTCACCGGCAGAACAGCGTATGGCAGACCTACCCAGTGACCGGGTCGATCCTTCACCACCATTCACATACTGCGGTATGGACTGCTTTGGCCCGTTCCATACCAAGCAAGGCCGCAAAGAACACAAACGCTATGGTCTCCTTTTCACGTGTCTGTGCTCCAGAGCAGTTCACATAGAGATGTTGGAAGACATGACGACCGATGCACTCATCAACGCCTTACGGTGTTTCCTGGCCATCCGAGGAGCTGTTAGACACATCAGATCAGATCAGGGATCTAACTTTGTTGGAGCAAAAAATGAAATGGAGAGAGCTCTGAAGGAAATGAACAAGGAAAGAGTGGCTGCATATCTGGCAGAGAGGCAGTGTGACTTCTACATGAACGCACCAGGCTCAAGTCATGCTGGAGGTGTATGGGAACGCCAGATTAGGACGGTGAGAAGTGTACTAAGCTCAGTCCTAGCGCACAGCGCTGGAAGATTGGATGATGCGTCACTAAGGACGTTCTTCTATGAAGCCATGTCCATCGTAAATAACCGCCCACTAACCGTTGACAGCATCAGCAGTCCCACAAGTCTGGAGCCATTAACACCCAACCACCTGGTTACCATGAAATCCTCTCTTCCACTGCCTCCACCAGGTAACTTTGTTGAGGAGGATCTGTATGCCAAAAAGCGATGGAGACGAGTGCAATATTTGTCTGAGCAATTTTGGAATAGATGGAGAAATGAATATTTAGCCAACATCACACTTAGGCGAAGATGGCATACCCCAAGACGAAATGTGCAAGTTGGCGACATTGTGATCGTCAAGGAAGAGGAGGTCCCTCGAAATGAATGGAAACTTGCCAAGGTGCTTGAAGTACATCAGGATGATGATGGACTGGTACGGAAAACTACAATACAGATAGGAGAGAGAAGGTTGGGAAAAGGGGGAGAACGTCTCAGCAAGCCATCCATTGTTCAACGACCCATCCAGAAGTTGGTCGTTTTGGTGGAAGCCAGCAAAAAAAATTCTGCCAGCTTCAGCCCAGTCCGCCAGTGACCTCTCTTCTCCTTCATAAATTAGTGTTGAAAAGTTGTTATTGAGCATATGTGTATTGGGAAAGTGCGCTCAATTGATGTCATTTCATATTAATGTTGCATGGAACTTTGTGTTAAGGTAAACATGTTAGTTTGACTGAAGAGTTTGATGAATTTCAACAATATTTCTCAGTTTTTACACATTCTTTGAGTGAACTTTAAGTGAAAAAGGGCAGCTGGGAAATCACCATTGATTCAATGTACCAAACATCACTGTTGTATTTTGTTGTTAATGAATCCAAGGTAATTTGGTGGGAGTGTAGCTGACGCTGCTAAGAGCATTGTTTACATGTTGCCATGACAACACAGGAAGTAATACGTGAGATCCTTTCTACAAAAGTTAAATGTTTTCTTCATGCTGTTGTAAAAGATTTGTTGCTGTCATTTTGAGATACTTTATGAGCTAGAGTTATTATTATATTGTCTTAAATTCACATTAAATGTGTTTTCCTTCGCAAGTCACATGACAATGACCCGGAAGTTTTAGCGTAAGGAAACGGCGGGCAAAATCGGAGAGTGACTGAAAAATGCCGAGCGTAAACAGCGGACTTTTATGCTTGCTTCTGTGATTCTACAACTGGTCTACCAGGCGAACACGGTAAAAATTATTGATCAATTACGCTATTTCAATGCTGTTATGCTTGGGTTTGTGTGGAAATGAGACACATAAGGTATGTTTATTGTTATTTTGGAGCTTTGTGCTTGAAACTGTATTCTGTTTATCTTATAGTTTTCACGGTGATCCATGACGTTTTTTCAAGAATAAATGAGCATATGGACATCAGTATGAAGCGTGGACCTTTTCATGACCAGTGTAGTAATACCATGGCCAGAGAAAAGAGGGCAAAGACGACAGTAAAGAGTCTTTTGGGGGATTTGAGGGAAAAGAACCTCATTAATGAAGAGCTCAAAGAGAGGCTTGAGTTCTACTCAGGTAAAACGAAATTAGCACTTTGAAATTCATGTACATGTTATTCTTACACTCTTTATTAAACTCCTTAGTTATTATCTGAAGGGGACTTATTCATTTTTGCTCATAAATTTCAGATCTTCAGTTAGACTTAATGGCAAAGCAGGGCCATGAGTACAGAAAAGACTACAGGGAGTTTGCGCTCACACTCCATCTACATGGTCCAAAGGCATACAAGTACCTCAGAGAGACTCAACATTTTCCCCTACCACATCCACATACATTGCAAAGGTAGTCTTAATGTTGTCCAATTGAATTTTGGGATATTACTGATGCAAACACGTTAAATAGCTAGTTCTCAATTTTTTTTTTACAGGTGGTTGCGTTCGGTGGATGACAAGCCTGGCCTGAACAAGATGATGCTGGATATGCTGGAGAGAAGATGCCAGGAAGACCAGGCTAAATATGGATGTGTTGCACTCATGTTGGATGCCATGGCCATCAGACAACATGTGCAATATAATCCAAATACCCAGTCAATGTCTGGATTTGTGGACATGGGTGATGGAAGCAGTGAGACTGATATTGCTACTGAGGCTCTTGTGTTCATGGTGGTTGGCCTGCAAGGACATTGGAAGGCTCCCATTGCGTACTACCTGACTAAGTCTCTGTCTCCAGACACACAAAGGGTCCCTCTCAGTCATGCTTTGGAGGAGCTGCATGCATGGGGCATTCGGGTGGTATGTGTAACAATGGATGGGCATGCCTCCAATGTCAGCATGTGCAACCAACTTGGGTGTGAGCTGAAGGGAGACCCACGAGAGCCTCTTCAAACCAGTTTCCCGCATCCAGTGACTGGCGAGAAAGTATTTGTGATGATGGATGCTTGCCACATGCTCAAGTTGGCACGTAATATGTTGCAGGTAAATGATGATCGTTGTAGACCTGTTTGTACAAGTTATGACTCTGCTGCTAAAAGTTATATCTAAATATTGTCTGATCATTTGCACAGTTATGGCTGGACATGATGATCACATTTTGCTGTTTGTACTTGTTTGAGCAGTGACAGATTCTTCTTCTACAGGCATACAGTCCAATTGCAACGACCACCGGACAGATCGATTGGAGGTACATTAATCATTTCAATGATGTGCAAAAAAAAGATGGACTGCATGCTGCCAATAAAATTACAGAGAAACATGTCTACTTTGAGAACCAAAAGATGAGGGTGTCCCTGGCTGCGCAGACACTGAGTCGCTCTGTGTCAGTGGCTCTCCGCACAATGAGGGATCTTGGTTACTCTCAGTTTAAAGACTGTGACGCAACGGCAGAATTCATTGAGGTAATACAGTTAATGATTATAGAACCAACTACATGTTTTTAAAAAATAAATAAATAATTAAAATTTGATTTGAGCATCAGGAACAATTCGTTGACAATTCTGACTGACTCTAAATTCAACATGCAAATATTGTCATAAACCGTGATATTGCATATTCATCATGAATACAGAAGTTTGTACATAACCTTATACATAACTTCACAAATTTTAGAGTGGTAAAGCTCTAAAATTTACTGTAGTACAAAGTGGACCTATGGAAATAAAGAAGTCAAGCAAATACTAATACTTGAATATTAACTCATTGAACATACAGTTCAGAAATAAGTTCTCTGTTCTCTGTATATTTTGAATAGATGAGTATTGATTTCAACTATCTGATACCTGATGAAACCCTGTAATGATAGTGATTTGCATGTCGATATTTCTTATAGATGACTGACAGGCTGTTCGACATAATGAATGGACGCAATCCTCGTGCCAAAGGATTCAAAGCCCCCTTGTGTGCTTTGAATTGGATGGAGAGAAAAGCGTTTTTGTCGAGAGCCAGGGAGTACTTGCTCACTTTGGTGACAAAAGATGGAACACCCCTTCACCGATCTAAGAGATCTATTAAAATAGTGCTTATTATTCATGCATGAAAAGTTCATGACATGAGTTCAACGACACTCTGTTCGGTTATGCATCAAGTTCCTAAGATGCTCCGTTGTTCCGTTATGCATCGAGTTCCTAAGATGCTCCGTTCTCTACATCAGGTTCATATGATGCTACTGTTACAATGTTTTTTATTTAGTTTTGTCTCTGTTCAAATTGTTTTGTATTCAGTCTCACACAAGTGTCATAACGGTATGTATGCTAACATTATGCTCATTTATTTCAATGTTTTTCAGTGTTCAGTTTTGTTTATGTCGGAACAGTCTTGTATTCAGTGTGTTTCAGGTTCTAGATGCTTCTAAATGGTATGTATTACAGAACATCAATGTTATGCAGGTGTCAGAAGGATGGTATGTATGTTGATATAATGATCTCTTGTTTAAATGTTTTTCAATATGCAGTTTTGTTCCTGTTGGAATGATCTTGCATTCAGTGTGTTTCAGGTCCTAGATGTTTCTAAATGGTATGTATTACACAACATCAAGTACATGTAGGTGTCAGAATGGTAGGTATTGCATGTGTTCTTGTTCTCAAGTTCTCCCAGTTCTGCCATTGCAGTGTTAAGTGTCCTAAAAGTATACCGTATAAGTTAAACAAGAAACTGATCCCATTCCTAAAAACATGAATGATCTTTATTGGAAACATTATTAAAACATGGATGCAAACTAATTATCTGTCCACCCTGGTAGCTGTTTACCATTTTCATTCTCTGTAAGTTTGCACCCCTGTGATAGGAACTCAAGAATTGGTGATTACACATTACCAATGGATGTGATGGAAAATTCACTTTACTGCTTTGAATGAACAAAATTACCTGGTGCTTTCTTGGGGTGTCTTGTTTTGCCATGATCAGAGTAATAAAACTTTTTTCTTTTGCAGGTACTTGTCTGTCATCGGATTTGTCATCAATATTGACACACTGATGCTGATGATTCCTGAACTGCTCCAAGTTCAGCGGTATGTGCTCACCTACAGGTTCAGCCAGGATCACTTGGAGCTCCTATTTAATTCAATCAGAGCGTCAGGTAGGGTAGGGTTGATGTTATTTTAATTACAATAAATTCTGAAAATATACTTAATTAATATCTTTATATGTTATGTCTTGGGAGTAATCATGTATTGTGTGCCTGTTTTCCATACAAGGCGGCTGGAATAACAATCCATCTGCACGCCAGTTCCAGGCCATCTTCCGCCGTCTGATGGTTCGGTGTGGTGTCTCACCTAGTGAGACTGGCAATGTGGCAGCCCAAGATGACACTGTGTCCCTGTCTGCAGTAGAGATGTCCTCTGCTGAAACTGCGGAAGCGCACCCATCTCCATTTGCCAACATTTCGGCCGTTGTGTGTGACCACAGTTATCTTCCCACTCGGTTTGGTGGTCTGGTGGAAAATGCTCTGGTCTACATAGCAGGATTTGTAGTCCGGCAGATCCTACAAAGCTGTCCTGTGATGTGTGCCGTGCAAGCTTGGTCAGAGATGCTGTACCATCATCATTTGACGAGAGCTACCACCTTCTAGCCCTGAAAAACAACGGCGGCCTAGTGATTCCATCACAAGGCACAGTGAAGGTTTGATTTTATAATCTTGTTTTTTTTTTTATCTCTGTATATTAAAGTTGCTTTGTTCTTTTCTCTGTTCTGTAAAGTGTCTTTTAGCACTGTGAAGAGCGCTATATAAATAAAATGTATTCTTCTTATTATTATTATTATTATCGGCTCGGTCCCTATTGTTTTTGCTTTTGAGATGTTTTCCTTTTTCCGACGACAAAAATCCAAATTTGACCCCCTAAACATGCTCAAAAACTCACCAAAATTGGCACACTGGTCAGAAATGCGTGAAAATTTGATAAAATGCAAAAATGTACCCCTCAAGTGCCAAAATGAGCTCTCTAGCGCCACCTAGAAACACAAAAATGGCCGCTACGGCTCGTAGGAATGTCGTAGAAAGATCGAACCAAAACTGTCTTGTTTGTCTCATCAAGACCTACAAATTATACGGGGCGCCCAAAGCCCTAAACCCAACAGGAAGTGAGATATTTGCCCTTTAACAATAAGATTTCGCCTAAAAATGAGCCTTCTTCAAAAATTATCTTCTCCGAGGGCGTTTATCGGAGCAACCTGAACGTCGCACAGGTGATAGTTCACACCCTTATGAAAAAAAGTTCTGCGTAACTTTTTCATTACTGGCCCAGTTTTGATTCTATTGGGTCCAAAAGGTGATGACGCACACACATCCTGAACAGAGGAAATACTTATTAACTCCAGCATACATGCTCCAATCTTCCCAAAACTTCACAGGATTGATGACAGTCACGCCCTGAACACATCCATGTGTCAATATTTGGGATTACATATAGCGCCACCTACTGGCAACAGGAAGTTCATCTTTTTACACACTTTTTCTTACAAAAATGCCCACTATTGCCCGTAGGAATGTCGTAGAAAGATCGAACAAAAACTGGCTTGTTCGTCTCATCAAGACCTACAAATCACGCGCTGGTACCCCTGACCTAAACCCGACAGGAAGTGAGATATTTGCCCTTTCACAACAAGATTTCGCCTGAAAATGAGCCTTCTTCAAAAATTATCTTCTCCGAGGGCATTTATCGTAGCAACCTGAACGGCGCACAGGGTGATAGTTCACACCCTTGGAAAAAAAAGCTCTGCGCAACTTTTTCATTACTGGCCCGGTTTTGATTTTATTGGGTCCAAAAGGTGATGACGCACACACATCCTGAACAGACGAAATACTTCATAAATCCAGCATACATGCTCCAATCTTCCCAAAACTTCACAGGATTGATGACAGTCACGCCCTGAACACATCCATGTGTCAATATTTGGGATTACATATAGCGCCACATACTGGCAACAGGAAGTTCATTTTTTTTACACAGTTTTTCTCACAAAAATGCCCACTATTGCTCGTAGGAATCACGTACAAGGATCAAACCAAAACTGGCTTGTTTGTCTCATCAAGACCTACAAATCATACGCTGATACCCCTGACCTAAACCCAACAGGAAGTGAGATATTTGCACTTTAACAATCGTATGTTCAAAATATTATCTCCGCCGAACTCGTGTATTGCCTACAGCTTCAAAGCAGCTTAAAATGTTCGCACTGTTCTTAGGGTTCCAGCGATGTCTTCGGTTTTTTTGTATCTTTTACCGTTCTTGAGAAAATACTCTAGAAGCACCGCGAGCGCATTGCCACTTTCCAAGGAGTTTCTGTGAGACAAGAGTAATGTGAGCTGCAGCGGGGTGACGTCAGCAGACAGAGCGCGGAGCTGCTGTGAAAACTCTCCCAAAAAACGATTAAAATAGCGATCACGGGCTTATTCTTTGACCTACACACACCATTTTTTCAAAAATGTAGTAGAGATTTCTGTCCTCCTTCAGAAAAGTGTCTGCTTTTAACACTGACAGGCTCAGAATTTGAACACTGCGCCTCCAAAGACACTGAGTACTAACCGTGTGTCCCATCCGCTCCAATACAGTCTCTCACCGCTGATCACAGGGGAAAAGCTGAACTGCCTTCATGTTTAACTGCTATCATTTCCACATTTCTGCATCACAACGATCACCAAACTCTCCTGCTTGTCCTCATCTATACATTTCATTCTGTTTAAGCGCTGTGCTCACACAGCCATGTTAAAACGTGTGTGTTGTTGGCAGCTGACTGAAGTCAATGCAGTGTCACTGTGCTTTAGAGCTGTGTGGTGTGTTTCATTTAATGTACCTGTGAGGACCGATGACAGGCCCGCCCTGAACACAGCCATGTGTCAATGTTTGGGGATACACCACCTACTAACAACAGGCAGTACATCTTTTCACACAGTTTTGTTTGCTTTCCCCAACATTTACATGCTGTGGTCTGTATGTCATGTACAATCTCATGACCAATCACCGGTGCATTTTTTTTAAGACACTTTCACATGTCAGGCGTCACATTAACATAAGATAAGATAAGATAAAATAAGATAAGATAAGATAACATATATTTAATTAGTCCCACAGCGGGGAAATTTCCAGTGCTACAGCAGCAAAGTGGACAGCAGGATAGGAAACAACAGTACAGAGACAATAAATAGTAGCAATAGAGACAGTATATAAAAAGTATGCAACATTAAAAGAGGCACACATGGAGTATAAAATATAGAAATAATACACAATATATACACAATATATACAGTCTTAGCAAATGTGCATCATAGTGCAGTCTGTTGGTGTGTATGTATGTGTGTGTGTGTGGTCTACTGGGAGCACTGCTGGTTGTAGAGTGTACCACCACAGCACAGGAAATAGTTTATAACTCCAGCATACATGCTTCAATTTTCCCCAAACTTCACACCATTGATAACAGTCCCCCCTGAACACACTAATGTGTAAATATTTGGGATTACGCATAACGCCGCCTACTTGTAACACAAAATGCATATGTTCAGACTATTTCATGGTGACAAACATCAGTTTGGTCAACAGGGGAGAAACACACACATAACCGCAAACACACGTCTGGAGCTACGGCCCGCAACGAGCAGGAGGGGAGACAGGCAAGGGGCTAGGGGCCAGGGCCAAGGGGAGACGGGCAAGGGGCGACGGGCAGGGGCCGACGGGAGTGGGTGCGAGGTCCCGTTAAACGCTGCTTGCAGCTTTAATTATTATTATTATTATTATAAGGTGCTGAGAGCTGCAGAGAGGGTGTTTCGCCAAGCTTCAACAAAGCAAGCTCCAAAGGTGTCAACAGTCACACACATCGTCCGGGAGGAGATTGGAACAGAGGATGTTTTTCTGCTTGGGGAACACATTGAGGAGACACAGTTTGGTATCGACAACCATCATTCCAACTTGTTGTCATTGGTTGTGTCTGTGTTTCTCAAGATAAGGCTGCACCACATTGCCAAAGTCACCTCTCTTGACCTGCAGAAAGGGAACACGAGAAAGAAGCTCTGCAAAACAGTCCTCTTTCAGGGGTTTTAGCTGTAAAACTTTCATGAGCAAGTCTGTACATGTGTAAATATGGTTTGGGACTTGGATGTCATGTTCTTGTGTTAACTTGTGTTAACTTAACTTGAGAATTTACTTTTACTTTACATTTTATTCTTTATCTGCTTTGTACAGCCTACAGCCTCTCTCTTTCTCTCTCTGACCTGATATGAAGTATATTGATACTTTACATGATTTTTATAATATACAGTACAGGCCAAAAGTTTGGACACACCTTCTCATTCAATGCATTTTCTTTATTTTCATGACTATTTACATTGTAGATTCTCACTGAAGGCATCAAAACTATGAATGAACACATGTGGAGTTATGTACTTAACAAAAAAAGGTGAAATAACTGAAAACATGTTTTATATTCTAGTTTCTTCAAAATAGCCACCCTTTGCTCTGATTACTGCTTTGCACACTCTTGGCATTCTCTCGATGAGCTTCAAGAGGTAGTCACCTGAAATGGTTTTCACTTCACAGGTGTGCCTTATCAGGGTTAATTAGTGGAATTTCTTGCTTTATCAATGGGGTTGGGACCATCAGTTGTGTTGTGCAGAAGTCAGGTTAATACACAGCCGACAGCCCTATTGGACAACTGTTAAAATTCATATTATGGCAAGAACCAATCAGCTAACTAAAGAAAAACGAGTGGCCATCATTACTTTAAGAAATGAAGGTCAGTCAGTCAGTCCGGAAAATTGCAAAAACTTTAAATGTGTCCCCAAGTGGAGTCGCAAAAACCATCAAGCGCTACAACGAAACTGGCACACATGAGGACCGACCCAGGAAAGGAAGACCAAGAGTCACCTCTGCTTCTAAGGATAAGTTCATCCGAGTCACCAGACTCAGAAATCGCAAGTTAACAGCAGCTCAGATTAGAGACCAGATGAATGCCACACAGAGTTCTAGCAGCAGACCCATCTCTAGAACAACTGTTAAGAGGAGACTGCGCGAATCAGGCCTTCATGGTCAAATAGCTGCTAGGAAACCACTGCTAAGGAGAGTCAACAAGCAGAAGAGATTTGTTTGGGCCAAGAAACACAAGGAATGGACATTAGACCAGTGCAAATCTGTGCTTTGGTCTGATGAGTCCAAATTTGAGATCTTTGGTTCCAACCGCCGTGTCTTTGTGAGACGCAGAAAAGGTGAACGGATGGATTCCACATGCCTGGTTCCCACTGTGAAGCATGGAGGAGGAGGTGTGATGGTGTGGGGGTGTTTTGCTGGTGACACTGTTGGGGATTTATTCAAAATTGAAGGCACACTGAACCAGCATGGCTACCACAGCATCCTGCAGCGACATGCCATCCCATCCGGTTTGCGTTTAGTTGGACGATCATTTATTTTTCAACAGGACAATGACCCCAAACACACCTCCAGGCTGTGTAAGGGCTATTTGACCAAGAAGGAGAGTGATGGAGTGCTGCGGCAGATGACCTGGCCTCCACAGTCACTGGACCTGAACCCAATCGAGATGGTTTGGGGTGAGCTGGACCGCAGAGTGAAGGCAAAGGGGCCAACAAGTGCTAAACACCTCTGGGAACTCCTTCAAGACTGTTGGAAAACCATTTCAGGTGACTACTTCTTGAAGCTCATGGAGAGAATGCCAAGAGTGTGCAAAGCAGTAATCAGAGCAAAGGGTGGCTATTTTGAAGAAACTAGAATATAAAACATGTTTTCAGTTATTTCACCTTTTTTTGTTAAGTACATAACTCCACATGTGTTCATTCATAGTTTTGATGCCTTCAGTGAGAATCTACAATGTAAATAGTCATGAAAATAAAGAAAACGCATTAAATGAGAAGGTGTGTCCAAACTTTTGGCCTGTACTGTATATATATATGTATATATATATATATATATATATATATATAATCATTTTCTGATGTCTAACTTTTTATATGTATATATGAATGATATTGATACTCTATATGATTTATATATATTTTCATTTTCTCTGATATATAACTATATCTGATATATAACTTATCTATTATATATGTATATATGAATTACATTGATACTCTATATATGATTTATATATATTTTCATTTTCTTTAATATATAACTACCTGATATATCTTATCTATTATATATGTATATATGAATGATATTGATACTCTATATGATTTATATGTATTTTCATTTTCTTTAATGTATAACTATATAACTACCTAATATATCTTATCTATTATATATGTATATATGAATGACATTGATACTCTATATATGATTTATATATTTTTTCATTTTCTTTAATATATAACTATATAACTACCTGATATATCTTATCTATTATATATGAATGATATTGATACCCTGATTTATATGTATTTTCATTTTCTCTGATATACAACTTCTATCTATTGTTATGTTTTATATAGAAATATAATGTATTCATAAATTGTTTATATATGTAAATATACATAGCCTAATCATATATTGTCTCTTCAAATTATTAAAATAGTTGACTTTACTGCCACTATCTGCTTCTCTATCATATATTAGTGTGTGTGTATATATATATATATATATATTATGTATAATGTGTGTGTTTATAGTGTTTGCAAAATATCTGTCTACAGTCTAGGCTATATCAGAATATTATATTACTGTTAATACCACTATGAATATTAAAATACGCTAAACCATTTGTCCTGTATCATAGCTACATGTATGACGTTTGCAGCAAAAAAAAAAAACGCAGTTTAGTATTCAGAGAGTTACGATGGATTAAATGCGCTGACACTTCATTACCCCAGCCACTGAGCGGAGCGGTTGACCGGTCCAAGATGGCGGCCCCACGGCTCGTCAGCGCCAATAAGCAGTAGCGGTCGATGCGGCGTCTACTCTTTATATGTCTATGGCAGTTGGTAATTTGATCTTGTATTCCGTGAGGCGTGGCTACAGCTGCGTCAGAGAGCGCGACAGGCTGACTGGTTACACGGAGGTCTATGGGATTTAAACTTTTAATGATAACGTTGTGAATATCAATCCAAAAAACTTCAAAATCAAGGATGCACAACATCGTGCCATGCGCAAGCCATATCCGAAAGCTCAGGTTGATCTGACAAATAGTCAGAGAGATATGCGAGCCACAGACACACAGACACACAGACCGACAGACACACAGAATGACCGACAGAGATTCCTTGCTTTATAGATGGATTAGTGCAGTGCCCGTAGGAAGTATGTATTGCTGTAGAAAAGTGGAAGCTTAAGTAGATGTTTGATGTATGGCCAAATGAGGCTGTGTTCGATGGTTGGATGTACAAAGAGGTGTACATAGTCTTACATAGTGTTAATAGACAAATTGTGCATTGGGTAGACATGACTGTACATTGAGATACAGAGAGACACACAAATGCAGTTTTTCCAAGAAAAAGAACGAATTTTATTCAACATGGTTAGATATATATAAACCACACACACAGATATAGGAGGGAATAAACACAGTTCACATACAGCACAAACAGCTGGATTTGAATAATGTGAGTCAGGGCCATTTAGGTTTGTTGTGAAATGTGTAAATTGATTGATAACTATTGTGTTTTCATATATTTAGACTTTCAGGAAGGATAGTGTAGGGAGTTGAACCCCATTCCACTAATGTGAAAGTACCACAACCATTGCCTTTTGGTTTTTTAGCCATTGGGGAAAAGCAAAAACTTTAATGCAACAGGATGATTTCTGAAAGTGTCTAAATCTGGTTTGATTTCTGTTTGAGGTAAAGTAAAGGGTATGTAAGGTGGAATATTGTAGTTAATATGACCTGTTATCCATCTTGGTTATGCTGTTGCATTGGTGTTAAACACAAACCCTTAGTATGTTTAAACAAACTGTTAAGTTTTGAACAATTTGTTGTAAGACAGAATTAGGGGGGTAAGTAGCAAAGGATGGCTGTTCTAGTACAGTGATGACTGTAGTATAAAGAGAAATGGTCTGTTTAGTTATGGTGAGGGTTAGTGTTAGTGAGGATCATTTAGTGAGCTAAAGCATAAATGGTAATGTAGTAAATATATGTAATATTCATGGATGTAAGACATGCATATCACACACACACATATGTCTTATCACCACAAAGAAATGCCTTAATTGTATATACACATAGTAAGATACAAAAGACAACTACAATTTGACATTAGGTAATTGAAGCAATAGATACCAAAATAATGAATGGCAAAACTGTAGTCCTGTGTCATCGAGTAAGTAAACATAAAAAAAGATAAAAAAAAATAGATTCAAAGGAAATGTGGTTCAAATTGGATCACTGTGAACTGAAATGTATTTTACATATTAACTGTGCAATGCAATAGGGAGACATATTTGCAGTTGACATGGGTACAAGGCTTACTGAAGCAGTGCCGTGGTCCATGTTTCCTCCCCACAAAGAAATGTTGTAATTGTATATACACATAGTAAGATACAAAATACAGGACCTCAGTAAAAACATTGCTCAGAAAGTGACGCTTTTTCTTTGTTTCTTCGTCTAGAGCAAGTATGCAAAGTCTGTTTGATCTGCCAACTCTGCTGGCAGCAACATAGAATTGTCCATGGCTGAAGAAATCTCTTGTGCAGAAAACACCAACGCATTGTAAAGATTGACCCTGTGCTTTATTCACAGTCATGGCAAAGCAGGGTCTTACTGGAAATTGTTTACATCGCAAGGTGAATGGAAAGATGTTGTCAGATGGTATGAGGGTGATTCGTGGAATTAAGAGAGTGCGTCCGGCATTGACACCAATCACAGATTTTGCAACTAAGAGGTGTGGCAGTATTTGTTCTATGATGTATCTTGAGCCATTGCAATGTCCATTTTGTTGATCAAAGTTTCGCAGTAGCATGATCACCATGCCCACTTTTAAAGTGATGCGATGAGGAGGCATTCCGGATGGGCAGAGTGTATTTAAAAACTCAGTTGGGTACATATGGTGACCCTCAGAATCTGCAGTGTCAACGCTGTTGCAAACATGTTCTTCTCCTGGAAAGATCTTGGTCATGTACTCATTTACTATGTCGACTTCAGAGTTAGTTGGGCATAATATGACACGTTCACATAGCCATGTTGGACTGGAAATGTTGGCCAGCATGTCTTCATACACCCAACTGACAATGTCTTTCAGTTTGTCACCAGGAATTGTCAGTGTGTCATTGAGTTTAATGGCAAATTCACCGTGTTCTGGAACTACTGGAATTTTTGCCTCGCCAAGGTCTAAGAGGAATTTGGCAAAGTCTTCTTCAGCTTGTTGATGTTCTGCAGCTTGAGAGAGCCTCATGTTTTCTGTTAGACGAAGAGTTTCAACATTTTTCCACAGGTATGAGCTCTTGCAACACCTTCCTATGATCTCCGTTCGGCTACCGTGTGGTACAACAGTAAGGATTTGCCTCCAATCGCCACTGAAGACCATTGTGATGCCACCAAATGGTTTGTCTGATCCTCGGAGCCACTGGAATGTACGATCTGCAGCTTCTAATGCACAGCGATCCATCATTGACACTTCATCCACGACCATGAGATGTGTCATCCTAATGAGTGTTGCAGTGCTGTCATGTTCACTCACAGTGCAAGTGGATTCATCAGTGAGAATGAGAGGACATTTTGTTCTGCTGTGAAAGGTGGTGCCTTTTGGCAGTAGAGTAGCTGCGATGCCACTCGCAGCTGTTGCAAGAGCCACTTTGCCTTCAGCGCGAACTTTGTTGAGGATGTGGCACAATACGAAGGTTTTTCCTGTTCCACCACTTGCATCAAGTGCTATCATCTTTCCAAGTCCCTGTTCCACACTCTCCATTACTGTTTTGATAACAGCTTGCTGCTCGTGATTAAGTCTGTTTTCTGTTTGAGTAATATGAGCATGAAGTTCCTCCATGTTGTGTTCAGTCTCGTGCTGGATGATGCGGGGAGTCTGATTATGGTCATGAAGTGGATCAGGTTCAGGGAGTCCAAAGTTTCCACTCAGTGTAAAGCCATGTCTTTCAACATGGTCCTTAAGGTCGAGCAGCACTTGATTCAGAATGTATTCATCTGGTTCATTCACTGCAGCCCTGTGCATGAAGTCTTCACTAAGAACACGTTTGTGCCTTTCCCAGAACTGCAAGTGCTCTCCTGTAAGTACAAACATGAGCATGTTGGCAAATACTTCACGCAGTGCTGGGCCAAAGGTCACATTTGTTGCCTCCTCCATAACAGCATCTACTTCCTGGTCATTGTCAATGATGCCATGTGCAATGCAGGCAGCCAGATAGGTGTCCATGACCACATCTCCAACTTTTCGGAGGTCTCTGAAGGAAGGACACAGTATAAAAGGATGCGGAGATAGAACAGTTCAGCAGTGTGTGGGCTGAAGGCAATCATTGGGATGCGTCCAACAGTGTCAGCCATGCGGTCTTCGTGGGAACTTAGTCTCTTTTTTCGCAATTGAAATGTCTTTTGTGTGTATGTGAAGTGTTGAAATACATCTGGGTACACAATGTGTCGCATGTGTGGATGTAGAGACATTGCTTCAAAAAAGGCAGTCAGCGTAGTGGCAGGTGGTCCTGCGTCAAGTAGGTTCTGGGCAGTGCCTTCATCATTGAATGTGATGACCTGTTCATCCTGTAGGTGAATTGCTAGTAGTCTTACTGGCGGTTGTATTTGTTGGATGGGGAAATCGTATATTCACCAGTACGCCTCAGATGCAGTGATGTAACGTCCTAACTCATAGCGTGTCACCTCATCATGTCGAAGTTCCTCACGGGTTGTTTCATCAACATCCAACCTCACCAGACACTGATCTGGACCCTTTTCCAAGTATTTGTATAGATACTTGACACTGGAGACAGCACAGACAATTTGAAGGTTAATGTGTGCATTGTATTGGAGCAGGATGTACGGATTGTATGGCACAACCCACGCATTATTTACAGACACATTAATGCCCCTTCTGATCGTCTTTAAGATGGGAGAGCCAGGTGCATCTTCAGCTCGTCTTCTTTACAGTGGGTATGAGTTGTCTGAGAAGCTTGTGGCCTGCCTCAATTGTTTGGGGTAATCCTTTGAACACTTTTTGTCGACCATGCATGGACTATCAGGATTCCATTGTCCACATGGGCCGTGAATCATATGTGATGTGACAATGCGATGTAGTTATGGATTTGTGTCCTTGTCTGGAATCTCTGCAGATACAACGCGATCAATATCAGTTGGTGTCCTGGGTTTGTGTTGTGCCACCATGGTGATGAGCATATGTATATGAGGAAGATGTCTCTCTTGGTGATCCATAAATTGTGGGTGGGAGGATGGTTAGGCGTCCCGGGATGATCTCAGTGTCAGTACTCGGGGCATCAACAATGACTTTGTACTTTTCTGCTTTGATAGATTTCTGGTTGTGGCGAATCCAGTTGAGACGTTGTGATTCAATTTTGGCCATCATGTCACATACATACTGTTGTGTGAGTCTTCCACCACGCAGGAGCAAATTGAAGTGATCAGCAGTGTTGCGCACTTGTAGGTGGAAACAGTAAAAGCATGTTGGGGTGACACCTCTCAGTTCAGTGTGGTATCCTTGAGAGCCCTGTGGCAGAAGAAGCACATATTATAGTGGGTCATATGCTGGATGAATGGCATTGATTGTTTGAAGTTGTCCTCCTCTGAGATGAAGAGTGACAGCCAGCTTCCCAAATTGCTCAGTAGGAGTTGTTCCTGGAGCAATGACAGCTACGTCGCTGTCCAGTGATGGAAGATTCACAGTACCATGATGAAGGTCTCTACGTCGAGTGTGAGCTGTTAGGACAATTCTCAGATCATCGGCAGTGTCATTTTGGGTCATGTACTCAATTGCTGACTTAAACTGTTGCACATATGGGTTGCACTCATGAATAGCCTCTTGTGCTCTCAGCAAGAATTCTTCATTAAGACCACTGTTTGAGGCATGTGTGCGGCGTAATTCCACTTCATAGGCAGGATCATGGAAGTAGATCTGAGCAAAGAGTGGCATTTGACCCTGTTCAGGAAGGGGACTGGCAATGTAATGATAAACTTTACCTTGTATTCGTACACCTGGGTTAAAGCCAGGAATAGCGACCTCTCTAATGCCAATGCATTGTTGTATTGTTTAGCTTCTTTAACAAAGTTTTGATTTAGAAAAAGGTCCTTGATAGCATTTGGAGGCTGTGGCGGGATTGAGCCAGGCTTGGGATTTGTGGGATTGTATGTGAGGTCAGTTTTTCCAGACATGCAACAGAATCCTTTCCTCTCCTCTTTCCATACATAGGCATTGCAGTGTACGCATGTAGGACACTCAAATAGTGAGGTGATACTCAGTGTGTGTGTGAAATCACCATAAAGCACTTCTTGGAAAAAGTCTGTATCATCACACCGAGCAAGGTTGCAATTGTTTTTGCGTGCCTGTTCAAGACGTGCATGATGCATTTCCTGATGGCACAGGGCATCTCTTGCCCGTCTTTCCACTTGCTGCTGAGGTGTTTCGTTGTCACGGAGTCTTGCCTTTGTAGCAGCATCTCTCGCCTGCCAATTACATTGCTCTTTATCTGTTTCTGCTGCACGTTGTCCTGCTTGGCACGCAGCGTTGTTTGCCAGGCGATTACGGCGTCCTTCATCTGTTTCTGCAGCGCGGAGTCCTGCATGGCGTGCAGCATCGGTGGCCAGGCGGGCAGCTCGGACTTCAGGTAACTCAGCATCACGGAGCCTTGCCTGGAGTGCAGCGTTGTCTGCCAGGCGATTACAGCGTCCTTCATCTGTTGCTGCAGCATGGAGTCCTGCATGGCGCGCAGCATCGGTGGCCAGGCGGGCAGCTCGGACTTCAGGTAACTCAGCATCACGGAGCCTTGCGCGGAGTGCAGCGTTGTGTGCCAGGCGATTACAGCGTCCTTCATCTGTTTCTGCAGCATGGAGTCCTGCATGGCGTGTAGCGTCGCTGGTCAGGCGGGCAGCTCGGACTTCAGGTAACTCAGCACAACGGAGCCTTGCCTGGAGTGCAGCGTTGTCTGCCAGGCGATTACGGCGTCCTTCATCTGTTTCTGCAGCACGGAGTCCTGCATGGCGCGCAGCGTTGCTGGCGAGGCGGGCAGCTCGGACTTCAGGTAACTCAGCACAACGGAGCCTTGCCTGGAGTGCAGCGTTGTCTGCCAGGCGATTACGGCGTCTTTAATCTGTTTCTGCAGCACGGAGTCCTGCATGACGCGCAGCGTCGCTGGCCAGGCGGGCAGTTCGGACTTCAGGTGATTCGACATCACGTGCACGACGCATTGACTCACGTTTTTGGTCTTTCTTTGCACGCTCATTTTTCGGCATGATACTACCACAGGTTATGTACAGTAGTAGGCAAATATCACTTGCACTGCAAAATAATAAAGAACAGGATGTAGTTTGGTGTTAGCATATCAAATTAAAATAATGTTGAACAAAGAAAGATATTAGTGGATACTTTTGGCTGCTGACATTAATGACTAACTTCACACTGTTCAAGGTGTTCAACTATCTAACTTGGTAGAAGTTGCCAACACAGTAAGGTACATTCCCTAGTGTATTTTGTAAAGATAACCACAAACTAATGCCATGCTTTCGTAAATTCAGTCATTGAATGAAGTGTTGAAGCTTGAAGAAGAACAGAGCGGGGATACAGACATTATTGGTGGTGTGTGTGTGTGTGTGTGTGTGTGTGTCTCTGTTTAATTGTGAAAGCTAGACTGCAGGTGTTACCTATATAGTCTGACATTATGGTACTCTGCAAACTGCCATTAATATTGCATAATGCAATATCAAACCATCAATAAGTTTCCTACATAGTAAATGACTGCACTGTGTACAAAGAACTGTATGCTGCATGCCATGACCACATTTTCAACCCTATTGCCATTACTGTGAAGTATTTTGAAAACATGCTTATGTACAAACATTCGCATGTTATGCCAGATTTGTTCAACCGTTCTATTGATATACTTTCTAGACAAAGAAATTAGGGAAGTGCTGAGACTTGAAATAAATGTAATTTCTACATTAACATTGCCTTTAATGATAAAACACAAAGTAGCAGTCTATTGTGGCTAAAATAAGTGACTTCGGTGACCATAATGGTGTTGATATTTGGCAGCCTGGGGCATATCCACAATCTTGTAGGTTACAACAGGCAGAGCTCTTTTGCAGAGAATCAAAACAGCTTGCAAAATGTTCCATATCAGCAGTGATAGGCAACCTTAATGGCAATACAGCACATGTGATGTTTTATGTGCCCTTGAGTGGCAAAGGTTTATGTCATGTCAGACAGGATTCACTTATTTCAGTCTACAATGTGACTGGTGGATTTAAATCTATGTGTGCGCCTGTGACAATATGAGTGAAAGAGGGGGGAAGGGGGCAGAAAAAAAGAAGAGATGAGTAGGGGTGTGTGTGTGTGCGTGTGTGTGTGTGTGAGAGAGAGAGAGAGAGAGTGTGTGTGTGTGAGTGAGTGAGGGCCCTCACGTTGATCGCATTCCATCCCATGTTACAATACAGCATAGCCTACTATAGCTACAACATGCAATAGAAATGGCCTCAAAATGAATCAGCAGGATCCCTCAATTACAAAAAAACACACCTGAAAGACTAAATAATGGGCTCTAACTGGCTTCACTACGCTTAATTTTGATGAGGAAGAGAGACACAAAATAAACTGCTTAAGGTAATGGAGTATTTCAAACCATAACTGTGTTGACATGCTAGCTGCAGTGTGAATAAATGACTATGCTGCATGGCACGACCACAGTTAGTTTCATTGCCATTTTTGTATTTTCAAGAAATGTGTCTATGTACAAACATTCACATGTTATGCCAGATTGGTTCAGCTGTTGGATTGGTTCAAGTGCTCGATTGATGTCTTCACATCACTAACACCCCTGATGCAAATAGAATGGCACCATTTCATTGTCAATGTAAACTGCACCACTTCATAGCCAATTAAACAGACGTTGCAAAACGATTTCAAATACAGAAATCTGGCTTAAGCTGCTGAAATTGTGTGTGTTAAACTATGTCTTCAACGTTTTCCTAATTTAAGTCATGTCTAAGCAGTGATCTAAAAACTATGTAAGGTAGAACCAAAATGTAAAAAACAGACCATGCTATGAGACCAGCATCACAGGAGGATAAACCGAACAAAATAAACTGCTGATGTTGCAGCATTTCGGACGGTAGTTATCTGTGTTGGCATGCTAGCAATAGGTTAAGTGAAATCACAGGGAAAAGAATGCACAGCGGTCTCAAAATTAATGTGATAAAGCAACGAATACCTATCCACAACCGCATACTATAAAAAAAAAACTCCAGGAGTATCAATGAAGAGTGTGCATTCGCACTAAACATGGAGGACATCCACCGTAGCATACCAAAAGCGGTGTAGCAGTAGGTAATTTGATCTTGTATTCCGTGAGGCGTGGCTACAGCTGCGTCAGAGAGCGCGACAGGCTGACTGGTTACACGGAGGTGTATGGGATTTAAACTTTTAATGATAACGTTGCGAATATCAATCCGAAAAACTTCAAAATGACGGTTGCACAACATCGTGCCATGCGCAAGCCATATCCGAAAGCTCAGGTTGATCTGACAAATAGTCAGAGAGATATGCGAGCCACAGACTGACAGACACACAGACCGACAGACACACAGACACACAGATCGACAGACACACAGACTGACAGACACACAGACTGACAGACAGAGATTCCTTGCTTTTATAGATAGATATATATATAGAGATTTTTTTTCTTTCCATACTTACGTTTACTATTGTACATCTATCTATCTATCTATCTATCTATAAAGCAAGAAATCTCTGTCAGTGTGTCTGTCAGTCTGTGTGTCTGTGTGTCTGTGGCTCGCATATCTCTCTGACTATTTGTCAGATCAACCTGAGCTTTCGGATATGGTTTGCGCATGGCACGATGGTGTGCATCCTTGATTTTGAAGTTTTTTGGATTGATATTCACAACATTATCATAAAAAGTTAAAATCCCATAGACCTCCATGTAATCAATCAGCCTATCGCGCTCTCGTTGTAGCTGTAGCCATGCCTCACAGAATAAAAGATCAAAGTATCCTACTGCTATACCGCTCTGCGTCACCCAAAACTTTGCACAGGTGTACCCCGGATGTCCACTGGATCCTTCATGTGCGCGATTCAGCCACGGCGCGCGTGCCGGAGCTAATCGCGGCCATTCAAGTCAATGTAAACTGCTTCACCAGCGTCAATAGGCTTGTTCGAGATGAACTGCGCCTCGCCTGGAAAGTAGACGAGAGCAGGCGGCCGCAGCAGGAGGCGGTGACAAATAGCCGCGATCAAGTCGGACAGTTTCCTGACAGTTTCCAGCAGCCCTCAGTCCGTACAGGAAGTCACAGAAACATTTACATCCTGTCCGATATGATGTCAATTTATTAAATTATGCTCATACTTACATATAAGTTCATTCTCAGTCTCCATCAGTCACACAACATGTATTATGTTAAGAGAATAAACCTTCAGATCGGACAAACAAAATTAAAATATCTAAAATTCAACAAAAATTAACGTCATATTGCTGAGTCAACATCTAAACCAATCAGCTGTTAGATCAGGTGAGAGCCAGGTGCTGCAGTCGGTGGAGAGCAACTGCAGCGCCTGGCTCTAAAATCTGCGGCCGCCTCGCTCTTGCGATTTTATCGCCGTCCACTTTTGTAATACGTCAGAGCAAGTCGGGGTGAAGTCGGACACAAAACTAACCGACATGCACTGTGCACCGATCACCGGTGATCGAATCTGCGCAGGCCTGGCTCATCTCAAACGAGCCTAATGTCCACAGACCAAATGAGTCAAACAGGAAGTCAGGCGCAGAAAAGACGAGAGAATCCGGTCAACTTTCAAAATAAAAACACCCATGAAAACTCCGGAGCGTATTTCACAACGCTACAACAGCATGACGTCAAAGTTTGTGGCCCCCGGCAGGTAGAGAAATCTTTTCTTTGTTTGTTGATGTCTTTATAACTCCAGTGTTTCCGCAAATTATCGCGTGACATCATGATCTCGTGATCCGTCAATTCCAGCCGCTCGCGTGCGCGCCGCTGTAGATACGCTTCCAGTGGACATTGACGCCCGGCACAGGACGGAGGAGTCCATGCCACAGCCGGACCACACACGCGACTGATCCAGTGTACACCCGGGGTTATGGCATTCCCTTTCGTCCCTCCCCCATATAGGAATAGATGAAGTGGTGCAATTTGCATTGACATGACATGTTTCAGTAATCTCATCGGTAAGTAGTATTTCTTAAGTTTTACCACGCTGTTCTCATCTGCTCATGGTGTTTGCTGACATGGCTACAACATGGTTAGATTGACTAAAACATTGCCTAAACTTCCCACCAAAGTATGACTAGGTCAGAAACGTTTGTTTTTCCTTTCAGGCGTGCAGGGTTATGTGCTTGCTAGCTACCATTTCAAGATTGTTCGCCTACGGAAAGCTAGGAAACCTAATGATGTTGCGTGTCTCTCCATATCTCAATGTACGTCCATGTCTTACCCAATGTACAGTTTCTCTATTAACACTATGTAAGAATATGTACACCTCTTCGTACATCCAACCATCGAACACGGCCTCATTTGGCCATACATGAAAAATCTACTTAAGCTTCCACTTTTCTATAGAAATACATACTTCCTATGGGCACTGCACTAGTTATTTGTAAATTTGTAATGGCTTTGGCAATATTGTTAATCTACAATCATGCCAATAAAGCTTATTAAATTGAAAAATTGAAACTGAAAAAAAATTGAGAGAGAGGTAGAGGCTACCACTGCTGAGAGATGCTGTGAAGCAATCAGGCTTAAGGTTCATGTTGAACTTACACACATTCAGAATAGTCAAACACAGTGGAAATTAATCATGCAGACCTGTGCAGCAAGATATAATAATGTACATTACAGTAAGCATAATGTGAAATTTCCTAAGATCTCCCAAAATAGCGGTTCACTCCACAGATACCGTATAATTCTTAAGGCAACCTATAGAGAAAACAAGGCAGGATATAACTTTATGTAATGGCAATGATTATATGACACTCAATGTATGATACATACCTCGAGAGACACATTTTCAGAATACAGCTGTCATTATTGAATGTAACAGCTGATAGTGTAAACTATAAATTAACACAAAAATGACAATAATCATAATGAACCACCATGTTCTGAACAGACACTTTATAATCACTGATATGAAGTGACATTTGCACTTTGGAACATTAAAAGCAAACTTAAATGCATACTACTAACTACTCAGTCCGGCAATCGGCATGATGGGAAATGTGAGTGTTACTACATTATACAGTCTAAACACGCTGAACTACGAGGGTGAAGATGAATGAAAAATGGGGATTAACTGAAATAGGTCGGCCTGTGTCAAATAACCATTTAGCTTTTTAGACAGTGAAAGTGGTAAAACATTTTTAAAATTCTTACTGTCATTATTAATTTCTGTGGAAGTACATAAATTCATGCTTGGTCACACGATGAGAAAAACATCTAAAAATCGGGATTAAAGTGTTGCCTGTGTGAAAATATACTGGACAGAATTGTCTTTTGGGATTCTTTGACATGCAGCTACACTAAGCTTGAGAGTTTGTCTACCATGGAGCAGGCTTGTTCAGCAGTATAAAGTTACAGTGGTTATTAAGCAGGGATTCACATAAGCCATGGTAATAGAACAGATCTCACATTTAAACTAGCGAGACTTATCAAACTAAGCTAGGCTTTTCCTTTATTCACCTTGATTGAAGACCCCTCTGTTCCGGAGCAGGTTATGTATCAGATTACAACTTGTCAACATCCCTTGACCACTAACCAATCAGATCAGTGAAGAAAAAAGTATCCATGGACTTAAGTCTGGAGTCAGTAAAAGAGTTGTCTATATGTTTTAGGTCAGTAGAATCATTTATTCCAGGGCTCTATTTACACTGGTTTTAAAACAGAGCTTTTGACAAACCCAGAGATCTTTTACACTCTAAACACGATTTTAACTTGTGCAAAATTTACTTTAGTCCAAAGTGATAGTGTTGCTACTTTACGCTCTGATTCCATCACTGCAGCTCAAAATACCATGAGACACCTGTGTGATGAGATCTAGGAAAAAAAAAAAAAAATTATTAGAAAATAAAATCCACACTTTTACTTGGCTTCTGTTATTATAAATTTTACATTTCGGCCTGATAGACCTCATCAGTCATTAACTACTTTTCCACCCTTTACTTCAGTAGCAGAAACAGTCTGATGTTACTTTAAATTGTGCTATGTGACATATTCGGAGGAGTTTCATCATCGTCCAACTAAATAGCAAAAAAAACAAAAAAAACAACCTCCACTCTAATGTCACATACAGCCCAGTGATACCTGCACATAATTTAAGTCTCAGTTGACTGGGAATTTTTGGAAAGTATTCAACTACATTTTCTGTTGTAAGATGACAAAATATTGTTTACGTCCCACACCACTGACATTTTACTGTCTCACAGTCCCAGACTTGTGATACTGTTTCTTCTCATATGATAGGAAGCAGCCTAGGCAAGGCAAGGCAAGGCAAGGCAAGGCAAGTTTATTTGAATAGCACCATTCGTACACAAGGCAATTCAGAGTGCTTTACAGAAGCAGAGAAATACATTACAAACAAAAACATTAAAATTTAAACATTACATTAAAAACATTGGAATTAAAATAGAAAAGAAACAGTGAAAGTCTAATTTAAAAACAATAAAACAAGCAGATAAAATAGCTAAAATTTACAGTGATTAAATGAAGTTTTACGGGAAAGCTGCAGTAAACAATAATGTTTTCAGCCCTGATTTAAATGAGCCGACAGTTTGTGCACACCTCAGGTGTTCAGGGAGTTTGTTCCACAGGTGAAGCTAAATGCTGCTTCACCCTGCTTGGTTCTGACCCTGGGAACACTGAGTAAACCTGTCCTTGATGACCTGAGGGGTCTGGATGCTTCATACCCAACAAGAAGCTCTGAGATGTATTTAGGCCCAAGACCATTCAGTGACTTGTAGACCAGTAACAGGGTTTTAAAATCTATCCTTTTACACACAGGGAGCCAGTGCAGTGATTTAAGGACAGGTGTGATATGGTCCATTTTCCTGGTGTTGGTCAGGACTCTGGCAGCAGCATTCTGGTTGAGCTGCAGCTGCCTAATTGATTTTTTACTGAGACCTGTGAAAACACCATTACAATAATCTAACCTACTGAAAATAAATGCATGAACAAGTTTTTCAGGGTCTTGTTTAGACAGAAATCCCTTAATTCTTGCTATGTTTTTAAGATAGTAATAGGCTGATTTAGCAATAGTCTTTATGTGGCTGTTAAAATTCAGGTCTGAGTTCATAACTACACCAAGATTTCTGGCTTGGTCTGTAGTTTTTAGTGTCATTGAGGCAAGTTGATCATTGACCTCAAGCCTTGCATTTTTTGGACCAAACGCAATGACTTCTGTCTTTTTTGTATTGAGCTGAAGGAAATTCTGGCCCATCCACTGATCGATTTGTTGGATACACTCACTCAGCGACTGTAAGGGACTGTAGTCATATGGTGACACTGTAATGTAGAGTCGTGTGTCATCAGCATAAGTGTGGTAGGAGATGTTATGGTACTCCATAATTTGAGCGAGGGGGAGCATATAGATATTGAACAAAAGTGACCCAAGAATGGAGCCTTGAGGAACCCCACATGTGATCTTTGTTCGCTCAGACTCATAATTACCTAATGACACAAAATAGTCCCGGTCTTTTAGGTAAGATTTGAACCAATTTAGCACAGTACCAGAAAGTCCGACCCACTTCTCCAATCTGTCAAGCAGTATGTCGTGATCAACCGTGTCAAATGCAGCACTGAGATCCAGTAATACCAAAACTGAAGTTTTTTTCGATGCATCACTGTTAAGATGTATGTCATTTAAAACTTTAGTAAGTGCAGTCTCAGTGCTGTGGTGTGGTCGAAATCCTGACTGGAAGACATTGAAGAGATTGTTTTGGATCAAGAAGGAGTGAATTTGTTGATAAACAACCCTTTCAATGATCTTTGCCAAAAATGTTAGGTTTGATATGGGCCTGTAGTTACTTATTACTGAAGCATCCAGATTAGGCTTTTTTAAAAGAGGTTTGCAGTTTTCAAGGCCTCGGGAAAATGCCCTGATCGAAGAGAAGTATTTACTATCTGCAATACTTCTGGTGCAACACAATTAAAAACACTTTTTAAAAAGCTTGTAGGCAGCATGTCAAGGCAGCAGGTCGTGAACTTTAAGTGCTGAACAGTTTATGTCAGAGATGCATGATCTAAGAGTTGAAAATGTTCTAGATTTATTTGACAGTAAGGAGGAACAGGTGACATAACCATGTTTCCTGAGGTAGATCCACTTACTGTTTGTCTTATCCTCTGAATTTTATCAGTGAAAAAACTGCAAAGTCATCGCATGACTTGTTGGACAGCAGCTCAGCAGGGACAGATGGTGAGGGGTTTGTCAGTCTGTCAACAACAGTGAATAAGGTGCGGGCATTGTTGGTGTTTTTATTGTTAATCTCAGAGAAAAAGGACTGCCTTGCCCTTTTCAATTCTTGGTTATAGATGTGAAGATTCTCTTTATAGATGTCATAATGAACCTGAAGTTTGGTTTTTCGCCATCTGCGTTCAGCCTGCCTACACTCTCTTTTTTGAGCTTTGACCAGTGTGGCAATCCTCCATGGTGACTTTTTTCTTCCAGAGATAACTTTGGTCTTAATCGGAGCAATGGCATCCATAACAGTCATAACATTGGAACTGAAACTATTTACAAGGTCATTAACAGAGGATGAGGGCAGAGTTGGTGTAAAAGCCTGAGTGAATAATGTACTGGTGATGTCGTTAATACACCGCTTTCCTATCACCTCTGCTTCACCTTTGCTAATGCTAGCAGGGATGGTCATCTTAAACAGAACACAGTAGTGATCAGAAAGAGCAACATCATTCACCACAACATCAGAAATGTTTAGACTTTCGGAAATAATTAGATCTAATATACTTCATTCATGGTTCTGATAATAGTTTACTGAACTACTTGATAACTAGCTTTATAGTACCAGTTATCCAGACGGCCAATGTGACATGTTAGTCAAGCCAGATAACCAAAATATATCCTGGGTAAGATGAACTGGCTTCATAGTGCAGGCTTCAGGTCAGGGTTTAGCTACTAAATTAATTGGTTAAAGTAAGTGCAATATCATGTTTACAGTTGAAAAAGAAGCCAACATTATTTCAGGAGATTTACTACACTGTCGCCTGTCAATCAAAATAAATCAATTAAATTACTTATTTCCCCAAAGAGATTTAATGGCAGTCCAGTAGTTCTTGTTCAGCCCATAGGAGTGACTTGTGAGCTTAATGTCTGTCTAGCATATGAGGCTAATCTCAGGGCAAAAAGTTCTACACAGCACTTACTATAAGTGATGGTAATAATTGAGGTTGACTGAGATGAATGTATCAACATTTTTATTAGCAGCTGTTTTCTTTCATGTGGATTCTGGCACCTGGACAGTCAGAGGAAATCACACAGACAATGTTAAGTGGAAATAACTATTTATTTTTGTTAACCTGTTAACACAACCATAAGGAGGCCTGAACTCAATGGTCTCCTCATCCAGAAAATGAACACGCTTAAAGTTCAAGATTCAAATGCAAACAACATATATTAACATTTTTCTGTCTTTAATCAGGAAACAAAGCATTGACAAACGGGTACCAAAGGGTCCTATGAGTCCCTGATAATGGAGCTTGAGGCAATTAAATGTCATCACAACATTTTAACCATTCTAAGAGACACAATCTCCAAAGGTCCTACTGGATGTGAAGAGCCTTGTTTATATGCTGTAAATAGTATAAATGTGTAAGACTCTGAAAACATTACCATAAAACTAACTGGATGCCATTACAACAATCTGACTTAACTGTAATGGCCTCTGCATACATCAAATCAAAATAGTGATACACAGATTTCATTCATTATAATTAATGTCAGATTTAAAAAAAAACATTTTATAACATCCACAGGACTACAGACATTTTACTGTGAACATAGTGTTTGATTTGAACATGAGTACCATTCTGAATACCAGGAATAAAAACTGAATTAGAACTTACTGAATAGAGAAAACACAAAAACAGAAGCAGGCAAGAGCTGAACTTTCAGATGAGTTGGCCCTTCTTCCATGTCCTGTCATCTCTCTTTAACTGGTAGTATAGTCAGTAGAAGTGTAACATGTCAACTGTCATAGAAAACAAAAGTGAGGTGTTCTGCTGCCTCTTCTTTACTTCACTTGGTTCCTTGGGTTTCTTTCCCATAGTGACAACAGCTGGCTGCCTGCCTGGGGCTCTAACTCCTACATGAGATAAAAAGAGACAGGGACAAGTTGAAAATGCAGTAATGACATTCACAGAACAAAGAAAGTGCATCACCTACTAGCAAATACATCACACTACCAACCTGTAATACACTGTTAAAAAAATGAAGTAAACACTTGGTGGTCACAGTATAACACCAACTTAAAGTTAAACTTCAGGGGTATAAATTTGACCATTTAGGAAGCACAAGTGATTGTGGATCAGTTTGACCCAGTTTGGTGCAAATGAAAGCGACAACACATGCAATGGAGAGGCAAAAGCAAGACAACCCCCCAAAAGGGAATGGTTTTACATGTAGTGGCCACAGACAGTTGTTCTCTACTTATCCTTCCGGACTGATTCTTCTCTAGTTTTGTGTTCTGCTAGTGTCCTTATCACTACTAGTAGCATGAGGCGGTATCTGCAGCCCAATCAGGTTGCACAGGTAGTCCAGCACCTCCAGAATGGCACAACCATACGTGGGAAGAAGATTTGCTGTGTCTCCCAGCACAGTCTAAAGAACATGGAGGTGATACCAGGATACCGGCTATTACACTGGGGGAGCTGGATCAAGTTCTGATCAAACTGTCAGAAACAGAATCCATGAAGATGGCATGAGGGCCTGATGGATTGGCATTCTCCAGTGAACACCAGAACTGGCAGGTCCGCTATTGGCAACCTGTTCTCTTCCAGGTTTCAGGCATATCCTTGGAGGGTTGCACAGACCTCCATGCCATAGCCAACTGTACCCTGACTGCTGTGAGGTGGCTGGATGAAATCCTCA
Source organism: Cephalopholis sonnerati (assembly GCA_019142605.1). Lineage (NCBI taxonomy): Eukaryota > Metazoa > Chordata > Actinopteri > Perciformes > Serranidae > Cephalopholis > Cephalopholis sonnerati. Next base: position 3,082,584 of record JAGQAX010000019.1, read on the forward strand.
GCTATTGTCAGACCTTACACTGGTGCAGTGGGCCCTGGGTTCTTCTTGGCACAGGACATGCCCAGCCTTATGTGGCCAGAGTGTGTAGGCAGTTCCTGGATGATGAGAGCACTGATGCCATTGACTGGCCCTCTCATTCCCCTGACCTAAATCCAATCCAGCACCTATGGGACATTATGTATCTGTGCATCCAACGCTGTCATGTACTGCCACAGACTGTCCAGGAGCTCACTGATGCCCAAACCCAGGTCTTGGAGGAGATCTCCCAAGACACCATCTGCCGACTCATCAGGGGCATGCCCAGACGTTGTCGGGAGTGCATACAGGCATGCAAGGGCCATACACACTACTGAGTCACATTATGAGTTGCCGTGCTATAAATTACACAAGTTGGATCAGCCTGTGATTTCAGTTTTTTACTTTGATTTTTTGTGCGTTTTTGAATCCAGCCCTCAGTGGGTTGATGATTTTAGTTCCACTAATCGTTGTTACATCATTTTGTTCTCAACAAATTATACAATGTACATCAGTAAAGATTTTCAACTTGAATGATTAATTCATCAAAATCTGATGTGTAATTTAAGTTTCCTTAATTTTTTTTAGCAGTGTCCTTCTTTAAGATGTGAAAAAAATATATTTCAGAAGACATGCCAACAGCTTTAACTACATTTAGAGTTACTGCACATTCTGATAGATATTTCCTACCTGACAAATTGAGCTACTCCTCTTTTAACTGCCTTTCTAGAGGCAGTCTGATAGCCCTGTTTCTACTGTTAGGTCATTCTGAGCACGTAGCTTTACAAAACAAAGATGGTGAAGCGGCCACAGTGGCAGCAAATCATCCCCTGCAGCTGTGCTGCATAGCAGGTTGCTGTGTATATTGGCCAAATAAGGAAGTCATGGGGCTTTCTTACATTAGCTGCATATAGATAAAGAGAGAGGATTGATTGAGAGATAGGATTACCACTATCAGGGTTCAAACATTAAAACATAAAAAAAAAAAATTAGGGACTTAAAAGTACTTTTTCAAGCACAATTGGAAAAAAAAAACTTCACTCAAAGCAAATAATTCATTTTCAAATCTAGCTTTTTATTAAACATACATAAATGATGTGATCTGCACTTCCAAACTTCTTCACTACAACTGAACTCCTGCTCTTATTGCAAGCAGTGTCCTGCTGCCTGCCTGTGAACGGCACAAGAAGAGAAGGAGAAACGCTGCTGCACACAAAATAAGACAAAATTATCAGCTCATTACAAAAAGGAGTACACATTTAAATAGAACCTTTAGAACCATCTGAAAGTAACAAAAGGAAATGATACCCGCTGGAACTTAAGTTTCACTTTCAGTTTCTTTGTAGAGCAATAACAGAGTACGGCTGAAGAGAGAGGAAAACAAATCACAATAAAAAGCCAGCCCCGCTCATTGAGTCATAAGTTTAGCCATGCCAACATAGGCCTCTTGGTTTTGCCAGGGTTTTAAGAGCAGAGCAAAGTAAATTAACTATGAAGTCAGGCGGAACATTAACAAGGTAAGGAAAAAAGAAGAAGGAGAGCATGCCGCAGTGTGGCCAAAGACGATAACCTGTCAGATTTTCGAAAAAGAACTAGAATTTCCACCTTGCGGTTGCATGCCCTAGCACACCAGTCAAGTTAAAGTTACAGTTTGCATCCATGTCTGTGAAAACATGGATGCTTCACACACACTTTTCCCTCTCAGCAGTACAAAAAATCTATACAATCAGCACAGTTTCAAGTTGGACACCCAAAATTAGAGTCACCATTTCAGTATCTGACCAAATGTCTCCCCTTTTATTCCAGAGTTATGAAGTTGAGTAATGGCCAGAAAACTGTTTTATGCAGAACATTATGATGTCACAGTAAAGCTGACCTTTGACCTTTTGGATATAAGATGTCATCACTTCATCATGGAAGTATTTTGGCTTCTTCAGTTGAAGGGTAAAGGGACCTGCAGCCACACTGTACGCAAGTAAATTAATCTTTTTATTTAATCATGGATGGCTACAAATACACACTATATTTTAGAGTAGCAGGTAGTCACACAGTGAGAAAAATAAATTATGTCTAGAAATAAAATTTTTTGATGCATTGTGACGCATCATTAATCATTTTAAAATCAAATCGTCGCCCTCTGCATTGAAATCTAATCGAATTCTGAGTTGCCTGGAGATTCCCACCCCTATTCTATGACATGAAGCTGACTCAGTTGCACCAACCTCTCACCTGTCCATCTCTGCTGATCTGGACCTTCTTGTTCTCGTTCCATGGGTTGAGGATGTGTTGGGTGCAGTGGAAGGGAAGACTTTCCTTGTGGATCCACTCTACACTGAACACCCCTCCTAGTCCAATGAAGCCCCAGTCCTGGCAGCTCTCCTGACTGACAGCTGATGTCATACGAGCATAGCCCTGTGAAAGAAAAAAAAAAAAAGAGAAAAACAGTTCTTCTGTTTTTGTCTTTTAAATAACCTTATTCACAGGGATGAAACATCTTGATCTATGTATTGATTCAATGATCAGTGCTCCAAAATCATTGATGCAAGGTGAAAACATCGATTCACATCATTACCTTTAGGATATGACTTTATTTTAAAATTCTGTGTCACTGTCAAATAGGGCAAGGCAGATAATGGCAAACAGCCAGAAAAAGTTGATGAAAATAACATTATTTACTTCGGAATAAGTAAGTGTGGAAATATTTTGGATTTCGGAGAAAATCAGGGTCAGCAGACAGAGTACATGCCATGAGTAAACAATGCCATTAAAAGTTAAAATACTCCGGAAACATGATATAACCTGGTTTGCCAGTCATCTCACTCTGCTAACTTCTCACTACTGCAAGACTTGCTGCTCTGTTTCAAAAATGTTACACTGAAACTAGAATTACTGCCCTGCAGTTGTACACCTCTGCACACCAGTCAACTTTCTCTTAAAGTTTACATCCATGTCTGTGAAAATATGGATACTTTGCACCCATTGTCCCCCCCAGTGCACAGAGGATCCATACAAGAAGATGATCTCTCAAGGAGAGTTTCACCAATTCAGTATCTGACCAAATGTCTCCCCTTCTGTTCCTGAGATATGATGTTCAAGAATGGTCAGAAAAAGTTTAATGCAGAAAATTAAGGTTTTCAAAATCCCGGGTAAATGAAAAAAGTTCCTGCGGTGGAAAAGGGGCCCTTGTCTACATTCGGCAAATACTACATAAAGGAGGAGTAACGTTAACCTTGTAACGTAATTGTAGTGTTAGCTGAAGTTAACGTTACCGTGTGTAAGTAAATGTTTAAATGTGTCGTGTGTGGTTAGGCATCTTTGTGTGCTGATTGCTAAAAAGCCAGCAGATGAAATTTAGTTTATTTAACTCAGAAAATGTAACACCACAAAAACTGTTATTGATTAATGTCTAGTATTCTCCCAACTTATCAGAGTAACGTTACAGTTCAAGGTTTAGTGAGTGTGTATTAATATTAATGCTCTTTGGTTAAGGTCAGTGTTTGTAGGCTAATTTTTTGCATGCATGTCCTGTTCATTTCATTGTTGATGACAGTTGTCAAAAATATCTGTTGGAATGATTCTTTCTCTTTTATAAAAGGTAACAGTACTGAGTGCTGAATCATTTCATGTGCACCCACACAAAGCCACAGAAGTGAGTGATAGTTTCTTTTCTATGGCTGTTTAGTGTAAAACAATACAGCAGGCTTTTTTTTTACATCTAAATTGAGGGAATAGTGTACTTTCAAATAACTGTGTGGAGCTCATCTCATCTTTTTTTAATTTAACAGTTATGGCCATAACACTGTTCAGTTACCAGCTCTGCTCTTCCTCGTTCCCTACACCCTCTCCTGTTCTCTTTTGTCTTATTCTCTTTTCACCCCAGTCTTACTACCCTGCGGTCTTTAACACTCTCTGCCCCTGTCAGCCATAGCTGTAACAAATTATAACTAGTTCAAAACATTAAAATCAGTTAACATGAAAAGACTTCAGAACAGTTAGTTTCCCCAAACTGTGAGCCTGCTACATATAAATTGTCTCACACACAAGGACTTATGGACTTACTTACTTAATTATGGCTCCTGTACATTTTACACCACACCTCCATTACGTAGAGACTGCTGTAATAGCTTTTGCACTGACCGTGGTACTACCCTCACTTTAATTGTAAAGGTAGCTTTTATTCTTTCACCCATACCAGGATTTGGACTTCACTCACTGAGTGGAGAGAGTGCTGCACCAAGCACTGTAGGCTGTACATGAAATATTATTTTTATATTGCAGTTTCTCATGTCAACCATCTCTACTGTAATTTATAATTGTTACTAAACTTACAGTATGTTACACTGGAAATTCAACTACCTACCATTTTGCAAACTTGTCTTGTAACACTTAAGTACACCTTTCCCTTGATCCACAGCTGTGCTGTCACATTATTTATATAATCCATTTTATAACATTCTTTTATATATCTTCCTGGTGTGGTTGATGGATAATAACATTGTTGAAATTAAAGCAGTTTTTAATTTTCAATTAAAGTATCAATGATCATGACCTAAGTTTGTTGATGGTTTTTAAGGTGCATATCTGGTCTAAATTTAAACAATAGCCAACATGTATAGTATTGTAATAATGCAGAAACACACTGATGACTTTACAACACTATTTCTGTTCCATCCTTGAACATTTGACAATGAAGGATAAAACAACAGATATTACAGTTTGTGCTTTCTGATGTATTTTTTCTGACATTCATTATGACACTGAAAAACACTAATTCACCAAAGTGTCCAATTAGATTCATTACGAGGCATACAGGAAATCTGAAATAAACCAGACAAGAGCGTTCTGTAGTTACTGAAAAATGCACTCAGTACTGTTTAATCATGATGGGTATATTTAAAATTCAATAAAATAGAAAAATATCATCACAAATAAAAAGGCATTCAACACCTTTTTTTCAATTTTCTGTGATTTGGAGTAAAATTAATGTACATAAGTTGCTCCATGCTGACACTAAATACACCCCTCCATACATGAGGTATGATGCATGGATGTCTGCTTCAGTTGAAGAATAACTACCTTGTATGAACTTATATTATTAGATGAACAAAACTCCTAAATATAAAAAATGTCTTCTAAACATTGCATTGTACATATTAATGATCAATACTTCGATTTAAACCAGTAAGTTGCTTGATTCTTTATATGGTATATATAAAGATATTTGTATCCTAAGGGCAGTGCTGAGGTGATGAGTCTCAAAGTGTTCACAGCACAGACATGAAGCCTTGTTAGGAGTCTAATTCTATAGTCTCATGCTGAGCAGCCCCTGGTCCACTGGATCACCTCGAGGAAACTTTACACAGACAAATAGATATGTAAGGGGAATATATGTGTTAGGCTACTTCCCTCAAAGACTTTTTTTTTAACATGAAAACATTACAATTTAAATTTCTTAACGTTCAACAGGTCACCACTTTACTTAAGCTTAAAAGGGATGGTGGACATCACAGTCCTTATATTCATATTCATAGCTGTTGCATTTACACTGATTTTTTTGATATGTGACTGTCAAATGCGCTATTTTGTCATAGCACATTTACTTATGTAACACACGAATAAGTTCAGTAAGTGTCAAAGACGATGTTAAGACACTGAATGCAGCAGGCAAGCTGTCGATGTTTCAGCCAACAGCCGATCACAATCAGTCACAGTTTTAGCAATAATATTAATAAAAATAATGAAGTTTGGGTTTGTGGATCATCAGATTTTATCTTAGCTTGATATAGCTTCAATAACCAACTCCAGCTTAACCAAAGATGCAACATTTAGTTGGAATAACGTTATTTCTTGAACCACGCTGAACTTGACATTAATATTTTTTAAGTTACACACATACACTTTATTGTAACTGCACACAGTCTGCAACATTTTAACGTAACATAACTGTTACGCATTAACGTTACCTCAATGTTACATTGCCCCTGTTTGGCAAGTATTTCACTTACATTCATTTCACTTTTTTGGCCAAGATGGCACCGCCTGAGTGGCAGCCTGTTACAGCAGCTCCGACCCCTTTCTGTCCTTTAAGTGTGTTTTTTGTGTTTTTAGTTGCTTTTATATTTGCCAATCTCACTCGTTCACATTCAGCAACGAATGTGAAACTGCTGAGATTTGTTTTATGTCTTTTTATCACTTCTGGACTGTTTGAGGCAACTTTTGGAGACCCTTTCAGCCACAGATCTATTGTTTACACCCGCGATCAGCTGTTGGCGCTGTGCCAAACTCGCGTACTACCCAACGAGAGAGCCGGAGATCCCCAAGGAGTTACGGAGAAGGAGACGGGGATGCAGAGCTGGAACTAAGCGTCGGGAGCGGAAAAGACGGTACAAACCATCTATACCATCTGTTATTATGGGGAATGTAAGATCTCTCCCTAATAAGATGGACGAGCTCACGGCGCTGACCAGACTGCAGAGGGAGTACCGGGAGTGTAGTGTGATGTGCTTCACGGAGACCTGGCTGAATGGATTAACTCCAGACTCGCACGTTTCTCTCAACGGCTTTCAACTTTTCAGAGCGGACAGGAGAGCAGAGGAGACCGGTAAGAGGAAGGGAGGGGGGATAGCGATGTATGTGAATGAGAGATGGTGTCACCCGGGGCACATCAGTGTTAAAGAGCAACATTGCACCAGGGATATCGAGCTGCTAGCTGTTAGCATTCGGCCATACTACCTCCCGCGGGAGTTCTCGCAGATTATCGCGATAACTGCGTACATCCCGCCGTCGGCCGATGCTGCAGCAGCTTGTGAGCTCCTACACACTGTTGTGTCTCAGCTCCAAACATCGCACCCCCAGTCCCTCATCCTCATCTCTGGCGACTTCAATCATGTCTCCCTGTCTGCCACCCTTCCCACATTCACACAGTATGTGGACTGCCATACCAGGGACCACAAAACACTGGACTTGCTGTATGCAAACATCAAGGATGCATACAGCTCATCACCCCTCCCCCCACTGGGCCACTCGGATCACAACCTGGTTCATCTGTCCCCTGCTTACAAACCTGTGGTGAGCAGACAACCCCCCACCACTAGGTATGTGAGACAATGGTCTGAGGAGACCAGCATGGCACTGAGGGACTGTTTTGGTGTAACTGACTGGGAAGTGCTGTGCAGTCCACATGGGGAGGACATAGACAGCTTGACCGACTGCATCACGGACTATATAAACTTCTGCGTGGAGAACACTGTACCGACCAGGAAGGTACGGTGCTTCTCCAACAACAAGCCGTGGGTGACCCCTGATCTGAAAGCGCTACTGAATGAGAAGAAGAGGACTTTCAGATCATGGGACAAAGATGAGATGAGGAGGGTCCAGAAGGACCTTAAGAGCGAAATAAGGAGGGGCGAGGACAGCTACAGGAGGAAGTTGGAGGAGCGCCTTCAACAAAACAACATACGGGAGGTGTGGAGAGGCCTGAATACAATCTCTGGCCACAACAACAACAGCAGGAGGGGCCCAGAGTCTGGAGACCGGGGGTGGGTGAATGAACTGAACCTGTTTTTCAACAGGTTTGATTCTGCTCCCTCTCCCACCCACCAAAGCGCAAACCCAGGGCTCTCTCACCCTCCCCGGCACACCTCCTCCCCCTCCTTCAGGACATCAGCTGCACCCTCCCCACAACTTTTAATCCCCCTCCAATTCACACCTCCCTCCTCTACTCAGTCACCCCCCACCCCCCGCTGCAGCCTCTCCATAACAGCTGATCAGGTGAGGAGGGAGCTCACAAAGATCAAGGCGAGAAAGTCTACTGGTCCGGATGGCATCAGCTCCAGACTGCTGAGGGACTGTGCAGCTCAGCTCTGTCAGGTGGTTCTGCACATCTTCAACCTCAGCCTCAGTCTGGAGAAGGTTCCTGTCCTGTGGAAGACTTCCTGCGTGGTTCCTGTACCAAAGACTGCACACCCCAGGGAGCCCAACCACTTCAGACCTGTAGCCCTGACTTCCCACCTGATGAAGACCATGGAGAGGATCATACTCAACCACCTCCGACCCCTGGTGAGAACAGAACTGGACCCCCTGCAGTTTGCATATCAGGCAGGCATTGGGGTGGATGACGCTGTCATCTACCTGCTCCAACGAACACTGGCTCACCTGGATAACACTGGAAGTGCTGTGAGAGTCATGTTTTTTGACTTCTCCAGTGCTTTCAACACAATACAGCCATCTCTGCTCAGGGGGAAGCTGGAAGGAGCTGGAGTCGACCGTCACCTGGCTGCTTGGACCATAGACTACCTCACCAGCAGACCACAGTATGTGAGGCTTGGTGACTGTGTGTCTGATGTGGTAGTCTGCAGCACGGGGGCTCCACAGGGGACAGTCCTTGCCCCATTCCTCTTCACCCTGTACACATCGGACTTCAGACACAACACGGACAGCTGCCACCTCCAGAAGTTCTCTGATGACACAGCCATTGTTGGATGTGTGTCAGGGGGGAATGATCTGGAGTACAGGGGGGTCATCACGGACTTTGTCAACTGGTGTGAGATAAACCACCTTCACATCAACGCCAGCAAGACAAAGGAGTTAGTGATTGACTTCCGTAGGAAAGCGCCCCAGACAACCCCAGTGAACATCCAGGGTTTGGACACTGAGGTCGTGGAGGAGTACAAATACCTGGGTGTTCACCTAAACAATAAACTGGACTGGTCCACAAACATCAACGTCCTGTACAAGAAGGGCCAAAGTCGTCTCCACCTGCTGCGGCGGCTGAGGTCCTTCGGACTGTGCAGGACACTGCTAAGGACCTTTTATGACACTGTGGTAGCCTCTGCCATCCTGTATGCAGTGGTCTGCTGGAGCAGTGGAAGCACGGAGAGGGACAGAAAAAGACTAAACAAGCTGGTCAGGAGGGCCAGCTCGGTCATTGACTGTACTCTGGAGACCATCGAGCAGGTGGGTGAGAGGAGAATGTTAGCAAAGCTGATATCCATCATGGACAACACCTCTCACCCCCTGCATGAGACTCTCTGTGCACTGAGCAGCTCATTCAGCGGTAGACTGCTGCACCCACAGTGCAAGAAGGAGCGCTACCGCAGGTCTTTCATCCCGTCAGCTGTCAGACTCTTCAACAGCAACATCTGACAACACCAAATGTAGCACTGTCATGTCCGCTGCATGACTGCTTAGACTCTGTTTATCCACACATTCTGTGCAATATTCCTCATCTAAATATTTTTTTGTATATATGTATATGAACTGTAAATTCTGTTAATACTCATTCTCAAAAGTGCCTTACTTTTTAAAATATATTTTTTTGTATATTTTTAACATACATATTTTCTATTTTAATCTTTATTTAATTTTTTATAATACACTGTCCACTCTTGACTTTCTGTCTGTACTTTGAGCTGCTGTGACAGTGAATTTCCCCAGTGTGGGATCAATAAAGTTTATCTTATCTTATCTTATCTTATCTTATCTTACATAGCTGTAGTTAAGCTTTAGCTTACTTACCCAACTAATGTTAATGTGGTGGAGCTTTATTTTCCAACAGATGCCCTTTATTGAAAAGTATTATCACCCTAAATTCTAACACTTTTGTATTAAGTTTGGACTTCGGTGCATGCCCAAAAGCAGCTAGATAGCAAGATAACAAGCAAAGCTAACAAGCCAGACTTACAACGATACATGCTAATTAGTGCTAACATTTTAATAAAATGATAATAGAATGTCACTCACCAAAAACCTGGAGCAATGGTGTTTTCAGAGGTCAGTTAGTACAATTATCTGCACAGCAAGCCTTCTTATTTGTCCAATATTTGTAAAAATAAAATAAATTCTTCCCTTTGACCAGCCAGCTTGAACACCTCAAAACATGGCAAGGAGGTCAAGTTGAGTGGCCTGATGTGAGGCCTAGCTGACAGCCTGTCAGTCAATGTGGCCACGCCCTTAATTATGCAGAACTTTAAGCCTTATATAATAACATTTAAATGGGATCGTTATAAAAAATTCACCCCCCCTACAGTTGTCATGAATGATGATAAGCCATAGAGACCAAAACCGTCTTTTTTACCAGGCTGTAAACATGTTTATTTTAAGTGAAAAGTTGGCATATTAACATGGGAGTCTTTGGGGATTTACTCTATTTTGGAGCCAGCCTCAAGAGGCCAGTCAACGAAATGCAGTTTTTGGCACTTCCGCATTGACTTCACTTGTCAGTCCTGGAGGTTGCTGCTTGTTCACACCCCTATTGTTTATATTCCACTGTTAGAGTGGGGTCAAGATTCAGCACATATAGTCTAAACTGTGATAACAGAAATTAAAATACATAAAGTATTTGTTTTTCCATCAGAGTGTTACCTGGAAGTGTCCAGAGCCCTGAACAGAGAAGATAAGGATGATGAGGTTATTCTCCATGAAGGCTTTGGTGAGTTTGTTCTCATTGCTTGGTGTGGTGGACCAGATCCCTTTCTGCTGAGAAATGTCTATGTTCCTGACATTGCTGCTCTTCATGATGAAGTACCGCACTGATGAAACAGCCCACTGAGGGAACAGTGACTTTAAGATCTGCTGGGAACAAGGGGAGGAAAACAACATCATAGCTAACTTGGCAAAGAACTTCACTTATTTATTATTCATTGATGAGATAGGAATTAGTGAAATTAAAAGTCAATCCAAATACTCAAGGCTCTCAGGGTGACCTGCACCTCTGGTTTAAATGAGACGCTCTACAAAGGATTTACCATAGCATCATTACAAGTTCTTGTGCCTGGCCTCAGAGATTCAAACCAATGTCTCCCTCAGCAGGACAGCTATCCACAGCTGACAAAGTGGTGAATAAAGTCATAAATTAAGGAATGTTTTATTATAATCCTTACTTTAAAATGAGCAATACTAAATATAATTTAATGCTGAGCTATTTAAGACATGTCTTGCATGTCTCAGAAGCAGTAGAGCGCAAAAGAAATTGTAAACTGAAAGCTGGTGAATTTAAAATACATACAACAAACTACTGTGGAACTGAAATCAGATACTCTTCCCTCAGCATGCAAGGGTGAACGTAACTAACTTTTAATTAAATTACACCAGAAAGTAAAAATAAAACATTTCTGGTTGTAAAAAAAAAACTAATGACCTTTGACTAAATTGCTGTAAACAAGGGGAAAAAATAGAATTATAACCTCACAGTTGTATGCCTCAGCCAACCACTAAAGTTGCACTTGCAGTTTAAATCCATGTCCACCTGAGGTTAGAGTTACCAATTTAGTATCTGACCAAATATTTACCCTTCTGTTCCTACAATATAACGCCGAGTAATGATCAGAAAAGTGTTTTTGCTGAACATTATGATGTTATGGTGAAGTTGACCTGGGACCTTTTGGATATAAAATGCCATCACTTTATCTTAATATCCTTTTAAACATTTGTGTGAAATTTTGGCATAATTGGTGAACAAAAATGTTTTGTGAGGTCACAGTGACCTTGACTTTTGACCACCAAATTCTAATCAGTTCATTCTAAAGTCTAAGTTTGTGCCACATTTGAGGAAACTCTCTCAAGGCCTTCTTCAATTCAATCAATTTTATCCATCAATTTTATTTTTTTATTTTTCTTGCGATATCATGGTCACAAGAATGGAAAGGATGTAAGGTCCCAGTGACCTTGACCTTTGACCACCAAATTCTAATCACTTCATTGCTGAGTTCAAGTGGACGTTGGTGTCAACTTTACAGAAATTCCCTCAAGGTGTTCTTGAGATGTTGTAGGCACGAGAATGGGACAGACGACAGTGATATTGACATTTGATAACCAAATTCTTATCAGTTCATATGCCACTCAAAGTGGACGTTTGTGTCAATTTGGGAGAAATTCCTTCAAGGTGTTCTTGAGATATATTCAGGAGATTGAGACTGATGCAAGGTCACAGTGACCTTAACCTTTGACCACCAAAATCTAATCAGTTCATTATAACCTCCGTTTAGGCATTCTTTAGATATCATGATTACAAGAATGGGACTGATGAACAAATGGACAGACAGCCTGAAAACTTAATGCTTCCGGCCACGGCTATTGCCGGTGCCGAGGCATAAAAATCAAAAGGCCCAACAATTCTTGGCAGAAAGTGAATACCTTTCCTGAGGAGAACAGACAAGGGCTGTCAGAGGGATTGCCCAAGGTCACACAGCTGGAGGAGTGAGGGTCATCAGAGAGCTGATTTATGGGCAGTGAGGCTTCATCTCTACTGTTGGCTTTCTTCTGTTGCAGATTTGAGGTTGCTGGCATCCTACAAGGCCTGAGGGGAATTGGCAATGGAGAAGTAGTATGAGTATGAAGTGAAACATGAAAATATAACAAGACTGATTATCCTACATTCTCAAACACCAACCTGGGCCTTTATTTACCTTAGCTGCAGAGAGAACAAGGCCTTCATTTGAAACAGTCTTATATTACTGACAGGTATTTCTGATTTCTTCTGTTTTATATTTAAAGTTTGTTTTGTCATAGCTGTTTCCTGATCTAATCTGATTAATTACAATTGCTTCTATACTGCTTTTTCAAGCACTATTATGCCTTTCTCAATGAAACACATCACCCTCACATCTCTGACATCATGGAAGTCCTCGAGAGGTTAGTCTTGGCCCACCACAGACCTTATGTGAACACACCAGCTGTGATGCTCTGTGTCTGAACAAGTGGTGAGCAGCAAAGAAGCATCATTTCTCTTCACTCTCTACACCTCTGACTTTCAACTGTCATCTGTCCTGTCACCTGCAAAAGTTCCCTGATGACTCTGTAGTTGTGGGGTGTATCAGTAGTGGATAGGAGAAGGAATTTGGAATCATATGCCCCTTTTATACAGCCTGTTCAAGGTAGTGATGTTGTGCTGTTATTGCGGAAGGAGTGGGGGGACAGAGTTGTTCCACCATTCAACACAAACACTACGCTGTTGTGTTACACCTCATGCCTCTATTGCTTCTGGAGCACCAGCATGCTATCCAAAAATCACACACTGGGCCAGCATTACACAGGTGTTATTTGGTTTAGTGTAAAAAAGGCAAAGCTGGTGTAATGGCTAGGGGTGTAACAATTCACTGATATGATTCGGAAATCGGTTTTGAAGTTAGAGATATGAGTGCATCAATATGCAGACCACTGGATCAATCTACATGAACCGGTCGATGGTCCGATTTTAAAACTATGAATTGGTTGATTGAAGCTCCTATGCTGCTACGTCAGCAAAGCGTCTTCAAACTCTCGTAAAAGTTCAAGGGTCAGCACAAGACTCTTGCAAGACACGTCACAGTAACATTAGCGTGGCGTTGCCTGCCAGGTAAAAAGGAAAGCAATATGTCTGACAGCGCTGACAGGATTTACAGCGCACCGTCAAATCTAAAATCAAAAGTATGGAAGAGCTTTGGATTTTATAAGAAGAACGGAAAGTTTAACAAAAGTCTAGCCGTTTGTAAGCTCTGTAGAAGAGCAATTAAGTACAGCCATGGCACGACAAGTCTAAACGCTCACCTGGTGAGACAGCATGGTGAAACTTGTGTAGACGGCGAGGATGCTAGTACAGCTGGCACTACCAAGAGCACACAAGACAAAGGCATTGAAATTAAACCATTTTTCCAGCCACAACTTAGCCACAACTCAGTGAGGTCTAAGGTAATCACAGCATCTATATCACTTCTATCAGGTAGATGTGTAATACAAATTGCACTTTTTCTGATTTGTGCACAAGTGCTTCCTATAGTTGCCGCTTACTGGTTTCCACCTCACTGTATTTTATTTTCAGAGAAATGTTGCACTTAATGTTACTGTTGTGTTACCCTATCTCTCGAGTCCATGATTTGTCTGAAGCACTGACATTACCAAATGAGAATATGTGGATCATTTTGATATGTTGTTTTATTGTGTTATTATTTTATCTCAGCAGCATGCTCATTGCTGTCCTACACGAGCTGACACACAGAACTGCGTCCAATAGTAAAGATGTGTACATTTTTTTAAAACCTCCTTTGCCAGTTTCTTTGGCTCTAATTTGTGCCATAAGTGAAAATACTCATTTTGCTTTGCTATTAATAGACCTAGAGGTAATTCTGCATTCAGAATCATTCTATCAGGTAAATGCATGGTATATAGCAAAATGGAAAAATGCCAATTTACTGAATCCTGTTTATATTAATTATATTTTTTATATTTCTAATTATATATTATATTAATGTTAATGTTGTGTTACCTTACTTCTCTTGAGTCCAAATGATTTTGTTGAAGCACTTATGACATTACAAAATAAAGATATGGATATCTTTGTAATGCTTTTGTTTGTTTGTTTTATATTACCTCAACAGCATACTCACTGAGCTGACACACAAAACTGTGCCAAATAGTTGTTGTTTTTTCCATCTCCTTTACTACTTTCTTTGGCTCTAATTTGTGCCATTAGTTAAACCTATTTTAAATTTATTTTGTTTTATTATTTATTTTAAATAATACATCTAAAATTGATTTTTAAATAATAGTTTATTGTTTATTTTCATTTATTTGTTTTATCATTTATTTGGTTTTCAGTGTTATTGCAAAGCTGAGCTAAGAAAGGCTAAGACTTTTTTCATATTTCTCCCCTAACTTCTCAAGTGAGGTACCTGGACATGGGTGTGTTAGACAGACTTCACCTTATATTTATAATGTCAGAAACGTTTGTTCACAGAGAAGCCTTAAGTTTTTGTCTGTGCCTATTTAAGTAATAAAGACAATGACATACTTCTGAAATTAGACATTCTGTCCTCCACTTATTTTCCTGTGTCTGAAAATAAATACTTAGGACTCCCTGGTCTTGCAGGAAATATGTATTTGAAGGTAAGCAATGCCACATTAATAGAATTTGTTTATCAATTATTGGTTTAAATATAGGTTTATTATAAATTTTTAATGGAAAATTAATGTCTATAGGAAACAAAAGTATCGTATTGTATCACATCGTCTCATATCAAATCGAAATCGAATTGTTCCATCATAAAAAGTATCTGTACTGAATCATAGCCCATGCATCTAGATGCGTATTGGATGGCCCTATATGGGAGAGATGCACACCCCTAGTAATGGCAGATCTCCTTTACCCCAGTATTGCAGAATCTCTGTATAAAAGAAACTATGGAAGACCACTGCATGGAGCTTGTCCCAGCGCTTCCAGGTATGATAGCCCTGTGTTTGGCTCTGCCGCTGCCCGGCTTTCCCGTGGGCTCCTACCTGTTCTTTGTATTGCTCTGTTCGTTCTACTGTTTGTCAACAATGGATTTGCTG
Organism: Cephalopholis sonnerati; assembly: GCA_019142605.1. Classification (NCBI taxonomy): domain Eukaryota; kingdom Metazoa; phylum Chordata; class Actinopteri; order Perciformes; family Serranidae; genus Cephalopholis; species Cephalopholis sonnerati. The sequence continues at coordinate 3,097,902 of JAGQAX010000019.1, forward strand.
CTAGGGTGTATGATCGCCAGACTCTCCTGTTCATTAGGGCATCCATGGTGGATCATGGTGTTCCCACTCCTTGGAATAATCACCCGCAATCCTCGGCACCTCCGTTCGTGTCAATGGCCGCCGGAGTTCCCCACAGTGGTTTGCAGCATCAAGGCTCTCGCAAGTACGAAAGAAGGAGAGGGAGGAGGGCCAGAGTCCAGGTGAAGCTAAGATGGCTCTGGAGGTGAGGTGTCGCTGGAAAATGGCGCTGTTCTCTTCTGGTGAGCCTTGGCTTGATTTTTCCTGTTACTCCATGGAATGATCTCCCTTTATCGATGGCTGCGACTGTCAGACTCTCCGTTCTCCGACCTGTGTTTCCTGACTCGACCGGGGAGCTGATCTCGGCCCCTCCGGTGTGTGGAATACATCAGCGCGGTGGAAGGAGTCCGCGTCATCTGTGCCCTCTGCCCCGGGATTCCCCTGCCGACTGCGAGGAATCTTCACCTCTCCAAATGGCGCTACTTAATGCGCGCTCCATAGCGAACAAATCGTTCGTGCTAAACGACTTTGTCTTATCTAAAAACTTGGACTTTCTTTTCCTGACGGAAACCTGGCAGAGGAATATGGAACTTGGCCCCCCCATTGAGCTCTGCCCGAAGGGCTACACTTTTATCAGCTCGCCCAGTCTCTCAGGCCACGTTGGAGGACTTGACGCGGTGTTCAGGAGCCGCTTCATATGTCGCTCGGTGAGCGCTGGGTCTTTCTCCTCCTTTGAGCTTAAAATAATTAAAATTGGACGTAAAAATCCATTTTACTGTATTTTAATTTACCGTTCTCCTGACCCAAATGGCTCGTTTTTGACTGATTTTACTGACTTCTTGGCTTCTATTCTTAAGCTATCCAGATTTATCATTGCTGGTGATTTAAATATACATGTTGATGATGTTTCAGACAATTTTGCCTCTAGCTTTATTAACACCACAGAGTCTTTTAACCTTACTCAGCATGTATTAGGCCCTACACACAATAGAGGGCACACTCTGGATCTTGTTTTTACTTTGGGTTTGAATATTGATTCTTTATCCCTTGAGGATCTTTTTGTTACTGATCACAATTGTATTTTATTTGATTTGTCTTTTAATCTGGATTCTGTACCCTGCCGACGTATTATAAGCTCTTGCATCCTTAACCACCTTTCTGCTGGAAAGTTCTCTGCTGCCTTCTACTTCGACTCTGATGTTGACAGTGACGTTGACACCTTGGTACATTCCTTTAATGAACACTGCCTTAAAGTACTGAATGAAGTGGCCCCTATTAAAACTAGGCGGGCCCCCCTGTTCAAGCCCTCCCCTTGGATAAATGACAATATTCGCTCTCTGAAGAGAGACTGTCGAAGGGTCGAGGGCCTATGGAAATCCACTCAACTGCATGTCCACTATCTTTATTTGAAAGAACTTCTAGCATCTTTTAATAATGCAGTGAAGGATGCCAGAGCTGCTTATTTCTCCAGGCTTGTCTAATAATCGGCGTAATCCCAAAGTGTTATTTGAGACTATTGGTAATATTGTTACCCCTGCAGCACCTGCTGTACCAATTTTCTCTGATGAGGAATGTAACAATTTTCTGTCTTTCTTTGTGGGAAAGATTAATGACATCTTTGTTTGAAGATGTCATTGATTCTACTGGTCCTGTGGTGCTCTCTATAATTAACAACTCCCTGTTATCTGGTTGTGTCCCTGCTTATTTCAAACATGCTGTTATTCAACCACTTCTCAAGAAATCTAATCTAGACTCTTCTCTACCTCAAAATTACAGGCCCATCTCCAAGTTGCCTTTTGTCACTAAAATCTTAGAGAAGTGGTTGCAAACCAGCTCACAACTGCATTAGACGAGCACTGTATCTTTGATAAGTTTCAGTCTGGTTTTCGAAGGCTGCACTCTACAGAAACAGCCCTTCTTAGAGTCTCCAACGATATCCTGATGCACAGTGATGCAGGAGAATGTTCAGTAGTGGTGCTGTTGGATCTCAGTGCAGCGTTTCATACAGTGGACCACTGTATACTGATAGAGAGACTTAGACAGTGGGTGGGTGTGACTGGGTCAGCCCTGCAGTGGTTCTCCTCCTACCTCTCTGACAGGAGCTTTGCTGTATCAGTCGGTAATTTTGCCTCCTCATCTGAAACTCTCAGCTGTGGTGTGCCCCAAGGTTCAGTCCTTGGTCCAGTTCTATTTGCCCTGTACATGTTTCCCCTTGGGCAAATAATAAAACAGTTTAAGGGTATCTCTTATCACTGCTACGCAGATGATATTCAGCTTTATGCCTCCTTTAAACCCCACAACCTTGCTATACTGTCAGCTCTAAATGACTGTGTGACAGCTATAAAAAACTGGATGGCCAGTTTTTGCAGCTTAACTCTGAAAAAACAGAAATCCTTATTTCTGCCCCTCCAAGTCTTGTCCCTAAGATCAAGGATGGTCTAGGTTTTCATACCTCAATGGTTAAATCATCTGTGAAAATTCTTGGTGTCACTGTGGACCAGGCTCTGACTCTGGACCAACATGTTAAGTTATTGATTCGCTCTTGCTTTTTCCAGCTGAGGAACATAGCCAAACTCAGGCCCATTGTGTCTCAAGCAAAGATGGAAATGCTGATCCATGCGTTTGTTTCATCACATCTGGATTATTGCAACTCTCTTTTTAGTTGCCTCATCAAATCGTCTCTGGATCGCCTATAAGTGGTCCAAAACACTGCTGCCAGACTGTTGACCAGGTCCTCCAAAAGGTCTCATGTGACTCCAATTTTAATTGCTCTCCACTGGCTCCCCATCAAATTTAGGATCCAATTTAAAGTTCTTGTGGTCACATATAGAGCTCTGCATGGTCAGGCACGGGCCTACATCAGAGATCTATTGCAGCCTTATGTCACCAGCAGGTCTCTGAGGTCCTCAGATCAGGGCCTGCTGGTAGTTCCTCGTTCTAGGCTGAAAACCAAAGGAGACTGCGCTTTTGAGGTTGTGGCACCTAAACTTTGGAACTCTCTCCCACTGACCTTAAGATCTGTGGACACTGTGGACACCTTCAAAAGCAGCTCAAGACCCATTTGTTTAGACTTGCCTTTGTTTGATTTTTTTTTTCCTTTTATATGTTCTATTTCTCCCTTTACTGTGTTTTATGTCTATATATATAGTTTTTGCTTTATTGCCTCTGTAAAGCACTTTGTGACTTTTATGCTCTTGAAAGGTGCTATATAAATAAAGTTTATTATTATTATTAGTTCTGTCAGGCAATTAAAAAAATTAATCTAATTAATTACAGGATTTGTAATTAATTAATCTAATTAATCGCATTTTAATCTCATATCTGCTAAAGGTCCCCAAATAAAGAATTTGAATTCTAGGACATTACAAAATTGTAGTGCATGACTAATCAATTGAATACACCAAGAAGAGAAGATTTGAAATCCACATTTTTATTGGTGAAGTGTGCATAACAACTCAAACCCATAGGAGAAACTGGGGCTACAGTATCAACTCCTCAGATCAAAAACCCACCCCAAGCTAATGTTACAGGATCTGACAACAGACAACTCTATGTCTCCTTGAGCCACTTGCTCAGACAAGCAAGCTTGTTTACATCGTCTGAGTGTAAGGCTGCCCTCTTCTTTTGTATGATGTTACCTGCGAGTGAAAAGAGTCTCTCACATGGCACAGACGTGGCAGGAGTAGCCAGGTATTTGCGAGCAAGAGAGGACAGCTGTCCATAAGCTCCTGCGTGAGCTGCCCACCACTCCAGTGGACACTCATGCATTCCAATGCACGGCTCAGCTTTGTAGCGGGCTAGAGGCCCCTGCTCATCCTTGTCCGAGTCAGAGTCTGAAGACAGCAGGAGGAGGCTCTTCTTTGCTGCTGGCTCGTCCTCTGTGGGTTGAGGGGCAGCAGGTCCCGCTTCTGATCCTAGCAGCATCTCCTCAATCCAGGTCCACACCTTAAAAGAGGGAAAATTAATTTGTTGCATAGGACTTTCTAACCAAAGCACTCCCAAAACACTGGTCTTCTCAGTCACACACATACCTCATCCCTCTCATTCCTGTGTATGCTCTTCAAGTCCTTGAATTGCGGGTTGAGGGCTGTAGCCACCTTCAGCCATCTGTTGTTGATGTTGGCCGTGCGTGCGTCTATGTCCTTTGAAAAGGTGGTCTTGAACTTTATCATGTAGCCCGGATCCTCATCAGGGGGATCCATGACCCGGTTGAGATGGCAGAGTGCGGGGAGCACCACAGAGCATGAAACATAGCTCTCACCTCCAAGCAGCTCGGTCACATATCTGCAGTGGAACAAAAATATGGCAATAATGAACTCACATCATCACTGACGTGTGTGTTTGTGTGTGTGAGTGAATGAGAGACAGTGGTGTATGGGGGGGAGGGAGAGGTGAGTGTATGAAGTGGGAGAGAATGAGAGGTGAGGTGTGTGTGTGTGTGTGTGTGTGAGTGAGTGAGTGAATGAGAGACAGTGGTGTATGGGAGGGAGGGAGAGGTGAGTGTATGAAGGGGGAGAGAATGAGAGGAGAGGTGAGGTGTGTGTGTGTGTGTGTGTGTGTTTGTGTGTGTGAGAGAGAGAGAGAGACAGAGAGAGGTGAGTGTATGAAGGGGGAGAGAATGAGAGGTGAGGAGAATGAGAGGTGAGGCGAAGTGAGGTGTGTGTGTGTGTGTGTGTGTGTGTGAGTGAGTGAGAGTGTGGAGTGTGCGTGCGAGAGAGAGGGACATACTTGCAGGGTTCAAGAACGACCTCCAGCTTCTGTAGTTTGTCACACTCTAGGTTGGTCAGTGTGGCCAGTTTGTGCTTCTGTGTGGCCAAAGTGGCATTCACAGCCTCGTGGTTCCTCAGGTACGGTGAGATCATCGAGAGCGTTGAATTCCATCTTTCAATAAAATAAAACAAAAACTGCATTAGTCCTGCAGGGGGGCTGTAAGTTTTGAGCAGCATGCTGTACATACAGTAGTTGCACTGAACCAAACATACACACCCACACACACTCACTCACACACACATCAGGAGCAAGAAAACTATCCAGAATCAATTACCCCAATAGATAGTAAACAGTCTCACCTTGTGGATACGTCCTGAACCAGGGGCTCTCTGGCTTGTCTGAGGGCAGTCTGCTGCTGGTGCAGTTCTTCTGTACTGGCAGGGCTATGCTTGAAGTACCCGACTATTTTGCGGCACTTTGCCAGGACGGTGTCAAAGCTGCTGTCCTCAAGGCAGACTGTGATGGTTCTTTGCAGCATATGTGCAGCACATGGGATGTGCTCGAAAGGCAGCTGACGTGTTGCTGCAACCATGTTTCTTGCACTATCGGTTCCTATCATTGTCACTTTGTTTTCTATCTCCCATTCCTTTGTCACAGCATCAAACTGCTCGGCGCATGCATCGGCATAATGGCGGGTCACAGTTTTGCTCACAGTTAATGCAAAAGACTTGAGTTTCCACCCTCTATCGATGAGGTGTGCGGTGACTCCCAGGTAGTTATGATTGCTTACCGATGTCCAGTGATCGCCCATTAGGGCGACATGGCAGGCCCCTGCCAACAACTCTTCTTTTGCGGTCCTCTCATCACTGTATAGCTGGTGAATTCTTTTCATCACCATAGTTCTCGACGGTAGCTGGAAATTAGAGTCAGATGACGCTATCTGAAACGCCTCCTTAAGCCCTTTAACAGTGGAACTTGTCCGGACATGTTTAGCGTTTAAATGATAATTCAGGCTGGAGCTGCTTCGGTGATAGGAAAATTCTTTTTTACACAAGGTACAAATCACTGCGTTCTTGTTAATAGTCCCGTCTTTGTTCTTTTTATAAATAAACTTACCGTTCAAAGGTCCAAGTAAGCTTGCCTCGCTCTCCTGTGTCGCGTCCATGTCTGTTGTCACCCTGCTTTTGACTAGTGGCGCAGGTAGGAAGTGACGTGCCACTGCAGCCTACGGGTCACTCAATGTGCCAAATTTAAAATGCTTGCGCATTGACTTGCCACTCATGATTAATTGCGTTAATTTTTATAGCACGTTAATTTGCAGCGTAATTAATTAATTAACGCATTAAACTGACAGCCCTAATTATTATTATTATTATTATAGTAAGAGCAGCCTAAACGTGACATGGTTCAGAGGGAGGAGGCTTCTCAGGGAGAAGACAGGAAGTAGTGGATGGCATTAAGAGTACAGAGACAATAGGCCTTCCAAGCAAACCTGTGGTGCCTGCAGTTTGGTCTGCTGCCATGACTGTTGTGGCTTCTAACAATTGCCCCTTTTCCACCAACATTTCCAGGAACTTTCATTACCAAGAATTTATTTACCTGGGTTAAAGAATTCCTGGTAATCTGTGTGGTTTGCATTTCCACCACACCTTAAAATTTATTCAAATCAGGCTGATGACGCAGAATTCAGCGTGTGCCCTTCGCCAGCTTGTTGGCTGGTAATGTAACATTAGTGCTGGTAGAGAAAGGGGGGGGGTGTTTGTCTCAGCCAGCAACTACGTTTAAAAGTATTTCAAGATAAGTGTCAAACCTAGTTAGTCTACATACAGACAGCTGTCATTTGAGCTTATTAGTAACAATTTACTGTTAGCCGAACTAGTGTGCTGTCTAAATCAGTGTGTAAGACATAACATTAGTGACAGCGGATGAGAGACTGTGGACGTAGCGTATTGAATATCTGTCTACATGTTTACATGTTGATGCTTGTTTAACACATATTGATAAAGTATTGGCTTTTTACTTGCTAAGGTTTAATTTCACTAATAGTAACAAGTGTAGCTGCTGTCACCTCGAGTAATTTTTGAGTTATCTTCACTTTGTTTCCACTACGGCTGCTCAGCTGTTCACAGATTGCCATGAGGTGTAGGCGTGTATGTGGATGTGTGTGTATGTAAATGAGTGCAGAGGAGAGCTGCTGGATGATAATGAATTAAACTAAAATGTGTAAAAGTACCGATAAAAGAACCAATACCGTTAGTGCTTATCAATATTACGGTCTTTGATCAGTTAGCCCCGGTAAATAAAATAAAGATTGCAGCCACACTGGCACGGAATTGCGGAACGCTGCAAGTGTGTGTTCCACCAATCAGCATTCGTCAGCACACAGCCCCGCCCCTCAAGAATTCCGGGGAATCTGAAAAGTCCTACCCCCCTACTAGGTACTTTTTTCAGGGAATGTTTGGGGTTTCCTGGGTAATTTCTGTGGAAAAATGCCGAGGTTTTTCAAAATCCCAGGTAAATGATAAAAATTCCTGTGGTGGAAAAGGGGTTCAACAGTAGAGAAGCTAGAGAGAATGATGTATTTTAGAAGAGCAAAGACTCTGAAACCACATCTCCATTCCTGGAGAGGGTGTTGAGGTGCTGATACAGATATCTTGGAGTTCAACTGGACAACAGACTGGGCTGGAGGGGCAACACTGAGGCTGTCTACAGGAGGTCCTGTGACACTAAGAGTGTCTCAAATCACATAGTGTCATTGGTGCACTTCAATGAAGTACACTATGTATACTATATACTTCTTGCTTAGTGTTGTCTAAATTCGTGCACTGCTGTTTTGAACTTACCTAAAGTAACAGTAGCTTTTTTTAACCCCATAGTCATATTTTTAAACAGCAAATTGCAAACAGATGGTGGAGCATTATTGCCAATATTTGACCACTACCTCCACCAACACATAAACCACACTTAGACCATAACATCAATGCTGATTAACAAGTGCTGCCAGAGCTAGGAGCAAATTAGCTAGCTGGCAAAAGCTAACGTTAGCACTCAAATTATTGTTAGCGGTACCAAATCATTACAGACCCAACAAACATTAGTGACGGCTTATATTCGAAAACAGTATTGGTACTCAGTGTAAAAAACATGTATGAATAACAGGCTCCTTGTTGTTCCCAGTCGCCATGTCAAAAGATGATTAATTTGCTATGTCACAAAGACAGTGACTTTTGGACCATTTTGAGGGCACCAGCAATACAGACAACAGACAACTTCAGCGCTACTGTTTGCGACCACCACCAACCGGGGGGGGACTACGGCTGTTCATCGCAGCAGGCCCAGTCTTGGGCCTGTGCCGCTATAAAACTGAGCCCTACGGCTTGATCCGGCGGCCACTAACAGGACCTCACTTGCCAAGGAAACAACACGAAATGCCAACAGACTGCCTGTGTTTGATCCTCGCAGCGGGCCCGGTAATATGGGCCCTTGCTGGTAGGTTTCACTCCCCGCACGTTCCCTGTGAACCATCATTACATCATTGCAGCGGGCTCCGATAGTGGGGCCCTTGCCTGTATGTAACCATTCTTGCTTGTCTGTTATCTACTGCCAGCCATTTGCTATTAGCTTGCCATACACACAGATTATACCCTGTACTGGCCACAATTGTTCTTTCCCACCAGCTTTTACTCCAAAGACCATGGCTCCACTTACCTCGTCATCTGACTGTGTGAGCTGCATCCATCTTATCCAGAAAATTCAGAAGCTGGAACAAAGAATTTCCACCCTGTACCAGATGCAGGAAGCAGAAAAAATCATGGACACCTTCATTATTTTCGGCCCCGCACAGGACACCACTACCGCTGCTGGAGAGATGGACTCCACTGTTCCCTACTCTACTCGGATCATGCTCGGGGCGAAGCCCAAAGGCCCAACTAACTCCACTCCTTCCCACACTGAACACTGGTCCACAGTCAGCACCCAAAAGAAGAATGGTAGATGTCTCCCCTGTGCTCCTCCATCACATGAAATCCAGCTGAGAAATAGATATAATATCCTCGATCTCCATGATTTCCCCCCGTTAACTGGAAAACCCAGCTCAGCTGTCAGTACCGATCCACACCCTCCTTCACCTCCCTCACCAACACGTCAGTCTCTCCCCTAGTTTGTAACTCCAGCACCCCCTCGGCGTGTGGCTGAAGCTGGTCAATCTTCTCACCCCGCTGCTCATCGCAGCAGGCCACTGCTTACTCCTGCACCTGCCTCTTCTCGATCGTCTGTCACTGTCCGCTCTCCCGGCCCCGCCCCCGCCCTTGTTCATTCATCTCCGTCCCCATCACCTCAAACTTCATCTTCTTCTCGCAATCCATCTACGTTTATTATAGGGGACTCCATAACTCTAAATGTACGCTGAAAATCTGCCAAGTGCTTTTGTTTTCCAGGCGCCAAGGTGGTTGATATTATGGAAAAATGCACCATCCTCCCGATATCCCGATGCACACAACATTATAATCCATGTTGGTTGCAATGACATCGCCAAGCAGAGGTCGGAAATCCTTAAAAAAGATTTTTATAAACCTTCTGGACTCTCTTAAGGATTCTGGCAAAAAGCTCTTCATCTCCAGCCCCATGCCCCCTTTTAAGAGAGGCGTCGGCGTTTCAGCAGGTCTCTTTCCCTCCACACCTGGCTCCAGTCTACCTGCGCACTCCGCAGTGTGTTTTTTATCGATTATTTTAATCTTTTCTGGAATCGTCCTTCCTTTTATAGAAATGATGGCATCCATCTCAGTGACCTGGGTGCACATATTTTAACAGATAACTTGTTTTACGTAGTTCTTAACAGCCCCACGTCCTGACTCACAGCTACCACATGCCCACAGCCCTCATTGACCTTTTCCAGTCTCCAGCCAAGTGACCACCTCGCCACGCCCCCATTACCACAACATTCGCAATTAGGCTCACCAGTGCCGCCCTGTGGCCTGGCGCCCACAATCACTCAATCAAAAACTCTATCAGTTCAACAAACACAGTCACCAGAATATCCAAAACATGATGAAAAGTCAAGTACTTCACACATACCTGTCCTAATTACTAAAAGCCTCTCAACCAGGCAGTCACTGAAAACTACTAGGGACAGAACAAATCTAATTCAAATCCGGTCTGTACTTGGCCTATTAGAGATCAAAATACAAAGCTTAAAATGGCTCTTCTTAATCTAAGATCCCTCACCAATAAGAGCTTCTTCATTCAAGACATGATTACTAAACACAATCTACATTTTATATTTTTAACTGAAACCTGGCTGTCTCTTGCTAACTCTGACAGCCTTATTGAAGCCCCCCCCCCCCACCCCCTTACTTTAGCTTCATGTATTCTCCAAGACTAAGTAAGCGTGGGGGTGGTGTGGCAACTATTTTTTCAAACCATTTCCTTTGCTCCATGGTTGAGCTCAGTCTATTCTCCTCCTTTGAGTATGTAGCAGAATCACTACGAAGGCCAAATGATACTCCAGCACTTTTTGTGACAATCTACCACCCTCCCAAACACAATCCCAATTTCTTACCAGAGTTCTCAGAATTTTTATCTCATATTTGTACTAAGTTTGATGATTCAATTATTATAGGAGATTTTAATTTATACATAGATCAACCCAAAAACTCAAAAGCTGTAGAGTTTTTAAATCTCATCGACTCTTAATTTTATTCAACATGTCAAGATGGCAACGCACAGACATGGCCACACCCTTGACTTAGTCTTATCAAAGGGTAGTGGCAGGGACGGTTTTTGCTATGGGCAATGTGGGCGACCGGCCAGGGTGCAATCTATGTGGAAAAAAAAAAAAAAAAAAAAAAAATCGCCAGTTTTCTAGACTACCGCTCATTTCCAGTTAGTGGAGTGGGCGCTGGGGCACCCCTATCAAGTTCACTTGCTGCTGAGAGTCATGTATACAGGTTGTGTGTGTGTCTCTGTCAGAAGAAGAGGCAAGAGGGAGGGGCGGGCCGGTAGGGAATCGCGACTGCAGAGGTTGTGTGTGAGTAAGCCTCAGAGGAAGAGCAAGGCAGAGGGGGGGGGGATAGACTGACCTCTGGATGATGGATCTCCGTTTATATTATACCTTCATGATGATCCCAGGCCACACAACACAAACTGCTTCCAAATATATTGTATTTCATTCAGAAAATTAATATAGACCCACATAGCTACATGTAATTTATTGTGTTATTTGAAAAGGTTTTAAAAAAAAAACACGAATCGGTGCGTGCATCTACGTGAATTAGTTTACATCATGTCAGTCTTGACTCTGGGTGTTTGACGGACGTTGGAAAAAAGGTGGTGTCGAGTCGAGGTAATCATGGATAAAAGACCAAAGAAGCCATCGGGTGCCCAGTTTAGAAAAAGAAGAAAAGAGGAAGAGGAGAAACGGGCAAAAGATAAAGGTATGCAGGTCTCTATAAGTGACGTTAATTGTGCATGTAATGAAACAGTAGCCTATAGGCTATTTATTAGCCTCTTGCTAATACATAGCCTATAGGTCGTCTTCTGTGGCTAAGTAAGTAGCAACATATGTTGCTGAAGATGACTGTATTTGGTTTTTAGTCTACTACTACAATTTGAGGCATCATGTCATGCAATTAATATGAACCATAGACTAGTTTGTGTTTGCAACACAAGTGCAAGTTCACACAGGCCTGTTAGTCTAGGGATTTGGTAAACAATACGTCCTAACTGTGGAATATTTAATGCTATACATGGGTCAATGCTAACTTAAATAACTTGTAATATACACTGACATGGCATTTTGTAAGCTATATGTGATACAGCTTTTTGAATAATTTGTATTATGTTATGCTTAGTTAATAGGATGTTAACAAATGTTAATAAATTGTGCATTATGGTTTATTTTAATTGGGTAATTGCTGCATGTTAAGTGTGATCTAACTTAAAAATTGTATCTTAATTGTAAATTCAGGGTCACTTCTGAAATATTTTGGCACACCCACTGGTCAAAATGAGGAGCCATCTACCTCTGCAGCCACACAGGCCCAGGCCTCCTCAGAGATGGTCCTGGAGTTTTATGATGAGCCATCTACCTCCTCAGCCACATGTTCTGTGCAGGACTCATCAGGTGTGTGTGTGTGTGTGTGTGTGTGTGCATGCGTGGAGGGGGGGTGTATGTGTGCATTCAATTTTTACCTTTGTAAACACTATAAATGCTGTGAATAACGTGTATAGGAATGACAATACCATATGCTCTTTATTAGAAATGCCTCGACCAGAATCCCCACCAAATCCTGTGCCTGCCTACTGAGTCTGACCCTGCTTATTGGCCTTCAGTTCTGACTGACAGAATTCGGACACAGCTGGTTCGCAGGGGACCAAGTGAGGTACCGGCTGACTTTGTTTTCCCCAGGAATGACGTGGATTCTTGTTACCTTTTTGTAATTAAGATTATATATAATAAAATAATATAAGATATTGTTTTGTCTGTACGTTGGGGTTTGGCGGGGGGTGGTTTCGCCCAGGGCGTAAAACTAGCCAGGACCGCCTCTGGGTAGTGGCATTGATATTACTGATGTCACTGACCTGACCATCTCAGATCATTATTGTGTGCTGTTTGAAGCATCTATTTCCACTACAAAACAAAGCATAAATCGCCTACTTAAGAAACGCTATATAGATACCTCTGCAGCTGCAAAATTTTCTGAAATCATAGGTCAAACCTGCATGCCTGTCCCTTCTGCTAGCTCTGTACATGACTTAGTAGTGCACTTTCATAATCAACTTCTGGAAGCACTTGACAAGGCTGCTCCTCTACAGGAGAAGAAACGTCCAATGACTAGACCCATGCCTTGGCGAACTAGTGCAATATGTAAATTGAAAAGTGAATGCAGAAGAGCTGAGCGCAAATGGAGAAAAAATAAACTGACTGTAAATAAAGCAGTGCAAGATGCAAGGCAAACCTATTTCTCCAACATCATTTCTGCCAACTTAAACAACCCCAGAACACTATTTTCAACCATACGTAATTTCAGATGATGAACAGTTTAAAATTGTCTCTAGCATGAAACCATCCACCTGTTCTCTCGACCCTATTCCAACTGACCTCTTCAAGAGCACTTATGATAAACTGTCTTCAAATACACTTCTTATCATAAATTCCTCCCTAGAGTCTGGCATTTTCCCAAACCCTTTTAAAACTGCAACCGTAAAACCTCTACTCATAAAACCCAATTTAGACCACGCCTCTCTAAATAACTACCGCCCGATTTCAAACGTACCTTTCCTGAGCAAGGTTCTAGAGAAGGTAGTGTTAAAACAATTAAACACACACCTTTCTATGAATGGTCTTCTTGACCATTTTCAATCTGGTTTTAGACCAAACCACAGCACAGAGACAGCTCTTGTTAAAGTTTTAAATGATCTCAGATTGAATGCAGATAATGGAAATGTATCCGTCCTCGTTCTCCTTGACCTCAGTGCTGCATTTGACGCTATTTTTTATTTTTTTTTATGTATGATTTATTTGTAGAAATTTCAATACAAGACAGGTACAATAGCCCTCACAGATAAAAGAGAGGATTACATAACAGGCAGCCAAGTGGTAAGGATACTCAATACAACCCTCCACCCCCTCCCCTCCCCAAATCAAACAGACAACTAAGGCAATTTGATACACAGACAGAATAAAAAAAAAAAAAAAGAAAAAGAAAAACACAACAACTGGCTGTTAAATGCTTGCAGTGGCCGATAATGTTGTAGAAACACATGCTTATGCTCATTCACACTCTCCCATCTTCTCTGTCCTTTCAGCTCTCTCACTCACCTTCACTCACATAGACACACACCCACACACACACCCCACACGTACACACAAGCACATCCACTTGCATTAAGTGAGCAATGTAAAGACTATACATAAGGAAACAAAAACATATACATAATAATAAATAAACAATATTAATATACAGTACAGGCCAAAAGTTTGCACACACCTTCTCATTCAATGCGTTTTCTTTATTTTCATGACTATTTACATTGTAGATTCTCACTGAAGGCATCAAAACTATGAATGAACACGTGGAGTTATGTACTTAACAAAAAAATTTGAAATAACTGAAAACATGTTTTATATTCTAGTTTCTTCAAAATAGCCACCCTTTGCTCTGATTACTGCTTTGCACACTCTTGGCATTCTCTCCATGAGCTTCAAGAGGTAGTCACCTGAAATGGTTTTCCAACAGTCTTGAAGGAGTTCCCAGAGGTGTTTAGCACTTGTTGGCCCCTTTGCCTTCACTCTGCGGTCCAGCTCACCCCAAACCATCTCGATTGGGTTCAGGTCCGGTGACTGTGGAGGCCAGGTCATCTGCCGCAGCACTCCATCACTCTCCTTCTTGGTCAAATAGCCCTTACACAGCCTGGAGGTGTGTTTGGGGTCATTGTCCTGTTGAAAAATAAATGATCGCCCAACTAAACGCAAACCGGATGGGATGGCATGTCGCTGCAGGATGCTGTGGTAGCCATGCTGGTTCAGTGTGCCTTCATTTTTTAATAAATCCCCGACAGTGTCACCAGCAAAACACCCCCACACCATCACACCTCCTCCTCCATGCTTCACAGTGGGAACTAGGCATGTGGAATCCATCCGTTCACCTTTTCTGCGTCTCACAAAGACACGGCGGTTGGAACCAAAGATCTCAAATTTGGACTCATCAGACCATAGCACAGATTTCCACTGGTCTAATGTCCATTCCTTGTGTTTCTTGGCCTAAACAAATCTCTTCTGCTTGTTGCCTCTCCTTAGCAGTGGTTTCCTAGCAGCTATTTGACCATGAAGGCCCTGATTCGTCTCCTCTTAACAGTTGTTCTAGAGATGGGTCTGCTGCTAGAACTCTGTGTGGCATTCATCTGGTCTCTGATCTGAGCTGCTGTTAACTTGTGATTTCTGAGGCTGGTGACTCGGATGAACTTATCCTCAGAAGCAGAGGTGACTCTTGGTCTTCCTTTCCTGGGTCGGTCCTCATGTGTGCCAGTTTCGTTGTAGCGCTTGATGGTTTTTGCGACTCCACTTGGGGACACATTTAAAGTTTTTGCAATTTTCCGGACTGACTGACCTTCATTTCTTAAAGTAATGATGGCCACTTGTTTTTCTTTAGTTAGCTGATTGGTTCTTGCCATAATGTGAATTTTAACAGTTGTCCAATAGGGCTGTCAGCTGTGTATTAACCTGACTTCCGCACAACACAACTGATGGTCCCAACCCCATTGATAAAGCAAGAAATTCCACTAATTAACCCTGATAAGGCACACCTGTGAAGTGAAAACCATTTCAGGTGACTACCTCTTGAACATCATGCCAAGAGTGTGCAAAGCAGTAATCAGGGCAAAGGGTGGCTATTTTGAAGAAACTAGAATATAAAACATGTTTTCAGTTATTTCACCTTTTTACATAACATAACTCACACGTGTTCATTCATAGTTTTGATGCCTTCAGTGAGAATCTACAATGTAAATAGTCATGAAAATAAAGAAAACGCATTGAATGAGAAGGTGTGTCCAAACTTTTGGCCTTCTTCCCTCAATCCATTCAGGATTTGGTAATGTAACAACTGGGCATAGCTTTATCACAGCTGTACAGGCTAAGCAAGACTTGTTGTTTGTGATTTAATGCTGCTAATTGAGTTATTGTTGTGATTGTCTGCAATTACGTTATTGTTTAGTTGGTCTTACCAAGCAAAGTCATGTTTAGTTTGCTAATGCTGTTCACAGACGTCTTGCACGTAACTAAACATCTTCTGCACTAATCCAGACCCTTTGCAACACAAATCGCATTCACATAGACTCACTCACAAATAGGCTTTCAACAGAGCTACACCCAAGCAGGCCGCTCAAGTCCCGCTTCTTTTCTTTTGTCTTTGCCCTGACCACACAGTCAGACAAACACCTCCCCCGATCTGAAGCTAGCTTTGATCTGGCCACCTTGTAGTTTTCTGTTGTCCGCCATTTTGTTTTGTAGGCCAAACGGCCCTTCGATCACCACACCCGCCTTAGTCTTTCTCTCTTTCTCGCACACACACACAGACACACACCTACAAACACACACACACACACACACACACACACACACACACACACACACAGGCTTGTATATAGTTAGGTAGGATTTGTGTGTTTTGGTTTTGCTTTGCTTTATGAATAAATATAATTTTGGAAATCGTACCTGCTGTCTGTTTAATGTTGTACAATAGTGAATGAATAGTCAACCTCTGCTGCGTCAAGAATTCCGAAATCCTTCAGGCTTTATTATTAATTTGGTTATGGTTATTAATTTAATTATGAATCAATTTCCCAAATTAATAGTTTAGTGAACTTTTTGAGACTGATATCATTAACTGGCTATCATTTTTCCCTTTTCGGGAATGGTGCCCCACGAGGTGATTTAATGTTAATTAGGTCATGTTATTTAACATAATTAATAATTATTACTAATAATTATTAATTATTTCTGATAGCCAACTTGAGCCTATTAATGTAGATTCCCTACATTAATGGTATCGCCGTACAAAGCCTATAAGTGTGGATTCCCAACATTTTGGTGACCCTTGATGAGGCCTAGTACTATAATTTACAACATATATATATATATATATATATATACACAAAAACAAAAACAACAACAACAACAAAAAAAAATAATGCTGCATGCTGCTAATATGTGCTACCGGAAAGGCTAGTTGAAACTGAGCACCGGTGCGTTGTTGGGGCGAATTAATCAATGGTGGCGGTATATAGTTGAAGAGACCTGACGTGATCTAAGAAGGGTTCCCAGACCTTATAGAACTTGGTAGAGGTGCCACGCAGTGAGTACTTAATTTTTTCCAGTGTCATAAAATGAAGGGCATCCCTAATCCATTGAGAGTGGGAGGGGGGATGGGGGTCCTTCCAATGTAGCAATATGACACGCCTCGTTAGGAGTGAGAGAAAGGCCACAAGTTCACAAAAGTAGGATGGCAGTGACTGGTCAATAGGTAGGACACCAAACAATGCAACTAAAGGTGAGGGACAGATGTTGGTAGAAGTGATGTCCGAGAGAGTGTCAAAAACACCCTTCCAGAACGGCGCAAGGACAGGACAAGCCCAGAACATGTGGCCTAGACTGGCCGGTCGTAAATGGCACCTGTCACAGCTTGAGTCTACACCTGGGTAAATACGAGCCAGTTTACTTTTGGACCAATGGACCCTGTGCATTACTTTGCATTGTAAGACTCCATGCCGGGCACAGACAGAGGAAGAGTGGACCCATTTCAGGGCGTGATCCCACTCCGCGGGCCTATCTCTATATTGAGATCAGCCGACCATGCAGTGCGTAGGGCATCAGAAGTTCAGGATTGGTGTGTGAGAAGAGTGTAGTAAATCCTTGATAAGGTACCTTTCCGGTCAGGGTTAATTTGGAAGATGGTGTCTATAGCGTGGGAGAAGGTATGGTGGGGGAACTAGAAAAATGGTTATGTACAAAATCTCTTATCTGCAAGTACCTGAAAAAGTGGGTTGAGGGCAAGTTATAAGTCTGTGCCAACTGACCAAAAGAAGCAAATTTACCATCATTGTCCCTCCAGATTAAGAAAGCATTATCAATAATGGATGGAGTGAAAATGGGATTAGAATTTACAGGAGCCAGACAGGCATAGATTCCAGTGCAAAGTGTTGTTTAAATTGTGTCCAGATTTTAAGACAGTTTTTCACAACAATACTATCTGAGTGCACAGACGGTGATATAGTCATGGGGAAGCACAGGAGGGACAACAGAGATGATGAACCGCATGAGGCTTCCTCAACCTGTAGCCAGGGTGGGGGTTGGTCATTAGTGCAGCAATAGTGTAACATGGCTCTAATGTTTGCTGCCCAGTAATAGAGTAGGAAGCTGGGGAGGGCTAGACCACCCCGCTCCTTTGGTTTATGTAAGGTGTCTTTTTTAATTCTAGGGGCCGTCTTGTTCCATAGAAATTGTGAAATTGTGTGGTCAAGTGAGTGAAAAAAACATTTAGTGAGGAAAATGGGTATACGTTGAAAGAGATATAAAAATTTGGGGAGCACATTCATTTTAACACAGTTTATCCGCCCTGCAAGAGGGAGAGGCAGGAGAGACCACTGCTGAAGATCCTGATTCAGCCTGGCCAGAAGAGGGGAGAAGTTACATTTATATAAGTCTGAGTAATTTTTGGTTATACAGACACCCAAGTATTTAAAATGTTCAAGAGATGTTTTGAAAGGTAGGTCAGACAATGGATATGCCATGGCTGCAGCATTAATCGGCATTAATTCACTTTTATGGAAATTTAGTTTGTAGCCTGAAATTTGACCAAACTCCTTCAGTAAGTTTAGGACAAGAGGGAAAGCTCTGTCTAAGTCAGAGACAAAGAGTAAAAGGTCGTCCGCATACAGGGACACTTTATGTTCAACGCCACCACTTGAATTACCTGGTATCTGACTGGACCTTAGGGCCACCGCCAATGGTTCGATGGCAATGGCGAATAAGAGTGGAGAGAGTGGACAGCCCTGACGGGTCCCACGCTTAAGGGGGAAGTAGTCAGAATAGTCATTGTTTGTGCGAACACAAGCTTTGGGGGACGTATATAAGAGCCTAATCCATGATATGAAGGTATTACCAAAGCCAAAACGTTTTAACACAGAGAACAGGTAGGACCACTCTACGCGGTCGAATGCCTTCTCTGCATCCATGGAAATAACCACCTCAGGGGTGTCGGAGGGTGTCGGTGCATAAACAATATCAAATAAACATCTAACATTGTGAAAAGAATGTCTGTCTTTAACAAACCCTGTTTGGTCAGTACCTACAATAGTTGGTAGGACAGTCTCCAGATGCCTAGCCAACATTTTGGCCATGAGTTTGACATCCGCACATAGCAGAGAGATGGGGCAGTAGTTACCACAAAGAAAGGAGAGAAATGGTGGCCTGTCTTAACGTGGAGGGGAGATTGCCATTTTGCATTGATTCATTGAACATATTAGTATAATTGGAGCTAACTGATCTGAGAATGTCTTATAAAATTCAGCCAGGAGGCCATCGGGGCCTGGGCATTTACCACTCTGCAGCAGCATCAAAGCACTTCTGAGTTCACCAGTTGAAAAGGGTTCATCCAGTCTAGATGATGTTGCACTGTCAATGGAGGGAATCTCTAAAGAGTTAAAAAAAAAAATGTCATACTGTTTCTCATCCGCCACGCATTCAGAGGTGTATAATTTGGCATAAAAGTTTCTGAAGTGGTTGTTAATTATCTGTGGGTCAATAGCTGTCCCATCAGTAGTACTGATCTGAGTAATATGCTGTGATGAAGATGCTCGTCAGATTTGGTGTGCAAGCAGTTTATTAGGTTTATCTCCAAACTCATAATATTTGTGCCGTGATTTTAACAGTGACTCTGTGGCTTTTTCATGAGTAATTCTTTTGAGACATCTGCATTGGGTGAGTTCACACATTTAGACTGAAGTTCTGATATATCCCTAGCAAGGCTAGCACTTTTCTCTGAGGTGATCTTTTTCTGATAAGCTGAGTAAGATATTATTTCCCCTCTCAGGTAGGCTTTGCATGCCTCCCAGATGGCTGCTGCCGATGTATCTGGGTTTACATTGGTAGAGATATAAAGATCAATGCGGTTCTTAATAGTCGAGACAAAGTTTGGGTTAGAGAGCAATAAAGAATTAAAGCGCCAGGGGGAACGTGTCATAGATCTACCAGGGAGGGAGATGTCAACAACCACTGTTGCATGGTCTGACATCACAATGGGATTGTAGGAGCATGAACTGACAGATGGGAGGAGTTTGCTATCAATGAGAAAGTAATCAATACGGGAGAATGTGCCATGGACAGGAGAGAAGAAAGAAAACTGTTTAGCACTAGGATTTAGGAAGTGCCAGGCATCTGCGACTGCATATTGCTCCATAAACATCTGAATTACTTTTGAAGATTTAGATAGACCAGAGAGCTTATTGGATGATCGATCAAGTGAAGGGTCGAGACAGCAATTGAAATCACCACCAAGAATGAGTTGGTGAGAGTTCAAGTCAGGGAGAGAGAAAAAAAAGTTTTTGAAAAAAATATCATTGTCCCAGTTTGGGCCATACACATTTGCCAAAATCAGGCTATTACTTCCTATTTTGCCTGTGATGATGACATAGCGCCCATTTTGGTCAGACACCACTTTGGACACAGAGAATGGCACTGATTTGTGAATAAGAATTGCAACTCCCTGGACTTTACTTGAAAAAGATGAGTGAAAGAGTTGACCCACCCACCCACCCCCTCCGGATCTTAAGGTGACCTGAAGGCAGAAGATGAGTTTCTTGTAAAAAGGCAATTTTAGTGTTTAAATGTTTAAGATGGTTAAACACTTTGTTGCGTTTGACAGGGGAGTTCATACCCTTGTAATTCCAACTAACAAATCTTAAAGCGCCACCCGGTGTACGCAGGGTATTTGTGTTCGCCATCATGTGCTAGTGTAATTCCAGCACCAGAGATAAGAGGTAAAGCACATGGCTGAGGGCCCATCCACACAAAGCCGTTTCAGGGTGAATACGTATAGTATTTATGCGGTTCAGCCTTTCGTCCACACGAAGACGGCGTTTTAGGGGGGCGGAACCGCATCTTTTTGAAACCGGGTTCCAGAGTGGATAAATCTGAAGACGCCACCTTAAGGTGCGTTCACACCGGACTTTTTATTTTTGTCGCTGTCGCTCATATCGCTCCTTTGTTGTCGCTCAGTCGCTCAGCTGCAGTCGCTCGTCAATTTGGCACAATTCGCCTTGTCGCTCTGATGACGTCATTCAAGCGACACGCTCTTATTGCTCCGTTTGGTTCAGCATGGCTGACATTGTACCTGTTGCCGCCGTTTACCTGCTGTGGAAGTCCCACAAGCGCCGTACAACCAAGCGTCGTCGGTTTTGGGTCCACAATATACTCCAGATGCGCACTGATCTCGGCGAGTACCACCGGCTTTTCCAGGAGCTGCGTCTGGACCAGCCGCTTTCAACGGTATACGCGGCTGACCACGGCCCAGTTTGACAAGCTGCTGGCGAGAATTGGAGGCAAGATTGCCCGGTTGGACACCAACTACAGGCGCGCCATCCCAGCTGAGGAGCGCCTGGCTATTTTGCTCTTTTAAGAGCCACCCACACAAACATAAAGAGCATAATTCCTACAATATTGTGTGCAATGCAAACATACACCAAGACGTTTTTTTTTTTTTTACGAGTAACTCCATCCTTATATTTAGCTTAACTACAACAATAACACTATCACGCAACAGCAAAGTAAATATATTAATTAATTCAGTGCATACATACAACATAAATAATAAATACATTACAGTTCTGTAATGTATTTATTATTTCAAAACATGGATGAAAGAAAACTATTTTCTATCGACCGCGTCTTGTAGCCTATTTCTATCGACGAAACGTTATTTCGGGATATCATTATGTTTTATCGCCCAGCCCGACAGTGACATATGCCCGTTCATTCATGAGAAATCATACCGCAACACTCTCAATCAAACAAGGTGGGCGATGAGAAATCTGCGGCACTACTGTACAGTAGTTGGCTAAAAACACACCGGCAGCAGCGCCCACTGATCTGTACTGAGACTGTTGTTATTATATTGTTATTGTTATATATTTACCTATTTTGAGAAACATTTTCGTTTTCAAATAAATATTTGGAAACGAAAATTTATGTTTTGGTGTACTCTGGCGAGGTTTTCTGATATTTTTTTACCAGAATCTGTAGACGGTGCATCTGGAGTCGCGGTGTGGGCGTGCTGCTGCTGTCTACTGGTGTTTTCGCTGTTGAGATTCCTTACATTCAGGTTTTTGCTACACCATTGTATGTTCTTTGCGTTTTACATGGATGGATGAAAAGTGTTTGACAGTACAACAATTGTTCTGCCTGGAGATGACATGCGAGCTCTGCCAGAGACCAGTGTGACTTCTGCACTGGACTGACCAGCAGCTATCGGGAGGAGACCAGTTCGCAGTGTTATAGATATTTTGTCAGACATTATATATAAGTATGAACAATAACAAATTAAAAAAAATCAGAACTGCGGGAAAACAACCCTGCGAAATGTGTCATTTTCACCGGCGGTCTGTGGAGGTAGCTATAAATACTCATAAATCTTATGTGTTTTATTTTAGGACCTTATAAGCTTCAGAAAACGTACAAGACACATATTTAGGATAAGTCATGGAAGGGGAGGATTGGAGCTTTTTTTAAACAGAGTTATTTGAATTATAAAAACCCAAACGGTCTGTCAGACCGTCTTGGAGGTTCTAGTGTTAAACACACACCGGCAGCAGCGCCCACTGATCTGTACTGAGACTGTTGTTATTCTGTCATGTGAGTTAAATGACTGCTGTGTGGAAAACCGCTGTCCGTAATCGAGGTGCAGAGGGATGATTTTGAAAAGAGAGAGTGAGAGGATGTGGCTGTAGCCGCCCTGACAACCCTGCTGTTTCGTTACATTTTCTCATTGAAAAACTATAGAAATGGCATTTAGATGATGTTCTGTATAATAAATGAAGTGAAATAATAAAAAATCGGTTATAATAATCAAACTCTCAAGTGATCAAATTGACTCGGGACCAACGCGATCACAGTTTCCACTGTATTTGCTAGTGTGTTTCTTTTGAATGTACAACATTAAAAAAAAAAGTTACCATTAACCCCGATCTGTTTGCTTATGTCCCTCCACCCCTCCAAGTTCTTGGGTGTGCGTTTTCTTATAATCATTTATTGTGACACAAGGACAATTAATCTGTCCACGTCCACTGCCATGTCAGCGTATCCAGAAGTTATTTGCTCTCTACTCTCAGGACCGGCGGATGGTCTCAGTTGTTGTCATAGTTACACATACGGAAGCACAGAGCCCTGCGGCAGCCAATCAGCGTTGAGCGACAAGCGACTGACAAGAAGAGAGAGAACGTTGATTTTGGATTTCTCAACTGATTTTGGATTTCTCTGTCGCTGTCGCTCGGAGCCCGAGCGATTTTTCGCCTGAGCGATTAATCGCTCAGTCGCTCGTTTGCATTGACTTAATATGTAAATGAGTCGCTAGCGACAAAAATAAAAGGTCCGGTGTGAACACACCTTTAGCGTCTCCGAGTGTACGGCCTATACGCAACTTTTGGCCGGCGATGATGTCATAGCCCCACCTCTCTAACCTCTGACTTTACCCCGGCAGGAAGCCGTGCCATGACAACAACAACAGTGACGGATTACAGACAGCAATAGACAACTATTTACGCTACAGTTTTGTTTACAGTACTCTGTTCTTCAACTGGGAAATAAAAGGTGGAACACACCACCTGTTATAGCTCAAACAGGATCATGTGATCATACCTCTGCCATCTCTGACAGCCATCTCAAAGCAACCGAGCACGCTAGCAATTAGCTCGCCTTGCTCTGTTAAAATATAGTTAACTTTAACATGGCCTGAGCTAACTGAAGGTAAACATCTGCTCCTTCTAAAGATGATTTATGATTTATGATGACTTATTAAGAGATACTAACACATCATTCAGTATTAACTGTAGCTCCATGTAAAGTGAAGCTAATCCTCCGCTCGTCTGCATTAACCACGCAGTTTACACGTTTTTATAACTTGTGATTTATTAAAAACTGTTCTGAGTGAAACATGAAGCTGAATTTAGCAGCAGACTTCAGTCATAGTAATATAAAGTAGGAGGAAAAGAAATAACGTCTGGCGTTC
This sequence comes from Cephalopholis sonnerati, assembly GCA_019142605.1. Lineage (NCBI taxonomy): Eukaryota > Metazoa > Chordata > Actinopteri > Perciformes > Serranidae > Cephalopholis > Cephalopholis sonnerati. The sequence goes on from JAGQAX010000019.1 coordinate 3,121,406, forward strand.
ACGTGTTTATATGATATAAAGGAAGTAGGGTAAATCAGTAACACATTCTCAGCCCTAATGACTAAATACATATTTCACAGTGTGTTGCTGAGTTTATTTTCTAATGTAGCGAGTGACGAGAGTGCTTACAAAGTATCTTATCCCTTAACTAAAGACTGGCCAACATGACTGACCAAAACACCAGCTGGTCTTAAAGCTTTGTGCGTTCTCCAAATGTGACCTGTACAGTATACTGCTAGTTTGAAAGTGTGTGAATTGTGTGTCTAGTGATAATAAACATGACAACGACAACAACTTCTCAAGTAGTATTTTATTATTATTATTATAATTACTGGAAAAGTGCAAACAAATCACAATGACTGTCCGTAGGACAAATGAGTGACCACTCGGCCCTGGCCACTCAGGCGCCCGGTTGTGCAGGAAATATTTTGTCTGTCGATTTTGCATAATGTGCCTGAAACGAGTCCATTATACCGGCCTACTTCGACTGACACGGCTCCCAATTAACGTGTTGTTAAAGTTTACAGGCTCTGTAATCCAGCGTGACTCGGAGCAGCAGCTCTACTTCGTCTTCAGTCCAAACCAAAGTCTCTGTTTTCTCTTGTGTGTTGGAATTTGTTTTGGCCATCTTCTTGTTGTGCTTGTGCTGAGGGGTGTACTACGAAGGAGGCTCAACACAGCCAGGCTTTGTGTTCATGTTCTGGCTTAACAAAACCTAAAGCCCCTAAACAGAGTTAAACGGTATCACGAAGGTGGTTATCAACTTGGTTTGTCAAGTACGGCTCTCAGCTTTGTGCTTCTGCGCGTTCACATAAAAAGAGGTGTTTGGCGTCATATGATTCTACTTCCGGACATGGTCGCTGATTTCAGCCAAGAGGAGCAGGTTGTTTTAATGGAGAGAGTATGAGCGATATAAAAAAGCGTGATCACAGCCAAAAGCAACACTGTTGCTGCAAATATGATAATTAATAATAAGTAAAGAGAGGAGGCTGATTTTAATTTCTGACAGCTGAACATTGCAGTACTTTTAAATACGAAGCTTTATCCATTTAAACAAAATAAACTAGCGCAACAACTGTCATTTTTAAATTGTGTTTTATATTGTTTTCATATATTTTACTGATCGCAATTATAGAATGAGTGTGTTTTATTGAAAGTGAGGCTGGGTGTGCGTATGAATATACAGTGGACTTTTTAGGTGCTGTACAAGTAAATCTCATAGCCTATTGTCTCTGTACAATGACAACAAAGACCTTTTTAACTGTGAAAATAGCATAGACCTATTCAAGATTTGTGTTTGGGCAACACTGCCATGTAACAGGCGAAACATTGAAATTAATTTATTCATGGCCAGAACAAAGTGAAATGATTAACTTTACTGATTACCTATCTGATTATCTGTAATGCTGCGAGCGCACAACTTGTTTCAGTGTCCTCTTGACGCTCGGCTCAACAGTGAGTGGCGTATTCCCTCAGCTGAACATCTGTAGGCGGAGACGCTCAGAGAGAAAGTAAACACCAGCGGATCAGTGCGATCTCTCCCTCCGTACAAATGCTCGGCTCTGATCCAGCTCCACTGGACTTTCAAAGTAAAGGTTATGCCAGCTCCAAACGCGCTAAATTGTGAAACAGCGGCGCTTTTATAGCTGATTTTAAGATTAAACATATTCTGAACATAACCTGGTTGGGACCAGGTTATGAGCTAAGCTTAAGTTACCGTGGTGATCTAGCCAGGTTAAAAGAGAGCCACCTTCGTGACACTGAAAACACTGGCTTTAGACTCAACATACCTCGCTAGCCCGTTAATCTCGCTTCGTAGTACACCCCTCTGGTTCTTCTTCTTGTGTTTATAGACACCGCGCAGGCTTTTTTGCATGCTCCGTGTCTTCTTCTCTGGTTCAGAGCTGTATGCTCCGGTTTTTAATGGCGCGCCATCTCCTGGCTGGCATATATACTGCAGCCTTTTTATGCGGTTTCAGTGACTTGAAATGGCTTCGTCTTCACGCCTGCATTTTCGAAGCCGTCTCCGTGTTTACGGAACACTATTGCAATCCGATCATTTTCTTTGGCGGTTTCAAAAAGATGCGTCTTCGTGTGGACGTGGCCTAAGTTGAGCACATAGAGTTGTAAGAGCAGCATGCACAGAGAAAAGAAAATACACTTAAAACACATAGAAACTAACTGAGATTACGTTAACCAGAGACTCAACCCCATCTCCCCTCCCCAACATCCCAAACCCCCCAAGTCCAGCTACTGCATTGACACGCAGCAACATGGAGCACTCTGATTCTCTGATCAGCATATTTCCACACTTCCTAATGTTAATGCGCTGTTCCCACAATAATTGAATTATAAAACACACACGTATCTGAATATGCTAATGTAACAAAAACAGTTGCAACAGGCATTAACAGGCACATTTAGCAATTGCAGTGTTTCCCACAGGATTTTAGGAGACTGTGGTGGGAGAGTCTCTGACCCTCGGCGGTTTTAATGTGTGTGTACGTTTTTAAGCGTGATGTATCGCCCTTACAGTAAGTGCATTTTGGGACCATGGACATGAACATACGTTGATAAATAAGAACTTACAAAGGCATATCAGAAATATTTTAAATTTAATTCAGAAACAAAACCAAAAACTCACTCACTCACTCACTCACTCACAATCTTTTGAACAATTTACTGAACAACATTTCAACAACAGGTTATTTACACTATTTACACATTACACTACACAACTATTTACAAACTCTGGCCATCTGACTGATATTTCCCGATATTGCTGGGTATCTCGCTTTGAGAGAAATTCAGCTTCTTCCATGCTCTCTCCGTCTGTTGTGTTCACCGTCTTACACTGACGTCACTCTACAAAATCCCAGAGCGTACATGGCTACTTAATATGCACGTACTGATTTGCATTGACCATATAGGCTATGGTTATGTTCGGGCGTGTTCAAGGCGGAAACGAGGTGTGTTCACATCCACACTTTTCTCGGCGCGGTGTGATTAATCACGGGGAATAGCGTGCAGCCGTATGTACGCAGAGTTTGATAGATCTGAAAAGAGTGTATATATTTTGGTCATACGCACGTTTTGCCTTTTCGTCGTAAGTGAAATTTAAGAGGACTTTTACACGCTGTAATACATGAGGCCCCAGGAGAGGAGAATATGAAATAATAAGCCGTGTCAGCTCGTTGGTATGGTAACAGGTGATTGTACTGTGTGCCTGCACGGACTCTGAATGCGCGGTGATAATGAAGCAGTGTGGCCGCTCTCGTCACTGAAACTCTGGAACCGAGACGTGCGCGGTGCAGCCGTTCCTCTTCCCGAGAAGGGGGGTGGACAGCGCAGTGAGATACTGTGTCCACGGCCGCAGTTAGCATGGGCGCTATTGCCCAAAAAAGAAGTTGCACTTACCTCAGAGTCAGACGTCCCGCTCCAGTGTCGCTGGAATCTGGTTCGCGCCAAACGTATCTAGTAAAGAGCGACGTCTATGAGCGTGACCAGTGCGCGCGCACTCTTGTTCTCGCTTGTTTACGGGAGGTAGGAAAGTACAGCTGTGTAATGGTCTGACAGAGAGACAGATCGTATTTTTTTCTCCATATGAGACTGTGGCGGGCCCAAATGAGACTGTGGCGGGCCGCCACAGTCTCATTGATTAATGGGAAACACTGAATTGTATGCCAGCTAGCACTAATTGTCAGAACCCAAGCCAACCTCGCATAGAACAGGAGGGAAACATAACAGTTCAAGGTGCTGTGTACTGGGCGGATAGTACACAAAGCAAAGATGAGTCAGCCTCGTTATCAACGATTGGTACTTGGACCGATGTCGGAGCGAGAGCGTCAAGCTAGCGCTAGCCTGCATGGCTAACGAGACAGTGAAAAAGCATTGTGCTTGCTGGTGCCGCCAGATACACACAAACCAAAAGAGGGCACTTTCGCTCAAGTCACTGAATGCAAAGTTCAGTCGTGATTATCCACCCGCAAACCCTGAACAAACTTAGTAGCTTCTGCGACAGACTGGAGCCATGCCCTCTCTCCACTAGGCAGGGTAAGAGGCAGAGAAGAGCCGGCTTGTATCCACGCTGGTAGAGCTCAGCCATGCAGGTTTTGTACTCGGTGCGCTGTTTCAACAGGTCCGGGCTGTAGTCATCGTAAAGGCGAATCTTGTGGCCATTGTAGAGCAGGTCGCCTCGTTTGCGTGCCTCGCCAATAACCAGGTCCTTGATTTGGAAACGGTGGAACCGTATGATGACAGGTCGTGGCCGCACGTCTGGACCAGGTTTTGGAGCTAGGCTTCTATGGGCTCGGTCCAGTTCGGGGAGAGAGCCAAGCACCTCTGAGCCAAAGACGTCCAGGAGCAGTTGGGAGAAGAAGGTGGACGGATGAGTGCCTTTGATGTTCTCAGGTAGGCCGATTATCCTTATATTTTGCCGTCTGCTGCGACCCTCTAGGTCAGCCACTTTGGTCTTAAAAGATTCGCTGTCAAGTTGCATGGCCGAGCATGCGGTCTCCAGTTGTTGTATGCGGTGGTCGGTGTTGGTGGCATTGTATTCCAAAGAGGAGATTCGTTGGCTGTGGTCTGTGACCCTTGTGTGCAGGGTGTCCAAAGTGGAAGTCAACGAATCAAATGACGTTCTGAAGTCAGCAGCAAGCGCAGCCCTGTGTTCCTCCAGTAGAGAGCTAATCTCCGCCATGCTAATGCTAGCACCAGCAGAAGACGATGCAGGAAGGCTTTTATCTGGTTTGCCCTTAGGTTTGGACATTTTGAGGTTGCCAGTATGGTCAACGCTACTTCTAAGACCTGTTGCAAAAGAGTAGATTGAAAAAGGCTAGCATAAAAAGGTAAATGAAAAGCTTGATTGTGGGAGCGAGCTGCGCACACGTCTACTCTGCACGCCGCATACCCCGGAAGTCCGCATTTGACACTATTGATCACAATATATCACTTGGTCGTCTTGAGAAATGGGTTGGTCTCTCTGGTACTGCTCTAAGCTGGTTTCACTCTTACATTACTGGAAGGAAATTCCACTTCGGGATTGGGGAATGTATATCTGAAACAGCAAATACTGACTGTGGTGTGGCGCAAGGCAGTGTTCTGGGACCTTTGCTGTTCTCGATATATATGTTGTCCCTCAGAACCCTAATCCGTCAGCATGGTGTGAATTTCCACAGCTATGCTGATGACACACAACTTTATGTAACTGTGAGCCCAGATGACCCAAGTACTCTATCCAACTTAACTAGCTGTATGTCAGCCATTAATGAGTTCTTCTTAAAGTTGAACGAAGACAAGACTGAGATCCTCCTAGCTGGCCCTAAGAATAAGAGAGACTCTGTTCTTGTTCACCTGGGACATCTGGCCTCACACACAAGGTCACATGAAAAAATCTTGGTATTATTTTTGATTCAGACATAAATTTTACTGCCCGTTTTAATTCTTTAACCAAAACTGCATTTTATCATTTACGCAACATTTCAAGGGTAAGACCTCTACTGAGCCAGCATGATGCTGAAAAGCTTGTCCATGCCTTTGTTTTTAGTCGTCTTGATTACTGTATACTGGCTTACCAAAAGCAGCCACTGCAAAACTACCAACTATTCAGAATGCTGCAGCCAGGGTTTTAACCAAAACTAAGATGAGAGAACATATAACTCACTTCACTGGCTCCCTGTATCATTTAGGATTGATTTTAAAGTGCTTCTTTTAGTTTTTAAATCACTAAATGGCCTCGCTCCCTTTTATATCACAGACTCCCTATCATTTTATGATCCTTCACGAACCCTTAGATCCTCTACTGCCGCTCTGTTCCTAGGGTCACCACAAAAACCTTTGGTGATGCTGCTTTTAGTCAGTATGCCCCCAAAATCTGGAACACCTCGCCTTTAAACATTAGACATGCTGACTCAGTAGACAGCTTCAAACGGCAACTGAAAACACATCTTTTTAACATGGCCTATAACAAGTTAGAGACCTATAGGCTAGATCTTTTATACATGCTCTTCCTTGTGTTTCTACTTGAATTTTTCTGTTGTTGTTTGTTTGTCTTAAACTTTATTTTGTGTATGAATTTTGTTGTGCTTTAATTTGCTGTGGAATTGTAAAGCACTTTGAGCTGTGCTCTGTGCATGAAAGGTGCTATATAAATAAAAGTTCATTCATTCAAGACAAAGCTAATCCCCATAGACTCCCATTTCAAAATGTCCAACTTTACAGCTAAAATAAACATGTTTACAGCCTAGTACAAAAAATGCTAGGAGGAGTGGCTTAAGGCATACGTTCTGCATAATTAAGGGCGTGACCACTTTGACTGACAGGCTGTCAGCTGGGCCTTTTCAGTAAGTGACATTCTGGCTTGTTAGCTTTGCTCGTTATCTTGTTATCTAGCTGCTAACTGGCTGCTAACTGGCATGCACTTAAGTCCAAACGTAATACAGAAGTGTTAGGATTTTGGATGATAATACTTTTCGCAAAAGGGCATCTGTGTGAGGTTGAAAAATAAAGCTCCACCATGTTAGTTTGCTAGTTACGCTATGTAAGTGATACACTTGCTATACGGGCAATGTAACATTTAGGTAACGTTAATGCTAGACTTGGGTGGGTAACAGTTATGGTACATTAAAATGTTGCAAACTGTGTGCAATTACAATAAGGTGTATGTGTGTAACTTGAAAAATTAGTGTCACATTTAGTGTGGTACAAGAAATAATAACGTTCTAACTAGATGTTGCATCTTTGGTTAAGCTAGAGCTGTTTTTTTTTTTTGTCTGTATTTATTCACATCGTATAACACCACAAAAGGGGTGTCAACTTTTTATGAGATTGATGCATATGTTAGTCTTGCAACAAAATATATTGATACTTTGCGCGTGTGTGTGACCATCACCGGCCCCCCTGAAGCTAAGCTGTCATTCTTTATTGGATTGTCCTAATATGTGCCAGAGGGGGCAGTGCTGCAGCTCAGTGAATAGGGGGTGGACACAAATGACAGGCAGGGTGAGATAAGACAAACGGGAGAGGGGAAAGACAAGCAGTACTATTAGGATGCAAGAGTGTAGGCTGCTGTGTTGTGCTCAACAACCAATATCCCACCATGAACAAAGATTCGGAACTGAAGACCAGAATTGTGGGAGTCCTGATAGTAAAGAGTAGGCCGCCAGAGGATATGAGTGAGGGAGGAATGCATAGAGGGCGTGATTTAAGTGAGAAGTCGGAAAAGTGACTCCGCGCATTCTGGTGGGTTCCCACATCGCTCAACAGTGGGACTTGACAGGAGCTGGCAAGCCCTGAACAAGCATGCATGTGCAATGGACACCGAAGGCCAGAGCAGTCACAATGACCCAGCAGTGCCAGGCTGGCCAAGCGCCCCACCACGGGACGCGGGAGCCCGAGGAGGCATCACCCAGAGAGCCATAAGGGCCACGGACAGACACGCAGACCCAGAGGCCAAGAGGGGGCAGCAACTGATGACCCCAGGGTGCCCCGGACCAGCCCAGGAGGCACGGGGCAGGAGGGCACACTCGCCACCCAACACTCAGCCCCCACCACCCCACCCCACATATTATTGCTAAAACAGGCGACTGATTGTGATCACCTGTTGGCTGAAACGTGTAATGTTTGCAGCCTGTCCACTGCATTTAGTGTTTCCACATCATCCTTTATACTTACTGAACTTAACTGTGTGTTACAAAAGTGAATGTGATATGACAAAACTATGCATTTGACTGTCACATTTGAAAAATAAGTGTAAATGCAACAGAATGCGAGGACTGTGACGTCCACCACCTCTTTAAAGCATAAAATAAAGTGGTGACCTGTTGAACACTGAGAAATTTAAGTTGTAATGTTTTTCTGTAAAAAAAAAAAAAAAAGTCTGCGACGGCGATAACCAAACACATATATTTTTTTACATGTCTATTTGTCTGTGTAAAGTTTTCCTGTAGGTGAAGCAGAGGAACCTTGTGAACTAGTGAATGTTCAACATGAGAGGGCAGAACTGGACTCCTAACAAGGCCTCACATCTGTGCAGTAAATGCTTTGAGACTCATCACTTCAGCTCTGACCTCAGACTACAGAGACCTTTTTTATACCTCATATAGAATCAAGCAACTTACTGGTTTAAATTGATATAGTATTGATCATTATGGTGTACAATACAATTTTTAGAAGACTTCTTTTGTCTTAACAGCCATGTCTTAACAGAGCTGTTTGTATTTTACTGTAATTTGAAAGGTATCCACACAACTGAAACCTGAATGCAGGTGCCGACAAAAAAAGACCTCATGTATGGAGTGGTGTATTTGGTGCCATTCCTCTTAACTGTGGAAAAGGGAGGCTTCATGGACAACATCCTGAGTTTTCAAATGGGTAGAGATTATGATGCCAGAAATCCACTTCAAGTTCAGCTTCCGCTGATAAAAGAACAAACAAAGTTTTACCAGTTTTTTTGTTATTCTGTGTCCTTAATATTCAGAAATTCAGTTTCTTACCCATGACTTAATTTCTGCTGTTGTTGTTAGATAGCTGATGGAAGTAGTAACATTTTTAAAACATAACTCCTAAAAAAGCCATATTATGCTCATTTCCGGATTCAAATTTGTAATACTGCGGTCTAGTGGAATAGATTTAGGTGTTTTAATGTTCAAAAAACACATTATTTTTCTTACACTACCCATTTCTGCAGCACCTCTGTCTGAAACACCGTTTGGGCTTTTGACCCGCCTCCCCAGCAGCCCAGTCTGCTGTGATTGGTCGGCTCCTTCAGTCTGTTGTGATTGGTGCAACGCTTAGAGGTTGTATTGGAAATGTCACACCCCTTACCTTTACCGGATTTCACCTCTTGAGGCTACACGAGAAACTAAAAACATGCTGTGGCTAAGCTCACAACGGTGTCTGGTCCCCCTCATGAATTTCAGTAAAGGAACACAAGCTGACTCCGAACTACCTTTGCAATGAAGACTGGAGCAGGACGTTTCACAGTGGTAAGTTACTATTTTGTAGCAGTCTTATATTTCAGCTGTAGCATGATAACTGTAACTTATCTGGCAATTCATCACGGTAACAACTTTGTGTCAGTTGACTGACTAAAGTTGTAAATTTCTGAAGCAAAGATGTACAAAAGGTTTCTAACAATATCATCAATTACTACATTAGGTGGTAACACCAACAGTAGCACTCAACAGCTACATGCAATGGTATAAGGCATAACTCCGTTTTTTTTATTTTTATTTAGGCAGGTTCATAAATTTAGCAATTTTACGACAGCCGATTGAGATGACATATTTCTGTATTATACAGCAACAAATACATAAAAATTACTTGTACATTCCAATGTCTTAGCTGTCATTTTTAGTGTAACCATTCTACTAAAATGCAGCTGCAATTTATAATAATCTCTACCTTATGTTTGTAATCTACAATACATACAATGTACCAATGTATCACAGTTTATCCTGTGATAACATCATTTTATATAAAATCAAAATTTCATAGTAAAACACGTGTTGCTTGCTGGATCAGTATATGTTCTAGGCAGTGATGTTGTCTCCTGAGTCTTTCTTTGCCTGCTTATTGCTAAAATTTGAAAGGAATTGGCAGTTAATCAAACTGGAAGAATCTCATTTAGTCTGGAAAGACAGTCTCAAAATGTATAGGAGGGCTCTCCGCAATGCCAGAGCAAACTATTACTCATAATTAATATAAGAAAATAAGAACAACCCCAGGTTTCTTTTCAGCACTGTAGCCAGGCTGACAGAGAGTCACAGCTCTATTGAGCCTTGTATTCCTTTAGCCCTTGGCAGTAATGATTTTATGAGCTTTTTTAATGACAAAATTCTAACTAGTAGAGGCAAAATTCATGACCTCCTGCCCTCAAACAGTACTAATCTGCCTTAAAACACAGCTATAAGACCTGACACATATTTAGATTGTTTCTCCCTGATTTCTTTTCAACAATTGACCTCAATGATTTCTTCATCCCACTCATCAACGTGTCCCTTGAGGAATTTCAGTCAGGATTTAGAGTGCATCATAGCACCGAGACAGCACTATTAAAAATCAGAAATGATCTTCTGATTCTGATTGCTTCAGACAAAGGACTCGTCTCTGTACTTGTTTTACTAGATCTTAGTGCCGCATTTGGCCATCAAATTCTGCTATGGAGACTGGAACATTCAATTGGCCTTGAAGGTTCTGCACTGAGCTGGTCTAAATCTTATTTATCCGATCGTTTACGGTTCGTTCAAGTTCATAATGAATCATCGTTACGTACTAAAATTTGTTTTGGGGTTCCACAAGGTTCTGTGCTTGGACCAATTCTATTCACTCTATATATCCTTCCCTTAGGTAACATCGTTAGAAATCACTCTGTAAATTTCCATTGTTATGCAGATGATACACAGTTGTATTTATCGATAAAGGCAGAGGAAACGGATCAATTAACTACACTTCAAAAATGCCTTAAAGATATAAAAACCTGGATGAGCTCCAATTTCCTGATGTTAAATTCACAGACAAAATTGAAGTTACTGTTCTTGGCCCCCAGATACCTCAGAAACTCTTATATATAGTTTCTCTGGATGGCATTGCTCTGGCCTCTAGCACTACCGTAAGAAACCTCAGAGTAATATTTGATCAAGATTTGTCTTTCAACTCCCATTTAAAACAAAACCTCACAGACTGCGTTTTTTCATCTGTGTAATATTGCAAAAATTAGGCCTATCCTGTCCCAAAAAGATGCAGAAAAATTGGTCCACGGTTTTGTTACTTCCAGGCTGGATTACTGTAATTCTCTATTATTCGGTAGTTCTAATAAGTCCCTAAAACTCTCCTGCTAATCCAGAACGCGGTGGCACGTGTACTGACAGGAACTAAGAAACAAGATCACATTTCTCCTGTTTTAGCTTCTCTGCACTGGCTCCCTGTAAAATCCCGAATTGAATTCCATCATATCTTAGAGAGCTCATACTGCCCTATTATCCCACCAGAACACTGCACTCTGAGAATGCAGGGTTACTCGTGGTCCCTAAAGTCTTCAAAAGTAGAACAGGAGCCAGAGCCTTCAGCTATCAGGTTCCTCTTCTGTGGAATCATCTTCCTGTTTCGGTCTGGGAGGCAGACACCGTCCCCACTTTTAAGACTAGACTTAAGACTTTCCTTTTTGATAAAGCTTATAGTTAGGGCTGGCCCAGGCTTGTCTTGGATCGGCCCCTAGTTAGGTTGACATAGGCTTAGTCTGCCTGGGGACCTCCTGTAATACACCGAGCCCCTTCTCTCCTTCTCTCTCTCTCATTTGCTAACATTCATGTCCTGTTACTGCATGTCACTAACTCGGCTTGACTGCATGTCACTAACTCGGCTCTACTGCATGTCACTTACTCGGCTCCGGAGCCTTTGTGCTCCACTGTCTCACAAGTTAACTCGTATGTTAACCTTCACTAAACTTTGAACTGCAACATTACTTCGTACAGAACGTAGAATACTACACTTTAATCAGTAACAGTTTTGTGATGAAATGTTAACTGAGTTAAATAAGCTAAATTTTGTCTACAGGTTTCTGAGCTAACGGCTCACCAAGATAGCCAATGTGTTAACCAGTGCATTATTGGAGTTATGCTAACCACACACCACACACTTTAACATTAACTTACACACAGTAATGTTTACTTCAGCTCTTATATGTAATATTTGCAAAATGTGGGCATGTATGCAATTAGCTACCTTCACTAAGATTACTTTAATACTTATCTCTAGAGTTTACCTTGAATTGTGGAAGCTAACTTTGGAAGCTGGAATTTGGCACAGTAAGCCGAGTGCAGCATTTAGTTAGGTTGCCGATGTAGATGGGCATGCGTCGTGTCCTCTAGCTTCCCCTCGCTCCTCCACAGCTCCACCCTCTTGTCCAAAAATTTGCATGTCTGGCTCCAGAAATCCAAGATGGCAACAGCCAAAATGCCAATCCTGAGGCTTCAAAATGGCAGTCCACAAACCGCTGGGTGAAGTCACAATGGCTACACCCATTATTTTTACAGGCTATGATTTTCCCGTACTATGCAGTGTGATTGCACTTAGCGCACTTGTGCATTCAAAATATTAAGTATTTCGTACAGAAGTGTGCGATTTAAGACACACTGACTGACAAACTGATCAGGAGGACTGACATAGATCCTTACAGCAGGCACTGCTGATCAAATGTGAATATCTTTAAGCCGTACTGATGTTCTAGTACCAGCTGCACTTTATTGCTCTCTCTTATAGTCAGTGTTTACTACGGTCATACTGCTCTCCTGTATTAACCAAGAAAAGTCATCGTTGTCATATTATAACCTTGTTATATTTATCTTTAAATTAAAACTTTTTACTTGTATGCCCAACTTTTCCCCTGGAGCATCAAAAATTTTATCAAATATCAATATTTTTTATGACATTGTACTGAAGTTGGCTATTCCAGTATTGTGACAACACTACTGCAATGTAAATGTTTTGGCGACTACTTGATACCTGTCATTGGTGGTGTTTGAGTGTAGTTGGGCGCTATGCTTGGAGTTCTTCACAAAAGCCTGGGGGCCATCCTCTGATGACATGGGCCGAGGCCGCTGGCCAATGCCTGTGGGCTGCTGCAGGCCTGCCTCCTGCTCCTCTGCTGCAAGAACCTGAGGGGCATCAGTTTGAGCTCCAGTCATTAACCTACATCCTGGTGTCCATACTGCAAATCACAGTAGTATAGGTAAATTAAAGGTACAGATAGAGATTAGAGCTCTTATTCTCTGCCTAAACCCAATTGGCTGTAATTTCTCGAAATTTCCTTTGGCTTGAATCTCAGTGTTTTTGCTTCTTTTAATGCTAACCTTAAAGTCTGTGTTAAGTCATGAATAATGTATGGGCTTTGTTGCCATCAACCCATTATAACAAATAAAAATGTTGAGAGGCTTAGACAGAAAGTATATGGGTTCATGTAGGGTTGGGCCTTATTTTTTGGCCCAGATTAAAGCTCTAATAAAGATCCAGCCACCAAAACCATCTCCAATGTGCTCATGGGTGAGATGTCAAGCTCTTTCTTGAGAATTTTTTCTTTTAACATTTTGTTACAGCACCCAGCACTATGAATAAAACAAAGAGATAACTAACTTTTAATGTATAGCTGCATTTTAACATTATCAACATTAATCAATGCAGTGAACATTGTGGAATTGTACACAGACTTAATGCACGAAAAAGAAGAGGAGGATGATGGCTAATCATCCAATATCTGAAACCTACATATGCTGGTGTTGCTCTGTTTACAGTATGTTCTTGTTGTTAGTTCCTGCAAAACCAAGTGAAACTAAGAGGAAAAAAAGACAATATGACATACAGAAACCAGGGTCCGTAGGATGGCCTCGTCTTGTTGAGACCAGGGTTTTGAAGGACAACGGATCCTCTTGATGAACAAATTTTGCCACCTCTGCCTAAGTTCACACACCAGTCCTGCAGTCTGAAAACATGAGATGAAATGGTATGTAAGTAGGGAAAGTTTTAGTACAGAATTTCAAGAAGGGACACCATCCACTGATTCATCAGGAGCATGCACAGACGTTAGGAGTGCATACAGGCACGCAGGGGCCATACACACTACTGATCCACATTATGAGTTGCCGTGATAAAATTCATACAAGTTGAATCTGCCTGTGATTTCAATTTTTTACTTTGATTTTCAGTGTGATTCTGAATCCAGCCCTCAGTGGCTTGATGATTTTGGTTTCCATTGACTGTTGTTACATCATTTTGTTCTCAACAAATTATACAGTGTACATCAGTTAAGATTGACAACTTGAATAATTTGTTCATCAAGATCTGATGTATGATTTAGGTGTTCCCCTTATTTTTTTAAGCAGTGTATGTGTTTGCATTATGTCTTTGCACATTGTGAAATTGGTGTGGTTGCACTATTTCTTTTTTTCTCACTGTTTCTTCAGCACTCTTTTGGGTCAGTGACAACATATCTTTCTCTATTTTGGGACTTCCAGCCACTCATGTCCAGGCAATCATTTGGGTAAAATTGCTGAGGTTGTCAAAACAAAAGAATTTAAAGGCCTGAGGAGTCATCATCAATTGCTACTCAAAGTTCTCTTTCCAAAATTTGCTCGGTATCTCACTATGGGGTACGGCCCTCTGCGTATTCCTCAGAAGCCCAATACCATTATGCCAGCCCTATAGGCTGGCAGTCTTGACTACTGCATCAAGAGGAAGAACATCCTCTCCCTATAAGCATCACCAGTTCATTCAAAAACCTCTTCTCGCTTTTTCAATCAGAAAGCTAAATCTCTCGACACAACTGCTAATGGGACTATTAACTTAACAATCCACAGATTAAGCTAACCGCTCAATCGCCAGGCGCTAATTTTTCCATGTCATGTTGCATAAGAAATCCCAATTTCTTCCCCGTAGAAATCCAGGACTTCAAGGAGAAAATACACTGCTTTTAACTGCCCCTGCACAGATTACTGGAACTTGCTTGTTAGCCTGTTGCCAAACAGTAACACCAAGCACCTTAGCCCAGCTGGCCACCTTGCTAGCATTAGCTAAGCCTGCCTTTACATTTGTTATAGCACCCAGCTAGCCCCCACACTAGTGGCTCGCTTGGCAACTTTTGCTTTGTCAGTCTTACAAAAACTCGCTTGCCATGGCGCTGTCAGAGCTTAACATACCGGCTGATATCACACCAGCTACACTGTCACGTATGCCCATGCTTACAGTAAAACCCCACCACAGGACTGTGTATGCGGGGCTAAGATAGCAGGTATGGATACTCACCAGACATGCCTAGCCTGTCCCGGAGTGCTGCAAGGTCAGGGCTCTGCCCAATCTTCAGCCTAAGAGTTCTGAACAGACACCTCAGGTCATACAAGTTTAGGATGCTGACACACAGCCCTGCTGCGTTTTGTGCGCCCCAGCAGTTGGTTCACTTCAGTCGACCTAAAGGATGCATATTTTCAGATACTAATATATGTTCCTCACAGCAAGTTCTTGAAATTTGCCTTCCAGGGTATGGTACATGTGTATTTGGTCCTGCCATTCGGGCTCTCCCTAAGTCCTCAGGTGTTTGTGAAATGCGCAGAGGCGTATGCATAGCTGCGTACATCGACGACTTGCTTCTGGCCACAGAGTCCCACCAGGGTGAGCTGAAGCACACAAGGTTGCTCTTGCAACACCAGGAGAGCTTAGGGTTCACAGTGAATCAGGAAAAGATTGTGCCCTCTATCACCATGGGCAACGTGAGGTCACTGGGAAATAAAATGGACGAGCTAACAGCAGTCATTACGGACATTAAGGACATTACCAACGACAACGTCTCCATCAGCGGCTTTCAGACTGTTCGGGCCGACTGGGACTGCACCGAGAGCGGTAAGCGCAAAGGAGGGGGGCTTACCGTGCTTGTCAACAACCGGTGGTGCAGTCCCGCTCACATTACTGTCAAAGAACAAATCTGTCGCCCGGATATTGAACTGTTTGCTGTTGGACTCAGGCCGTATTATTTGCCCAGGGAGTTTTCACATGTGATTTTGGTGACCGTCTATATCCCCCCCTCTGCCAACCCGACGTCGGCATGTGACGTCATTCATTCCGCTGTAGCCCGTCTGCAGACTCAACACCCGAGTGCTTTCATAGCCATCTCGGGTGACTTCAATCACGTCACCATGGCAACAACACTATCCAACTTCACACAGTATGAGAGCTGTCCTACTAGAGGAGGGAGAACCCTGGACTTGCTGTATGCAAACACCAAGGACGGATACAGCTGCTCCCCCCTCCCCCCTCTGGGTAGATCAGACCACAACCTGGTGCACCTCAACCCCTGCTATGTGCCTCTAGTAAGGAGCCAGCCTGCGACCATGAGGACAGTGAGGAGATGGTCAGAGGAGGCTTATGAGACACTGCAGGGCTGTTTTGAGCTGGCAGGCAGGCACTCTGTGAGCCACATGGGGAGGACATTTACAGGCTCACAGAGTGCATCACGGACTACATCACCTTCTGTGTGGACACCACTGTCCCAGCCAGGACTGTCCATTGTTACCCAAATAACAAACCATGGGTAACAAAGGACATCAAAGCCATCCTCAACGCCAAGAAGAGGGCCTTCAGAGCTGGTGACAAGGAGGAGGTGAGAACAATACAGGGCGTACTGAAGGTGAAGATTAAGGAGGCCAAGGAGAGGTACAGGTGAAAGCAGGAGTGGAGCTGAATCTGAGACTTGTCCTGGAGCAGCTCCGGCCCATGGTCCAGCCACTCTTGGACCCCCTCCAGTTCGCCTACCAGCCCCAACTTGGAGTGGAGGACGCCATCATCTACCTGCTCAACCACGTCTACGCCCAACTGGACAAGCCGGCGAGCACTAAGAGTCATAAGTCATGTTTTTTGACTTCTCCAGTGCGTTCAACACCATCCGTCCAGCTCTACTGGGTGACAAGCTGACAGCTATGCAGGTGGATGCCTCTCTGGTGTCCTGGATTGTGGACTACTTGACTGGCAGACCACAGTACGTGCGCTTGCAACACTGTGTGTCAGACAGAGTGGTCGGCAATACCGGGGCCCCGCAGGGGGACTGTCCTCTCTCCCTTCCTCTTCACCCTCTACACCACGGACTTCAGCTATTGCACTGAGACCTGCCATTTTCAGAAGTTTTCTGATGACTCTGCTATAGTTGGATGTATCAGCAAGGGTGATGAGGATGAGTACAGGGCTGCTGTGGATAACTTTGTCACATGGTGTGAGCAGAACCATCTGCAGCTCAACGTGGCAAAGACAAAGGAACTGGTGGTGGATTTGAAGAGAACCAAGACACCGGTGACCCCGATTTCCATCCATGGGGTCAGTGTGGACATTGTGGAGGACTATAAGTACCTGGGGTTCCACAATGACAATAAACTGGACGGGTCTAAGAACACTGATGCTCTCTACAGGAAGGGCCAGAGCCGTCTCTATTTTCTGAGGCGACTGAGGTCCTTCAACATCTGCCGGACTATGCTCAGGATTTTTTTATGAGTCTGTGGTGGCCAGTGCTATCCTCTATGCTGATGTGTGCTGGGGCAGCAGGCTGAGGGTGGCGGACGCCAACAGACTCAACAAACTGATCCGCAAGGCCAGTGACGTTGTGGGAATGGCGTGTGACTCTCTGATGATGGTGTCGGAGAGGAGGATGCTGTCTAAGCTACGAACTATCTTGGACAATGTCTCACACCCACTCCACCGTGTGCTGGTTGGGCACAAGAGTACTTTCAGTGGGAGACTCATACCACCAAAATGCACCACTGAGCGCCACAGGAAATCATTCCTGCCTGTGGCCATCAAACTGTACAACTCCTCCCTCTGAGTTGCCCTTGGACTGTTTCACCACTATCACCAACTCATAATAAATTATTACATATTTATTCCTAAATAATCTGTGCAATAACTGACTGTATTGTTCAGTCTGTGTATAAGGTTCCTGTATACATTGTAAATTACGTTGTGTGGTCTCTACATATATATTTTGTAAATTATCTTCTTATATTTCTTATATTTTTACTTCTTTTTGCACTATATCTTCTTTCTACACTTGTTTGCACTATATCTTCTTCTTTTTACACTTGTAAGGAGCACCTGTAACGAAAACAATTTCCCCTTGGGGATAAATAAAGTACTTCTGATTCAGATTCTGATTCTGATATGGGGTCATCATGTGCTCGTACGGTCAGACAACACAACCGTGGTGACATACATCAACAGACAAGGTGGTCTTCCCCTCGGTTGCACACACTGGCTTGCAGACTGATTTTGCGGAGCAGTGTGTATCTCCTGTCACTGAGAGCCACTCTTGTCCCAGGAATACGGAACTGTGGGGAGATCTACTTTCTAGAGGCAATCCTCTTCATGGAGAATGGAAACCCCACTCAGAGGGAACCAGCCAGATGTGGGCACGTTGCAGTCGCCCCAGTCTGAATCTGTATGCCTCTAGGGAGAACGCTCAGTGCCTCCTGTTCTTTTCCCTGACAGACCAGGATGCACTGATGGGGGTGGATGCATTAGCACACGAGCGGCTGAGGGTTCTGCTTTACGCATTTCCCCCTCTGGCCCTAATCTCACCCACGCTGGCCAGAGTGAAAGAAAGGGGCTTATCACTCATCCTGATAGCCCCTCATTGGCCGGGGAAACATTGGTTAGCAGAGATCACCCAACTCTTTTACGACCAACCATGGCCTCTCTGACCTACTATTGCAGGCACGAGAGGAGATATTTCATCCTAATAGGCTTGGCCTGTGAGAGGTTAAACTTGGATGCGGTTGGACTTCCACAGAATGTCATTGCCACCATTCAGAATGCTAGAGCCTCTTCTACCAGGCTTCTATATGATTGCAAGTGGCATGTGTGTGGTATTTGAGAACTGGTGTTTAAGGTCACAGAAGGTGCCTTTCCAGTTCTCAGTGCCTGCAATTCTCAGCTTTCTACAAGACTGGACTGGAGAAGGGCAAGGCCTTCTCCACACTTAAGGTTTACTCGGCTGCTAATGCAGTGTACCATGTCGGTTTTGATGGTAAGGCTGTGGGTCAACATCCCCTTGTCAACCGGTTTATGAAAGGTGCTCGCCCCCTGCAACCAGTATCCAAACAGCTTGCCCTGTCGTGGGATTTGTCAACTGTTGTGGATGCACTGTCACATGCATCATGCCTGGTGCATGCATTACGCATCTATGTGAACAAAACACAGAGGATAAGGAAGACCGACCAGCTGTTTGTGTCATGGGCAAAACCTCACACTGGGAAGCCTATCATAAAACAACAGCTTTCTCATTTAATAGCTGGGGCCATTTCCTTGGCCTACAACAGCAAGGGGCTTCAGGCCCCAGCAGGTCTATGCGCTCACTCGACTAGGGGGGTGACAACATCCTGGGCCCTGTTTAGAGGTGTGTCTATCCAAGATATATGCATGGCGGCCAGTTGGGCTCCACCTCATACCTTTGCACCGCTCTATGCGTTGGATGTCTCTGTGCTGCCTTTGGTGCATACTGTGCTGAGTGTAGGCTCCTCTGAGGGTCGTGGTACGTCAGCCTATGGATTGGCAGTTGATCTTCAAGGTAAGCTTGTCTGGCAATATGGAAGCTAGTATATCTACACAGTGAGATACCGAGCATATGCCTAAAAAACAACTTTAAGTTACAAAGGTAAAACCAGTTCTCAATATGAGCATGGTATCTCACCAGACCGCCCTCCCCGCATAAAGCGAGGAAGAGGTGTGCTTATTCTTAATGAGCTGGTGATGCTACATCACCCCGTTTTATAGGAAGAGGATAATCCTGCTCTTGATGCAGTCGTCACGACTGCCAGCCTATAGGGCTGGCATAATAGCATTAGACTTCTGAGGAATACGCAGATGGGCGTACCCTATAGTGAGATGAGAGAACAGGGGATACCTTTTTAACCTAAAGTTTTCTATTAGATTAACAGGATCAAAACCAACTAATACCAGACTCAAGTAGGCTAAAACTCCCTCTTAGCCTTTCAGTGACTACTTTTGGGACCCCAGCCATGTGTTTTAAACAACAGAAAGACCTTTACGAAACCAGCGAGTCTTAGAACAAAGGAGACACGCCAGGCTTCCATCGGTCCGGTAACTGTTAGAAGTGTAAATCATTTCTAAAATTCAAACTCTTGCTCCCTATTGGGCGACAGCGGCCGGATCCAGGTGGAGTCAGGCGGAATTCCCTCTGACGTCACCGAGATTTTAATTGCCGCTGCGCGCTGACACCCCTTGCAATCCTTGCAGTGACTATAGTTGCTGGAAGGAAGCCAAAAGCTTCTGTGCGCAAGTTACTGACAGGGAGCATTTCAAACGTTTGAATTTACCGACCTAGGCTGCCCTTTTTCTTGACTCACTGGACGAGGAAAGATACCTTTTCTTTTTGTTTAACACTCCACGGAGACCCAGAGGAATGCCGCGCAACCCCGTCGTTCCTCCACATCTGCAGAGTTTGGAGAAACACCCTTTCTCCAGAAGAAACGGAAGCCCCGAGGCCCCACTTCTTCAACAAGTCGACTCCGCTGATCCCTCTTCTGCCACACAGAGGACAGCATCTTTCATCCTGCTGTAAGACGCTACAGCGGCCCCGCATATTCATCCCGGAGCTACGGAGCAAAAGGACGGGACACACACTGGTCGCGCCAAGCGATCTCAAATAAGAGAGCTATAGTCTTGGCAGAGACTTCATACTTAGCATGTGACTGTTTGAACTTTAAGGACCGCCATGTCCTATTTGACGTTGTTCTTTTGATTGGTGTTTGTTGTTGTGCTCGACAGAGCAAACTGATTGTGTCCCATTCGGTGGATAACCCGCTGTTAGTTTGTGCCGGCTGTGCGCTCACAATACGCCGCAATCCTATCTGGAACAAAGACCAGTGGACGGTAGACTGATCCCCGTTAGCCTACCGGCCTCTGAGGGATAGGAAGGCGACCACTGTGTTCCTCCACGGCCGCTGTTACCTCTTACAAATCCAGAGCGCCCCCGCCCCCCCCCCCCCCCCTCCCTCTCTTTTTCTTACTAACCTACACACACACCTTATGCCTGTGGTGACAGGTCTGGTCACACATTGCCCTGTGAGCAACTCCTTAAGAGAAGTTCGCCATCACCACAGTCTTTACACATCTGTGTCAGCACGGCTTTTGTTACACAGTGAGTTTGATCCCGCTGAGCGCCATCTTGTGCCTACTTTAAAGGAGCACACCAGGCCAGCGGTTTGATGTCCCTTTGTCTTGCTCTAACCTCCCGCCTTACTCTTACCGGTAACTGGTGACGTGTTTCACACCACGACCACCATTTTCTCTTTCAAATTTCCTGCCTCACTTGTACCAGTACCTGGCATGACATGTCTCGCGTCCGCCATCTTAGGTCTGTCTTGACGCGACCCCCCCCAGTGCTCGGGTTCACGCCTACTAGATTGTTTGATTGTTAATATTCACATATATTAGCAGGCTGAGAGAGGATTTTTCCCTTTTTCTTTATTTGACTAAATACCGGTTGGTCATTGATCCCTGTATCCAGGGTGGTGCCCTGGAATTATTAATTTTCATTAGTAATTTGATTTCTTGATTAATTACATTTTGTAATTAATAATCAATAACCAACCTGCCTTTAGCAAATCCCAACACTACGTTTACATGTTATTCAGAATATCCTCAATATTCCGGTTGCGCACAAGTCACGTAAACACGTGCATAACCCGATTAAGGTCATATTCAGGTTGGAGGATATTCCGAAGAAGACCCCTGGCATATGCCTGTTTTAACCAGAATATTGTGACATGTATACACCTTAATCAGAAAATGCCCCGTACCAGAATATTCAGTTACGTCAGATTCTGGGGGGCTCTGGCTGGTGTGAACGGCATAAGCTGGAAGGAAAGGTCCATACACTCGTTCGCCTTTTCTTCTCACTCTCGTCTTCCATTATTGAGGAGAAAATGGATCAGCAGGAGTGTTGTAGTTGTGGTGCAAAAGCGCCAGTAGGACAACACATTGGAGGGGTATGTCGGAAACAAACATTACAGCTTCTGTTCATTGTAAACACTTCTTCTTCTTCTTCTTCTTCTTCTTCTTCTTCTTCTTCTTCTTTATTTCCGGCAGACCAGACGCCTATAGGCGTATTGCATTAAATAAGTGCGTTTCTGGTAGGCCAGTAGTCCGGGGTCTTTTCTGGAATACGCTGAAACACGGGAATATGTCAATTAACATGTAAACGGAATATTCCAGTTGCTACAGCGCATATAAACACCTTATTCGGAATATTACCTTGACCAGAATATTGACCTGAATCAGAATATGGTGTGCATGTAAACATAGTCAGTGATCCAGCAAACCCAAAATTTTGCCATTTTCTATTTCCCAATGTTGGTGATTGTTGGGGGTGGGAATCACCACAGGATCCTTGATACCATATTATCGTGATACTTAAGTCACAATACAATATTATTGCAATTTGTGTATCTAAGAAAAAAATCATACTTAAATTTATGAACTAAGATTTAAAAGGTTGAAAGGTCAGTATTGACAGCAATGTTCCCTCACCTCTCTGTCCAACTGGAACATGAGCCAATCATCAACTCTCATTTCAGCTAGGTCCTCTGTCTCACTGTCACTGGTGTCAACGAACAGACTGTCTGAAGGAAAGAACATAGAGACAAGGATTGAATCTGCACAGGCAAGCTTCTATATCAAATTCTGTCATAAAATACTCATCGGGAAAGGGTGCCCTGTAAAACACCATGAAATTTAAAAGATTATGTTTCCAAAAAATGTTTGTAAAAAAATGCAAAATACCACATGAAGTATGTTTTATAAAGTTATTTTAAGACTTGTGAAATCTGGGAAGGGCATGTCACCTTTCGAGAGAAGTTCTAGAAAACCAAACCTATTGGATTGTGACAGAATCCCAGCATTAGGGGAGGAGGAAATATTTAAAAGATTTAAGGGAGGCCAGACTCATCTCTCTAGGAGGGAATACTCAACCACCTGGATAGTGTTGAGTTGACTTGATTTATATGTGTACGTGGATTTTTTTAAACATGGGAAAACCCGCTAAAAATAGACTATAGACTAATTTCCCATTACCAGTAAACTGTGTACACAGCTCTGCAGCAGATGAGCGTGCCTTTTGTTTTTTGGGGGTTTTTTTTAAATGGTGTGTTACGTTAAACATCACTGACAGGCCAGAAAACAGGTCTGTAAACAGTAGAAAGCAGTATGAAGGTCAGTGAAAATGTTACAGTGGTTACTTCTTTTTATACTGAAAAAAGATCTAGGACTTTTTATGCACACAATAGATCCTTTTCTCTCAAATTTTGATCACAAGTAAGTTCAACTCCATGTTAGCGAGCACTTCTCCTTGTCCAAGATAATACACCCACCTGACAGGTGTGGCATACCAAGATGCTAATTAAACAGCAACATTACCACACAGGGGTGCCTTGAAATGGTCACAACAAAATGACACTTTAAGATGTGCAGTTCGATGACACAACACAATGCCACAGATGTCACAAGTTTTGAGGGAGCGAATCATTGGCATGCTGACTGCAGGAATGTCCACCAGAGCTGTTGCCCGTGAACTGAATGTCCATTTCACTACCATACGATGTCTCCAATGTCGTGTCCGTGAATTTGGCAGTACATCCAACCAACCTCACAACCACAAAGCAAATGTGACCAGACAAGGAACTTTCAGGGAAATCTTTCTGTGAGTTGGACTTAAAGCCCAACATAGTCATATTTAGCCCATGTTGCTAGCATGGTAGTTTAATGATCTATAAATCATTTACCTTTAGCTTTCTGTACAGCAGGTTCCTGCAGGGCAGGGCTGGGTTGTTTGGCACCGCCTGTAAATATGGCCACAGTGATGGGAGTCACCAAGGAGCAGCAGCGGACAGTGGCCATCCTGTGACCTCGGCTCATCTCATCATAGATCAACCAGTCTGTGGGAAGGGCCTGGGCTGATTTGGCTGGGCTGTTCTAAATGACAAACACACACATAGTCACACAAATAAAACCTTCTGTCTTCTAACCAAATAACTAGCAATCCAATACCTCTATTTTCCTAGATAATACAGCTTATTTAAGTTATTAAAATTAATGCAATATATATGCGTGACCATTAAAATACCTATATATGTATAAAGGAACAAACCCTTTAACTTTTTTGGCCATGTCCCTGTATCATTTCTCTGTCCCTTTAAGAGAGTATTCTCCAGGGTCTCTTGCTTCAGTGTAGACCTTGCTTGAGTCACCTGAATGACCTGTCCTCTGTTGAGTGTTTTAATCACCCGTACATCTTGAATTGATTTCATTAATAGATTACTCATTCTGGCTGTTTGCGGGCAGGGCTTTTGTTGTGCTTCCTGTGGCATGGTGAGTGTGGTTGTCATCAGCGGTCCAAGACTGTCTGTCTCTCCCCTGAACAGGTTGGTCAAACACCATGCGCCATAGTTGACCGCAAAATGCAGGAGACTCTCACACTGAGCTTATATGAAACAACTACTCATAACTTATGAGCTTATCTTCTAACTGAAATAAGCAGTCTTGCTGTTGTTTATTGCGTGTAGTGTTTTGCTGTGGGTGTAGCTCAGCCACGGGTAAAATTACCTGTGAGATAGCTGACAGATAAACAATTGGATAGGGCTCTGTATAGCTCAATATAACTCACTCCTAATGAGTTAAATAATGCTTTGATCAGCCCTGATATTGATCTTTGACATCTGATTGGTCCATCCCTATAAATAACCAGTAGAAACAACCATAAAAAAGGTATGTGTCCTCTTAATGTAGCCAGTGGTGTTGGGGAAACAGAAGTGACTTTAGCTTATATCCATGGGTTGGAAAAACACAGTTTATTTTGGGGGCATAAAACCTCCACTGAAAAAATTTACATAGTGCACAACATCATATCCACGCGTGTGTGGACTCTGGAGTGGAACTTAGATTCTCTGCCCGAGCCCAAACCCAACCCAGACCCGACCCGACCGGTAATTTCCCACCACTATCCTCGGGCTTGGACAGGTCGGGCTCCTCATAATAGACCTAGGCTATGTGTTTTTATTATTGTTTTTAAATGTATTAATTATATAAACCTACGGTGTGATAATCTAAATATTATGTAGGTCTATTATAGCAAAGTAAAAATAAATAAATACTATGAAATTGAATTAAACAACACATGCCACGCACTTGTGAGTTCCTCCTCTTGCACGCGTCACTTGACCTGCTGCACATTAGTCTGGGGAATACACCTCAACTGGTGGAAAATGGGCATATCCAATTCCGTTCTCTTTCAAACATAGCTCATTTGGAATAGCCAATCACGGAAAGGGGGCGGGAGTTGAGTATCCACGTGAACTGGGTGCTACATGTAAATAGAACTGGAGGGAAACACTTTTCACGGGAGCTGTGGAATAAATAAAAGGCCTTATCATGACCGAAAAAACAATTAATAATAACGACCGACCCAAAAAATGATTGATTTTGTTAGAATGTGATGTTTTACCATATGAATGTTATTTGTGTCGTAGTGTATTTGACTCCATACACAACCCTACCACAACGTCGAGTCATTCATTCCTCAGTCAATGCAAGTTTCCAGAAGCTCGCTTGCAAGAAAGAAGAGCCCCATAGCCTACGATGCAGCTGCCTCATCATAACAGAAAGCTGTTGCTGTTTGTGTCAGACAAACGTAAGAATACATACGTGCTACATTTTCCATTTGTATATCCAAACTCGCGTCACTCTGTGCAGTAGCCATTTCGCACTGTTTGGTTGGATCATTGTGGATGGATTTCATTATAAATTAACACCCCGTTGTCTGACATATTCCTTCCTCATTGTTGCACTATTCATTAAGATCATTCTGAACAGATTTCGGTCATTCAAACACCTCTAGTTCAAAACGTCAGTTGAAATGGCCCAATCCTTAAAAAAAAGGAGGAAAGCTGACACACCCTGCCAACTTCCCGTCCTGCCTCTGGTTCTTTTAGCGGTGGAGCAGAACACAGCCTGGGTCAGTGGGGTTTGCTGGAGGCTGCCTAGGGGCTTGGGCACGAAGGCACGAAATTTCACTGTATACAAAATTTCACTGTATTTATTGCAGTGACAATAAAGCTTCTTCTTCTAGAGCCAGGCAGCTTGTCACTGTTTTTCCCAGGGGTTTCTTACCCCTGCCCTACAGATGGGTGGAATTTTATTTTTTATTTTTTATGTACTTTATTAATCCCGCAAGGGGAAATTCAATGTGTTCACTCTGTTGTCTTTTTATATATATATATATATATATATATATATATATATATATATATATATATATATATGCACACAGGTCCAAAATACACACATACACAATCGGGACATATACATGCATTAAATGGAGAGATGTCAGAGTGAGGGAATTGTTCCTCCAGACCATCCATTCTTATTTTTTTTAATTGTAAGACAATAAAAAATACTAACAAGACAACAAAGACAGTGAATACAAAAGTGAATACAGATCAGACAATAGAGGTGATTACAAAAGTGAATACAGGCCAATAAGTTGTTGATGGGGGACGAGATTATGTTGGCTGTAGAGTGTGTGTGTGTGTGTGTGTGTGTGTGTGTGTGTGTGTGTGTGTGAGAGAGTGTCTGCTCTAGAGGTTGACAGTTTGAAGGATAAGGGAGAAGAAAAATAAATAAATTAAAAAAATAAAAATAAATAAATGAAATAAGATAAAATGAAATAAATAATAGTAACAATAATAATAATAATTATAATAATACTGAAGGGGGACGAAGTCTATTAAAACTAAATCCATCTTTACCCTGATGCCAGTCATACCAATAGTTAAATAATCATAACAGACCATCCATTCTAAAGTTAGCATTATTGAATACAACTGGTAAAAAAAACAAAAAACAGTTGCTATACATTTTTATCGCCTTTTTTTACACTTGGCAAGCAACCACCCCATCACCTCATTACCCCAACCTTCCTTTATTTGAATTTTTTTTTGTTTTATTTTATCTTTTTCACAGTAATCAGTAGCTAGTTCCTAAAAAACAAAGGGTACTTGATGCCATTCTGGTTGAGGGTGAGAGGCTCTCAGCAAATAGTTGGGAGTTCTCTGGTAAAAACGCCAGGCGCCTAGGGCAGAAAAAATGCGAGGCATGTAGCAACGCAAAAAGAATGAACAAAAACCTTAATTCTCATTACAAACAGTTACGAAAAGCCACCTCCAGCTGCTAAAATGCTTTCTGTGTGACTTCACCCACCTCTCTTTCTCCATGTGGGAGGTGAAAAAAAACTTTGCTTAACTGTATTTTTCAAAAGGCTAAAAGATATGACCCATATATGCTGAGATGGTTATATTTGTGTCCTTTCTGTCTGGGCAGAAAAAGATTTTACAACATGTGGGTTTATAATATGTGTGATAACTGGATGCAGAAATAAATCCTGCAAGGCCTGTAAAAGGTCTGAGCATTCTGGGCAGTGCTCAGTGAACAGAAGGCGAGTTAAGATGACTCTAGTGATAAGACCACAATAAAAAGACAGAATTAGCTCATGATGTTAATTATTTGTTGTCCTACCTCCTTGAACTGTGTCAGGACTGATGTGGGATGAAAGTGGACCTTCTTCTCCCTGTTACTAGAGAGCAAGGAGGACTCCTGGTTGAAATGGACCAGGTTTGGATACATGCCAGTCACCAGGGCTGCTTTCACCATGGCCCAGTTTTCAGAGTTCAGATTCACATCGCGGATGTCACTGACCCCACGGGCTCGCACAAAACCTGGGGGACAGACAGGCCATTTTAAATTCTAATCTTTATTCATTCATTCACCAACAACTACTAAAATTAGAAACATCCTTATCAGCTGTTTTCTTCTAGATCCAATCCAATCCAATTTCAGCCAGTTCCATATTTATATAACAGGACTTATTTATTGTGAGGGACTGTTGAACATTGTTGCAGCTTTAATATTAATAAGTTTATGATGACTAAAAGATAACAGGCAGTGTGGTGACATTAGGTCATACCACACACACTTGGTGGGGTGTAAAATACAGTGTAAAGGAAATCAAAGTGGAACTGACCAATGGCACGGAGCTGTCCAAGGAGCTGTGTCCTCATGCCAAGTATCATGTCCATGGTGGCCTGGGACAGGAAGTTCTTCTCACAGAAGGCTCTCTCCCAGCCGTCACTGCGGGCCTTCTGCCATGCCTGACAGCACAAGGGACAAACATGAGGGAAAACATCCTACACTCGCTGACATGATAAACTGTCACACATTACATTGATAAAAATAGTATTTATTTTTTAAATCAGGACATGAAAATTCCTTTCTGTTGTTTTCTTGGTTTTGATGAGTTTGTCCAAATTAATTACTATTTGACCCATAGATTTATAATAATACCTAGACACCAGATGCTCGGATAGAGTTGCTTGCCTGGCGCATACACCAAAAAAGTTTTGAGCATCCTGGTTTACTTCCACAGTATGCAGCCTACTGAATATGCACAGTAGTGTTTCTCTCGCTGGCTCCACCCGCAAGTTCCTCCTCAACTCATAGACTTTACATTGTGGTGACATCATGGATTTTTAAAATGCTCTTCTTGGCTCATGGAAAGTTTTACAAATATAAGACCTCAATGGATAAAAAATTCACAACAGAAAGAGTCATAATTGATCTACTTGCAGTTTCAGGTGTCCTGACAAGAGTTTTACAGATGTCTCTCCAGGGTCCTAAATTAAGACCCACCAAGTGCCAAATGTGAGTGGATTTTCTTTTTGGGGAGTACATCTCCAAAGGCTAGCTACCACACTGGCGGGTAAATGTTTGTACCAATATAGACATGTGATTAAACAAAAATAATAATAAAAAACTGAACTAA
The DNA here is from genome assembly GCA_019142605.1 of Cephalopholis sonnerati. Classification (NCBI taxonomy): domain Eukaryota; kingdom Metazoa; phylum Chordata; class Actinopteri; order Perciformes; family Serranidae; genus Cephalopholis; species Cephalopholis sonnerati. Next base: position 3,149,820 of record JAGQAX010000019.1, read on the forward strand.
GACAGCAAACTATTCCTTTCTTAACTTTCACAATTAAAGTTCCAGGCATACACACTGCATCACTGCTAAGTAATGGTGATGAGCTGTTTTGCTCTGGCCTCTTCTTTAAGTCTGTATTCAACATAATACCTTGTTATCTCAGTGAAATGTATTTTAACTACTTTATTTATTATTATATATTATATAATTTATTATTTTGGCTGTTAGATTTTTTCATCAACCAGCCCCTTGGCCAGTAAGTCAAAAAGTTGATTTCAGACACTGCATCTCTTTTACTATCGTCGTATATGGAGAAAATGCTTTTGGGCCACAGGGGACTTTTTTGCTGCAATACTGCGAGTGGCCACTGGGAAAAATTGTCTGCAAGGCTGAGCAGTGTTCCTGAGAACTTCTATATGTTCTGCTCAAAAGGGAAGGGAATAAATAAATAATATCAGATTCAGACAACTGCTTGGAAAAAAAAGTGATGAAGTAATTTCCTGAACATGCTCCTGAATTTCTCTGCTATCTAACAACAGATAAGCCTAGATTATAGTTAGGTGCCCAACACTTTTGAAGAGAGCTGCTTGACAGAAATTTAGGGACAGAGAGATGTTTTCATTTTATGCTTTGACAAAAGGTTTCAGTTGTCTCCATGGTAACCAGACACATCTTGCGTTTTTTTCACAGTCCGAGTCTATTTCTGTCGCATTGAGTGAAGTTTAAGCTGCACAAAGAGCTGCTTAAATCACACAAATATCCTGCTGTATATGCACTTCAAACTAATTAACCAAATATTTATTGACTGATCTGCTCCCAATGTCTGGCTGTGAGCAGCAAAGTCCCCTCACTTGCTTCGGTGGGCTGTTAAATAAAACAAATAAATACAAACACTGTTGATTTTCTCCCATGGCGCTGACATTAAAACTATTCTGGCTCAGTAAATATCTGCTGTTAGTCAGCCTGCTGGGTGCAGTTTGGCCAGCCCATAGATGCATAATGGACTGGCCTCTGTACTTTCAGACATCCTCTCAGACACAGACAGAGACACTGAATGCAGGTCAGTTGGTATAGGTTTAAAACTACTATCTCCATGGCAACAACAGAAACACTACTAAACACACTGCCTGACAAAATATGACAACATCTGCAAAATAACAAAATTCTCCTGAGTGACATGACAGAAAAGTGTAGCACACCACTTTTTTTCTGTCAAAAATACATCATTTCTGTGAAGTGCCACTCATGAGAGTCGTGCCCCAACCATAAATCAGGCTTTACAAAGAGACAAAATAATACACCACACAGGTCCAACATAAAAGGAGATGAGCATGTCATAGTTGTTATTGTTGTATGGCTGTGAGCAGAAACAGAGCAGTCATCTGATGCTCTGCCAGGCCACTCCTCTTAATTAAAAAAAATGCCCCCTGCACCAGTCAAGTTTCTCTTACAGTTTACTGACCAAATGTCTCCCCTTCTATTCCTGAATTATGATGTTGAATAGTGGCCAGAAAGATGTTTTGGCACAATATTATGATGTCACAGGGAAGTTGACCTTCAACCTATTGGACATAAAATGTCATTGCTTCATCATTCTATCCAATGAGACATTTGTGGGAACTGTGAATTCTTGAGTTATGGTCAGAAAAATATGTTTTTCTTCTTGAGTTATCATGTTTACAAGAATGAGACAGAAGCATGGTCACAGTGACCTTAGCCTTTGTCCCCCAAAATCTATTCATAGTTCAGTCAAAGTGAATGTTTGTGCCAAATTTAAAGAAATTCCCCTATTCTTGAGATAACTTGTTCATGCGAATGGGACGCATGAACAGATGGATGGATGGATGGATGGATGGACAGACATACAGACAACCCGAAAAAATAATACCTTTGGCTACAGCTACCGCTGGTGTTGAGGCATACAAACTACCACTGTTGTTTTATCTTGAATTCTATTTCTATTCTCTATCTTGTGCATTCTGACAATATAGATTTTTCAATTTTTCAAATTTTCAATATTTTCTCTTTAAATCAGTAAAGTGTTATTAAAATGTGTTTACCATAGCACAACATTTCTCATGTCAAACTTTATGATTGGAATTTCATTTTGCTTAAATCTTGCAAATGTATTAAAGAAAGAGCATCTGTTTTTAGAGTACCTGGGTACATGAGTGCAATTTGATTCCTAAAAGCGGCCCCTTTAAAGCTGAGATAGTCCTTCAGCTTGACTTCAACTATGCAAGAGCTGAAGCTTTCCCGTGCTTGCCACCTGGCTCTCAGTCTCCTGACAAAAAGTGGGAAAAACTTGCTCTAAAATGGTTAAGAGACCTAAAGAGGTAAAAGTGGCATGTATGTCACAGGAAACAAAAGCAGGTTTTTGAGAAAACACATAAACAAACTAAAATTACCTTGGTGAGTAGATATATGTCTTTTCTTCTTTCCTAACTTGTTATTCATTTTGTGACCTCTTTAATTTATTGTGATCACTTGCAGGTCTTAATACCCAAGTAAGGAGCATTGCCTTACATCTTCCCTTAAATTAAGCTCTTTTTACAATCCACTCCCTGACACTGACCTGGAATGCTCTCAGCAGTGCCATGTGGTCGCTGAAGGTGTTAGAGGTAAATCGTTTGCGGCAGAGTAGAGCAGCTTTTTTCTGAGAGCCCTGGGCAGGAAGGACGAAGGGGTCACGATAGGCCAGCGTACAGGCAATGGTTAGAATGGGGTCCAGACACTTGAGCACCACAGCACACAGCACCATCTTGCCCAGGTGGGGCTCCACGGGCAGATCAGCCAGGTGGTAGCCCAGATCAGTCAGGTCTTCACACTGGTCCATAGCATCTATTGTCTGAAGATAAAGTTAGTGGGAATCAATACAAACTCAATGACTTTGAGTTGCTGGAATTGTTGGGGTACTGTATGTGGAGGTGTAGTTGTTCATATGGAAGCTTGTCTGTGTGCATAGTGGCCTGAGTCTGACATCAGAATCAAGTGAAGTATCATGTAGTATTTGTTAGTATTTGTTACCTTTAGCATCTGCACAGCATTCTTGATAGAATGTCCAGCAGGAGGTTGTGGAGCTTTGGACAAGAACTCAGCTACTGGACAGGAGGAGGGGGCCAGCAGTTTGGTTTGCAGACACAGTTCCTTACACACACAACATGACATATTATCACTATTACAAGCTATTACTACACCTACTGCGTGTTTTAGGCAGCACTGTGTTGGTGCTCATTAAGATTTACTTAATTCTATGAGAATTCTCGCAAAGTACTCTGACAGTGATACCGACCATTGTTCCATTTCTCCCTGTTGTGTTCTGAATTTCATGCGAGGCAGACGTGTTGTAAATTGTCACATATTGCAAAATGAGATAAAGACATGTGTGCACCATCATGCATAGTAAAATGTGAAATGTATAAAAGAAAAACTGCAAAAAAAGTTGTATATGAGGTAATAATGCACAGGATTACTGAGCTCCACTAATCTGATGTGTCATGCATAAATAGAATACTGCGTTAAAACCGACTTTTCTGTGTTCCGCTGTGTGCTTGTCTTTAAAATTGATAACAGGAGTATCACCCTCTGTTAGCTATTGCACACAAAATATAATCACCAAGGCAAGTCATAAAGCTTTAGCTAAACATTTTTAATGACTATTTTTGGGTAGGCTTAGCCTCCCCTATCCTCTTTATAGTGGAAGTTAAAAGAGGCTATCAAGGCAAACAGTGCCACCTCCTTGAACTCAATCAAGAAAAAGAACCATGGGCTTTCTACCATCTCAAGAGGACTAAACTAGTTGTTCCACAGCAGCGTTCCTTCCTAAAATTTCAGTGGGGCATACAATATATGATGGTATTGTGCGTGGCGCAAGGCTGACTTTGGAAATTGTATATGGTAAGTGTTTTCTTTTTCTAGTTTTAAAGGCTGCATTAAAGTAAAGTGACAAAATTTTCGGAACTTACCTGACAGTTTGAGCTGTTCCATTATTTGTCCTTACCTACTTGGGCCCCAATCACACAGAAAGCATTTTGGCAGCTAGAGGCGGCTTTTTGTAATTGTAATTGCTTTTTGCTCACTGTTTTTGCATTGCTGGCGCCTGGCGTTTTTGGCAGAGTCCTCTAAACTCCTCGAGTTGAAAAAACTTCAACTCGGAGTGGAAAACCACCACATATCATGTCTGCTTTTTTCCAATTGTCCAGTGGGATGATTTAAGAGGCAGGCCTTCTTTGGTGGTCACAACAACAAGTTTACAGTTGGTAAACAATGGAGAAGAAGTTGGTGGTAGCAGCTGCTGGATACCCAGAGCTATACGACTACAGTTGCCACCATCTCAAAAGAAAACAGCAGGCGTGGAAGCATGTAAGTGCAGCCCTTGAATCAGCCATCATGAAGGCGAAGCTCCTGGACCAACTGCTGATACTCCCCGCAATCCACCCTCTTTTTTAGGGCCTCGTGTACCCACACAGATCTGTTTCCCTGTGCCCAACAAACTATTTGCTGACAGCCTCTCACCCTCAACCAGAGCTACAGCAAGCACCCTCTGCCTGAACATTTTAGGAACTAGATACTAATTAATGTAAAATCAATTAAATAAAAACAAAACAAAAAAATAGTATATTGATTACACAGGAAGGTTAGAGTAAGGAGGTGATGGGATGGTTGCATGACAACAATAAAAAGGCACAGAAAACATTTTTTTTCCTAATGACATTCAATTAAAAAAAGCAGTGCAGTGCACCTTGTGTTTTGCACCCTGTAAAACTCTTTCTGTGTGATCAGAGCCTTAAACATCCATCAAGATAAGATTTTAGATACAACACATATCCCTGAATCTTTTTACATTGTGAGACGTTTCAATGATTTTCTAGGTAATATTTTTGTGGTATTTTAAACTAGTTCAATTAAATGATTTGAAAATGCAGAAGTGATTTATCGTCACCATGTGTGAACCTGTAAAGTCAGCATTTAAGAAAAACAAAAAAAGGACCTTGCTTGAGGAAGATAAAAAATGATTTTTTTTTGTGCATGTGCATGTGCATGTGTCACTACCTGCAGAGGCATCCGCAGCAGCTGAGGAACCTGAAATTCCTGCATGTTGTTGAACCTGAGTCGACTAAAGAGGTGAAAGCATATCCCTGGTTGGCATCGCCCAGCTCTGTGGATGGGTGGATGATTCAAACTTAGATTTATATCAGGGGATAAAAAACTGATATTAACAGCAGAGGCTTTCATATTCCATGATAATCATAAAATATCAGGTGAGTTGTAAGATTTAACATCTTTTGAGGTGATTAAAAACTCAGAAGATGGACGGTGTTAATGTTACCTTCCCTGCCTTTGCAGAGCGCTGGCTTTAGAAATCCAAACTGTCTTTAACATGGATACACGACTGAGAGTATCAAAGGACTTCTACAAAAGGAAAAAGATTTAAGACTTAATTAGTAACCACAAGTGTGAAATTCTACCTATCGTTAGGCTTCATGGTACTCTTGTATTGTTAATGCAAATCTTTAACAGTAACTCTACCTCTTTGACTTTTCCCGAATTAATGACAAAGACCACGTCGTTGATGGTGATGCTTGTCTCGGCAATATTGGTTGAAAGAATCTGAAAGGGAAAAAAAATGTACTAGACATCCGTCACTAGCTCCTTGTTATGGTCAAAAGACAGGATGCATTATACAGACGGAAAAAGTAGTCAAAAAAGTAGGGTACGTAAAATATCTTTGAGTGTCATCATCAGACTCACTATCTTCCGGACATCAGGTGGAGAGGGCTTCATGGCTTTCTTCTGATCCAGAGTCTGCATGTCTGAATGTAGAGTGAACACCTGGTATCTGAGAGACAACAAACCCCTGTCAGAGACACGCTTCACAAAGTGCTGCTGTGCTACACTATGCTCAACACAATCAACTGACCAGATGGTACAAACAACAAAATTAAGGCCCATGTATAAAAATTAGAGCTGGGACTTTAACGCGTTAATTTACACCGGTAACACTGATGCATAGACTCTAGCCCGGTCGGTGGCGGTAATGCACCTAAAGTTCGTTTGACAGTCACGAAGAAGATGTACAGGACGCATTGAGTGACGTCAGCACACAAGAAAGTTTGGTGAACAGCACTGGCGGAAGGGACCACATTGCTTGGCTCGGGTGGAAAGTTTTGTTTTTTTTTTTAAAGGCTTCGCCAATGGCAGCTAGGATAAGGGCATGGTTGTGTGCAAATTGTGCATCAAAGAGTTTTCTTATCACCACAGCACTTCAAGCCTACGGTATCACCTCATTGCAAAACATGTTGCTGCGAGCACAGACACCAGAGCTAACGTTAGCTATGACAGTCCTGGTACAGGCAAACGGTGTAGCCAGCCCACAATAGAGTGCGGCTCGGGCCGCATTTTCCTGACTGAACCCAACCCGAGCCTGATGCAGTTTGTTACCTGACATAGTTTTTGTTACCATGCTTACAGCTTGTCTGTTTACCATGTTCACACATAGACAGTGTGTAAATGACCATCAAAAGACTGCTGTTACACACAGTCTAACACGCCGCACACACAGCAGCGCAGCACAGCACACACACTCAATTGGAGCGGAGCCTGTGTTGCGTACAGGCGTTGTCACGTAAATAACAAATTCCAGCAGTTGAATAGGCCATTACACAACACAGCAGCATGTCAAGTGGGCTGAACCTGAGCAAAATTTCTGATTTATTATCCAAACCCGGCCCAACCCGTTGGGTTCCACTGTGTCCTGTCAGACTTGGGTCAGGTATCCACACTCTGGCCCACAATAGACCAGATGACGGGGTTCAGAGCCAAAATACGTAAGTCTACATCCGACAAATTAACCAACTCTCTAGCGAAATGAAAAATAAACATTTTTGTTGTTTAAATTCATGTATATGTCTATTCATTGATTCAGTCGTCAACCAAAACGTATCTGAACTGAAAAACTTTGCTTATTGTGTCAAATATTGCTATTTGATAAAAAGGCGATTCATTGTGATTAATTAATTACAAACGCCTTTAATTAATTAGATTAATTTTTTTTAATCGCATCCCACCACTAATAAAAATAAAAAAAAATCTAAAGAACGCCTTGAGGGAATTTCTTTAAATTTGACACAAACATCCACTTGGACAAATTTGGTGGTCAAAGGTCAAAAGGTCACTGTGACCTGTGGAAGACATCCTGCCTCGTTCCTGTTCCAAAGACGCCGCGTCCCAGTGGCTCCAAGGACTACAGACCCGTGGCATTGACCTCCCACATCATGAAGACCCTGGAGAGACTTGTCCTGGAGCAGCTCCGGCCCATGGTCCAGCCACTCTTGGACCCCCTCCAGTTTGCCTACCAGCCCCGACTTGGAGTGGAGGACGCCATCATCGTTCTTTCAGTGGGAGACTCATACCACCAAAATGCACCACTGAGCGCCACAGGAAATCATTCCTGCCTGTGGCCATCAAACTGTACAACTCCTCCCTCTGAGTTGCCCTTGGACTGTTTCAACACTATCACCAACTCATAATAAATTATTACATATTTATTCCTAAATAATCCATGCAATAACTGACTACATTGTTCAGTCTGTATATAAGGTTCCTGTATATATTGTAAATTATGCTGTGTGGTCTCTACATATATATTTTGTAAATTATCTTCTTATATTTCTTATATTTTTACTTCTGTTTGCACTATATCTTCTTTCTACACTTGTAAGGAGCACCTGTAACAAAAACAATTTCCCCTGGGGATCAATAAAGTATTGCTGATTCTGATTCTGATTCTGACCTCACAAAACATGTTTTTTTTGGCCATATCTCAAGAATTCATGTGCTAATTATAACAAAGTTTTACACACACATATATATATAATAGAATAAAATGAAGCCATAACCTTTTATATCCAAAGGATCAAAGGTCAACTTCACTGTGACATTAAAAAGTTCTGTTCCATTAGTCAATGTCATATCTCAGGAACAGAGGGGGAAACATTTGGTCAAATACTGAATTGGTGACACTAATCTTGGGTGTGCACATTGAAACTGTACTGATTATATAGATCTTCTTTGCTGCCGTGGGGGAAGATGTGTATGAAGCATTCGTGTTTTAAAATTTGTAGCTTTTTGGCAGCAACATCCATACCTTGAACTATACTGTTACATTTGAAAAATAAAATCTACAGCTTAAACTGTTTAATGTAATGTTCTCAACAAGGCAGCCAACAGGACGGAACGGGCAACGTGCTGTCTGCCCCTCCCACCCCAAGACCATCACATTTTACTCCACTGAGACACGGTGGGAGGCAGCTTCATTAAACTAGCTCACTGCAAGATGGTTAGTAACCCCATTACCAGACCAGAAACAGAAGATCCTCCAACCTACAGAGCTGATGTTTGGAGCCACTTCAGTTTGACTGTGAATAATGAGGGCGATGGGGGGGGGGGGAGTGGTGGATAAAAACACACTGAGCCAAAGAACGAGCCACCACACAGCTACGGACTCTCCTTAGAAGCTAACCCAGTAGCACAGTAACATACTCAAATGAGAGCAGGACAAGCCGCTGCACAGCGACAGACTCTTGTCAGCAGCCAACGTTAGCACAAAGCACACGTCGACAGCAGTGAGCAGGGTAGCCGGTTCGGCAAGAAAGACTTAAAGGTCTGTTAGTGACGGCTGTTTAGCTTGTGTTTATATGATTGTGGCATTTAACAAAGATGTTTATTCATGTATTTATTCAACTGAAAGAACTCAGAGAACTTGTGGGACGAAGCAAACTCACCACTTACACACTGTGGGTGAAAGAAACGACACTGACACTATGAGCTCTAATGTCAGTAGTAACTAAGTATTTATATAGTAGAACACAGAAATGCTGAAAAACAGTTTAACGGTCTAACAGTACTACACAGTTCATAATCTTTTCACTTTTTCACCACACACAGTAATTCCTACTTTGTACATGAAAAAACAGAAGCCCAGACTATGTTTACACATTTAAAACAAAAAAAAATAAAAATAAAATTCTCTGGCATTCCTATTTTATCCCTGTACTGAGTACTTATTGAACTGTGAATTATGTGAACCCTTACACCCCTAATGGCTACTTATGAGTGTGGACAACCATTAATGTAAAGTGTAACTGCAACTGGACTGGTTTGCAGAGGCATACAACCCAAGGTGGTTAGTCTAATTTTACTATACATTTTAAGAATGTAGGTATTATGGGAATTAGAGCTACTGCATGATTTTCAAATGTCTTTCATTCATCATATGTGCAGTGTATGTTTCACCTCTCAGAGTGGGCGGAGAATCTCTTATCATCATACAGGATGCGGTCCCTGAGAGCCACTATCTCATCGTATCCAGGAAGGAAAATCAGGACAGCACCTGAAGACAAACAGATAAAAGCTCACATTCTAGTAATCCTGAAGTATCTTCTAGATTCCATGAAATCTGGTTGTGATAATAGTCCTGTTCACTAGGCAACAGGTTAACTTGGTAGTGTGAATCTTGTCTTGCTGAATAAGCACATATGTTGTTAAAATCTAGTACAGAGGCTCACCATCAGTGGTGGTGGAGCAGATGTTGTGCAGCACATCCATGATGAGGTCTAGGTCCACACGGTCATCATCAAAGCTGTGGTGGTACAGTTTGAGCAGCTCCTGCTCCTCAGTGCTCAGCTCTGCACTGCCACACTGCACCAGAGTGGACTCTTCCAGGCTGCTCACATCTCCCAGAGGACTGCACAGTAACAAGAATGTATGTGTGAGCTGACCAGGAGTCCAATGAGTTTATCATTTTTAAGTTTATAAATCTCCTAAAACAGCGTTTAAAGGTGGAGTTTGTGACTCTAATCCATTACACTTTTTGTCAAATTCAGAAACTATATTCTTTTCAGTCTGCTAGCTGTCTCTTTCTCTGTGCACAGAAAAAAATTGGGTGTTCAAACACAACCCTGGCTCTGTAAATGAGAAACAAACAAAGTGGCTGAGACCAAGCCACAAAACACTACTGTAGCCATAGCAACAGGGAGCGTTCATGCTTGTGCACAAGACAGGGGAAAGACCGTGGGAGAAGAGAAAGGCAGTTGGAGCGAGAGGAATGGTAAATTTGGCAGCACATACTGAGGTGCTGAAATCCACAGTGCATTATCAAGGGGGAGAGATGGCTGAGGAACAGTCACAGAGGAGAAGGTCAGACAAACAAAAAAAAGGAAGGGATATGATCAGGCTAGGGCTGACAGCTGCTTTAACGTCAGTGAGTCAGTTTTAAACTTTGACAGGATTTTAATCACTGGGGATTATAATTTTCATGTGAACACTCACACCAGTGCCAGCGCTGCTGAATTTCTCAGTACAATGGACTCCTTTAATTTTAATCAGCATGTTTCCGGCCCAACTCACATCTGTGGCCATACTTTGGACCTAGTATTTACACTTGGCCTGACTATTGCCTCACTGAATGTGGATGATTTGGGTGTCTCTGACCACAGGTGCATCATGTTCTCAACCCCATTCCACACTGTCCCCAGCCATAAATTACCTGTCCATTACTCTCGCTGTATAAATATATCCACTGCTAGTAATTTCGCAGACACCTACATTGCCTCCTCTCTTTTAAAACCGTAATTGGCCATCCCCATCACCTGAACACATAACAACTAATCACAACATTCAATTCTATCTGTGGAGACATTTTGGAATCCTCTGACACTCAAAAAACCTCGCACTAAAAGTCAACCATGGCTGAATAGTCAGACCCGTGCTCTCAGGCAACTTTGTCGATAGGCAAAACGCAAATGGAAAAAAGACAGACTTCAAGTCTCATTCGACATTTTGAAAGGCACCCTGGCAAACTATCAGCAATCTGTTAAAGCTGCAAGAGCAAAATATTTCGCCACCATCATTTCCAGAAACTCTCACAGTCCTAGAGCTTTGTTTCATACAATAAATTCGGTCCTCAACCCCATTGTTGCTACCTGTCCTGTTCGGTCAACAGCCATTTGTGAGGAATTTTAAAACTTTTTCTCTTCAAAAATTAATCACATTCGATCGAATATTTCATCCCCTGTCAGTGATTCCTCTCTGGTGTCTAGCGGCTCTGCCATCCTTACTGACTTTCAGCCTGTGCCTCTTTCCAACATTTATGACATCATCTCACACACTAAATCCACGACCTGCCCACTGGACATTGTTCCTACACTCCTCTTAAAAGACATGTTGGAGACCGTAGGTCCCACAGTCTCCCTTATTATAAATAGCAGTCTCACAAATGGAACTGTACCATCCTGTTTTATACAAGCCATTGTCCAGCCTCTCATTAAAAGGCCAAACCTTGACAAATCTGTTCTTAACTATTTTCGTCCCATCTCCAAGCTCCCATTCCTGCCCAAAGTACTGGAGAAAACGGTCTACTCACAGCTTGTGTCCCATCTAGCTAACAACAACATCATGGGCACATTTCAGTCTGGTTTTAGGGCTCAACACAGCACAGAGTCTGTCCTACCTCGAAGTGTCAAATGACTTACTGCTGTCTTTAGATAAAGGTAAATGTGCCATTCTAATACTATTAGACCTCAGTGCTGCCTTTGACACTGTTGATCATTGTATATTATTGAACAGTCTTCAAGAACAGGTAGGCATCCAGGGAACTGCTCTCAAGTGGTTTGCCTCCTATATATCAGGCAGGTCCTTTTCTGTTAAGATTGGTGGCCTCTCCTCCTCATCTGCCAAGGACTACTCACATCTTACGTTCGTACCCATGCCAGAAATCTTGGTGTCATTTTTGATTCTGCACTAAAATTTGACAAACAAATCAACACTGTGGTAAAGGGCTGTTATTTTCAGTTACGAAACATTGCAAAACTCAAGTCCATCATCACACACAATGACATGAAGACTGCAATCACTGCATTAATCTCCTCAAGGCTAGACTATTGTAACTCCATGTACCTGGGTGTCTGCCAGTCATCTTTGTCTTGTTTGCAGCTGGTGCAGAACGCTGCTGCAAGACTCCTAACCGTTGCCAGAAAAAGAGATAACATTACACCAGTGCTAGCGTCCCTGCACTGGCTACCCATCAAATATAGGATTGATTTTAAGGTTCTTTAATTTGTTTTTAAAGCAATACATGGGCTGGCACCTCAATATATTGCTGCACTCTTCTGCCCCTATTCTAGCTCTCGACCTCTCAGATCCTCTGAACATTGTCTTTTAACTGTTCCATGTTCGAGGCTGCACTACAGCACTTGGTCAACTGCAGTTGTTTTTAAATGTGCTATATAAATAAACTTGATCCGATTTGATTTGATTTGATTTGATTATCTTCCTTGTTAGCTGCATTACAAACACGCATCTCTAATCTCTGCCAATTACTCTCGCCCATGAGAACCGGAGCTACACCATTATTGTAGCGAAAGGAAAATACAGTGTTTCCAATACACTGATTTATGTGTGACTTCACAGAGGACGGCAGCTCCATAGATCCAAGCGCCAGGGTCTCAGTGCGCTGGTGGCCAGCAGCAGTGCTCGATCTAAGCGAGAATGTTGCTGATCCGGCCAGCCGGCATGGAGATGGGGCAGTCCGGAGCAGACCCCTGGCGCTGTAGTTTGCTTTAGCCGAATTAGAATTGGAGCTGCTACAGCAGCTAACTGAAAGTCAGTGTGTTTGTTTGACTTCTGAGTTTGATTAACAACAGTCTTTCCAGAATCATAGCATCCACATTTAAACGCAGACAAGCCTTTACTTTACATATAGTATTTCTAAGGCACTGTACAAAAGTTACTGGAGGTGGCGAGGGGGTTGAACATTACTCATTTCACCATTAACACTAAATAAATGGTTAATAACTGGGGCCACCCCATGAAAGTCAGAGATTCGAATCATCATTCAGAGACCCCTTAGCTGACTGGGATTCCTTTAAGTTGAGCAATTGTTTTTTTTTTTTTTTAGTGCTTTTTGTTAGTCAGTGTGTGTACTTCTGAGGATGGTTCAGTTTCCAGACTTAGCTGCAGATTGAGTGCTCTCTTTGATGCTGCTCTTTGGTACAGGCAGCTGTGGACACAGAGGCAGCTGCCGGGAGGAAGAAAGATTTTGCCCGGTCAGGGATAACATTGTCCTCTGCCTTCTACAGCTCACAGCAAATGACATAGTCTCTGGCTTCTGTTTGATATCTAGTGTGTTTGTCCACATTTCTGATCCGTCATTTGCGCTGTTAAGCTTGTTAGTAAATTATATGAATGTCACTGTCACACAGAACATGCTCAACCCTGTTCAAACAAATAAAACTTTATATTAGAAAAACAAATTAATCATTCAATATTTCTACCGAATAGCCAAATCTAAGTCGACTGGCGTAATACTAAGACAGGTACAGCCCTCATAATAACACTGCCTCTCTTTAGCAAACAGAACACACCAATAACACCTTTTCTCTTTTTTATAGTAGTCATGTTAAGTAGTGCACATGAAGGCCAATGTTACACTCACATTGATGATTGGAGTAGATCCATAGCTTCTGTCTGCTGGAAATGTTTGGCAAAGTCTAAGGCTGTCCTGAAAGGAAAATAATCAGATTTCACTCACTGCATTCAAACATTCACATATGCCCAACAGCTTGAGGGATGTTTAAACAAAACAAAAAAAAGTAGCAAGTGGCTTTAGAAATAGAAAATGTAGTGGCTTGAGTGTAAAATTTGCAGTTCCTGCAGCTACATTATTGGTTTATATAGCCGCCTGGACGTGTGAAAATACCTACCTGTTAAAGCCTGTAAAAATACACGTCTCCTCCATTTTTAATAGACAAGCAAAGGAAAACTAACAAAAATGGAAGGGAATCACTGTAGTTTGCAGTGAGACTTCACTTAACATAGTGGCCTAATATCAGCCAGGTAACATAACATGGTGGGTGTCCTACCATCCGTTGGATGCCTTCATGTTGATGTCTGCTCCCATGTTGAGCAGTTGCTCCACCTGAGTGAGGAACCCTCGACCTGCTGCCACCATGAGAGGTGTGGCCCCTGTCTCACTGTGCCTGTAGTCCACTAGGTAAAAGAATACAACTATGAGAATACAGCTAGTGCCTTCATATCTTATATCCATTCATGTTCTACATCCATGTTTTATGTTCAGGATAGTACAGGGCCACCACTAAAATACAAACTGTCGGAGATCAACATCTTGGGAAATGCTCTTTTTTGCAGACTTAGATGTTTTTTGCTGAGAGTTAGGAAAGAGGATCGATACCATTCTCTTGTGTGTATAGCCCCATTTCCACCTAGCAGTCCAACACAGTGTTCCGTTTCCACTGTGAAAAGTGGATGGTACCAATGTAACCATTCCTTGCCGTCCCTACTTTTGGTCACCACTCTGTTAAGGTAAACAGCACAAAGATCTGGTACTAAAGGTGAATCTAGAAACACTGCATTCCGTTGATTGGTTAATAGAGGATGGACACCCTTGCTCAGAGCTGAGTTGTGGCTGGTTTTGAGGCTTATGTAACCATTGTTCATACCGTGGAAAGTCTTACATATATGAGTTAACTATGACTATAAAATGAAATTATGTGTTGCTGCCTCTTGCAGCAACTGTTGACTGAGGAAAAATGACCACTGGGTCGACTGTCGGCAACTTTTCAGGTGGAACGTTTACCAGTAGTATTTATCAATGCGTGAGTTGACAATGTGGAGCTTATATGGATGACCTGATGGTTACAACAACATCAGTGGGTGTAAGTGGATCTAAGGTCTTGAAAGACTCATGACATGGGCAAGAATGAGCTTCAAACCGGCAAAATTCAGGTCTCTGATCCTCAGGAAAGGCAAGGTTACAGACGAGTTCTGTTTCTTTCTGGGAGACACCAAAATGTCAACGTGGGATCCTGCCTCAACTCCTCTGGCCACTGCTGATCTATGAAATTCCAATTACCACTGTGGAGAGCTTCGAAAGGAAGAAAAACAGCTTTCTGCGCCAGGTGGCTGGGCCTGCTGCAGAGTCTCAGCAGCATCGCCCTTTATGGGTATAGCACCAAGTTACAGCTTCCATTCAGCAGTCTGGTGGAGAAGTTCACAGTCAGCAGAACCAGGGAAGTCCTGTTCTACCAAGACTTCACTGATACCAAGGTCTCTTCTGCGAGTGTAGAGGTCAAAACAGAAGAGCGTGGCGTGCTGAGGAGACAGTCAGCCAAGCTGAGGCAAGGCTATGGCACAACATACTACTGGGCACGGTGACGACGCGGTGGGCCAGGCTTGGGAGCATCCAAACACCCTGTTACAGTAGAGCCAGGGGAAAGGAGAGGCGAAAGCTAATCCAGGAGGAGGTGCACGCAGAAGTGGAACAAGTTCGCTTCAGCACAATGGTGGGCATGGGCAAGCAGGGGGCCTGGACCAAATGGAAGCATACTGGATCCACCAGCGCCTTTAATTTCAATATGACAACTTTGACCTTTCCATTAATTTTCATTGTCTCTTTTGGAAAACATACACTTTTAGTAATTCACCTAGGGTCTGGGTAACATGTTTGAAGGGTTAATTATGGTTCCAAATGTACCATACCAGAAGTGTTTGGTGGAAACAGGGCTTATGGTAAACATAAAGCTAAAGCCAGAAGATGGTTAGACAAGCTTAGCATAAAAACTGGAAGCAGGAAGAAACAGCTCGCTCAACTCACCTCAACTAGCTGTGGTTTTATGGGCTGTTATGCACTATGAGTGGGGCATGTGGATAAAATGCTCTATCGCTATGTGTGTGTTCTTATCTTGCAACATCTATATAGTATATCACAATGTAGAAATTCAGCTGAAAACTGTTAATGGATAATAAATAGATGGAACTGTCTAATAAATGATATACCTGACAAATAAAGGTGCATCATCAAATTGATGAAAGAAATTCCAGATGTCTTCTATAGCCCCTTTCCCACTGCATAAAAACCCGCAAACATCCACTAGCATTTGTCTTTTTAATGTAATGGGAAAGGTCAATTGGTCAAATGGCGCTGCAGTAGTCGCAGGTATTAATCAGCTCCGTCTCCAATCGGCATTGATGGAAACAAAGCACCTGGGTGAAAACAGTAATTTTAACTCCTTTACTGTGTCCACAACTCTGGTCTACTGGCAATGGGAAAGGAGCCTATAGTCTATTTGTAGTGGCTTAGACCTTGTTTAAAAAAGCCATGGACAAACGCTACTCATAGTGCAAAAGGGGTATATTACATCATCCACTGGAATTTTTACCAACATCATGTGCAAGATTGCTATCATTCTAATATTGTTTAACTGCAAAATTTCAAAGTTACAAAGTAAAATGAATGATTCCAGAAAGGTGAGTTATGCCCACCTCAGCACATAGACTCACGGCAAGAGGAGTTGCAACAGGCAACAACTTGTGATGTGCCATTCTGCAACGTTCTAAAAAACCTGCCAGTTCTAATTTCTTTGATTTGACAAGCTGATTTGAAGGTAACACCATCAGCCGGCTTGAGTTGAGCTCAGACGAGCCAGTTTACACAGCTGCAACTTTCCTCTGCAACGCTCTAAAACGGTTTTGTCTCGTCACGAATCTTTGGTCTGAACTGGCTTAAGAGCAGAGATAAGCTCTGAGAGTCATACCGTTAACACCTTCATAGAGGATGAGGTTGAAGAGCTGCATGAAAGCAACCTGGTCTTCACTGAGGAAAACACTGGAAATGCTTGAGTCCATCTCTTTCCGCAGCCATGGCTCCAGATGTTCTGTATCATTCTCATTCTGTGACACAAAATCGTACACAAATTCAACCTGGTGCAAGGCAGGTTTCGCATAACACATCCACATTCAACAGCTCTCTTTAAACAGTGATTCCACGCTACTGCTGTAAAATCTGCCTCTTTTTTTAAACACTAAACCAAACAACACTAGCATACTCCTGCTCCAGTATCTGATTTAAGCAGCATTCTGGAAGCAAAACAGGCATGGCATCCCAGCTGGCACTTGTTGTCAATGTGACATCAGAAAGATTATATCTAAAATGTCTAAGGACCTTGAAGTTCACATCATGACATTCTGCTGACGTTAGGTTTTGTTCTTCATACCTTATGACTAAATTTCATTATTCTACATCAAGATGACGTTGGTACAAGACGTTTGGGAGACATTGGATTTTGGTTACTTCAGAACACAACTAAAACCAACAAAATATCAACGTCATCTGTCATCAGTATTTTATGTCAAATTGACATTGGCATTGCAAACTAAATTAAATAAACCTGACATCACAACCTAAATTTAACCAAATATTAACATCTAACAACGTTGGTGGTTAGCAGGGATGTAACACAACAGTGTCAGTGTCTAGTGTCATTTTACACAAATGTCAATTTGGCTCTATTATTACCCCAATGATATAAAAAAAGAGAAATTATTACATTAAAAAACACTGTAGTAAACTTATTCATCTTCAGGAAAAAGGAGCAATGCTGCTACACCAGACAGCAGAGGCCACATATCTAATGAGTATCTTGTAACTACATCAATAACAAGGTGAGATGCTGAACATTAGAATACTATGCCTTGATCAGACCCACCAAGCAGTGCATTGAAAGTTGGGGTGGGAAAAAAATCAATAAAGCATAGTATCGCAATATTTTTGTATGGCAACATTGTATCATCAAACAATGCCAAGTGTTGATTTTTTTTTATTACAGAACTAAGATAATAAATACAAATTAAACTTCAAGTAGCCTACTTCAATAATAAAATCAATTGCTTTTTCAGTCCAATAAATATATTTTGCTGCAAATAAGAGGATTGAAGTGAGATGAACAGACTATCTTACTAGATAAAACTGATGTTGACAATGTTTTCCTTTAGGGACGTAATCTACAGTTGAAAAAAGGTCATAAATTGCAATACATTTGATCTCAATACTCAGTATATGGCAACATGTTTAAAATCGCAATAATATTGCATTGTGACTTAAGTATCATGATAATATCATATCGAGGAGCCTCTAGTGATTCCAAGCCCTAATCAAGAGTGGTGTGTGTGTGTGTGTGTGTGTGTGTGTGTGTGTGTGTGTGTGTGTGTGTGTGTGTGTTTTGGTTTACTGGCTTGCTGAAGGTGCTGTCCCCTCTGTCCAAAGGGCTGCTATCCTGTAGGAAGCCTGGGGCAGACACAGGAGTCCTTGGTTTCTCCTCAACAGAACTGTCCTCTACTGCCTTACACCACTCCGTCAAACGTTTCTGCTTCTTATCCTCTGAGAACCAGAGCATGTGACACACACAGGAGATTAAGACAAAGCCAGATGGAAGATTGTAACGTTTTGTTATTTTTTATTCTGTCTGAGTTAGTGGACAAATTAATAAAAAACCCATACTTCTCTGTGTCTCTTCCTTGAATTTCCTCATGTCCCTACTAAAGCCCGTCAGCCTCAGAATGTCCTCCAGGAAGACTTCCTTCACTTCAAACTGTCTTCCTTTGACTAAAAAAACAAAACCAAACAAAATTCAAAACCACATACAGATGAACATCACATCTGAATTTGCATTGTTTCAGTTAATAATCAACCCTCTTTTTATTTATAACGACCTGTTTCTTGAGTGAAATGTGTTCTGGATGTTACACTCGCTCCAGTATTCAGTCTTTTTGTGCCAATTCATGGTAGGTTGTGCATGTGATATTCTGGAGAGTGTTGTGTCCATTCATTTACCTGAGCAAATAAAGGTTTTAACCCAAGACCATTTGCTCATCTTTCACTTTTGTTATTTCAGAAAAAGTTATACTACTCAGAAATGGCATCAGTTTGCATGAGTGATACTATAAATGTTCTGACTGTTTCAATGAGAAATGAGAAATTTGTACTACAATTTAACATAATTTGGCTTTTTTTGCCTGCATCTCCACAGGTTTTCAATGCACCACAAATTTTTGTGTATGAATGGATAGAGGGGAGTGTCAAGTATTGCAGATACATAAAAAACATGTTGATGAACATTCTAGGTCTCAGTAATGTAAAAAAACAAACAAACAAAAAAAACAACTCTTAACAGTGTTAAAAACAAACCAATTCTGTCACTGCTCTGTATGTCTTTTTCTTATTTATACTTTAGATATACATGCTCTGAGTTTTAGAACAACAGGTTCCATCATACTTGCAGGAAGTATAAAGGATTGAGTGAGCTTGAAATGAAGTAGGTCCTGTGAAGACTACAGGTAGGATATATAATGTTATCAATTTACACAAATTGCTAACCTCTGATTACCATAAAACGTCCGTTAAAAGCCTAGTCCCAATTAAACATCCAGTCCCTTTACTATCCCAGTGTATCTGCACATTTTGACAAATAAAGGCCTGTCTTAAATAAACGCTTGGTCTGGTTGCCAAGCAGTTCATTTTTATAGAAGTTCTTTGGACGTATGACAAATTAGATTGTCCATAATTCAATCATTCAGTTCATTGTACTGAAACCATTAGCACCAGAAAATACCATAAGTTCATTCAGATTTACCAGCATGATGAAAAAACAAGTGGTGACAACCTTCCTCAGAAACTGTCATAAAGTCAAAATATGTGTCCATTCCACGATTACCCAGTAAATTATTTATATTACTTTGGTCCATAAGGGTCCACCAATCAAAAGAATCAAAAGGGTTTTTCATAAAAATTATTATAAGTTGTGAATATTGTTAACTAACTTTTATACAAGTAATATTCATACTGATCCAAATAAACAATTTGATCATATTTCTCATCTTTGCTAAGCGAAAGTTTTGTGAAAAAGGAATTGAAGATCTGTCCTATATAGATGCCTGCCCCAAATAAAAGCCTGAGTTTAATGATTTAAGCAAATAATACCCCGGCTACTAACTGAAGTTTTACCATACCTTTAAAATAAATGGAGAAAGGAATATGATGAACAAATTCCAGATGCAATTTAAAAGAAGGATTTACTCATCCATTTGTCAACAGCACGCTGACTGGACAAATCAAGATAGTACACGGACTTCATTGGTCATGGTTCGATTATCTAGAATTAGACCGGATTTGCATCCGACATGTGACAGATGTAAGCAAGATCCTGCAGGTCTATTACATATGCTTTGGACATGTCCACTACTGTATCATTTCTGGCAGTCTATTTGCAAAACATCCTCTATAACGTTGGAGCAGCCAATAGACCCATCTCCTCTTATTGTTCTATTTGGTGTTGCACTGTAGGATATGCATGTGAGTACTTAAAGTGAGCAACACGCTGGCCTTGCATATACTGCATACACTGTTAAGATGGAAAGACTCTCCCCCTACGCAGTCCAACTAGCCTAGTAAGACCATCTGATGATGTGAGCTCAGCACTCTGTTTCACTCTCTCTATCAGAGAGAGAGAGACTTTGTGCTGCCCCACACACTTTCAGTGGGTGGGAGTACTCACCATGACAAACTCCTTCAGCCAATCAATGAAACAAAACACCTGGGAACATCTTAATAAACAAAGCATTTGCCAAATCCAGTGGAAGAGCATCAAAAACGTCTTTTCATCCAAAGACTGAGCGCATACTCTTGTTCATATTTCATCTTTATTATTGACTATTTCTGCAATAACGTCACTTATTGCTGTGTTTGCTCTACTAACATTAGAGTTAGCGTTTGTTGCTTAGAAGCCGCCATTACTGTTCTGCAAGCTGTGGCCTGCATTTTACATCATCAACTACAACGTAGTCCCTGATTGGATGCTTACATTTCTAACAATGGTGATGATCCCTAATTGGCCCAGATTTGATTTTAATTTCTGTCAAGTGTTTGAGGTGGCACTGAGTCCAGACTAATACAGAGCGTGAAATAAAATGTTGAGATCACGTAATCAGGATGGTCTTACCAGGCTGCATTCTGATTGGATTAAAGAGATTATGCAATATCTCAGATAAGATATTCTCCTCAAGGGTCTGGTCTGAGATTCTGAGCAATTTAGCAGAATTTCTTGACATTTGTAGGGAAAAAAATGAAAGCCGAGATTGTGACCACGTAATAGACATTTGACTTGTTTTGTGGTTGTGTTGTCTCAGTCTGTTCGGTTTTATTTTTTGCTTTTCCTCTTCAGCATATGAGAAAAATGGCAGATTCTAATTGAGTGATGCAGGTCTGTAGGCCTGGGTGGGTACATGGGAATACTTGAGATATGGTGTACTCTTTCTATATTAAAAAATAATAATAATAAAATTAAAAATATTAGAGTTTTTCTGCATCTTATCATACTGTCACAGGTAAGCAAACTAGCTGAACTGTAACATGCAAACAGCACTAATATAGAAGCAAACTTTTAAAGCAGTGAAAAAAAAGAGTTGGTAGGATTTACGGTGTATAACAGGGCAGGAGCCAAAGTACTGAAGGAACAGGTCTGTATCCAGAGCTGCACTGGAGAGGATCAGTTTCAGTGTGGGGATCCTCTGAAGCACATCCCGCATCTTAGTGAGCAGGAAGTCAGTCAGACCATCACGCTCATGCACCTCATCCTGTTAAAATACAGTACGTCACTTCAACAGGATGTTTTCTCAGTGAGCTGAAAACAAAAGTAAAACTGGGAACTTAAACACCTTTAAAGAGGAACTGAAACATCCCCTGAAAATCGTGTCTTTGCTGACCTCCAGTGGTTTAACTTTTCACTTTGCAGCAGTGATGTACCAGTGGACTCGAGGACCCCATGACACCACTGCTGGGTGTAGCTGCACATATTTCAACCAGGGAGGGCAGCAAAACACTGCTTTTCAGATGGATGTTACTCTTCAAAGAACAAGCCCAGCTTCAAATACAGTCATGGAAAAAATTATTAGACCACCCTTGTTTTCTTCAATTTCTTGTTCATTTTAATGCCTGGTACAACTAAAGGTACATTTGTGTGGACAAATATAATGATAACACCAAAAATAGCCCATAAGAGTTTAATTTAAGAGCTGATATCTAGCCATTTTCCATGGTTTTCTTGATAATAACCAAAATCACTTAAGTTCTTATATCAATAGCTATGGCATTGTACTGCCAAAAACAGTGCTTTTAGGCATTTCATGTTTTCTTTTCTGCCTGTTAGTCACATGATACACACAGGAGTTAGTACTTGATTGCATAACCATTGTTTCTGATGACTGCAGCCATGCATCTTGGCATGCTCTCCACCAGCTTCTGACATTGTTCTGCGGTCACAGCAGCCCATTCCTGTTGCAAAAATTCAAACAAATTTGCTTTGTTTTTGGGCTTGTGGTTCTCCATTTTGAGTTTGATGATGTTCCACAGGTTTTCAGTTGGATTTAGATCTGGTGATTGAGCAGGCCAAGGCATGGTTTGAATGTTCTGGTTCTCCATCCAGGCTTTAACTGACCTTGCCATGTGGCAAGGGGCATTGTCTTGTTGGAAAACCCAGTCATTCGAGGCAGGAAAGAGTTTATCAGCTGATGGAAGAAGACTGTTTTCAAGAATAGCCCTGTACGTGACCTGGTTCATTCGCCCTTTACACAATTGCATTTGCCCTGTTCCACCCATACTGAAACAACCCCAGATCATCACCGATCCACCCCCATGTTTTACTGTAGGGGCAAGACAGTCTGGTTTGTAGGCTTCTCCAGGCTTCCTCCTAACCAGTAAGTTGGCTGGAGTGGGCATCAACTCAAAATTGGATTCATCACTGAAGAGAACCTTAGCCCAATCATCAACAGTCCAATCCTTGTGATCCCTAGCAAAGCGTAAGCGGGCCTTCCTCTGCCTTTCATTGATGAAGGGCTTCTTCCATGCCCTGTGTGACTTCAGACCAGCTTCAAGAAGTCGGTTTCGAACTGTCTTTGCTGAACAAGTCACATTTCTTGACAGTGCCCACTCATTTTTAAGGTCCCTGGAGGTCTGACGACGATTCTTGACATAGGAAAGTGAGTGCACGGTCCTCTCGTGGGGTAGAAAGACGTTTCCTGCCTTGACCAGCTAGCAATTTGGTAGTACCATGTTCGGCTTGCTTTTTCTTGGTGTAATGAACGGATGTCTTGGAGATCTTCAGTTTTTTGGCTACCTGTCTCTCACTCATCCCAATTTCCAGCAGTGCCAAGATGGCTGCCTTTGTGGCTTCACATAATTCTTTTGTTTTAGGCATTATGTGAGAGCTGACAACTTCTGAGTTGTGCTACGGCTTTAATGTAAGCAAGAAACCATTCTAGGCCTTTGCAAATTGAAGGCATGAAATGGCCTCTTATATACCCTGGGAATACAATTAAGCTTAAGCATGTCAAATAGAACATAAAGTATTATGGAATCAGCTGCATTTTTTGTCATGTTCATTGTATTCTTCAGGTAATATACCTTTAGTGGTACCAGGCATTAAAATGAACAAGAAATTGAAGAAAATAAGGGTGGTCTAATAATTGTTTCCGACTGTAGGTGGATTCCATAAGACAGGGTGACAGATTTAAGCAGTTTTGTGAGACTGTATGTCAAGTTTATTTTTAGTCTTGATCCTCACCATTATGACATGTGTTACAGTTGTCAGGCTGCTATCTCCGGCCATCAATGTTCTAAGGAACACTCCACTGGTGCAAAAGGTCAGCAGTGTCTTGGGGGAGACCCTGAGATTTCAAAGTCAACAGTTACTCGAGAAATTTCCACATTAAGCAACGTAAGTGTTCCACAATCTCTCAAATTTATGATAGTAAAGTTAAGTAGTTAACTTGGGTTTGGGAGCAGGGGCACACTTCAACCACACCTCTCATCACCTGTGAAGAGCCCCTTTTACACATGTAATACTCACTTCATCTGGCTAAGTAATGGCTTTTATGTCTTTTACATTAATGCCCCTAAAAGCTGTAATCACACAACACATTTAGTGCCAGAGTTTGAACTTCTCTCTCAAGTGTTTTTTATGACTCCGTGCCGGCCATAGCTGCGGCCAGAAGCATTATGTTTTCGCATTGTCCGTCCATCCATACAGCTGTCCATCCAATTCTTGTGAATACCATATCTCAAGAACACCTTAAGGGAATTTCTTAAAATTTGGCACAAACTTTCACTTGGACTCACTGATGACTGATTAGACTTTGGTGGTCATAGGTCTGGGTCAAGGTCACTGTGAAGGATTTTTTTTTATTTGACACAAACAACCACTTGTATTGAAAAATAAAATTATTTGAATTTTGTGGTTGAATGTCAAAGGTCAAGGTCAGTGTAACCTCACAAAATATGTTTTTGGCCATAACTCAAGAATTCTATACTAGTTATGACAAAACTTCACACAAATGTCTACAAGGATAAAATAATTAAGTGATGACATTTTATGTCCAAAAGGTCAAAGGTCAACCTCACTGTGACATTACAATGTTCTGCATAACACACTTTTCTGTACTCAACACCATATCTCAGGAACAGAAGAATTTGGTCAGATATGCAATTGGTGACACTAATCTTGAAACTGTGCTGATTGTATAGATCTTGTATAGATGTGTGTAAAGCATCCATGTTTTCACAGATGTGGATGTAAACTGTAAGAGAAACTTGACTGGTGCCTGGAGGAATACAACTGCAGGGCGGTAATTCTAGTTTTGTTATTCTTTACACAACTATCTCTATCACACTTTACTCATGATCAGACCCGTAAATCCACTCCTAACCACCCTAAACTGACCAATCATCAAAAGTCATGTGGGCCCTATGATTTCCAAAATGCAGAAAACACAAACAGAATCACAGAATTTAATAACAAAAGTGGAATGAAGTGTAAAACGTGGAATATCATGGAATTTGCCAAAATGTGGACTGAATTTTAAACATCTGGGTTTTCCGACCATTATATGTGCACATAAGCTGAATGAACAAATAAGCTATGTTGCTATGTTTTAGGTCAAATATGGATTCACTGCTGACTGCATTGGTGTTTAACCAAGGGTGAGACTCAGCTCCTCCACACACACACACACACACACACACACACACACACACACACACACACACACACAGAGTAAGAAAATACCGTCACCACTAACAGAACACCCATCAGTTGTCGCAGAGACTTCGCTCTGCTCTGCTTGTGTCTGTCTTTAACTTCAGTGCTGGCTGGTTTGACCATGCAGATGTGACTGACAGCTAGCTTGACTGCTGCCTTTTTCTCAATCAGCCAAGCTACACCAAATCCTGTCCTCCTGTGCTGCTCGGGTGGTCCAGAGGTCGAGCAGCAGTGTCTGATGTTTCTGCGTCAAGCTAGCCGACACTCCATCTCAGTGGTCAAACCAGCCATCACTACAGTTGGAGTGCTTCTGTATTCTGACCTGTAAATGCACTTACAAAAAAATTTTCAAAATTAGGTGTTAATTAAGTGTAAATACAGAACTAAGATTATTTTGATTATATTTACAGGACGTATAAAACGTGTTACCTAAAATCTCACTAAATTGTGAGACAAATTACTTTACTCTTAATGTCAGGGTTGCAGAACAAAAAAAATGCTTACAGTGAACACAATAGTTGAACTCTGCAGTCATGTTAAAGAGTCCCTGTGTCCTGAGGAATGAGACTCTAGACTATTCTTTGATTAAAAAAAAAAAAATCATTGATATTCATTCAAGTTTGAATATTTTTGTGAAAACTATTCATCCACCACAGAGTTCTTTAAATACAGATCCAACTACAGATCAAGTTCATACATACTTTTAATCATCAATATTGCTAAAAAGCAAACAGGCACAGAGTTTAGTGTACCAATTTCTTTTACAACATTTCACATAAATTCAAGTGTCCAAATTTCCATAGTAAATATGGAATGGTGTTCCCCTACAAAAACACAAAGCTTCGAGTCATTTTGCTAGATAAAGTGACTAGAGGCCTTTGTGTAGAATACTGGTTTCCAATGTGCGTAGTTCTATTCAAATTCAGAGGGTGGAGCAGGTCATTCACTACTACATACTTAACAGTTAATTTTGTAAGCAGTCTGTAGTACATACTGTTTGAGTATGTAGTAAACAGTACATTAGTATGTAATTTGAAACTCAACCTGTGTGAGAAAGTGTGTATGTGTGTGTTCTTGTTCTCTAGACTTGTTTTAAGTCCTTTAGAGCAAGCCTTTTTTTATTTTTTATTTAACTGGAATCTAACTTGAGTTGGCTTGATCTGCAACTCCTGTAGCTCATCCCTTTATTCAAGTAGTTGCTTCAAGGGTAGATTATTAAGAAGTGCTAGTGTCTTTCTGCCACAAATAAAAGGCTTTACTCTCACCTACCTGCTCTCTAGTCTGATGTGATAACCAACAGTCTGGCCCACGCTCTCTCCTCTCTCAGCTGCCACTCTCTCAGCCACCGCAATGGCAGCCAGCCGTCTGGGCTGAGTGCAGAAGATCCTGCAGGGTTCTCCAGTCCTGCTGCACTCATCTAGCAGGAACTGTGGGATCTGGATAATGCACAGTGACATTGGATTACTTTTACAGAGTTCATCCTGAGGCTCGATCTTTACCACACATACTACAGAGCAGTTATTCAGGGGATATTCAGTGGATTTGGTCCCTACAAAACTGAAAGTTTGAAAATGAGAGGATAAATTAATCCCTTTCAAGACTTAGTGAATCTGTTTTCATGTCCCAATATTTCTGAAGTAAATGACTGAATCAATAAAACTTTTCCAAATATAACTAATAATTTTACTTAGGGACACATAAAGACATCCTGGAAACCTAATGATTCAGGCACAATACCAAGTAACCTCAATGTCCCAGATGCAATTTCCCCTGGGGACCTTTGCTCCACTGTCAAATAAGGACAACAATGACAAAAAAACCTACACATGTATATTAAGGCAGGCAACAAATGCTCTGACACTATGAATTCCAATGTGACTGTTTTCCAACAGTTGCATGGCCAGTGATCGGATGTCGAATCGATTTAGGAGCACATATTTAAGTGGCCTAGATCTGATTGGAAAAAAATGTATTTCTGTGTTACCACAAAGTCAGATCTGTGTCACATGAGAGAACAAAACTCACATTTAGGACACATTTGTTTGTAATGTGAATGTAGCCTAAGAGTGTGTGGGCCTGCTAAAATTTGCTAATTAGCACCAAACACAAAGTACAGATGAGGCAGATGGGAATGTCATTAGTTTTGCAGGTATTTCGTCACCGTATGATGGTGTTTAGGGCTTATCCTCTAGGGACCATAAATATTTGCACAAAAATTTTATCTCAGTGAGTTTAGTAGTTGTTGAGATATTTCAGCGTTGGACCATCTCTCTATCGGACAGACACACCTGTGTAGTTTTTCCAGAGCCGGTCTCTCCCTCTACCAGCACCACCCTGTTTTCTCTGATGAGCTGGATGATCTCCTCCTGGTGTTCATGCACAGGCAGGGAGCATCGAAAACTGTCCAGTTCTGATGGATTCCTCCTCTGAGGCACCATGGGTATGCCGTTGTTTAAGCGCCCGCTTGCCTTGTTCCTGTCATAACTATTGTCTGATGAAAGGGCAGAAGAATATTACGTGTCACTGTGCAACACACCTCTTGACTTGACACTAAGATATTTTTCCATCTTGAAATGCTTAGGCTTGGTTTCATGGTATGATCCTTTAGACTGATTGGTGTTATGGCACTGTACACACTGGAATTAGGGCTGGGTGATAATACAATCTTGAAACAGGATTACGATAAAATTTTTGTATTCAGCTCTCCAATCCAACAAATATCTGCCTTAAAGTTTGCAATTCAGTGATAATTTGATGTTGTACAACACCTTTGTGGTGATATCACCTATCACTTGTGGCCATTTTTGGAAGATTAGCACTGTTTTTTTTTTTTTTTTTGATCAACTGACATGTCAACAAGAGAAGGTCTGACAAGTGATGATATTCCCCATGCAAGGACAAAAGACAAAGTAAGGCCTGAGTTGGGAAAGGCTTTGGATTTGCTGATTGTCCACCAAGACAGAGAAGAGGAATGTGTCGCAATGTTGAAGCAGGCCTTACAGGATACACAAGAGCTTAAATCCAGTGTCTTTAAAAGAAAGTTCAAGATCTCAGGGCTCAAAATGAGATCTTCAAGCAACAACTCTCTGAAGCAAGTGCATAAAGTAAAAGTGTAAGACCCCAAATGGCAATTGTGACAGTGCAGTATAGCATGGTGAAGAAGACAGCTGTTGCCCACCAGCAACGTGCACTTGGAAATCTGGAAAACAAAGAGAGAGAGAAACCTTATCTTCACAGGAGTGGCGGAGAAAAAAGCAGAGAAACACTGGGAAAAGGATGCAGCTGACGTTGAAGACATATTAGTGGAGATACAGCGTCCTGGTGTTGTTCCTGCAAAAATTATGAGGCTTGGGAAACCAAGGGATGAAAATTCACCACCTCTGCCTTTGATGGTGATTACTAATACCATAACAGAGGTAAAGGCTGTATTGAAAAATGCCAGGAAGTTTAAAAACTCTTAGGAAGACTGCAGAAAAGTTTGCATAAAGAAAGATTTACACCCTGCCATCCGTGGGGAATGGAAGACACTGTGATTTTGCAAAAGCTGAGAGAGCAGCTCCTGCTAATGTTCAGTGTACAATCACAGTGTACTACAGGAAACGCACTGTAACTAGAGATGGGGAGGTGGGTCTGTAAGTTTGTGTCTCCTTTTCAGCAACTGGGTCCAAACATATACGACTCAGGTTCTGGAATGTCAATAGGTTGAGTAATAAGCTGGAAATAGTAAATGTTATATGGTGGCTGAGGGACCATGACATAGTGGTGCAGACAGAAATTAAAAGAACTAATGTGACCCACACCCCTGGATTTATACCTGTGGCAGCCAAAAACTTAAAGAGTCAGAGAGGAGGTGTTGTTGCACTGTTTAAACATGACATGTATAATGATGTCACTTAAACAGATATGTCAGCTCAAGAGCAAATTTGGTTTCAACTGCAGTGTTCCCAGTGTTATGTTTGGTGGGGCCTTTATAACACTGATTCACCTTTTTTTCTCTAATGTAAGCAGGCTAGAACTCAGGACAACACCATGGGCTATGTAGTGGTTGGTGAAATGAACACTGACTCTAGAAACAAGGTGAAAGAGCTGCTTGAAAAAAGCAATAATATGTACTACAGGCCTCTTGATGACACAGTAAATAGCAATGGAAGGAGTAGTATTCGAGTTTCTAAAGATAATAATCTATTGGTTGTGAACAACTTGCACACAGCATCTTACTCCTTCCCTTGTTCCCAAACCAACTGCAAGAGAGAAAAATGGATTTCAGAAGTGGATTACTGTTTAATCTCTGCTCGCTACATTAACTATGTTAAAAGCTTTAAAGTGAACCAAAACATTGATATGCCCTCTGATCACAGCCTATTGTCTATAAAGGTTGTGTTCCCTGAAGAAATTATTAATTAAGTTATTGTTACAACGTGCTCAACATTTATGTATGCATTCTATTGTGACTCAGTCTGAGGTGAAAAATAGGATAAGGACTATATATACACATATATATACATATACATACAGGAAAATAAACCACCAGGTGTTGATGGACTTGACAGGAAACTTCTTAAGCTAGCTGCAGATTCAGAAGCTCCAGCTATTTGTTATATTATAAACTTAAGTTTCACTAATTGCCTTTGTCCACAAGAATGGAAAAGAGCCATGATAATACCACTGCCTTAAAAACAAAAAATAACATTTTATGGATTCGTCCAATTAGTCTATTGCCTATGTTGAGTAAAATTATGGAAAGCACTGTATATGAACAAATTAAAAACTATCTGTTCATAAATAGTTTGGTTACAGATTTCCAGCATGCTTACAGAGAAGGCCACTCAACAGCTACAGCTCTGACTCAAATGACTGATGAATGGCTGAGGGAAATAGTGGGAAAGAAAATAGTTGGTGCTGTTCTGTTGGATTTATCAGCAGCATTTGATATCAATAATCATAAATTATTATTGGAAAAAAATTGAATTTGTGGCTTTGATCAGTCTGCATTATCTTGGTTTGAGAGTTATTTAAATAACAGGACACAGACTGTTTTCTTTAATGGCAGTTATTCTGATGTCAGAGCTGTAACTTGTGGTGTGCCCCAGGGGAGCTGCCTTAGACCTTTACTGTACAATATTTTAACCAATGATTTACCACTTGTCTTAAATAAAGCTAAAACAGTGATGTTTGCAGATGATTCAACAATATACTCGTCCGTACTCTCAACCAGTAAGTTAGATATGGTTCTAAATGTCGAGTTGCAATCAGTAGTTGAATAGGTTAAAAGAAATATATCAAATAATAGCATGGTACTTGGCTCTAACCACACCCTCAATACAAATCCAAAGTAAAACCTCTGAATAAATTATGTGTTTATTAAACCAGCCTTCTGGGCATCATCATAGACAACAAATTATCATGGACAAAACATATAAATGACTGCTAAAATGGGAGGTGTGATCTCTGCAATCAGAAGATGTGCAACATTTTTAATACCAAGAGCCAGAAAATAAGTAAGTCAGGCCTTAATATTGTCAAACCTTGACTATTGCCCAGCAATCTGGTGTAATGCCACAGCAGACATGATGAGGAAATTACAAACGATACAGAATAGAGCAGCACACATAGCACTCAGTTGTAATTACAGAATGAATGTGGTTACAATGCATAAGAGTCTGAATTGGTTATTTGTAAACGATAGATTACTCTATTCATTATTACTATTTATTAGAAAAATCTCTGTCACGAAAGCTCCTTTAATTTTGTATCAGAACTTGTCAGTACAGACAAATATAACTACATAACTAGACATGCTACTTCAGGTAATTTCACTCTACCGAAAGCAAAACTAAATACTGTTTAACAAACAATCATATACAGCGCAATGTATGAATGGAACTCACTCCCCAGACACATTACACAGGAAAACAGTAAAACTTATATATGCATATATATGTATATGTATGTATGTGTATACATACATATACATATATATAAGTTTTCCTGTTTTCCTGTGTAATCTCTATCTATCTATCTATCTATCTGTCTGTACACATATATATACACAGTGGTGGAAAAAAAGTTTTCAGACACCCTATGCATTTTTGAAATATTGCATTAAGAATCACTCTTAGATCTTCAAGTGCAATTTCTTTTAGTACAGTCACAGCCAAATTACTAAACAAATCCTAAAAAAGCCATTAAAAACTTAAAATTGATTGGTTCCATAAAAATACATGCGAAATTTTGAGTATTGGGTCATTTTGGTACCAGTGATCCACTAATGAAGGTCATGCTTTTTATTAAGAGACACAATTTTTGTTGCCGTGCTTTGTGTCTATATAAAGCCAGCACATTTGAAAGTTCTTCAGAGACAAAAATGGCTAAAACGAGGAACCTAACCTAAGAAACACGCCTGAAGATACAGATTCTCGGGCAGGAAGGGTACAGCTGACGCCAGATAGCCAGGAAGTGCAGATGCAGTCCTTCAGCAGTTGGACACACTCTGCAGAAATACAGATGAACCAACAGCTTGGAAGACAAACCAAGATCTGGGCGTCCAAGGGTTTCTTCAGCAAGAAATGACCGCATCCTGATCCGCATGTGCAGGGAAAACTGCCGAATGACATCACAGGAGCTTCAGCAGCAGTGGTCAAACCAAACTGGTGTCCAGTGTTCCACCTGCACTGTACGTGGCTGACTTTTAGATCATGGCTTAAGGTCCTACAAGGCTGTCAAGAAGCCCCTGATCAATGAGAGATCGAGGTTAGCCTGGCGTCGTTGGGCCCAAGCACACAAGAACTGGACAGCCAGGAATTGGAAGAAGATTCTGTGGTCAGATGAGTCCAGTTTCCAGCTTTATCTTCCTCCTGCTAATGTGAGGGTACGCAGAAGGCCAGGCGAAGCATTATCTCCAGCATGTACAGTACCCACTGTCAAGCATGGTGGAGGCAGTACCATGGTTTGGGGATGCATGAGTGCTGCTGGTGTTGGTCATCTCACTGTCTGTGATGGCACATTGAACTCTGCCAAGTATTGTGCCATTCTCGAAACCCACATGCTCCCTTCTGCATGTGCACTGTTCCGTTAAGGTCAAAACTGGATGCTTCAATAAGATAATGCCCCTTGCCACACATCCAGGGCCAATAGAAATTGGCTGCAGGAGCACAGTATCCAGGTCTTAGAGTGGCCAGCTCAATCCCGGACATGAGCCCCATTGAAAATCTGTGGTGGATTATCAAAAGGTCTGTTTCAAAGCATAAACCAAAGAATTTAGAAGAATTAAAAGCAGTTATTCGAGAAGAATGGGACAAGATTACCCCTCAACAGTGTGAAAGGCTCGTGGGGAACATGCCAGCCAGGATAAGAGCTCTACTGCATGCTAATGGCAGGACTACTAAATATTAATTTGATGATGTGATGGTTTATTTATTTTTTGTTTAGTTCTGAACACATTCTCTGTTATTTGTTGACTTTGACACCGACAATGTTGAGAACTGACACATTGAAACTGTCAAGAATCTAGTTTTGCTAGTTTTTCTTGTAAACAATAAACAAAAAAAATATCATTTGTATTTGTTTGTGTCTGTCTAATGCAGCCATACCTTTTGAAACACAAAAAAGATTTTTCCACAAATATTACATGATAATAGGATTGATTTTAAGGTTCTTTTATTTGTTTTTAAAGCAATACATGGGCTGGCACCCCAATATATTGCTGATCTCCTCTGCCCCTACTCTAGTTCCCGACCTCTCAGATCCTCTGAACATTGTCTTTTAACTGTTCCACGTTCGAGGCTGGTCGGTAAGGGAGATTGTGCTTTTACAGTCGCTGTTCCAAAGCTCTGGAATAGCCTTCCACTTAGAATCAAATGCTCCCCCACCATTGACTCTTTTAAGACCAATCTTAAAACATACTTGTTTTCAAAGGCCTTTGGTTGTTTGTAGTGGTTTTAGTATTTTAGTATTTTATCATATTTTCATGTTTTTAACAGTTTTCACAGGTTTTTAATTTTGTTTTATATTTGTATACATTTTATATTGCTATATATTTGTGTATCTCTCTTTTACTCTGTACAGCACTTTGGTCAACTGCAGTTGCTATATAAATAAACTTGATTTGATTTGATTTGATTTTAATATTTGAGATTGTGTAAAATGTTAA
This sequence comes from Cephalopholis sonnerati, assembly GCA_019142605.1. Classification (NCBI taxonomy): domain Eukaryota; kingdom Metazoa; phylum Chordata; class Actinopteri; order Perciformes; family Serranidae; genus Cephalopholis; species Cephalopholis sonnerati. Next base: position 3,182,889 of record JAGQAX010000019.1, read on the forward strand.
GGGTGTCCGAAAACTTTTTTCCACCACTGTATATAAACACATATCAGTCCCTCCAGGAGCTCCAGGATCTCCAGGAAAAAAAAAAAACTTAAATTTGCGGCCAATGTTGTCAAAAAATTGCCATAAAAATTGCAGCATTTTTATGTGATATTTTGCGGGAAATTGCAGCAAATGACAAAAATTGCAGAAGATGACAAAAATTGGAAGTCAGGAGAAAAAAATGTGATTTACTTTTAAACTACTGCCTCCAAAAAATAAGTCATGAAATCACTTGCTATAATAATCATACTGAATATTACAATATTACAAAAACAGCTGCAAATGTTTCAGGTCTCTTCTTTAGTTTCATTTAATTAGTTTCAAAACATGGACTCCAATAATGTTGCAAAAAAATCCTGAGTGAATATTGTAGCTCTCAAACCAGACAATGTGACTGTAAAACATGTAAGCTACATCTTCTGTAAACATAACATTTTAATAAATTCAACAAATATATATATATAAAAAAAAAAATAAAAAAAAAATTATATATATATATATATATATACACATACATACATATATATATATATATACATACATATACATATATATATATATATATATATATATATATATATATATATATATATATACACACATACATATATATATATATATATATATATATATATATATATACATACATACATATATACATACATACATATATATATACATACATATATATATATATATATATATATATATATATATATATATATATATACACATATACATATACATATACATATGTATATATATATATATACATATATATATATATATATATATATATATATATATATATATATATATATATATATATATATATATATACATATATATATATTGTTGGAGCCGATTGATATTATTTATTATTTATTATTCTATTTATTATTCTTTTTGTGAAAGTGGTACATTAAGTAATGATAATAATAATGATCAGTTATTTAAAGGTTTGAAATTTTATATTTTCATGATGAATTATGAATTATGATTGGTCTCTCTGTGTATTCACTTCCTCCGAGTCAGGTCATCCTCCTCTCATGATTAGGAGAGGGAGGACAGCTGGTTTTTTCTTTTGTCTGCTTTGTGTGGATGGAGGGAGGAGTGAAACGGTTTTTCAACCGCTAAAAGTTTGTTTTAAAAGTTACTTTATTTTTGTATGTTTTTCTTTAGTAAGTCAACCACGGAGACTATTTATGTTGTACAAATAATAAATTCAGAACTTTTGATCTTCAAGGAATCTCCGCGAGTGCTTATTTGATAGTGAGTCGAACACCTCCTCCTCCAGAGGCTACTCTGAAGATCTTTTTTGTTAATGAAAGAGTAGTCATAACAAGTTGAAAAACCTGGCTCAAGACTCTAACGAAGTCGGAAAGTTTCTGGATTCAGCCGATCACTCATCCACCGATGGAGAAAGCAGCCGACGGGCCGTGAGTAAAATCAGCTGATCGTTTTTATGAATGGATGCGCCATGCGCTATAAACAAACGATCCAATACTATACGGAAAGCAAGGTTGTGGAGTATGGATGTGGACTGCAAATACAAAGGAATTACATGTATGTTTGAAGAATGTTTAGGGTGAACTAAACGGAAATTAAATGAACTTGTGTGATTCATCTGCAACAATGACAAGCTCTTTTGAGACCGCAGCTGAGGCTGAGGACACGTTAAAATCACGCATTGCTTCGCGCAGAGGCAGGTTGGGAGCATGCACAAGGAAGTTAAATGAAATAAAGGCTTTGATGACGGATGATGGAAATTTTGATCAAGTAAATGACACCTTGGAAGCGTTTAAAGATGCTGTGGGTGAATTTGAAAATGCTCATAAATCTGTGCAAGAGCTCTTATCAGAAGAAGAAAAGGAGGATGATTACAATGACTGGTATGAGCCCAGAATAACTAATCTGAATTACTTCAGGAAAGAGGTTGAAACATGGAAAAGAGAAATTGCACAATTAAGAGTTGGACCACTGGACAGCATATCAAATGTGTCACACAAATCAAAGCATTCTGCCACTGCATCAAAGGCCTCCAGATCTTCCTCAGTCTCCTCAGAGTTAAAAAAGGCTAAAGCTGAACAAGCGGCTGCGATGGCTCGAGCTGCTGCACTAAAGGAAAAACACAGCCTACAACTGGAGGAAATAAAGCTGAAAACAAAGTTGGAGCAAATGGATCTGGAAGCGGACCTTGCAGCATCAACTGCTAAAATAAAAGTCCTTCAAAGTGTCGAGGTGGATCATGAAGCTCAGAGTGATGGCATGAATGAATATTATGAATCTCAACTGGAACCAGAAACTAGGGAGAGCAATGTGGAATTTGTACAGTTAGGTGCAATACCCAAAACTCCACTTCACCAAACAGTCTTAAGTCTCCACAAACCTCAACCTAGAAGGGGCACCAACACATCTGAGGATGAAAATGAACCTCAAAATGAAAATGTAACTGAAAAACACGAGACTCAAACTGCAAATCAAAATCAAACAATAAATCACAGTGCACAAGATAACATGGATGTGGTTGTTCACACTGCTCATGATAACTTGAATGTGATTATTCAAAGACAAAGTGACATTGCAGAACTTATTGTTTCTCAGCAAAAACTGTCTCTGTTACCTGCAAGAGAGATTTCTGTGTTTGATGGTAACCCACTGACCTATCAGTCTTTTATTCATGCATTTGAACACTTAATAGAAGACAAGACTAAAAATAATCAAGACAGACTTTACTATCTTGAACAATTCACCTCTGGTTTGCCAAGAGACTTGGTTCGCAGCTGTTTGCACATGGATGTGAATAGGGGCTACGCCTCTTAAAGGAACATTTTGGGAATGAAACGAAAATTTCTGGAGCTTACCTGGAAAAAGCCTTGAACTGGACAGCGATTAAAGCTGAGGATGGAAAAATGCTGCATGCATATGCATTGTATTTGAGAGGATGCTGTAATGTAATGCAAGATTTACAGTACATGGAGGAACTTGATATACCATCAAATCTAAGGCTAATTGCATCCAAACTACCCTACAAACTCCGGGAAAAGTGGCGAACCACAGCTTATGAGACACAACAGCAAACTGGCAGGAGAATCAAATTTCATCACCTTGTGGAGTTTGTTGAGAAACGGGCTAAGATGCTTTTGGATCCATTGTTTGGAGACATACAAGACCAAATAACTGCCAAAAGGTCTATCCCAAGAAACAAAACTGAACCACAGCCAATAAGAGGCAAAAACAATAGCTTTGCAACTTCAGTAGCAGTGAGTACAGAGAGAGCAGGATGCACTGTAAAGCAATCATTTGTTCCACAACAACATCCTCAAACTATACCCAGTGCTATCATTGCTTCATGTGGATTCTGTCATGGAAAACATGCTCTGACTGACTGCTCACAATTCAAAACACAGTCACATGACAAAAAGGTTGAGTTCTTAAGAGGTCATGGATATTGTTTTGGTTGTCTACTAAAAGGCCATTTAAGCAAAAATTGTAAAAGAAGATTAATGTGTCAGGTTTGTCAAATGAAACATCCGACTGTACTTCATATTCAAAGTACAAAAACCCCAAAGCAAGAAAATCAACAAAAAACCACTGCTGAGACAGGAGAAAATCCAATTAGCAGCGCTCTTGTTTCAGCAGGTGATGCAACTGGGGCCGGAAGAGACTGTGCACTTGCGATTGTTCCAGTCAGAGTTAAGGTGGCAAAGGGGAGCAAGTATATTGAGACCTATGCATTCCTCGATCCAGGCAGCACAGCAACGTTCTGCACAGAGAATCTTATGAACCAACTGAATGTGAAAGGACGCAAAACAGAGATTCTCTTGCGAACCATGGGACAGGAAAACCCTGCAGGGACCTATGAGGTCAGAGGACTGGAGGTGGGAGACTTAGAGGGCAGCACATATCTGGACCTGCCAAAAGTTTACACCCAGAACAAAATCCCTGTCTCAAAAGAAAATTTAATCACAGAATCTGATTTGAAGAACTGGCCTTATCTCAGCGGCATTCAGTTAAAGGAAATTGAAGCAGATATTGAACTCCTCATTGGGACCGATGTTCCTCGGGCAATGGAGCCCTGGAATATAATAAACAGTCAGGAAAATGGACCATATGCAGTCCAAACCTTACTAGGATGGGTGGTAACTGGACCACTCATTGTTGGAAATGCTGCAGAACACTCTGGGCCCATTGCAGTGTCAGCTAACCGAATCTCAGTTGTTGAGCTGAATGATCTACTCATCAGACAATATAACCAGGATTTCTCTGAAAACATGTATGAGGAGAAAAATGAAATGTCAGTTGAGGATAAACGATTTATGGAAATTGCCTCAAGCTCAGCATGCCTTAAAAATGGCCACTATCATCTACCCTTGCCTTTTCGGGATAAAGACAAGGTTATGCCTGACAACTATGACGCACACTGCACCTTATGAAGAAATTCAGGAAGGATAAACGGTATGCTGAAGAATACACATCCTTCATGGAGGATATTCTCAAAAAGGGTTATGCAGAAAGGGTTCCTCCTCAGCAGCTTCACAGACAAGATGGACGGATCTGGTACATACCACATCATGGTGTTTACCACAAGCGAAAGCTCAAGCTTAGGGTGGTGTTTGACTGTACGTCCTCATTTCGAGGAACTTCTCTGAACAAGGTGCTCCTCCAAGGTCCAGACTTAACAAACACCCTCATTGGAGTTCTACTAAGGTTTCGCCAGGAACAAATTGCAGTTATGGCAGACATCGAGGCAATGTTTTATCAGGTCCATGTTGATGAGGATGACAGGGACTTCTTGAGGTTTTTGTGGTGGCCAGATGGCGATATCAGCAAACCACTTGAGGTTTACAGGATGAAAGTCCACCTCTTTGGTGCTGTATCATCCCCAAGCATTGCTAATTTTGCCCTGCATCAAACTGCTAATGACAACCAGAAGAATTACCCTGAGGAAGTCGCGGAAACTATTAAAACCAACTTTTATGTTGATGATTGCCTCAGATCTGTGGCAACAGTGGACCAGGCTATTAAACTCATTAAGGATCTCAGAGAAGCCTGCATTCAGGGAGGCTTCACATTGACCAAGTGGGTCAGTAATAACTGTGAGGTATTAGCAAGCATTCCTGAGCATCACAGAGCAAAGACAGTCAAGGAACTGGATCTGGATAAAGAGAAAATGAAAGAACAAGCCTCAGTTGAGCCTGCACTTGGAATCCAATGGAACACCCACTGTGACACCTTCAGCTTTAAAGTAACTGTCAAGAGCCGGCCTGCTACACCTCCTCCTTCTAGAGATGGGTCTGCTGCTAGAACTCTGTGTGGCATTCATCTGGTCTCTGATCTGAGCTGCTGTTAACTTGCGATTTCTGAGGCTGGTGACTCGGATGAACTTATCCTCAGAAGCAGAGGTGACTCTTGGTCTTCCTTTCCTGGGTCGGTCCTCATGTGTGCCAGTTTCGTTGTAGCGCTTGATGGTTTTTGCGACTCCACTTGGGGACACATTTAAAGTTTTTGCAATTTTCCGGACTGACTGACCTTCATTTCTTAAAGTAATGATGGCCACTCGTTTTTCTTTAGTTAGCTGATTGGTTCTTGCCATAATATGAATTTTAACAGTTGTCCAATAGGGCTGTCGGCTGTGTATTAACCTGACTTCTGCACAACACAACTGATGGTCCCAACCCCATTGATAAAGCAAGAAATTCCACTAATTAACCCTGATAAGGCACACCTGTGAAGTGAAAACCATTTCAGGTGACTACCTCTTGAAGCTCATCGAGAGAATGCCAAGAGTGTGCAAAGCAGTAATCAGAGCAAAGGGTGGCTATTTTGAAGAAACTAGAATATAAAACATGTTTTCAGTTATTTCACCTTTTTTGTTAAGTACACAACTCCACATGTGTTCATTCATAGTTTTGATGCCCTCAGTGAGAATCTACAATATAAATAGTCATGAAAATAAAGAAAACGCATTGAATGAGAAGGTGTGTCCAAACTTTTGGCCTGTACTGTATATATATATATATATATATATATATATATATATATATATATACATATACACATATATCACAGTGACATAATCATACTAGCATCCTACTCATACCATGATATAATCATACTGTACATCTTATTAATATTAACATCAATAATAATAATGATAATATCAATACTGACAACACTACTAACAACAACAGTAATAATGATGATAGGATATAGATGTACACACACACACACACACACACACACATATATATGTATATATATATATCCTATTATTATTATTATTATTATTATTATTATTATTATTACTGTTGTTGTTAGTAATGTTATCAATATTGATATTATCATTATTATTATTGTTGGGATTCACTGAACCACAGATGATTTGTCATTTGTTAGAATCTAAACTGGACATGTGAAGGCTTTTCCTCCTGAGGTGGAAGACCTCATGTTCTTTGTTCTCAAACAAAGAAGTTACCTGACACCCATCTCAGCAGGATGTCCACCTCACAACTCTTTGAGAGACAAGTCTCAAAAGTGAACATTACTGTTACAGTGCCATGTGACTCTGTGATGTCATCAGACACACTGTAGGAGTTGATTTCCATTCACTACAGTCTGTCTTAGCTCTTGGGTGGCAAGCCGCCCACACCTCTTCCCTTCTGGGCCCTGGACCAGCCCAGAGGTGCTCTTTGTCCGGAACCATCAAGGGGGGGACAATTGCTCTACAGAGTTTTGTTCCCTTTTCTCCTAAGACTCTCATGCCCTCACTCAAGGAAGGTGCATAACTAATATTGAAGTAATATTGAAATTGTAGAACAGTACAAATATTTAGGGACAGTCATTGATAATGACTTAAAATTTAATCTAAATTCTGAGATGGTTTGCAAGAAGGGACAGCAACGGTTGTACTTTCTGAGAAAGCTGAATTCTTTTAATGTCGATAGGAAAATGATGTCTTTGTTTTATAAGTCTTTTATTGAATCTATTCTTACCTTTGCCCTAATCGCCTGGATCGGCAACCTGAACATTAGGGACAAAAACAACATAAACAGCATAGTGAAGGCAGCGAGTAAGGTGATGGGCGTGCCACAGACCCAACTAGCTGTGATTTATAATAGGCAAGTCCTTCGTAAAGCTAGGGCGATTCTGGCAAATGCAGGTCACCCTCTTCACAGGGAATTTGAGTCCCTTCCCTCAGGTCGCAGATTTAGAGTGCCCCGGGCTAAGTTCAATAGGAGCAGAAACTCCTTCGTTTCCCGTGCAATAACACTTTTAAATCATGACAAGTAGGCACATTTAATTTGCACTTTATAGGATGGTTTATGGCACTTCATAGTATGGTTTTTATTGTTGTTTTTATTTTTGTTTTCATAAGCTGTGTGTATCGTGCTTGTATTTTGTGTTTTGTGTTGTCCTTACATGGTCTGCCCTGACTGCAAAACAAGTTTCCCATTTGGGACAATAAAGTTAAACTGAACTGAACTGAACTAACTGGAACCACAGAGGTTAGAAGGGCAAACACAAGGTTTGCAACTAACTTTCCAGCAATAAGGAGAATCAAGTTGAGTTAGCACCCCAGCGTCTAACTCTGCAAGGACCCCGAGCGACCAGCTTCCTCAGATCTGCACCTTTGGAACAAGGACACAACAAAGACTGCTTCTAGAGCCACAGCTCTTTCCAGCCTTCTTCACTGGTTAACAAGGAGAGCACGCATCAAACCAACTCTTCCCTCAATCCATTCAGGATTTGGTAACGTAACAACTGGGCATAGCTTTATCACAGCTGCACAGGCTAAGCAAGATTGTTTAACTTGTTGTTTGTGATTTAATGCTGCTAATTGAGTTATTGTTGTGATTGTCTGCAATTAGGTTATTGATTAGTTGGTCTTAGCAAGCGAAGTCATGTTTAGTTTGCTAATGCTGTTCACAGACGTCTTGCATGTAACTAAACACCTTCTGCACTAATCCAGACCCCTTGCAACACAAATCGCATTCACATAGACTCACTCACAAATAGGCTTTCAACAGAGCTACACCTGAGCAGGCCGCTCAAGTCCCGCTTCTTTTCTTTTGTCTTTGCCCTGACCACACAGTCAGACAAACACCTCTCCCGATCTGAAGCCAGCTTTGATTCGGCCATCTTGTAGTTTTCTGTTGTCCGCCATTTTGTTTGTAGGCCAAACGGCCCTTCGATCACCACGCCCGCCTTTGTCTTTCTCTCTCTCTCGCACACACGCACAGACACACACCTACACACATATACACACACACACACACACAGGCTTGTATATAGTTAGTTAGGATTTGTGTGTTTTGGTTTTGCTTTGCTTTGCTTTATGAATAAATATATTCTTGGAATCGTACCTGCTGTCTGTTTAATGTTGTACAACAGTGAATGAATAGTCAACCTCTGCTGCGTCAAGAATTCCGAAATCCTTCAGGCTTTATTATTAATTTGGTTATGGTTATTAATTTAATTATTAATCAAATTCCCAAATTAATAGTTTAGTGAACTTTATGAGACTGATATCATTAACTGGCTATCATTTTTCCCTTTATGGGAATGGTGCCCCACGAGGTGATTTAATGTTAATTAAGTCCCATTATTTAACATAATTAATAATTATTACTAATAATTATTCATTATTTCTGATAGCCAATTTGAGCCTATTAATGTAGATTCCCTACATTAATGGTGCCACCGTACAAAGCCTATAAGTGTGGATTCCCAACATTTTGGTGCCCCTTGATGAGGCCTAGTACTATAATTTACAACATTATTGATGTTAATATTAATAAGATGTACAGTATGATTATATCATGGTATGAGTAGGATGCTAGTATGATTATATCACTGTGATACTGATGTCAGTATGGTATATATAAATGGTACGATTATGTCATGATTTAGTATCAACATCATAGTGATGTTGATACCGATATGGTATGGTATATAGCATGATTGCATCATGGAGACGGTAATATTGATATCATATATAGTATGATTATATCATAATGTGTAATAGAATTTACAACATGGTTTATAATATAATATATAATGCAATTTGTAATATCTATATAAGGATCGAAGGTAGAGAAATATATGATTTGGAAATGTGTTGGGAACATTAAGTGTAATGGTGACTGACGGGCCACTTATATAATTTACAATAATGAAAAACTGTACTGTCTGCGCAGTGTGTTTTGGTTTACTATGATTGTTTGTTTTGATTTTAATCTATTTTATTTCATATCTTTTTTTATATAACAATGATGCATTGAAGAATAGCGGCAGCATTTGCTGCAGCTAATGGGGATCCTACTGGACTGAACTCAACTCAAATTTTTTTGTATACGGTTTGGAGCCAAATATTTTATTTGTTTGTGTCAATAAAATAACAAACTAACTAACTAGACCATGATAAGCTTTGGAAAGTTTAAGGGGCTATACACATGCCATGTCTTTAACTGTCTGGAAAACACAAGGTCGGGCACTGGGTGTTATTCTTGTCTTGTGCCATTTCTGTGCCAGCTTGGCTGCAAGTTGTGTCTGAGGTTGCCAACCAACCTCAACAAGCACCATAATATCGTCTATTTATCTGAAATCCTGAGTGCAGAGCTGATCTTCTTCCAGGCGCTGTTTGTGTGTAGGCCTATTGTCCGTGGGACAGATGTAAAGCTCTGGCAGCGCTGCAATAAAAAGATCGACTTCTTCTCTGTATTTATCAAAGACTGATATTTCCGGATGAAAGGAAAGATATCTGTCGGCTGTGATTGGTTGGTCCTTGTCACATCACATGCGGTGCACACTGCTGCATTCCAAAATTGAACTTGGTTTATGTCAGAGCGCAGCCATTGTGCCTTGAAAAATGGGCACTCTGGAATGCTTGCACACCATAACTGTGTCACTATGGCGTTTGTGTGTGTCTGCCGCAGGTCTACATTAAGAACGATGAATTTGAGAGCAAAAAAGACGCAGCATCTGGGTGGCTTGCATGTCAATACATGCTCATTTCCTTCTGCAAGGCATTGTTTTAAATACCACTAAAGAACGCTCCGGAAATGAGGCAAAAATGAGTGGGTGAAGGAAGAAAAAGCAATAATGAAAGCAACCTTGCTTTATCCCTAAACAATAGGGAAATTGTTGACAAAAAAGCGCCAATGTCAATTGTCAAAGTAAGTAAGTAAGTACTAAGTATTAAATTAGACGATCCGAAAAATATGATATCGGTCAGTACCAACCAACACAATACACAACAGATCTCTTCCATCACCTCAAAAGCTGGGTTGCAATAGTACAAGATTTTCATGGTACTACAACCATCCAACAAAATATCAGTGTTTCACTGTATCACAGTATGCAGTATTACACAACATCACTCTGCAGTTAGACCTCCAAAACACTATTCACCAATGGGGATTCTGTGAAATGCTGCAAAGTTTAGTTAGCTCAAAACACACATTAAACATGGCCTAATGGCAACAATTTCAAATACAAGTTCAGAAATCTGCTTCATTGTAACTTGCAGGATACACAGACAAAACACTTGTCTTGCTGGACACATTTTCCCCACAAATACAACATGCTAATGTTATTAGCACAAGACTGTGGCATTTCACATTGTATAAATTAGCCTAGTGGCTAGCAAAAATTTCTTCTACTCATATGAAGCCAGGGACAACAGCAACATGTAACAAAGGTAATGTTACAAAATTCGGCTTACGGCATAAGTACAGCAGCAATTTGACATAGAAGTATAAATCTTAAGTTTCAGTGACACGGACACAAAGGTCTCTGGAAATAGCTATTGAGTTTTCCCTTATGTATCCCAGAGACGAAAGATGGAAAATGAGGAGAAAGATAATAGCAATGTGAATACTTTGGGCAGTGTGGACAGCACCCCAGTGGATGTAGGCATCATTACATCCATTTTTTCATTTATTTACTTATAGAGTGGATTATACTGTCCACCTGCAACGGTGAAACTTCCTGTACAGTCTTAGATTATATATAAATACCGACACTCACCTGGTTCAGCAGCCACAGACATGCCACTCCTGACGCAGGGCTGCATGTCTATACGTTCCTTATTGGTGGGAAACCTCTGAAGTAAGCTGCGAATGAAATATAAGGAATTGTGGGAGACTGTGAGAAGCATGGTTGGCCGAGGTCTGTCTGAACCATTCTTTTTCCTGATGGTGAGGAAACGATGTGGTTCTTTTCTGAGAGAGAGAAGAGGAGAGACATTTCTTCCATTAACATACACTTCAGCCATGTGTGTAGGCTTTAGCTACACCTTAACCCCTGAACATAGAACTACAAACCAAGTTTTATTGGTAAAAAAAACTTCTACCTCTTTTGTGAGTGAGTGTATGCCTTGGTAAATTACTTTCAGTCCTAGTAATACTTTCAACACAATTCCTCAAAGAGATACTCAGATAAATGATGAACACAGGTCATAGTGGAGGTACTTACCCTTTGCTCTTAGAGATGTAACCCAGGGACTGTGCCAGTCGATGAATGAAAGCCCTCTCAGTACTGGTAAAGGAGGAGGGAAATTCCATTTCTGCTCAGTTCAGGAAAGGAAAGATGAAATATTAGGAAACTCTACAAGACTAAACCCTCATGCCTTCCTGCTCACACTTGGATGAGTAGTGATTATGACAGTGGCATACCTTTGTCATATGATATATAGTAACTATATGTAATGTTTGCTGAGGTTGACCAAACACAAGTGCTCTGCTTTTATTTTCTGATATATAATAATAAAAACAGTTGATACCATTTTCGTCACTGTAGCGAAACCTCTCCAGACAGAGGTTCACTGCTATCTTGACTTCTTCATCAATGTGAGTTCCTTTGAGGCCACTGGAGATTAAACCACTGGGTGGTGTGTTCTTGCTCTTGGCTGGTTTATGTGATGCTGTACCAGATTTCAACATGATGCACTGCAACACAACAAGAATTATGTTACTACAGGCACAGCAGGAATAATGTGTTCACCAGGTTTGACCAAAAAAAATCGACTGTTTCCTGACTTAAGTCATAACTTTTCCAAATATAAAATGTAATGACAAATTCTTGCATGGCTACTTGCATTAAGACAAATATAAATGTGTCTGTATTTGAGAGGTTGGTGGTGAAAATAGATATAATCCTCTATCCAATATGTATGAGGGCGACCCCATCACCTCCTTACCCTAACCTTCCCATGTAGTCAATCTACTGTTCTTTTTTTTTTTTTCTAAAAGGCAGAGGGTAATTGCTTTCGCTCTGGTTGAGGGTGACAGGCAGTCTGCAAATTATCTGTTGGGTGGATCATGGAGAGTACCACCAGTTGATCCAGGAGCTTGGTCTTCCTGATGGCTGTTTCCAGGCATATTTTAGGATGACTTGGGGGCAGTTTGACAACCTAGTGTCTATCATCGAGCCTAGCATAACAGACATGAATACTAACTACAGGGAGCCCCTTGGTCCTGCCAAGCAACTGCGCATCACCAGTTTCTCCACCAACTGTAAACTTATTGTCGTGACCACCACAGCAGGCCCGCCTCTCCAATCATCCGATTGGACAGTGGGAAAAAAGCAGAGATGATGTGGGGTGCTTTTCCACTCTGAGTTGAAGTTTTTTTTTCAACTCAATGAGTTCAGAGCGCTCCATCAAAGATGCCGGGCGCCTAGTGCACAGACAGGCAAGGCACACAGCAACAGCAAGCAAAAAGCTTAATTTTCATTAAAAACAATTACAAAAAGCCACCTCCAGCTGCCAAAACACTTTCTGTGAAACCGACATAGTTGGGTAAGGGCAAATAATGGAATGGCTAGAACAGTCTGGAAAGTTCAGAAAACTACATCACTTTACTGTAATGCAGCCTTTAAAACCAGGAAGACACAACACTTACCACATCACGATATCCAAAATCTAAGACGATATCTAGTTTCCTATCAGGATAGATAAATTAACGATATATTTACCCAGAATATGTGCCATACAGTATTTTCTGGAAAGTAAATAAACTGTCTATGAATATAAGAACCCAACAAGAATGTCTGTTTTAGATATTAAATTTAAAAATCATTTTAATTATTTTGCCACTGACTGCAAGTGAATTCTACTCACTGATTTATAACATTGTCATATTATCTGTGTCACTGCTGGCACCACAAACTGTCTCTCTGAACTCAACAGATGTGGATCACGTAATAAGAGTTGTATTGGCTCCAACTTGAAGGTGTTTTGCTTTCTCGGCTCTCTTTTTCAATTGGTTAGAATTTTCAGTGACTGTGGCTAAAACGGATATGATAGTACTGGGGACACCTGACCTTTGCAGAGGGCTGATAATTACCAATTTGAAAAATGTTTCACAGTCACACTTTGATCCTCTATACTTCACTCCCTTTCCCACTGGCCAAAAAAAAAAACAATTAACACCCATTAACATCTGGCTTTTGTATTTATTGGGAATGGTTACAATTCTTTAGCACACACATAGCATTTAAGGGAGCCATGTGGTTAATGTTACATGCACTGAAGGCAGAGGTGCAATCAATCCAAAAGCTTTTATATAGATATGATAAGCATTTTTAATCACTGTTTTTACAGTAGATGTCATCTGATTATATTTCTCAGCTCGAGACGAGTGCTGTAGCTTGCTATATACAGAAGTTGAAGCTTTGTGAACTTAAGAATTGTTCATACAGATTGCCTGGTATGTTTGGCTGGATCATGAATAAATCAGTTGACGGCAGAAACATTTACATTTACCTGATAGACACTCCTGATGCCTGTACTTTGAAGCAAGTTATTCAGCTGGATGATAAAGAATATGTCACAGAAAAACACTTAAAGTAATGCCAGACTTTTTCTGTTGCCAAAGCAAAGACAAGAATGGTAGTCAATGGCTGATGAGATCTACCTGACCGATATGTTGCATTCATAACCATGGAAGCCAGAAATATTATATTGTCTTTTGTTTTTAGTTTCAGTTATGTTCACACATGTCTCATGCTATTCTGAGCTGCAGTGATGGAATCAGAGTGTAAAATCAGCCACACTGTTTGTTAGAAGCTCTGTTTTACAAACAGAGTGGATAAAGAAAGCCTGGAACAATGAAATGATTCTGATGTATATATTGTAGCCTACAATACATTGTAAGTACTACATAAGCCTACAGTTAGACCTGTTTTAGACGGTTAAGTGAATTTTAATTCATTGTGAACTGTTCTGAAGTACTAAGTAACCATGTTTTTTCACCCCTATGATTTTTTTCCCTGTAAGATTTACATACCTTCAGTCCAATCCTTTTTCTTTCTTAAACCAGTAAACAGAAATGCGACCGGCAACACAACATTAAGAACATGACTACTTGTGGAAAAATCATTATTCTGATTCTTAATGAATTAATGGGTTTATTATCCACTGTGTTGCTAGTCTTTTTCATTGCTAAGTTATTAAAAAACGTAAAAACTTCATTTTTCAAGAGGTAATGATTCTTACCGTCCCCATTTTTGGTCACCTCTCTGTTGGGGTACCCAGCACACAGATCTAGTACAAAAAGGTGGAGCTAGTAACACTACAGTCTGTTGATTGGTCAATAGCGGACGGTCACTCTGCTCAGGGCCAAGCAATGGCTGATTTTGAGGCTCATGTAACCACTGCTCATATCGTGGAGAGTTTTATTAGTAGACTGTAACTATAAAAATGAAAGGATGTTTTGCTGCCTCTAACAGCAGCTGTAGTCTGAGAAACAAATAATTCACTGGACCGACTGCTAGCAACTTTTAGGTGGAATGCTAACTTGTTATCTTACTCAGTGCATTACTTGATGATGTGAATCCATCAGCACACCATAAATTTCTGTTACAACTTTGTCACAGTAAATCACTGTGACAACTTCGATCATTACTTTAGTGTTTGTATAACATACACTTTTAGTAATAGGTGGCTCTTCAAGCATTTATATATATTAATTTCAACTGAATTATGTGAACCACATGTATCCCATATATCTAGTTACCATGTTGGAAGGGTTATTTTTGGTTGCATGGGTGGAAATGGGGCTTAAAAGTTGGAGCTAAAAAAACTGCAGTCTGTTGATTGGTATATGGCGGATGGCCACTCTTGCTCAGGGCTGAGCTGTGGCTGGTTTTGAGGCTTATCTAATTACTGCTCATACCGTGGCAAGTCTTGCATATCTTCGTAATTTATAAAATGAAATGTTTTGCTGCTTTTGCAGCTTTTAAGATGGGGCATTTACTTGTAATGTTACTTAATGCATGAGTAGACAACATGAATCCATCAATACACCTTCAATTTCAATATGACATCTTTGACCATTCCATTAGTTTTTATTGTCTGTCTCGAATGACATACACTTTAAGTACTGAATGGATCTTCAAGCATTTAAAAATATATGTTCATTTTGTCCAGATTATGTGAACTGCATATACTCATATTCTCCACACTTGGAGAACAAAAAAGCATTGCAAAGCGTCGTTCTCATGGACTACGGCAACATTAAACCTCTGAGCTTGCCTGAGAGGTACTAAATACACAAACCCGCTATTTTTAAATATCCCATGGAGAGAGACCCTCACTGCAGCCTGTTCTGTTTTGTTCTGAAAATGCTGTCATGCAAACCCGCTCTCTGGATGATAAACAAGGTGCAGACTGACTTCCCTCTGTGTCACCGGTGATGAGGAAATACAGCGAGTGCTCTACAGAGCAGTGAGTGACAACAACCCCGCCCACATATAAGAGAACTATCTGCGGTGGAAATGTTAAATGGACTTCGGGTCTAGGTACCATGTCTGAAGGGTTACTTTTAACTCCAAAGGTACTATACACAAAGTGTCTGATGGAAACAGGGCTATAGATTATAATCATACAGACCGCATTAACTCTCCCAGTTAAGGTCCTTTCAGACGCAACACGGTCTGAGCTTCGCTGTTGCTTTCGTTCAATGAGCACAAGTGCAGCGGCAGCATGAGTTTGCAGAGCAGTGCACTCATGCTCTTAGGCTATTATCATAGTTATTAATACAGTCAGTCAGTCAGTTGCCTCTGCTGAGCTAAGTTTTTTTTAACATGAGCTCATTAAAACATACCTGCATTCAACAATGGGACAGGAACATCTAAGTGGTCTTGCTTACTCAGAAACTGTCATATAATGACCTAACTAAAGAACTTATAGTTGCAATGCAGATCTGTGTGCCAGAGCCTCTCACAACTGCTAAAAAATGCCCATATATGGTGGATCACATAAGCAAAGTTTCTTAAGTTTTGTGACTTTTATTATGTGTGACTGATGGGACAGTTCTATTTCTCTTGTTATTTAAATTTATTTTAGCAATATTGGTGACATTGCGTATGAAAATATATAAATTTTTCCTTAATTCTATTGAAGAAGACACACACACGTTTGGGTGCATAACAAAGCAGTTATGCATAGGGCACCGGAATGGCTAGTAGTGGCCCTGTACGGCTACACTGAAACTACAGAGGGTCAGAGGACAGTGAACAGCTACTGTGTGAAACAGACAGAGAAAGAGATTAGAAATATCATATTAATATTACATTATTAGAATTGGTTGTTTTGCTTTTTCAGTGGAGGTTTTTCGTTTTTAGATGACGGTCAGTGTTTCGTATTTTTCAGTTACTGACAGAGCTGTAGACTTGGGACTTACACTTGATGGTAAAAACAATAAAAGTTAGGATTTACTGGATGTCTGCGCTACGTGTGAGACCATAGGGCTAGCTTATAACGTAACTAACACTTTACGATGAACTAGCATGTCATTGTAATTTCTAGCCGCTAGCTAACATTACTTAAGTTATTGATTAGCGATTAGCGGAAGCATTGAGTGGTGTAACGTTAGCGAAATTGGCTTTTAAAAGGCTTCTCCACAAGTGGCTCGTGTGTTTCGTTTCACCGGTAACATGGACGATATCGAAACTTGGCTAAGTTTAGTTAGCTGACAGGGTTCGAGACACGAGGATGAAAAAAATATTGCCAGCTTTATGTTCAGCCCGGTCTTAAAACCAATCAATGCAGGTACTGTACCTTGTTTAGCGGACAGCTTCGGAGTTTCACTAGTAAGCATCCAATTAGTTTAATGGGGCGCTCTCATGGAATATAAAGCTGAACTCCATTCAACAGTTCCGCGGGTTTTGTGTTTTACTGCGGACAGTCAGCCAAAAGTACATCCGGTCCGACTCCTTCAAAATTAAACGAGGCATTCAAAAAAAAAGGGCTTGAATACATAATTTTGCTCACAAAGTAATGACACGTGTAATACAATCTATACTATTTGAATTGCAATATCGGTTCATTAACAATTTGTTTAAAACCCAAGGTTCGCATGAGTGGCAGTTACAACTTTCATGTACACTGCAGTTTATATTAAACTGTATATAATTCTTTATTTCAGACCCAGGGGGATCCAAATCACAATAAAAAGAAAACAACAACACAATAAACAACAACAACAAAAATACAAAGCCTTCCATAATATTCAGTGTCTAACATACAGACAAGTTCGCCAGTGGTTCCACAGTCTGGAAGAAAATCTTACTCTGACTTTCTAACTCAGCTGCCCTACACGTAAATATATACATCAGGTTACGTAAAACAGCAGAGCAGGTAGGTACCCCGACACTGACCAACATATGGCTTGCGCTGGAACTTCTTGGAGCTCTCAGCAGCAGCCTCATGCTGTCATTATAGGCCACTGTGAGTTTTCTAATGCTGTCTTGTTTATAACAACACCACAGGTAGGCAGTGTACAAAGGGGTACAATACGCTCTAATGAGTGAGATCTTCACAGAAACAGAGCACGTGCTAAACTTACGACTCAGCATTGTGCATACAGCTTCCGACGCTGCCTATAAATATCCTTGTCATCAGACAGGTCATTTGCAATTACATGGCCCAAATATGTAACCTCACTGCACACACTGAGTGCAGTGCCAGTGACAGATAAAAGTCAGGGAAGGTTGACCGTCTGTCTTCTCTACTTCTGACAATCATGATCTTACTCTTTTTAGCGTTGTACACTGAACAAAAATATAAGCGCAACACTTTTGTTTTTGCTCCCATTTTTCATGAGCTGAACTCAAAGATCTAAAACATTTTTTTGATATACACAAAAGACCATGTCTATCAAATACTGTTCACAAATCTGTCTAAATCTGTGTTAGTGAGCATTTCTCCTTTGCCGAGATAATCCATCCCACCTCACAGGTGTGGCATATCAAGATGCTGATTAGACAGCATGAATATTGCACAGGTGTGCCTTAAGCTGGCCACAATAAAAGGCCACTATGAAATGTGCAGTTTTGCTTTATTGGGGGGGTCTGGGGGGGTCAGAAAACCAGTCAGTATCTGGTGTGACCACCATTTGCCTCACGCAGTGCAACACATCTCCTTCGCATAGAGTTGATCAGGTTGCTCATTGTGGCCTGTGGAATGTTGGTCCACTCCTCTTCAATGGCTGTACGAAGTTGCTGGATATTGGCAGGAACTGGAACACGCTGTCGTATACGCCGATCCAGAGCATCCCAAACATGCTCAATGGGTGACATGTCTGGTGAGTATGCTGGCCATGCAAGAACTGGGATGTTTTCAGCTTCCAGGAATTGTGTACAGATCCTTGCAACATGGGGCCGTGCATTATCATGCTGCAACATGAGGTGATGGTCATGGATGAATGGCACAACAATGGGCCTCAGGATCTTGTCACGGTATCTCTGTGCATTCAAAATGCCATCAATAAAATGCACCTGTGTTCGTTGTCCATAACATACGCCTGCCCATACCATAACCCCACCGCCACCATGGGCCACTCGATCCACAACGTTGACATCAGCAAACCGCTCACCCACACAACGCCACACAGGCTGTCTGCCATCTGCCCTGAACAGTGAAAACTGGGATTCATCCGTGAAGAGAACACCTCTCCAACATGCCAAACACCATTGAATGTGAGCATCTGCCCACTCGAATCAGTTACGACGACGAACTGCAGTCAGGTTGAGACCCCGATGAGGACGACGAGCATACAGATGAGCTTCCCTGAGACGGTTTCTGACAGTTCGTGCAGAAATTCTTTGGTTATGCAAACCGACTGTTGCAGCAGCTGTCCAGGTGGCTGGTCTCAGGCGATCTTGGAGGTGAACATGCTGGATGTGGAGGTCCTGGGCTGGTGTGGTTACATGTGGTCTGCGGTTGTGAGGCCAGTTGGATGTACTGCCAAATTGTCTGAAACACCTTTGGAGACAGCTTATGGTAGAGAAATGAACATTCAATTCACGGGCAACAGCTCTGGTGGACATTCATGCAGTCAGCATGCCAATTGCACGCTCCCTCAAAACTTGCGACATCTGTGGCATTGTGCTGTGTGGTAAAACTGAACATTTCAGAGTGGCCTTTTATTGTGGCCAGCCTAAGGCACACCTGTGCAATAATCATGCTGTCTAATCAGCATCTTGATATGCCACACCTGTGAGGTGGGATGGATTATCTCGGCAAAGGAGAAGTGCTCACTAACACAGATTGAGACAGATTTGTGAATAATATTTGAGAGAAATGGTCTTTTGTGTTTATAAAAAAATGTTTTAGATCTTTGAGTTCAGCTCATGAAAAATGGGAGCAAAAACAAAAGTGTTGCGTTTATATTTTTGTTCAGTGTATTTTATATCAAAGTCAGCACCATACTGTGTGCATATTCTCAGAAGCTGTTGGAGACCAGCACTACATGGGCTAAAAATGACCAAATCATCTGCGTACATAAGGTGATTAATTAGTGAATCACAAACCCTACAACCTGTATCACATGCATTTAAAATCAAAGACAAATCATTCATATACATATTAAAAAGAAAAGGAGACAAAATCCCGCCCTGGCGAACACCATTGGTCACATGGAAGGGAATAGATGTTACATTCCCCCATCTCACTCTCATTGTCTGATGCGAGAACCAATAAACCAAGATTCTAATTAAAAAACCAGGGACCCCACTTTTAGTCCATTTTAAAAATATTTTCTCATGATTAACATGATCGAATGCTTTGGAAGCATCAATGAAGCACGTGAACATTGTGGAATTTTGCCTATTATATTTATCTAAAATTTCCTTTAGTGCAAAAATACATAAATCAGTGCCATGCTTTCATTTAAAACCAAATTGGTTGTCAGTAGACAGGACATACTTCTCAAGTCTACACTGTCTCCAGCACTTTGGACATAACGCTGGCCAGAGCTATTGGCCTGTAATTGTCTGGGGCCTCATTTATAAAGCTTGTTTACGCACAAAACGGGGCTTGAAAGTGGCGTAAGGCACTTCCCACGCAAAGGTTGTGATTTATAAAAATAAACTTGGCGGGAGAATGTGCGCACCAGTACGTCAACTCTGATCGTTGCGCACAAACATTTTGGAGACGGGGGAAACTGGCGGCGCAGATGGTGAGGTGGTGAATTGAAGCCAGATTCATCTCATACATTTAATGTCATCACATATCAGACTTATAGACCCACGTAATCATAAACACCCAAATCTGCAGTGTTATAGAAGTGTTCCTTTAGTGAGCCATTAGGCCTACTACTGTATGCAGTGTTTATATATCATACTTCCATCTTCAAATGATATAGAGTGGTGGATAGCACTGATTGATTAGTATTAATTGTGACAAGGTGTGTAACAGTCAGTCTAATTGCTGAGTAAGCATACAAATAGTGCGGTGACACTCGTGCGTAATGCTGCACAATGGATGCGCTGGCACTGCTGGAAGATCACGCAAATGGTAGGATCAGGATGAAGAGAGTCTTTAGGGACCATGAAGATTTCCTGGCCCATGATGATGACTGGCTAATAAGCTGATTTAGATTCCCTAGAGCAGTGCTCTTGGATCTATGCGCTGAACTGGGCCCAGTGTTAGCAAAAACCACCCGCCGGAAGCGCCCCATCCCGGTGCATATACAGGTGCTGACCACTCTGGGGTTTCTGGCAACCAGCTCCTTCCAGCGGGAATTAGCCGACAGGTATGTGTTTGATGTGACTAACAATATATGATGTTACATTTTTATTTCTGTCTAAAGCCCATTTGGGGTATGATATAATACAGTTAAATTGTGTCTTTAGGTCTGGGATATCGCAGCCATCCCTCAGCACAGTTATGCCAGCCGTTTTGGATGGCATTACAAACATGACCAGTCGTTACATCAGGTTTCCTTACACTGTGGATGAACAGGCCAACATTAAAAAGCAATTTGTAGCAATGTCCGGTTTCCCAAATGTAATCAGCGCAATTGACTGCACTCACGTTGCTATAAGGGCTCCGAGTGAAAATGAATTTGTCTATGTGAACCGAAAGAATGTGCATACAATCAATGTACAAATTATGTGTACCTCAGACATGGCTTTGACAAATTTAGTGGCATGGTGGCCTGGATCAACACATGACTCATTCATCCTGACGCACAGCAGTGTAGGAAACCGACTGCAAGCAGGCGTTGTGCGTGATGGCTGGCTCCTGGGTAAGTACATAAACACCATTGTTGAAATTCTAACCATTAAATCCTGATTTATAATTACTCTTCTGTTATACCTTGCAGGTGACAGTGGCTACCCCCTAAGGCGCTGGCTCCTCACCCCTTTCACAAACCCGCAGAGCGCAGAGGAGGTGCGCTTTAATGTGGCCCACTCTCGTGCGCGCTCCATTGTGGAGCGAGCGATCGGCCTCCTCAAAAATCGGTGGAGGTGTTTAGATGCCTCGGGGGGCAGACTGCTCTACCACCCTACAAAGGTGTGTAAAATCATTAGGGCTTGTGGACTTCTGCACGTCGCACTCAGGGGTGGACTGGGGCAAAAAATCAGCCCTGGCATTTTTGGCCCAGACTGGCCCACAGCATTATCCGTTGACTGAATCAAGCACTGATTTTTGAATGCAAGGACAAAAACTGACACAAAGGTCGGATTTTCAGAACAAAAATTCAAAGTCATCTTCAGAGACCTATACAAACTTGTTGACAAGTTGGAAAAAATTGCAATCCAGTAGAGCAAATACACTATCTGCATATATATGTTTTGCTTTTGGTGCTGTCGTGACACCTATTGGACAATAGGTTGTAAACTCACCAAATCAAAAAGGCTCTTTTGCCCAAAAGGGCAGCTGACAAAGGAACCTAACAGCTCAAGACAACCTGATGAGACAGAAGAGAGGATCAGACTCCTGACAATGTCAACAAAAATTGAAAATGTGTAAGCTTTGTAAAAATAGAAATTATGGCATAGCAGTTGTATTTGATTGCATTAGATTGCACAGGTGTACCTACTGCAGTGGACAGTGAGTGTATATCTACTGTACATATAAAATAATGAATGAATTAATATATCTATAATAAAATATTTGAGACTGACAGCATCAGCATGCAAAAGAGATATGACTGGTAATGGATGTGTTTAGCATAGCTCAGTGGCTGCCAAACTGCACATGACATGGCATAGCAATAGGCATGTTTGCTCTATTACATTAATAGGCCTATGTAAAGTGACACATGCGTAATGTGTCTGCATGCAAAAACAGAGTTTTTGCTTTTAACCTGAGTGTGTCTTTAAAATTTAGCTCTCTCTCAGCTAACTTCGCAAGTAGAGCTGCTTACAGATCTGTCATGTTCGTTTTTATTACTTACCCCCGCCTCCACAGGCTCACTCTCCATCACCTGTTGTGTCACCGGGTCCTCTTGCTCCTCCTGGTGATGACGTTGCAATAAGTAGCCTGAGGCCGGGAGGGTAGCACCAGGGCCACTTTTGGGTGTGCCTTCAGCCACGGTGCCAGGACACACCGTGCCCGGAACCTCCTTGTCACCCACCGCTTCCAAGTGACTGAAAAGACAACACATAAGTCCACTGCCTTTTCACAAGTCTCTGAAATATTTAATTTATACATTTAATAAACAGAAAACTGTACTTTACCGGTCTTCTCTGTGGTCTCTGCCAAATCTGTGTCTCCGTCCTTCTCCGACACTGTGCCACACACGCTGGCCGTCCCAAGGATGGAGGCTATTTTGGTGTCCAGCGGTGTGGGCTCAGGTGTGCCCTTGCCCTCACCTGTGGCAGACACGCTTTGATGGTGCCATGTCACTCTCCTCTTGGCCTCCACCTTCAGATCCGACCACTTCTTTTTCACCTCTGCCACAGATCGCTCTGTGGCACTCACACCATTTACAACGGTGACGACGTGCTGCCATTCACTTTTTTTTTCTTTTATTAGTGATACCACCACTGTGACCACCAAATAAAATATTTTTTCTGGCCTCCACCTCACCCACAAGCACCTCTATTTCGGTCTCGGTTAAATTCCTCTTCCTCGTCTTCTCTGCCATGATTGAGCATAAAATGCCATTGATCAGCAGGCTTATTTATATGCAGAAACATTCGTGAGGTACTTTGCATTGACCATTCATGGTAAAATGTGGGTGTATAGAGGGCAGGATGTGAGGTGAATCCACCTGCGCAACCTTCCAGGTGGACTGTGATTTATAAAGGGAAAAGTGCTTGCAGGTGTGCCCAGCCTTTAAACTGATCCTGACTAGCTCACGCTAGCAGTAAGCTTACCAGCTTAGCAAACTTTTCACATGCAGAGCTGAAATTGAACCAATTCCTCTATGGAATCGAAACAGAGGAAGAGCACGAGGACGCGGAAAAATAAGACCCTGGCCTGGTAAAGTAAGCAGAAACTTGTTCTCACCTTCCTACAACGACACTCCTAAGGACATGGAAGCAAGCGCCCTGGACATGCATAGCTATGCAAAGACTCATAGCCCCGAACGGGTGCCATTACTTGACTCTGACTCCGCACCTACAACACCGGCATCCAAGAAAGGGAAAACGGCCTCAAAGAAGGACAGAGTCCAGCTTACACTCGCCGACCTACAAGAAAATATTGTGAGGATGCTGGCAGACAAAATAAATGAAAGAGCTGACGGCCTGGAGAAGAAGGCAGATGAGCTTGGTCAATTCATTAAACAAAACACAAAGTATCAAAGACTTGAAATAAAATGTCGAATTCCTGTTCAATGAAGTTCAAGATATGACAGAAGATGTTACCACGATCCAAAAGGCCTTCTGAACACGAGAAGAAAATCTCTGAGCTGGAGGAAAAACAAAATGAAGCTGAGCGGTACCAGGGACGATGGAACCTGAGGCTGTATGGGCTACTGGAGCAGGAAGGAGAGGACATTAAAAAGGGGGTGATAGAGATCTGCTCGGCGATCGTGCCGGAGGTCAGGGACCCTCTCTTCCGTGTTGACATCAGCCACAGGATTGGAAGGTGGATGGAAGGCAAAACTCGACCAGTAATCATCAGGTTCATTATAAGATCAACAAAAGACATCATATGGAAGAAGGGGAAAGGTTCAGAATACCTGTCCTCAAAGAGACTCAGATTCGGGGAAGACCTGACAGCGAAGGACAAGAGGCCCATGACAAGTTGTGGCCCCATATTGAAGCAGCTCGGAAAGAGGGAAGGAAAGCCTTTTTCGTTGGGGTCAGAGCCATAATCGACGGCAAGGAACTGCGGCCTGAGAAGGGGACTACCTGACAGGTTAGACACAGAAAGTGAAGCCCCTGCCGGAAAAATAACCTAAGGTATTATGACTGTTCATTTGTCTATGAGTAATAGGTGTTGAAAACCCTACATACATACAAGAGTGTCACTGTCATTGTGTTCAATTAATGTTAGGGATATCAGAGATGTATTGAAAAGGAAAGCTATTTTTTTGTTTTGCAAAAAGTTTAAGGCTGATTTTTATTTTCTGCAGGAGACACGCCTTAGTGTCAGATTATACGCAGGAGGAATTCAACTCCCAATAACATTATCTGGGTGTGTCAGTCCGACTTAGAGAAATTCAATTCACCTTGACTTCAGTTGGACTACATGTATTGTGTGTATTGTTTCAAAAATCCTGTTTTGGTCGGACTTACACAATAAGTCAATTTTCTCTTACGTCATGTAAATGTTCTGAGTGTTATTCACTTCACATCAGTGGTTTTAATGTTTTGGCTGATCGGTGTATACATGCAGAATGTATGCTATTATGTAATTTAAACTATACTCAATTTCAATAATTGAGTAAAACATGTGCTTGTCAAACATTCATAGTACATAATAGGTGTTCCTCACAGTCAAGGAAGGAACCTCAAACGACTGAATTTGAAGGATGCTACATCATTGTTCCAATGTCAAGGATCGTTCCGAGTTTCACGAAGGACTGAAGGTGTTTCTCAATTGCCAGGAAGGATCCCCAAATGGGCGGATTTGAAGGATGCACATCATTGACCTCCGCCAAAGGACTGTTCCAATGTCAAGGATCCTCCCGAGTTTCACGAAGGACTGAGTCCTTCTTTCAGCGAAATTCGGAGGATGCATGTGTGGATCCTCCGCGGGTGTAAAATCCCCACAATGCTTTGCACACGATTTGCTTGAGGGGAGGGCGGGGCCTCTTCAATGAAACCGGCGCCAGCAGAGCTTGGCAGGACTGATATAAATATGTCATTTATTTGGATTAATGTCTCCAGGAGTTTTTATTGTACAAGTGTGAAAAAATATATATATTGACAGAAACCTCATACTTTACACTCTCCACTGTGTTCACAGCCGAATGAGATTTTTTTTAAATAACGGGATTTAGATATAACATAAAAGTTTTTAAACAAATCATTTACAATAGAGATAGAGCGCTAAGTGTCCCACTCCCCTCCTCCCCCACTATTCACATGATAACAACATGATAACTGCGATCATTCTTTTGGTTTCAATTGGTGTATCATTCGGGGGAATCGCAGTGAGAACGACCAGAGTAAAGACATTAGAATATCCTGCAGGTCAAAGCATCACTCATTTGTTTTGAGGTGAACTTATGTCAGAGGATTACACGGCGGTATCAGGTACAATCAGCTGTTTCAGACCAGCTCGGCTCATCAGATCAGATCTGTTCGTATTACTGTAACTGAATTTGTGGTGATACACACATAAAATCTAGAACACTTTGGAATCAGTGTGATTCTGTGTCTAAGTCTGTTTATATACTGTAGATGCTGTGGTGATTTAGGACTTTGTTCACCTGTAAACAGCACCTTTTGCATATTCACACTACGTTTACACGTAGCCGGCTATTTTCATAAACGGACATTTCACCCTCTCAGTTTTCAAAAATAATTCTGTGTACATGTGTTCGTTTTCAGAAAACTTTGCGTTTACACCAACCCGTGTATGTATGCCGTCTTACGCAGTCTACCCTCGTCGGACAGGTAATACAGGGTGCAGGCAACTTTTTTTATGACACTGACAGGAGACCGCACGACGGTCATCTCACCCTCGAAGTAGGGACGCAGCAATTCTGAGAGTGACAGCAGTGATGACCGCGACATCCTTAAATTTTCACGCCACTCCTCCGGGACAACCACTTCATTTTCGAAGTTCCCTCACCAGACAGCAGTTCTCCCAGGACGGACCCAAAACCGGCGACGCTGGCGGTGACGCGGACTGGCTCTTTGTGTTGGAGGGAGGAGAAGTTGTTGCTGCAAAATTGCTGACCTCCGAGCACTCATCCGTCTCTGCTCCTCAATATAATAGAGCAGCTGTATTTGCAAATGCATACATACAAAGAGGGCTTGCACCAACATAAATGCGGCTGCTACTCTGAAGGAATCCATGATCACCATAGCAACATGTAAACATAGGTCGCACTTTTGACGCGAGTGCAAGTTCTGTCGCATAATGTGACGTCTGCTGCCTGCGTTTTCTCCGTCTTGCTCAGTTTACATGCAAACGTGCAACCGGAGTTTTCCAAGATCTCCATTCCGGCCGGAGTTTTTAGAATGAATAGTTTTCAGAGGCGAATTCTCCATTTGCGTGTAAACAAAGGGCACAAACGACGGTTTATATCTCCGTTTCTAAAAATACCTGTGTACGTGTAAACAGGGCATCAGTGTAAAGAAGGATTAACCCTCCCACTGCCAACCCAAAACATCAGGACACATTTTTAGATAGCTATTTAACTGTCCAAATCAATTGAGCAGATGAAAATGTTAATGCTTCATACATTCACAAGACTTTACAGAAACACATCAACTGACCTAAACATTCAGCACAATGGGTAAGGTCAGTTTTTATACATTGTAGAGGAATTCTAAAAACACCTTTTACAAAAATGCCACTTAGCCGACCTGATTTTTATTCTTTAAGTACAATCCAGAAATATATTTTCCCTAAAAGTCACATGACTCTGAAAATGCTGCTTATATTTGTTCAAATTGTACAACATTAGAGAGTCTCAAAATTACCACAGTACCCTGAAACTGTCAGCCCCAAGAGGGTTAATGACAATTACCTGGGGACACTTGTTAGCCTGTTCCAATGTGTGTTCACTGAATGCTAGGGAGGACTCTTGCCTTGCCTTGCCTTGCCTCTGCAGATCCTTCCTTGGGAGGATCCTTGACTTTGAGAAACACCTAGTCAGTGCTGGTGAGTGACAAAAGGGGTCATGACCGTCATAATCTGGGGACCTTTAATATGCACAGTAAATTGCAGTAGGCCTGCTTTTTAACTGCTGGAGCAACATTACAATCCTTTGTTAGTGCAGCAAATCTTATTGTTTGTTGTTCCTATAGAGTCCTCTTGGAAACATGTAAACAAGACACATAAAACATTTGGTTTCTGTTGATTTCAGGAGCATTTTTCCCTGCTTCCATGTTTGGTGTGTAATGTTGGTAATACCTTAACACATTCATACTACACTAAGAATCCAACAAATGTACGGTTAGCCTCAAAATATTTCACCTGGGGAAAATAACTTTTAAATGTTTAATGTAGTGCATATTTATTCCATGTCAACAGCCATGAGTGGGGAAAAAACTTTTATTAATATTCACATTTGAAGTCAAAACACCATTGAAGCCATAGGACAACTTGAGATCACATCTATACAATTAATAACAGAGAACCCCTTGTGAGAATCAGAAAAAGAGCTCTTACTTCCAGATTAATTCATCTCACATGTATGCGTGATATTACCTTGAGAAAATATAAATAGCTACACTGTTGGTTAAACTTCTAAAACTTCTATGCGAATTGTCTTTGCTTATGTTTTAAGCTCTAGCAGCTGGAAATCCTTTACTGTGGCTCTTAGTGAGAGTCATCTCTAATGTTTTTGAGAATAACTCATGGTCACAGTAGTCTAATGTAATGGTCCTCTATCATGCCCCACAGCTCAAGAGTCTGCAAGTTTTCATACCAGCCAAACACTATAGCAGCTACCACGTGGATCATGAAGGAGATGATTGAGAACTTCTGCTCAACAAAATCTCATCATGAGTTTAAACCTGTGAACCCTGCAGTCTGCACAACACAACAGTTTGGAATTACAAAACTGCTGAAACCACACAGACTAACATACAAGTGGGATGTGGGTCATTTTAAGGCAAATAACAACAACAATAATGTAGGAAAGTCTGTGGCTAAAAGTATTAAAATTGAAGTATTTAATCAAACTAACCAAACTCAATTTAGATTTGAATTGTAATTGTAATTAACTAATTTGTGATGACAATGAAAGGCAGCCATTTTCATAGTGGTCAGTCTTAACTGGTGCACTTAGACAGTGTTCACAAAAGGGATGTGCAAGAATCCTGCCATTATGAAAACGTTAATTTTCATTAGGGACAAGCTAACATCAGGGTGTAATTTAAATTCAAATACAAGTTTGCACACTGTCAGCCAATTGAATTCATTCATTTATTATTATTATTATTATTACTAAGTCAAGTAATTTGTAATTTTGTGGGCTGTAATTGATTTCCAAATGTCAATTTGATCTAATGGTTTCACTTTAATATTAGCAGCCACGAAATTCCATACAGCAAGGTAACATGTACTTAATAACATTAAACTTGCAAAGATGAAGTTGTGAAGACCTTTTGTTCTTCCTCGCCCAGGTTAATATTCCATTACACTGTATGCTACATTCCTGGATAAAATTTTCTATGATTTTGATAATAAAGACAATTACAGTGTAAATACATAAAGCCAATAACAATATTAATACTTAGCTTTCATCAGCATCCAAAACATTTCTGGGACTGAGCTGGAGGAATGGAGGAAATGATTGACACCTAAATTGTTACATCTTAAAATTGATATATAACATGACAAATTCAGCATTGATTCACTGGCCAAATTCACCAAGATATCACAGCTGTTTTGTTAGTTTGTTTTTTACATTTTACTGTCACTTCATATGTGCTTAAAATCAATTATGTTCACGTGATTCTGTTCTCTTGCTCCAAAAGTGTAATGGTTAAACTGAGCAGTGTTCTCCTTTTAATCTATGTGCTGCATCCTGCAGATTGAATCATAAATTTAGGATTTCAAAGATGATCAAATAAAAAGTTAGGATTTCGTCATGGATAGTTTGAAGATGGTGCTTTTAGGTTATCATCCCTTTTAACAAGTCTGAAAAGTTGGGGTGCGAAGGGAAACTACTCCAGTGAAGCTTATTGGATGTGTTCAATAAGAAATGGGCCATTCCCAACTGGAAATAAGTGCTCATGACGAGCAAGGCAAGAAGGAAAAGGGCATGTTCAGTAACATCTTCGCCTGGACTTTAAGGTAAAAAGTCTCTGAGGCTGTAGTTTGATGCTGATATAGGAGAGGCACAGTGCTTCATCAGCCATGTCAGTAGTCAAAACATTTCATGATGGCGTCTCTGTCAAATTTGAAATTGAGGAAAGTCCTGGAGGACAGCAGGTGTTCAGAGTCTTTGATGTGGACTGTCTGGTGACTGCTGGAGCTGCATGGAGCCACATCTGTGAAAAGAAAAGTTCATTTATGTTTATTCTGTGAAGGTTGTTAGCCTCTAATCATAGAGAGATCTGAACCTATGTTGAAAAGAAGATTTCTATTCCTAATTTGGTTTGCTTTCAGCTTTAATTGAATGTGTCCTTTCTGGACACACTGTGATGCGCCCCTGGCACACGTGCAATTTCAGACATGTCTTCATCATGGCTCAAAAAGTTTTAGTTTAAAAAGTTTGGTCTCTTTTGAACTGCAGCATCTGCAGATTAATTCCATACCTGTTACATTATGATCCATTGAAGTTGGGCACAATACAAGATAAATAAATGACCAATTTTGTTATCTCTGCTGCCATCTTGACTGTAAAGGAGCTGAGAGGTACAATTCTACTGAGCGCAGCTCTCCAGCAGTCCACCTGCCACCTGGTTTAGTTCTGTTCTCCACACGGCGTCACACTACACCAGGAGCACTTCAGAAGCAGAGCATTTTGCCTGCCATTTGTTGACATACTGATTGTTGATTTGGTCACCCTTGCTTTTCCTTCCTATATTTGTGCTTCTACCATAAGTAAGTAGGCTCTGTAGTTAAATTCCAGGTTAAGCAGAAATAAATTTGTGTAATGAGTTTGTGATACTACAGAAAAACGTGTAATTAAGTACCCGACCAAATTTTAATGATTAGAAAAGTTGCCAAATATATGAAATTACATTTCAAAATCATGAAAAAATAGGCAATACTCTGTGCTCTGAGACGCTGGGGCATGTCAGCTGAAGGCTGAAGCCACGCCCACTCACAGGAAAGCTGCAGCCTCTTAAATGTAGCACTACAATTGATGCTCCATTTAGCAGCTTTTTTGGACTTGTGCAGCCCAATATGTTTGAGCCACCAGAGCTAGAATCAAAGTCGGAGCCACAGGAAACAGAGCTGCCTGAAAACAACCAAAGTCTGCAACGGAACCATAATTTTCATTTCTTTTTCCAAACAACAAAACTCATCGACTAGTTCTTATGTCATGTAAGGGTGGGGCTTATGCTTAGTGTTCCTGAAAAATCCTGGACTCAGAAATGGTGAAAAAAAAAAAACAGAATAAGGGGCCGTACACATGCTGTGGTTTTTTGCGCCATCAAATTCATTGTTTTTAATGTGAGGCATTAAAAACAATGAATGTGACGCATAATATGCACACTCAAACACCAGAGCGACACTTTCGTGGTGTGCATGTGTTCCTCGGCAACTATTTTTAGGGTGCAATGTCTGCGCCCCAAGATAAACTGAGTTCAACTTTTGGAATGAAGCAGCGCGCACCACATGTCATGTGATAAGGACCAACTAATCACAGCCGACAGATATCTTTCCCTTCATCTGTAAATAGCAGTCTTTGATAAATACGGAGAAGCAGTTGATCATTTTAGTGCAGAGCTGGCAGAGCTTTACATCTGTCCCACAGACAATAGACACCCAAACATCGCCTGAAAGAAAATCAGCTCTGCACTCAGAATTTCAGGTAAATAGGCTATGATACAGTGCTTGTTAAGGTTGCCTGGCAACCTCAGACGCAACATGCCGCCATGCTCTTGAAAGCTGGCACAGAAACGGCACAAGAGTGGCACCCAGCGCCTGACCTTGTGTTATCAAGGTGGTTTTAGACGAGGCATGTGTACGGCCCTTTACTCCACAATTTAGTTATATGTAGTTCCCAGTGTTTTCTCACATATCCAGCAAGTGTTTTCTAACATATATAATGTGTTAAGATGTAAATCTAAAATTTTACTCTACCTGACTTTAAATCGTTTCATTTTTGACTGTTTTAATTGGATAATTATTATATCCTGTTCTGTTGTGCTGTAGCCTACAGACAAAGTTAATACCGATCAAAGCCCAATTATGAGCGACGTGGATCAAAGATTTGTATCATAATTACATAGTATCTATTAGGGGTATAACGATCCATTGATCTGGATCGATACATCGATTTAATGATCAACAATCCAATCACATCGATGCAAAGTGGAAACATCGATCTATCGTCATCTTTAGCATAGGCTTTTATTTTGACGGTTTGTGTCACTGTCAAACAACAGCAGGCAGATGGCAAGCAGCCAAGAGAAAGATAATGAGGATAACGTTATTTACTCGGGAATAAATCAGCATAGTGGAAATATTATGGATTTCGGAGAAAAGAAGGATCAACAGACAGCACATGGCGCATGTAAACAATGACGTTACGAGACAGAACACAACATGACGTTACCTGCCTGGACGAGTATCTCACTCCGCTAGCTTCTGGCTTTAGCAACATTAGCCGCTCTGTTTTAACAATGTTCGTCTGAAAAACCGTGCATGCAGGCTGAAATTCAACCGAGCTGTTCTGCTGGGAGATACAGTGACTTAAACCAACGGTGAGTAAGACAAATATTACTGCTGCGTGTCATTTGTTAAACTATGAGTAGAGGAAAAATGTCCGCTAGCCGCTAGGCTAATTTATGTAATGGAAACATGCCAAAGCTAATAATGGGTGATTAGCAAAAAACAACTGACAGGTCTTTGACCCTTGACAGTTATTACTGAGCTGAATGTTACACTTTTTCTTGAATGGTCCTGTTGTTAATCTGTTTTATGGCTGTTGGGAGAAGTTTTCCTTCAGGGCTTTAAGCCACATATTCCTGAAGTTTTATGAAAAAGATGATGTTTTTTTTTTCCTTCCAGAAAGGGCTCTCTGTCAGTGGAGTCAGTTTAAAGTGCACTTTACTGAACTTATTATTTATGTGTTTATGTGTTTTATGGCCACAAGTAAAAAAGAAAGGGGTGTCAGCTTCTTCTGTAACAGACTGTGTTAAATGGGCATTTAATAACGCCTAATATCGATCGCAGACCCCTGAATCGTATCGAATCGAAATCGTATCGTGGCACACTTTGTTATATCGGAAAATACCGTATCGTTGTTCATAGTATTGATATGATATCGTATCGTGATGAAACTGGTGATTTACACCCCTAGTATCTATATTTCACATACAGTGCCAGTTCGCGGAAGGAATCGATCTGCTCTGTGCAACATGCTGCAGCTCCATCAAAAACAGATAAGTGTATTTTCATTAGTTTCTCTGATGCTTTTGAAATGAACAGCATGACTTACGGCATGAATTAAAGTGGCTGCCTTAAGCCCAGGGGCTGCCTGGTAGAGATCTGTACTCAGTCAAGGTGTTTGCAATCAATAGCAATCAATAGCACAACTTGGGATTAGGCTAAAAAAGGTTTATGAGCAACTCGATAAAGCCGCCTTACTTCCTGATCACTACTGTGCAGACTCTAGCTACAAATGAAGTCACCAGCACAAGACGGCAGTGGCCGTTTCCGGGATATTTTGGCTCCTTTTTTGTACAGTGGGAGGAAGTGAAGACATGTTGGCCACCAGATCCTGAAGGGCCCCTGGTGATCAAAAAACTTGATTGGGGTATCCCTGATTGAAATTACTAGGAAATTATGGACCTTAAAAATCATGTGTTACACTTGCTTGACAATGTCCTCTTACATTTGTCTGAATTGTGCCCTCAGTTTAGCATTTTATTTATACTATATATTTCATTTTCTCTTCTATGTGACCTCTGGTATTTCACTCTGTAAATGCTCTGGTGACCTGACATGCCAGTCTCATGTCTGAAAAGGGACCACTGTTGTTTTTCTGTGAAGTTGTCTGCCAACTCAGGACCCAGGAAGACATCTATCACTTTTCATTCATAGTTCAGGTGTGACTTCAGTGCTGTCACAGTAGAAGATACAGTACAGCAGCAAAATTATTTTATTTAGCTAAATTAGCTTAGCAAAATAGGTGCAGTGTCAAAGTGAGACATGATATCTGTACAAACCTCTCTCAAAACTGTCTTGCAGTCTTCTGGGTTGAAGTCTTTTATTTTCCTTCTGTAGAAATAGTATAGAAATACATTGCTTGTAATTAAACCATCACTTATAATGTCAGTGTCCATTATTTTCAAATTCTCAAAACAATGGCTTTAAAATTTTCTTTCTGACAAATATGTTTATGAAATTTTCCATATACATAACATATAAAAACAAACATTTAACACTGAACACAGAGAGCTCACAAAAAAGGGCATGCCTAAACAAAACACATAAAGGCACTGTGAAAATAATAAAAGGAGGGCATGTTCTGCTGTCGTACTTGTTGACAAGGTACAAACCCAGTTCCAAAAAAGTTGGGATGCTGTGAACAACATAAATAAAATATGATGCAATGATTTGCAAATCTTATTTGACCTTTATCCATTTGACTGAAGTACAAAGACAATATATTTAATAGATCAAAATTCATCACCTTTATCGTTTTTTTTGTTAATATACACTCATTCTGGATTTCATGCCTGCAACACGTTCCTGTACTGTAGAGACTGTAAAAGTTGTGGAATTTTCAAAATACACCCGGAGCTTCCAACAGGTAAACAGGGTCATTGGTAAGAGATGATGGTATCATGACTGGGTTGAAAAAGGAATCCTAAAAAGGCTCAGTTATTCCCAAGCAATGATGGTCCTTTGTAAAAAACTGTGTGGGCAAACAGTCCAACAGTTTGAGAATGTTTCCCAAAGCACAACTGCAAAGGATTTAGGGACTTCAATCCATCACATCATCAAAGATTCAGAGAATCTGGAGAAATCCCTGCATATAAGCGATAACACTGAAGGCCAATACTGATTGACTGTGACCCTTGACCACTCAGGCTGCACTGCATTAAAAACTAACATGACTCTATAAAAGGATATTACTACATGGACTCACGAACACTTTGGAAATCATTGTCAGTAAACACAGTTTGTTGCTGCATCTAAAATGCAAGTTAAGACTCTACTATGAAAAGTGAAAGTCATATATCAACAACATCCAAATACACCACTGACTTCTCTGGGTCCGAGCTCATCTGAGATGGACTAACACAAAGTGGGAAAAGTGCGCTGTGGTCTGACGCATCCACATTTCAGACTGTTTTTGAAAATCACGGACGTCATGTCCCATGGGCTGAAGAGGAAGAGAACCATCCAGATTGTTAAAAGCTCTAAATATAAAGCCAGCATCTGTGATGGTATGGAGGTGTGTTAGTGCCCATCATGGGTAACTTGTGCGTCTGTGAAGGCATCATGAATGCTGAAAGGTACATGAAGGTTTTCCAGCAATATATGCTGCCATCCAGACGACTTCTTTCTCAGGAACACCTGCTGATTCCAGCATAACAAATGAGACACATTCTGCACATGTTCCAACAGCATGGCTTTATAGTAAAAGAGTGCAGGTACTAGACTGGCCTGCCTGCTGTGCAGACCTGTCTCCTTTTGAGCATATGTGGGACATTACAAAACGTAAAATGCAGCAACAGAGACCCCTGTCTGTTGAGCAACTTAAGTCATATATCAAGCAAGAATGGTAAAAAGAATTTCACTTTCAAAATGTATATAATTAGTGTCCTCAGATCCCAAGCACTTACTGAGTGTTGTTAAAAGAAAAGGGGATGTCACACAATGGGAGGTATGCTCCTGTGCCACTTGTTTTGAAACATGCTGCTGGCATCAAATAATAAAGTTTATCAGTTTGAACATTAAATATCTTGTCTTTTTACTGTACTCAACTGAATATAGGTCAAAATGGATTTACAAATCATTGTGTTCTGTTTGCAATAATGTTTTACACAGCTTCCCAACTTTTCTGGAATTGGGGTTGTACAAAAAAAATCATCACATGCTGGTGAGGACAGTGCTTATAAAACTGGTCTAAGATTCACCGTAAAAAATACTCTGTGTGATGGTCAAAAAAGTCACAGGCATTTTTTGACTAATGGCTGGGATTGAGGTTTGTACTTTTCTCTTTTTTCTCTTTCTAAAAGGTCAGAACCACATGTCTATACTGAAAACAGCAATATGAAACAAATATTGTGCTTACTAATGTCGTTTTCACCTGCTGGTTGTTGGCTCCATTGTCATTGGCTCCTTTCTTCACATAAGACAAGTCCTGACATTTCTTCCCGTTGCCTTTCACATTTGGGTTCTACAGAGAAAAAAACAAGGGAAATGAGGTCACTGTGATGTGGCAATCCTGTCTCAAGCCACTCACATATTCTTTGTCCTATTACAGGGGCCGTATCACTAAGTTACTGTGACTAAGTTGTCGGATGTTATCACAAGTTCCAATCCATCATCTCACAAAGACTAAAATGAATGGTGTGTTAAGGCAGCCCTCATCAACTCAGATGCTCAGAGGTTGGTACTTAAGAGGTAAAGTGTCAACTGAAGAGACTGCTTGATAAGATAAAGCAACGGCTCTACTCCCTCCATCAGTGAATTCTATGATGAAAAGTGTTTGTCAACAATCTTTTTGTTTGTCATTTGTTAAGTGTAAACTGGACATGTGAAAGGTTTTTCCTCTGCGTCTTGCCATTTGAAATGGTAGCAGAGACTGCATGTTCTTTGTTCTTCAAACAAATGATAGCTATTTGTAACTCATCTCCAAAGGGTGCCTCATTCTCATATCTAAGTGAGAGACCAGTCTTCAAACCTGATTGGGCATGACTGACACAGTGACACGTCAGTCTGTGATGTCACCAAGCAAACTTCAGGAGAAATTTTGCTGTCTTCACTTTTTCTCTTCCTACTCTGGCTTGCCCCTAAACCATCGAAGGAGGCTCTTGCTCCTAAGACTTTTTGGCTCTCCATTTTGTTTGTAGGCCAAACGGCCTTTGTCTGTCTGTCTGTCTGTCTGTCTGTCTCTCTCTAACACACACGCACGCGCACGCGCACACGCACACGCACACGCACACACACTTCTTTGTGAATAAATACATTTGGAATCATACCTGCTCTCTGTTTAATATTGCACAAGAGTAAATGAATAGTCAACCTCTGCTACGTCAAGAACTCCGAAATCCTTCAGCCTTCACTATTAATAAATTAATTTTGGTTATAGTTATTAATTTAATTAACAATTATTATTAATAATTATTAATTATTTCCAATAGTCATTTTTACACTTAAATTGAAGATCTGTCACGAGGTCAGGCCCTTAGTGAGGCAACACAACATATAAAACATATGAGGAAATGTTTAAATTAGGAAGCCCAGTATAGCCGTGCTTCTAATGCCATATGAACAATAGGAGATCTGAGCACCGCCAGGGTAGTAAACTCGTCTGTCTACGCCAGGAACAGAGCCAACCTGACACATAAACAAACTAAGTGGCTGCTTAGGGCCCCGTGGTGAGCGCAGGGCCCCCTGGAGCGCTTGAAATGACCGACATACATAGCCAGGCGGCCGGTCACTCACTTTGCAAGTTGCGTAGGCTCCTCTAATTACGCAAGGCCCCTACCTCCCCCTCACATTAAAGCGGGTGTCAATGTTTACGCAGGAGAAATTAGTTGTGCTCAGTTGCTCAGCAGGACCAATGGACTCCCTGTAGTTAGTACTCACTTTTGTTATGCTAGGCCCGAAGATAGACAGTCGGTCGTCAAACTGCCCCTGAGTCATCCTAAAATATGCCTGGAAATGGCCATCATGGAGGCGAAGCTCATGGACCAACTGGTGGTAGTCCTTGTGATCCACCCTCTTTTTTAGGTTCTCCAGTTTAAACACAGATCTCTGTTTCCCTGTGCCCAACAAACTATTTGCTGACAGGCCCTTACCCTCAACCAGCGCTACAGTACCCCCTGTCTGTCCATTTTAGCAACTTGATACTAATTACTGTGAAATAAGCAAAATAAAATAAAATAAAATAAATTAATAAGAAGTAAATGGTAGACTGATTACATTGGAAAGTTAGAGTAAGGAGGTGATGGGGTGGTTGCTTGTCTACAATAGAAAGGCGCAGCAAGCATTTCTTTACTAGTAGCAACCTGCAAAACACTTTTTGTGAAGGTATGTGATCAAGGCAGAGTCCTGTCTTTTCTAACCTGGTTGATTTCATACTGGCTCAGCTGGCCCAGAGCCTTCTGCTGCTTGTGTTTTGCCCAGCTGTCTCCTGGAAATGCATCAGTACCAGTGAGCCGGCGGGATTTGGACCTAAAAAAATTGATGAAAAAAACAAAGACAAGGAGGATGGTCAATTGTTGGTGGCCCAGACAGTAATGCCTTTAACTTCTGCTATTATCATGTTATTATGATACAGACCCAAAACACATAAGTAATGACCAGACAAAAGAAAAACAAATAACACCTGCCACTGCAATTGTAATTTTCAAACTGAATATGCAAATTCTAAAAGATACTCAATCAGATACTTCCCATTCCCAAACAGAGCAAAGTTGTGTGTGAATGCTGAAAAGACAGAGTCTACAGTGACAGCTAGAGATTAAGTTTCCCACTTAAGGCCTTTAAACACAAAAGCCCCCTTTTCTAGTTCAGTTAGGTACACTTGATGGGGAGGATACCAATAGAACTCTTCCTTACTGTCCCCATTTTTGGTCACCCCTCTGTCGGGGAACCGAGCACACAGATCTAGTACCAAAGGTGGAGCTAGTAACACTGCAGTCCGTTGACTGGTCAATAGTGAGCAGTCACTCTGCTCAGGGCTGAGTTGTGGCTGGTTTTGAAGTTTATGTAACCTCTGTTCATACCATGGCAAGTCTTACATATATTGGTAAACTATAACTATAAAACAAAAGGATGTTTTGCTGTCTCTTGTAGCAGCTGTAGTCTTTTACTTAATTCACTGGGCTGACTGCCAGCAACTTTTAAGGTGGAATGTTTACTTGTAATGTTACTCAGTGCATGAGTTGGCGACGTGAATCCATCAACACACCTTAAATTTCAATATGACAACTTTGACCATTCCATTAGTTTTCATTGTCTCTCTTAGATGACACAAACTTTTAGAAAAGAGTGGATCTTCAAGCATTTAAAAATATAAATTAATTTCGACTGGATTATGTGAACTGCATATATTGTAATCCTCACTTAGAGAAAAAAAAAAGCATTGCAGAGCATCGTTCCTGTGGGCTATGGCAACACTAAACCCCCGAGGTTGCTTGAGAGGGGCTAAGAGCACAAACACGCTATTTTTAAATATCCCATGGAGAGACTCTAACTGCAGCCTGTTCCATTTCGATCTGAAAATGCTGGCGTGCAACCCCGTTCTGTGGACAAAAAAAAATAGGTGCAGACCTCCCTCTGTGTCACTGGTGAAAATATAGAAAATACAGCAAGGGCTGGATGAAGCAGTGAGTGACAACAACTCCACCCAGATTTCAGAGTAGTATTTGCAGTGGAAACGCTAAACAGACCTAGGGTCTAGGTACCATGTATGAAGAGTTACTTTTAGCTCCAAAGGAACTATACCTAAAGTGTTTTGTG
This sequence comes from Cephalopholis sonnerati, assembly GCA_019142605.1. Taxonomy (NCBI): domain Eukaryota; kingdom Metazoa; phylum Chordata; class Actinopteri; order Perciformes; family Serranidae; genus Cephalopholis; species Cephalopholis sonnerati. Next base: position 3,222,124 of record JAGQAX010000019.1, read on the forward strand.
GAAACACAACCAAAGAGCAGATAAACAACACAAATTGTGAAGTTTCAGACAAATTCGGCATACTAAATATATTTACACAAACATGATGCAATTTAGCAAAAGTTTACAGTTTGTAAGTAGGTTGTCAAGGGTAAACTGCAAAAAACAGGGTCAACAAAAAGTGACCTGTGGCCTGTACAATGTGGCAAGATTAGTGGGTTAGCCAGCTGTGCTGTTCCAAATGGCTTTTCATTTTCACTCTGGTTTTAAAACAGAACTTTTTAAAAACAGAGGTAGAGTGTACCACACTAAATTCAGAATGACGATGACAGCTACATTTTGACAGACATTTTGATTCCTGACAAGAGCTGATACTTTCATACTCTTGTCCAACCATTGTAGCTCAAAGAAATATTTACAGATTTTGTGACAAAAACCAGGAAAAAGATACACATTGTCTTTTAATAGAAGATAATCCACACACAGTTTATCATCTCCCACAATAATAGATGCAACATTTCGTTAAGAGAAACCTCATCAGGCATTATCTACTTTTCCACTCTTCTCTGCTGTTGCAACAGAAACTTTTTTCCATCTCATGTCATATGAACCTACCTGTAAACTACCGGCTGCTAAACAGGTGAGAGATGGTGATTATTCTCTTTGAGGCTGATCTTTATTTGTTTCAAATAACAGAAAAACAGTCTGACCATTACTTAAAAACTGGTCTGAAGCCCTGGTGACAGAACGAAATCTCTGCTTGCTCGGTTAGCATCTCAAAGCCCAGCCTCTTCAACATCAGGCACCTCCTGTCTGTGAACTCTCCATTACCATCTGTGGTATCCTTGACTCTGACCCAGTGGACCTACAGATGCTGGTAGCAGAGAGGAGAACTCAAACACGGTTCATCAGCAAACACTGTCACGTCACACAGCTGGTTAATAGAGCTCAGTCAATTAGTTAATCGATTGCAGATGGTGTTATTCTCTTGGACCGATTAAAAAAATAAAAAATAAAATGGATTACCTCTATACAGTTGTGTGTCAAGGCAAACCTGTCATGTTGCACTTATAGTTTACATCCATGTCTGTAAAACATGAATGCCTCAAGCCATCTTCCCCACGACAGCACAGAAGATCTATCCCCCCTATTCCTGAGGGCACTACTGTAGAAATTATTATGTGCGCAACTTACAGTGAGATAGCGGAAGTAGCAGTAAGCTAGTTAGTCCCATAGACTGTCTGTGGTTAGTCCCAGTGGCTACTCTTGGTGGATAACCGCCAATGCTGGCTCTTTTCTAAAGTAATTTCCCTTCAGTTTAGCAAATACTGATCTACTTTTTTTTAAACAAATATTTAACTAATGTTAACTTAGCATTTTTTTAAAAAAAATGTCTGTGCAAAGCTCTGGTACTTGTTGCACTGTCCGTGTCTGTAACAACTAACAACCAGTCTAAGCTAAATTTTGGTTTTCAGTAACTGTGTTGAACATGTAACAGAACAAAAAGGTATTGTTCCTGTTGCCAAAGGTACCATTGATATGAGAAATAAAACCACAAGAGTTTCACGAGACATAGCGAAAAAGTATAAAATCAGAATTAGCAGAAGAGAATGACACCTAGACTGACAGGTCTTTCCCCATCTGACTTCATTCTCAACCTACATTAGAAAACTGCTCGTTATAAAAAAAACTCAGCAACATACCTTGAAATATGTATTCAGTCATTAGGGCTGAGAATGTGTTACTGATTTACCATACTTCCTTTATATCAGATAAAAAAAAATGCCAAAAGTTATTTCTTTTACTGCTACTATTTATATTACTATTACTGAAGTCTGCTGCTAAATTCAGCATCATGTTTTGCTCAGAACACAGTTTTTAATGAATCATAAGTTAAAAAAAATGTGTAAACTGCGGAGGATTAGCTGGGAAACATCACATTCATTCACTTTACAGGGAGCTACAGTCAATACTGGATGATGTTAAATGTTTGCTGAATGTGTTAGTATCTCTTAATAAGTCATCAGAAGTCAGAAATCATTTTTGGAAGGAGCAGATGTTTACCTTAGGCTAGCTCGGGCCATGTTAAAGTTAACAATATTTTAACGGAGCAAGGCAAGCTAATTTCAGCATGTGAAATGTGCCACTAGAGGAGTAAACACGTTGGATAAGGTGTACTCCAACATCAAAAAGGGCTACAGGGCTATCTAGCTGCCACACCTGGGACAGTCAGACCACATGTCCCTGCTCCTGGCACCAGCATACACCTCCCTCAGGAAAAGGACTATGATCACCAGGAGGACTGTCAAAACTTGGCCTGAGGGTGCCATCCACCAGCTGCAGGACTGTTTTGAAAGTACCAGCTGGGATATCTTTGACCATCCAGACCTGGAGGAGTACACAGCAGCTGTCCTGGGCTACATTAAATACTGCACAGACACTGTAACTGTGGAACGGAGTATCCGGGTGTATCCCAACCAAAAACCCTGGATGACCAGAGAGGTACGGCGCCTGCTGCGGGAAAGGAACATCGCGTTCAGGTCTGGTGACGGAGCATTATACAGCGCTGCCAGAGCAAACCTGAAGAGAGGCATCTCAAGGGCCAAGTTGGACTACAAGAGGAAGATGGAGGACCACCTCAGCAGTAACAACATGCGACAGGTGTGGCAGGGGATCCAGCACGTCACAAACTACAGATCGAACCTCACCGCCGACGAGGACCCTTCGCTGGCAGAGCAGCTTAACAACTTCTTTGCCCGCTTCGAGGAGGAACCACCAGAGGCAGCTGTACTTTGGCCACCAGCTCAGGGTGGCCCCTCCCTCACGGTGGCGGAGCATGAGGTGCGGCGCACACTAAGGGCAGTGAACCCAAAGAAGGCTGCTGGGCCCGACGGTGTAAGTGGACGCGTGCTGAAGGACTGTGCTGACCAGCTCACTGGAGTCTTTACCAACATATTCAACCGGTCCCTACTCCAGTCCACTGTTCCACCCTGCCTAAAGTCCTCCATCATAGTTCCCCTGCCTAAAAAGCCCAACATCAGCACCCTCAACGACTACAGACACCAGTTTGCATACAGAGCAAATACAGTGCATCCGGAAAGTATTCACAGCGCTTCACTTTTTCCACATTTTGTTATGTTACAGCCTTATTCCAAAATGGATTAAATTCATTTTTTTCCTCAAAATTCTACACACAACACCCCATAATGACAACGTGAAAAAAGTTTTTTTGAGATTTTTGCAAATTTATTAAAAATAAAAAAAAAGAGAAATCACATGTACATAAGTATTCACAGCCTTTGCTCAATACTTTGTTGATGCACCTTTGACAGCAATTACAGCCCCAAGTCTTTTTGAATATGATGCTACAAGCTTGGCACACCTATCTTTGGGCAGTTTTGCCCATTCCTCTTTGCAGCACCTCTCAAGCTCCATCAGGTTGGATGGGAAGCGTCGGTGCACAGCCATTTTCAGGTCTCTCCAGAGATGTTCAATCGGATTCAAGTCTGGGCTCTGGCTGGGCCACTCAAGGACATTCACAGAGTTGTCCTGAAACCACTCCTCGTTGTCCTGCTGAAAGATGAACCGTCGCCCCAGTCTGAGGTCAAGAGCGCTCTGGAGCAGGTTTTCATCCAGGATGTCTCTGTACATTGCTGCATTCATCTTTCCCTCTATCCTGACTAGTCTCCCAGTTCCTGCCGCTGAAAAACATCTCCATAGCATGATGCTGCCACCACCATGCTTCACTGTAGGGATGGTATTGGCCTGGTGATGAGCGGTGCCTGGTTTCCTCCAAACGTGACGCCTGGCATTCACAGCAAAGAGTTCAATCTTTGTCTCATCAGACCAGAGAATTTTGTTTCTCATGGTCTGAGAGTCCTTCAGGTGCCTTTTGGCAAACTCCAGGCGGGCTGCCATGTGCCTTTTACTAAGGAGTGGCTTCCGTCTGGCCACTCTACCATACAGGCCTGATTGGTGGATTGCTGCAGAGATAGTTGTCCTTCTGGAAGGTTCTCCTCTCTCCACAGAGGAACGCTGGAGCTCTGACAGAGTGACCATCGGGTTCTTGGTCACCTCCCTGACTAAGGCCCTTCTCCCCCGATCGCTCAGTTTAGATGGCCGGCCAGCTCTAGGAAGAGTCCTGGTGGTTCCAAACTTCTTCCACTTACGAATAATGGAGGCCACTGTGCTCATTGGGACCTTCAAAGCAGCAGAAATTTTTCTGTAACCTTCCCCAGATTTGTGCCTCGAGACAATCCTGTCTCGGAGGTCTACAGACAGTTCCTTTGACTTCATGCTTGGTTTGTGCTCTGACATACACTGTCAGCTGTGGGACCTTATATAGACAGGTGTGTGCCTTTCCAAATCATGTCCAATCAACTGAATTTACCACAGGTGGACTCCAATTAAGCTGCAGAAACATCTCAAGGATGATCAGTGGAAACAGGATGCACCTGAGCTCAATTTTGAGCTTCATGGCAAAGGCTGTGAATACTTATGTACATGTGATTTCTTAGTTTTTTATTTTTAATAAATTTGCAAAAATCTCAAAAAAACTTTTTTTACGTTGTCATTATGGGGTGTTGTGTGTAGAATTTTGAGGAAAAAAATGAATTTAATCCATTTTGGAATAAGACTGTAACATAACAAAATGTGGAAAAAGTGAAGCGCTGTGAATACTTTCCGGATGCACTGTAGGTCCACAGAGGATGCAGTAGCCACCACCCTCCACGCCGCCCTGTCCCATCTGGAGCAGCCGGGGACTTATGTGAGACTGCTGTTTGTGGATTTTTCCTCTGCATTCAACACCATACTCCCACACAAGCTGGTGCATAAGCTCACAGGCCTCGGACTACCAAACTCCATCTGTAGTTGGATTCTTGACTTTTTGTCAGACCGCTCCCAGAGGGTCAGGGTAGGCACCCACGTCTCTACAGCCCTCAGCCTCAGCACTGGTTCCCCACAGGGCTGTGTGCTGAGCCCCCTGCTCTTCACCCTGTACACGCATGACTGCAGCCCCTCCCACTCCGGCAATGCCATCATTAAATTCGCGGACGACACCACCGTGGTTGGGCTAATATCCACAGGGGATGAGTCTGCCTACCGGGACGAGGTGGAGAGGCTGTTTGGGTGGTGCAGGGACAACAACCTTGTCCTCAACACCACCAAGACCAAGGAGGTCATAGTGGACTACAGGAGGTGCAGAACAGAAATTCAGCCCCTGTCCATCAGCGGGGACTGTGTGGAGAGGGTGGCCAACTTCAAGTTTCTGGGCGTCACCATTGAGGAGGACCTAACCTGGGGCGCTAACACCACAGCACTGGTTAAGAAGGCTCAGCAGAGACTGTATTTCCTCAGACTGCTCAAGAAACAACAACTCCCTGTGAAGGTGCTGGTAGCCTTCTACCACTGCTCGGTAGAGAGCATCATAACATACTGCGTCTGTGTGTGGTTTGCCAGCTGCACAGCCGCAGAGAGGAAAGCGCTCCAGAGAATCATCACCTCTGCCCAGAAGATCATTGGCTGCCCTCTCCCCTCACTGGAAGAACTGTACAGCTCCCGCTGCCTCAAAAAAGCTAAAAACATTCTGAAGGACCCATCCCACCCTGGTCACACACTGTTTGAACGCCTGCCATCAGGCAGGAGATACAGAACTCTTAAAGCAAGAACAAACAGGCTTAAAAACAGTTTTTATCCCAGAGCCGTTGCTGCCTTGAATGCTGTTTAAACTAAATCTAACTTATGTGCAACACATGAAGCTGTGGGCCAAGTGACATTCATTCTTTTAAGTGCAATACATGGAGCAAACATTATTTATTATTTATTATTAATTTATTATTATTGACAATGTGTTTTTATCTTTTTATCTCTTTTACTTATGCACCAAAGGATTGCATTCAATTTCGTTGTACTTGTACAATGACAATAAAGATTCTATTCTATTCTATTCTAACTGTTAGCGTGCTTGGTTGAAAAGGAAAAGAAAACCCCAATGCTTTGAGATGGCTGTCAGAAATGGCAGAGGTATGATCAGATAATCCCATCTGAGCTACAACAAGTGTTGAATAGAGTACTGAAAACAAACTGTTACCATTGGAAATCACCAGTTTCGGTTCAACGCCAGAAGTTGCACCCATAATTCACGCAGGATATCATGGGGGCTAGGAATTAGGTGGATACAATCAGCACAGTTTCAAGATTAGTGTCACCAATTCAGTATCTGACCTTCTGTTTCTCAGATATGATGTTGAGTAATGGCCAGAAAAGTGCTGTATGCAGAACATTATATCAAGGCATGGCTGACCTTTGACCTTATGTAAAATGTCATCACTTTACCATTTTGTCCAAATCAACATTTGTGTTAAATTTGATCATAATTTGCTGCCATCAGCTTGAGTACTTTTTGAGTTTGTTTCCACCACGGCCTCCGCTCGGCCATTTAGCGCTTACCGTAGCATGTAGTTGAGTGTGTGTGTATGTTCAGCGCCGGCACAGAGCGCAGAGGAGAGGCTGCAGGATGATAATGAATTAAACCAAAATGTGTAATAATGCCGTTAAAAGAACCGATACCGTTTGCGCTTATCAATACTACAGAACAAATGTGTACTTGTAGAAATGAAATAAAGTTTGCAGACACACTGGCACGGAAGTGCGGAACGACTGATTGACTGGCTCGTGGACTGAGTAGAGGAGAGGAGGGGAGGGGGCGTTATTGCAAATGTACAGCTTCCGTAGAAGACTAAATAAAATCTCCAGGCGTCCATGACGGAATATTAGGCTACCAAAAATCATTTAACCTCGATTTCATTAATTTTGAAATCGTTTGACCTCAAAATCGTAATCACGATCACCAGACGATTAATTGCACAGCCTTTCCTCCAGCCTCGGCTGTTGCCAATACGGAGACATACAAATTAGTCCCTCCAGAAAATCGGGATCTTGTGATCGGAATAATTAATGCAAATTCAACGCAAGTCAGAAATATTTGCGGGGGCTTGCAATTTTTCAAAAGTATTTTCCAGCTGACTAGAGGTCATTGCGCCGGATGTCATTTGAAACGTCATCAAATGCATCATCAAACCGTGCTAATGGCATTGCAGTATGGAAAAATGCATTCAATATGTATTGAATTTATTAAAATGTTATGTTTACAGAAGATGTAGCTTACATGTTGTTTTACAGTCACATTGTCTGGTTTCAGAGCTACTCAGGATTTTTTTTGCAACATTATTGGAGTCCATGTTTTGAAACTAATTAAGTAAAACTAAAGAAGAGAACTAAAACATTTGCAGCTGTTTTTGTAATATTCAGTAAGATTATTATAGCAAGTGATTACATGACTTATTTTTTGAAAGCAGTAGTTAAAAAAATCCCTTTTTTCCCTTTTTTTCCAATTTTTTACAAAATTGGCCGCAAATTCAAGGGTTTTGGGCCTCAAATTCAAGTTTTTTTTTGCCACGAGATCCTGTAGGGACTGACAATTGCTAAAATGGGTCACCAAACATATTTTGTTCCCGGGTGGCCCGCCCAAGTTAAGTTTATGTGGGAGAAACACTGAACCTGCTCCTGCAGATTCATTCTCAAGAACATTGGGAAATTCTTTTCATTCCTCACCCAGGATGCAGAGCAGGTTCTGGTCCAGGCTCCTGTCATCTCACACCTAGACTACTGGAATTTGCTCCTGGCTGGAGTTTCTGTATGTGCCATTTGACCTCTGTAGCTTATCTAGAGTGCAGTAGCCTAGCTGGTCTTCAATCTACCCAAGTTCTCCCACTACCCTGCTCCTCTGCACCCTGCACAGGCTCCTGGTGACTGCTCAATGCCGATTCAAGTCCCTGGTACTTGCCTTTCATGCTGTGAATGGCTCAGACCCATCCTACATCTAGGACACGATCAGACTATAAACCCCAGCTGACACACTCTACTACTGCCAATCGGCTTGCTACTCCCTCGTTACGAGGGGGGCCTAGCTACAGATGTAGCCACTTCAAATTTCCGTTTGGCCCGTGGTAGAGCCCTGACCGATCTGTGACAGGTCCCTGTCGTTATCTGGCTGGGCTCGTAGCTCTAATGACATCCCCCGCGATGACGTAGAAAATGCGAGGCCGACTGGCAAAGCCCATAAGTTTTATTTGTAGAAACCACTTGCAATGGTCTGTCTATCCACCAGGAGGAGCAGCGAGTGTGGAAGCTGAAACGGTTTACTGTGCCTCTTATTACTGTAATTGTGGGGAAGAGCTTCCCACACAGAGTATATTTAATGATTATCAGGCTACCATATCATAGGTCATAAATATTATGCTTCAGCATTTTGTTATTCAAAAGAATTGCACGAAAATTAAAGTGATATGGCTGGGGACCGAGCGATAGTACAGCGAGCATAAAAATGCGTTTGAATCATTAGTCTTAGCGGCTGAGTTTATCTGCAGTGGTAATGATAATAATGTCATATAGTAATAAATATATAATTCTTAATATTATTAATAATTTAGTAATAAAATTAAAATAAAATAATTATATCATTAATATAAATGTAATTTATAGTGCTGTTAGATTGCTGTTAGACCACTCCACTCCGTTTACAGAATGTGCGAAAGACAAGAGGATTTATTTTAACCTCAGTAAAAATGTTGTTTTTCAAAGACTACACGCCAGCAAATATGGACTGAAGCAGAATATTTCTTTAGATAAAAACAGCTTGTGAATACTGGAAAAGATTACATAGATCTTTTTTTTATTATTATTATTTTGACATTCGGACTATACAACATTCTGCACTTGCTCTGTCAATGTCTGAATTTTACAATTCTTCACATTAAAAACTAAAAAATGATTTTGCCTCTTAATTAATGTTATTTTAAAATTTAAGTCTCTTAATGAGCAACTTTTTCAAAATGATTTAAGTAATTATTTTCAGGCACTAAGTTATTTTCAGAACATTTCTCATTATTCTGAGAGACTAACTCAATATTTTCACAGTCTGAAAACTCATCTGTTACAGAGTGTAGACATACAAAAAGCAAAAAACAAAACAACCTCTGTCTCTGTCTCCTACCCCCCTCTTACCACCCCTGTCTCTGTCTCCTACCCCCTGACCCCTCCTGTGTCTCTACTCTTCCTGGCCTGCTTGCAGGTAGTGGGCTGGCAGTGCAGATTGTTAGGAAGCTGCCTCAGCAGGGGCCAATGTTTATAACCACTACATGCACACAAAAAAATGCATGCCTGAAATGTGCAAACACCACTTTCTAAGCATAAACTGGGATTTATAGAGAATAACTTGATGAGGAAATGTGCAAACATTTAGGAAAACTGCCTGGAAATGGGAAATTGGTGACACAGATGGTGAGGTGGTGAATTGAAGCCAGATTGTCGAAACTAGATGCGAGAGATCATTACACCTATAATGATCTCTTACACATTTAAATTCACCTCATATCACACATTTCTTGTCGATCCATTTAATGAACATTCAAATGCAGCAGTGTTATTTGTAATTGTGCCAGTGAGCACCTTTTGATTGTAAAAGATATGTCACCTTAAATCTCAAATCAAATCCCGCTCAATATTTCAATAGCACTGTCTCAACATCACATTCCCCTCCACTGGAGCACAGAGATTCAGAATCAGATTCAGATTCAGATTCAGCACAAAGGAGAGGGTAAGGGCCAGACTGTATGCTGCTGACATTCGTGGTCAACTGTGGAGAGCACCGTGTGCAGCTGAAAGATGTCAGGCTGTGGCAGGTGACAGGATACAGGAAAGTTTGGCTTTTCTTTACCTGATAACGAGCATGAATATACTGAGTCATTTTCACCTCACCTAGGAATCCAAGATAACATCAAAAAGTATTACATAATTGCAATACACTGTGTCAGTAGTTTTCCATAATCTCTTCTAATACTGTCTATATATCACCAAGTGCCATTTTAGTTTTCAGATCATTTTTGTGTATAAATTGGCTGCAGGGAATTCAAATGTGCTGTCAGGTGCACATAGCACACTGGAGACACTGCCCTGCACATCTTCACCACTTGCACATATGGACTGTGTAAATTTCCTCAAGTTCCTCAATTTCTGCATCAGGAATATGTGTTTTTCGTGGTTTTCCTATCGGACAATGCCATGATTTACTGTCAAGAACCACTGATCAGCTGGCTCATGTCTATGCATCAGCATTAATGAGGTGCTTTTCACTGACAATTTATGGTTGAACACGGGTGTGTAGAGGGCAGGATATGAGGCTGGTCCACGTACTGACAATTCCAAGTTGATTCTGGATTTATAAAAGAAAACTGCATACTGACAGGCATACGCACATTTTTATAAATCAGAATATCATACGTATATTTCCTCATGTGTACGTATGCAAAAATTTTGTGCAGATTCTCCGCACAGTTTTATAAATGAGGCCCCTGGGTCTATGAGCTGCAAGCCTACAAAGCTGGGCAATTCAGTCTACTTTACTCTCTTGAAGCTCTCCCAGCTTCCACATGTTCCTTTGGTTTGACTAACTTGTTCTGTCTTTTCTTTAAGCGTGCAACATCTCCATACACAATTTTTCACTCACCCTGGCACTTGCACACCCCACTGATACTACTGCTTGTTCACATCTCATTCATTTGTTTTGTAAATAACATTATATAATAAATTGTTTCATTTTTGACCTCTACCCTTTTGTGTTTTCTCCCTTCTTTTGTCTGAACCCTGAGCTGGTCCATGTCATTCTAATTGTAGTACTTGAAGGAGATCAGCATAATTGATTAAACTAATCTACTTGAATGATATTTGCACTTCTTGGATTTGTACCCACATAGCCTCATGGTTAAATGCTTCTAAAGTAAGCCACTTTGGATAAAAGAAAAATGTAAATATAAAAAAATGTAATATAATGTGATGCTAAGTTCTACTGATGAATGATGAAGTGTCTTTACCGAGCACTGTCTGAAGGTTTGCATGGTGTATTGCCATTGTTTGCAAAGTCCTCATCACTGTCTGTTGACTCGCCTTTCAGCCTGCTGATCCATTCTCGCAGTGGTCTGTACAGGGGAAGCAGGAGGTATGCCATCAATACCAGTCTATAACTATAATGACAGTCAATCCCATTTTTCAAGTGCAAACATACAAAAATTTAACAACACTGAAACTACCACACATTCTTATATTAGATTAAACCAATTATATAGGCTGCTTCAGAGGTGTTCAGAGGTTTATTGTTAAACTTTGGACAGAGCCAGGCTAGACAGTTCCCCTGCTTCCAGCCTATAGCTCAGCTGGATTAACCACGTCCTGACTCCTGCTCTGTTCTTCTGATGCAGACATGAGAGTGGTATCTATCTTCTTATCTCATTCTCAGAAGGAAATACAATTATATTCCTTCAATATAAATGGATAATTCAGTGATGAAAATAATGAATTGCAACATGCCACACACACACCTTATGAATGGAATGGCCATGAAAAACCTGTTGGGGGCGAGTCCAAGTTTAGACTTCGGGGTCATGTCATTCCTGTGACATGGCAGCTTCTCAATAGGAAACCATTCAATGTTCTACAAGAAAAGAAAAACAGAATTTTAAAACAAATCTGAAATCAATGTGATGACAACATATGTAAAAAAAAAAAAAAAGGACTTCCCACCCTGATCTCTTTTCTTGTTTTGGGGTTGAACTTGGTATCCTTTGACACTCCTGGTATGATATAAAGCCGCACCAGCTGGTCAGTGATTTTCTGCTCTATGTACATGTCTTTGCAGATGCGGTTCTTGATGTCAAAGCCTGTTTCCTCCAACACCTGGAAAACAGACAGTAATTTTGAGCTATGATCTGCAAGCATTATTTGTATATGGCGTTTAATGCTCTCTGATTATCAAAGTTGAACAGCAAAGAAAATGAAACTCACTTCCCGAACTGCACAGTCATGAGGAGCTTCATCCTCATTAACTTTCCCCTTCGGAAAGCCCCAACCTGATTTCGCCAGGTAGCCCTGAACGAGCAGTGCCTGAGGAGAGAAGATGCACCAGCTAGCTGCAGCACATCAGGTGGTATTACTGAACTACGCTAGGTGTACACTCAATGCTGTGTCATGGCTCCATATCAACAATATAACTAGTTTGAAGGTACAAGGTAGTTGATGATTTTACTGCTCAATCTCGTTTAAAAGGATGTGGTTGGTGATATTCTATATTTCTTAATCACTCTTTAAACTGTACTGATGATCCATCATAGTTTCTCTCAGACTTCCATTTTCCTTTTTCAGGCATATGATTGATTTTTTTTTTTTTTTTTTTTTTTTTAAACAAACCTCTTTAACCATTTTTTAGTCCCTCATTTTTAAATTTAATTGTATTGATCATGTCTTTTTAAATCCTTTATCTCTGTATACAATATGTCCAAAATGTCTAATTTATTAAGCGTCTAACATAGTACCATCTTTTCCTCAAACAGCAATCCATCCATCCATTTTCATCCATTTATCCAGGGCCAGGTCATGGGGGCAGCAGACTGAGCAAAGTACTCCAGACACCCCTCTCCCCAGCAACGCTTAAACTTTTGTCCAGAAAACCTCAAAGAAGAGGCGTCCAGGAAGCATCCTGATCAGATGCCAAACCACCTCAACTGGCCCTTTTCCACAAGACGCAGCAGCGGCTCTGCTGCGAGCTCCCTCCAGATCAGTGCTATGACCTTTTTTCCATGACAAAACGAGACCATGAGCTAAAAATAAATCTTGATAATAAAAACTGAGATGAAATCTATGTTTCATTTTCGTTGACGAGATGAGACATGATGAAAATGTTGATGGTGGACTATCAAACATTGAAAGCTGAGAATAGCCGTGGTTATAGTTATCTTCAAATGCTGTATGGGCAACAGGCTGGTAAACTCCAGTAAACAGTCAGGACCAGGATGTTTCACTAGCCAGTAAAAACACTTACACCGGAGCAGCGTCAGCCATTGGTGTGAGAGAGTTGTGAGCTGTAATTCAACAGTAAATAATGAGCCGTGTGTGTCTGACTGTGAATGGTGGAGCTGTTGAATTGATTTGTGGAGTTTGTTAGTTGCAACAGTGGATGTTAGCAGTTAGCTCCGCTCATTAGTGGCTGAACGGCAGCGAGGGAAGCAGCCACCAGCCGCCGGACTTCACATCTCATCTCCAGAGGACTCCACTTAGTTGCGGACTGGAGAGTGTTTATGGGTTAATGCTGTTTGACAGGCAGGTAGAAGGCTCAGTTATCTGTGAGTCTGAACCCAGATCAGTTTTCTCTGACAGAGATGAAATTTGGTTTCAATCACCAACTCTGTGAGAGGACACAGGTTTACAGACTAACATGTTGCAGATTAGGAAAGAATTCAGGCTTTAATTAAGTTATTTTTTCTAATTCTTAACAGTAGGATGGATAAGTCAGATTTTACAGTGAACATGGGTACAAATCCTAGTTGTCTCAGATAAGTTATTCGTGGTGTCAAAGTTAAATAGCATAAATAGCATAAATAGCATGAATAGCGTAGAGCCTGGGTCTTCAACAGGGGGTCCGTGACCCCTAGGGGGTCCTCAGAGTCACTGCAGGGGGGCCGCCAAATGACCTCTAAATAATTTAATAAATTAATCAAAGTTTTGGTAAGTAAAATGTGCCTGAAAATCCACATTTACGTAAATCTAATATATTATTAGCAAAGATAAATCAACCTATTCATAAAACCTATTTAGTTAACAGTACACAACATTAATGAGAGATTGACTGTTACCCATGAATCCTTGTGCAATCATATGAGCTTGTTAACACTACATCACTGTGCAGCACCTGTTTTTCTCTTTTTTTTTGGCATATTAGCAAATTAGCTGTGATACTATGTCGAGGTTACAGACATTCTTGTGAGCCTCAGTTGATTGTTCTATAACTTTCTACTAGCCTCTGACACAACGTCCACCTTGGAAACCACTGTGCAGAGGGGAGGGTAACGCACCTAGCCATGCTACAACTGCTGCTGACTTAGCAGCTAAAGGCAAACAAGGGAAGACTCGAAATCCCGAAATGTCCCAAGTCCCACTTTCTACTTTAGTAATATGAATTCTTTTGTTTCTATTGTTATTTATTTATTCGAAATGTAGGCTGCTGCCTAAAAAGCTGTTCTAAGTCTTTACTTATATTTATTATTATTATTAGTATCTTCTTCTCCTTTTGCACCAAAGAACTGTACACTTGGCACTTTATATGTATTCCACTGCTCTCTTTGTGTTTTTATGTCCATGTTTACGAATGTGTTTGTGAACTTGAATGTATTGCTGCACACCAAATTGCCCTTCGGGGACAAATCAATAAAGTGAAGTGAAGTGAAGTGCAACTCAGTTTTATACAATATATGTAATAGGGGGTCCCTGCTCTGTCTCTCTTTGAGTTAAGGGGTCCTTAGCCTGAAAAATGTTGAAGACCTCTGGTGTAGCGCATAAATAGAAAGATGTTGAGCTCTTCAAATGATGATCAGTGAGTGTGTGCTCATAAATCACCCCTTAAATCAGTCAAACACTGCTGGAGAAATGACAGTTTGTAAGTGTGCAGAAGTTTTTTGTAGTTGTAAAGAAAAAGTGTCTAAATAACATTTTTATACAACCTGTCACCTCAACTGATACATGAATTAACCTCTCTGGAAAAAAATTGTTGTTTTGAATTTTTTTAACTGAGCTTATGTCCCTCTGATGCAGAGAGCTTTAATATAGGGGCCTTTATATGTTCAGCTTAGACTACAGCATTGACATTTCTGTCTTTGTATCAACACTGCACGCTGCACAGTCAGCTACAGCAGCACAATATTTAAAAAATAACAAAAATCATTGTTGGTTCTTTGTCTTTTATGAGGTTTGTTCACAACAAGGTAAACATAGAATGACACCAGCCTTATCCTTAGACCTGGCAAACTGAGCCAAAAATAATACAAATTCGAAAATTACATATAGTATAAAACTGAGGGATTTAATAATTAAGGCCGGTCTTAAAATGTCTATTATTATAATTTTTTTAAATAGAGTCTTGGTTCTGTCATCATTTGAGGTACCTAAAAGCTTCTAAACCAGGCAACATCAAGGTCACCTCATGGGATTTGTTGAAAATAAAAGTATGGAACACCAGCCTTACAAAGCCATTCTGGTTCATTACAGCCTGGGTCTTACTTTTGTAGTTTACCGTCTTTTCTATCAGATACGATAACACTGTACTCACCAAAATACTTTTTGGAATACTATTTGGAAACAAGATCTTAGCAATTATGAAACATGATCGAGTTGCTCGGCCCGTATTTATGCCTCCATGCTGGCAATAGCCGTAGTTGGAGGCATTATGTTTTCGGGTTGTGTGTCCATACAAATGTACGTCCGTCCCATTCTCATTAACACGATATCTCAAGAACACCTTGAAGACATGTTTTCAAATTTGACACAAACATCCACTGTAATTATTAGAATTTGGTTGTCAAAGGTTGAGGTCAGTGTGACCTCGGAAAACATGTTTTTGGCCATACCTCTAGAATTCAAATGCTAATTGTGACAAAATTTCACACAAATGTCTAATAGGATAAAATAATCAAGTGATGACATTTTATATCCAAAAGGTCAAAGGTAAACTTCACTGTGACATCATAATGTTCTGCATTAAACACTTTTCTGGCCATTACTCAACGTCATATAACAGAAACAGAAGGGGAGACATTTGGTCAGATACTGAATTGGTGACACTAATCTTCGGTGTTCACCTTGAAACTGTGCTGATTGTATAGATCTTCTGTGCTGCCAAGGGGAAGATGTGTGTGAAGCATCCATGTTTTCACAGACATGGATGTAAACTGTCAGAGAAACTTGACTGGCACGCAGGGACATACAGTACAGGCCAAAAGTTTGGTTCATTCATGCGTTTTCTTTATTTTCATGACTATTTACATTGTAGATTCTCACTGAAGGCATCAAAACTATGAATGAACACATGTGGAGTTATGTACTTAACAAAAAAAGGTGAAATAACTGAAAACATGATTTATATTCTAGTTTCTTCAAAATAGCCACCCTTTGCTCTGATTACTGCTTTGCACACTATTGGCATTCTCTCCATGAGCTTCAAGAGGTAGTCACCTGAAATGGTTTTCCAACAGTCTTGAAGGAGTTCCCAGAGGTGTTTAGCACTTGTTGGCCCCTTTGCCTTCACTCTGCGGTCCAGCTCACCCCAAACCATCTCGATTGGGTTCAGGTCCAGTGACTGTGGAGGCCAGGTCATCTGCCGCAGCACTCCATCACTCTCCTTCTCGGTCAAATAGCCCTTACACAGCCTGGAGGTGTGTTTGGGGTCATTGTCCTGTTGAAAAATAAATGATCGTCCAACTAAACGCAAACCGCATGGGATGGCATGTCGTTGCAGGATGCTGTGGTAGCAATGCTGGTTCAGTGTGCCTTCAATTTTGAATAAATCCCCAACAGTGTCACCAGCAAAACACCCCCACACCATCACACCTCCTCCTCCATGCTTCACAGTGGGAACCAGGCATGTGGAATCCATCCGTTCACCTTTTCTGCGTCTCACAAAGACACGGCGGTTGGAACCAAAGATCTCAAATTTGGACTCATCAGACCAAAGCACAGATTTCCACTGGTCTAATGTCCAGTCCTTGTGTTTCTTGGCCCAAACAAATCTCTTCTGCTTGTTGCCTCTCCTTAGCAGTGGTTTCCTAGCAGCTATTTGACCATGAAGGCCTGATTCGCGCAGTCTCCTCTTAACAGTTGTTCTAGAGATGGGTCTGCTGCTAGAACTCTGTGTGGCATTCATCTGGTTTCTGATCTGAGCTGCTGTTAACTTGCGATTTCTGAGGCTGGTGACTCGGATGAACTTATCCTCAGAAGCAGAGGTGACTCTTGGTCTTCCTTTCCTGGGTCGGTCCTCATGTGTGCCAGTTTCGTTGTAGCGCTTGATGGTTTTTGCGACTCCACTTGGGGACACATTTAAAGTTTTTGCAATTTTCCGGACTGACTGACCTTCATTTCTTAAAGTAATGATGGCCACTCGTTTTTCTTTAGTTAGCCGATTGGTTCTTGCCATAATATGAATATTAACAGTTGTCCAATAGGGCTGTCGGCTGTGTATTAACCTGACTTCTGCACAACACAACTGATGGTCCCAACCCCATTGATAAAGCAAGAAATTCCACTAATTAACCCTGATAAGGCACACCTGTGAAGTGAAAATCATTTCAGGTGACTACCTCTTGAAGCTCATCGAGAGAATGCCAAGAGTGTGCAAAGGGTGGCTATTTTGAAGAAACTAGAATATAAAACATGTTTTTAGTTATTTCACCTTTTTTTGTTAAGTACATAACTCCACGTGTTCATTCATAGTTTTGATGCCTTCAGTGAGAATCTACAATGTAAATAGTCATGAAAATAAAGAAAACGCATTGAATGAGAAGGTGTGTCCAAACTTTTGGCCTGTACTGTACAACTGCATGGCAGGAATACTTGTTTTAGAGATCAAACTGTGGTACCAGATCTCAGCAATAACTAGGTAATTGAAATGTTGGTATAACTGTTAGAAATGATGAACAAAAATGTCAAATAAGAGTCGAGCTGTAACAAACCAAAAATATACTTTAAATGACTTTATAAAAACTATGTAAGGTATTGCTGCAATGTGCGAGTGTGAAAAACAACGTACGTTTTCTAGTACTTCATCTAGAATGATTGCGCCATAAGTAGGTACACCCATCTTGTACTCTTTCCACTGCTCAAGGACTTTCTGCACATCCTCTCCATGTGGCAACAGAAATGGACAGTGATGGAAGAGTTTGCAGCTGTCAAGGAAAATAACATCTAATGACTTTTAACATGAGAAACACACCTGGCTTCTTGCTCTAAGGATGAGCCTGAAGAGGTGACAAGAAAACAAAAGTGCTGCACTCATTATTTGTCATAGGTGGTCCTTATTGCAAAACAACAATAATAATAGCAACAATAATAATAATAATTATTATTATTATTATTATTATTATAACAGTAATGATATGAGTAGCAGTGGCTGCATATCAAATAATGAGTTAATGAAAAATATGGGGAAAAAATAATAAGGTCATTTACATCATTGTTCACATTTAAGGATATCTGCTTTGGCGAAATCTCTTATCCCACAGTGAGGAGCTCCTGGAGTGTTCTGCATGCAGAAGTCCAGGTAGAACCAGTGGGCCAGCTCAATCTGGAAGCACACCCGAATAGCATTGTCCCTCTCCTCACTGGGGATGTGCAAGATGAATCGACTGGAGAGACACAGGAGAGACAGGATCAGGGATTATGACACATGAGGGGGCTCTAGGGTAAAAATGACGTGTGTTACTCTCCGTTCACACAAACACACTCAAACAGGTAACATGCACCAGGATACCACCACAGACTGTCACAATAATGGACGTAGCCACAATGACAACCCCCACTGGTTTGTGGACTGCTGATTTGAAGCCCCGAGTTTTGGCTGTCGCCATCTTGGATTTCTGAAGCCAGACAAGCAAATGCATGCAAATATTTGCATGAGAGGGTGGAGCTGTGGAGGAGCGAGGGGGAGCCAGAGGACACTACACACGCCCACCTACACCAGCAATCTGAGTGAATGCTGCACCTGGTTTGCTTCCGGGTCGCTGCTCGTGCGGTCGACCAGTCGGCTCGCAGAGCAGCTGTTTTTTCGTTTTTTGTTGATTTTCACCTTTTTTTCTCCTTTTTTCCTACTTATTACATGTTGTGTTCCTGTGCTTGTGTTAGACTTTGAATTGTGTTTTTTGGGGTTTTTAATCGCTACCTGGCTGATGAAGAAGAACCTTTTTTTGTCTTGTTTTTTTTCCCCACTCGTCTGCGAGCAGCCCTCCATTTGTGACCTTTGTTTACCTGGCAGACCTGGCCTGCAAAGCCTCTTTTCTCGCCCTCCTTGCGGATTAACTTGGATTAACATGGATATCCGCGTACTTCTCTGGACTCTTCTGCAAGTGTGGATTATCTGTGAGTTTGTTTCTGCAAATAGGAACAATATTCCTGATGGCCGAATCACCTACACAAGAGACTTTCTGCTGCAGCTCAGACCTCATCACAACCCCTCCACGAATACTTTTCCTGAAGAAATACTCTGCAAGAATTCATCCAGCACAGAAAACCACGCTCACAATAAAAACATGGTAACCAGATGGGGCAAGAGAAAGGGCGGAATCAAAGCTAGGCTCAAACAGGAGACATGTAAACAATGGCCGCTTCCCTCTATCATCCTGGCTAATGTGCGCTCCCTCCACAACAAAACGGATGAGTTACAAGCTAATGTTAACCACATGCATGAATATAGAACTGCCTCTATTCTTGCTTTCACCGGAACGTGGTTAAATAAGAACGACAATGATAACATGCTCCACATTGATGGCTTTGCCGCCCCCCACAGACTTGACTGGGACAGTGAGTGCACCGGTAAACAACATGGCGGCGGCGTGTGTCTCTATGTAAACACACGCTGGTGCTCCACCGTCGTCATGTGGGAGAAACTGTGCACCACCGACATTGAGCTCCTGGCTGTCTCCCTGCGCCCTTTTCATCTCCCCAGAGAGTTTCCACAGCTTTTGTTCATCCTGGTTTACATCCACCCCAGAGCAAATGCAACCACTGCCACTGCACACATCATGAGCTCATTAAACAGACTGGAACACATCTCACCAGACTCTCCCAAATTCATCCTGGGTGATTTTAATCACTGCTCTCCTGATAAATCACTCAAAGGCTTTCAGCAATACATCACCTGCACCACTCGCCAGGGGAAGACATTGGATAAATGCTATGGATCTGTCCCAGATGCGTTTAGGTCTATTGCCCTCCCCCACCATACCATCCTGCTTGCTCCAGCATATACACCTGTCATAAGAAGGGCAAAGAAAGTTATTAAAAACATCAAGCAGTGGATCAGCGACAGCATCCAAGTGCTGCAAGGTTGCTTTGAATCCACAGACTGGAATAACCTCATAGCCCCCTCCAACGACATGCATGAGCAAGTGGACACGATCTCATCCTACATCAACTTCTGTGTGGACAACATAATCCCCTCCAAAACGTTGACTATCTTCCCAAACAATAAACGTTGGATCACGAAAGAACTGAAGTAAATCCTCAATAAGAAAAAAAAGGGTTTTCTTCACTGGCTCGGAGACTGAAAAGAAGAAGGTCAACAGGGAAGTCAAGTGTGCCATAAAAACCGCCAAGCTGAAATAAAAAAAACAAGGTGGAGAAAAATTCACCCAGGGGAGCCTCTGTTCACCTTGGCAGGGCCTCAAAACCATGGCCGCTGTGAACTTCGCTGCCACTAACCACAAAACCATCCAGGTTGCAGGCAACCGCCCTGCATCTCTTCCTAATGACCTCAACTCCTTTTACACTAGGTTTGAGACAGACAACTCTACCCAACTGGCAGAGACATTGTCAACACTGAAACACCAGCTCCCCTGGCCCAGACAACATCAGCGGCCGCGTCCTGAGGTTCTGTGCAGAGCAGCTGAGGGGAGTGTTCCAAACCCTGTTTCAGAGATCCATGGACACCAGCACAGTCCCCCAGCTGTGGAAGCACTCCACAGTCATCCCCATCCCAAAGAAAAGCACCATCAGCACTCTGAATGATCTCAGGCCTGTGGCCCTCACTTCTCTGGTGATGAAGGCCATGGAGAGGGTCGTAAAACAACACATCATCACAGCAACCGACACCCTGATGGACCCACTACAATATGCTTACCTGCGCAAGCAGAGGTGTTGATGATGCAAAAGCATTCATCATCGACACCGTACACAAACACCTGGAGCAGCCCAACACGTCAGCCAGACTCCTGTTTGCAGGCTTCTCTTCTGCATTCAACATATTGCAGCCTCACATCCTGGCCAATAAACTCACCTCCTGCTTACATCTGGACGACCAGCTCACCCTGTGGATACTGGACTTTCTAACCAACAGGTCACAGAGAGTCCGGGTCAACAACATCTTCGACCTCCAACACACCTCGACTGGCTGCCCTCAGGGCTGTGTGCTCTCACCTCTGCTCTTCATCCTCTACACCGATGACTGTAGATCCACACAGCCTCGGTGTCACCTGGTGAAGTATGCTGACGACACAGTCCTCCTGTCCCTGCTGTCAGGCCCCTCACAGCACTACGTATCAGCTCTTCAGGACTTTGTGGAGTGGTGTGACAGCTCGTGCTGAATGTGAGTAAGACCAAAGAGATGGTGACTTTCTCCAACAGGCAGAGACAGCTGGCTGCAACATCCCCCACCTCAATCCACGGGAAGCCGGTGGAGCTGGTCAAGGTTTATAAATACCTGGGTACCATCTTTGACAGCCTGCTGAAATTCTCCTCCAACACCGAAGAGATTCTCAGAAAATGTCAACAGCGGCAGTGTCTCCTAAGGAAACTCAAGAAGAGCAACATTTGTTCCCAGGGCTGTTCAACTCCTCAACTCCTCCACCTTAAAGACAGTTTTTCTGTCAGTTAGTAATTTCATATTCTTTACATTTAAGACATTATCACTTTATTCTCCATGGTAATTTTTGACTTCACTGCACTTTAACCACGTCTGCCTTAAGTATGGGTTCACTTACAACAGCTCTGTTAACATACCTATTTCCTGTGATATACTTTTGCACTATATCACCCTGTTGATTCAGTATTAGTCCACTTCATATAGCTATGTCTGGTATTTATTACTGCTGTTATTTATTTACTTCTGCAAATTTTCTGTCCTCTTGCACTATTACACTTTATACTCAGTCCATCTCAGTTAGCTCTGTTTTATACTTATTTATCACCGGTGTATTTCTTTTTTTTTCAGTCCTTATTGCACTAAAACCACTTGTTCACTCAGTATTGATCCATTTCATTTAGCTCATTTATTTGCTGTTGTAATCTTTGTCTTCTTGCACTACAACCACACTTGTTATTCATTTCTTATTCTAATTATACAGTTCTGTTTATATATCTACCCACAGTCATTGGTTAATCTGAGACACTTTTTAAATTCATCTTTGAAACTGTTTATACTGTTAAATGTATATATAGATATACATATACTGTATATACATATTTTTAAAAACACTTCGGTATGCTTAAATATATACTGTCCATATATATATTTTTTTAAATCTATTTTATTTTATCAATATTCTTAAATTAGACTTGTATTTTAGTCTGTATTGTACTGCTTATTGACTCTTGTTTTGTACCTGCCCTTTGTTTTTGTAATGCTGCTGCTCTAAGTGCCTTAAATTGCCCCCTGGGGACAAATAAATTTTTCTGAATTGAATTGAAATCCCCACAAACAAAGTTAACTTCCATAATTCCAGGTAAGTATTTCAGTAATCTTAGTGACATTGGTCAATTGCATACATGCCTACATTTGGCAAATATTACATAAAACAGGAGTTGTAAGATTGTAGCACTATCTGAAGTTAACGTTAATGTGTGTACGTTAATGATGTGGTCTGTGGTTAACATAATTGCAATAATACGGTGGTTAATATGTTAGTCGTCTTAGTATACTGATAGCTCAAAATCCAGCAGATGAAATTTACTTTATTTAACTCAGTTATTAATTAATGTGCAGACTTCTCCTGCCTAATTTTACAGTTCAATGTTTAGTGGGTGCCATTTAATATGAAAGTTCTTTGGTTAAGGTCAGTGTTTGTAGGCTATTTTTTGCATGCAAGTCCTGTTCATTTCAATGTTGATGACAGTCGTCAAAAACATTTGTTATACAAAAATACATATATATCCATCCATTTTCTAACCGCTTATCCTCTTGAGGGTCGCAGGGGGTGGCTATCCCTGCTGACATTGGGCAAGAGGCAGGGTACACCCTGGACAGGTCGCCAGACTATCGCAGGGCTGACACATAGAGACAGACAACCATTCGTATTCACACCTACGGACAACTTAGAGTCATCAATTAACCTATCCCCAATCTGCATGTTTTTGGACTGTGGGAGGAAGCCGGAGTACCAGGAGAAAACCCACGCTGACACGGGGAGAACATGCAAACTCCATATGTATATATATATATATATATATACAGTCGTCCTCAAAATTATTCATACCCTTGCTAATTCTTGTGATTTTTTAATTTAGTGACGAAATATTACATTTTTTTTAAGTTTGTGTATCAGTTATATGTGAACAACAATTGAACGAATGACAACAATATAAAATTTAAGAAAATATTCATTTCAGGGGTATTTTATTGATGGATTCTGTTGGATTATTGTAAAAAGGTTATATATTGATCATTGTATCCATTCTTTAAATGAGTGACATGCAGAGGATGTGAAGCTTAGTTGTAGTGGACAATTACTGTGTGTGTAGTAGACAGAGCTGCAGGCGCCAGCACCCAGAGATAAGAAAGAACACCAAGACAATAACAAATACCTTATAAGCACAGAATGTCCTAGGATAGTGAGCCTTTTTGTACATCACTGACAACAAGTTCTCATACACAGCTGATGCGCTGAAGCACACTTTAGCAGTGTGCATGTTTTTGTTTAACCTTGCTTTGCAGGAGCAGTTGACGTGAAAGCAGTAAGGCGTGGCGGAGTCAGAAGGAGGGAGCGGAACTGCAGCGGAGAAACAGCCAATCATCTTGCGTGCACATTTCATAACTGTAACGCCTTATTAAAGTGTCCAGGGAAAGTTAGGAGTCAGACTTCATGAACTGACGGCACCGGTTGCAGACAGGGACGTGAAGTTGGACACAGAGCTCTGTATCTCGTAATCTTTTTGATTTTTGGAATAAATAGAAGTTAACTGGGACCATCTACTCTCCTGTTATCCTTCATCAAACGAACATGCGGAGTTTGTCTTAATGCTGATTGGTTACTCTTTTAAGGAAGAAGAAAAAGAGACACCTCCAACAATTTGGTGACCCCGACGTGATGAAGAAGGAGGGTAGTGGTTAATCGTCGGACTGGACGAGACACAAGGCAACTGAAAACGCGGTGACAAACGAGGCGCCTCACTAAAAAAGGTAAAGCAGACGCCTGGTTTCATACAAAGTACTGCTATTTGGCCTATAATCCAAAACTGTTTGTCACTGAGTTGGCAAGGCGCCCTTTCTTTAGTAGATTACGAGATAATTTGGGATTGGTTAAATGAACGGGGTTTGAGTCCCCCGAAAATAAATAAACGGGGTTTGAGTCCCCTGAAAATAAATAAACGGGTTTGAGTCCCCTGAAAGTAAATAAACGGGTTTGAGTCCCCTGAAAATAAATAAACGGGTTTGAGTCCCCTGAAAATAAATAAACGGGGATTGAGTCCCCTGAAAATAAATAAACGGGGTTTGAGTCCCCTGAAAATAAATAAACGGGGTTTGAGTCCCCTGAAAATAAATAAACGGGTTAAGTCCCCAAAAAATAAATAAACAGGGTTAAAGTCCCGCCTAACAGAGGGTTAAAGTCCCGCCTGACAGAGGGTTAAAGTCCCGCCTGTAAAAACGTATAAATATTACAGAGTTCACCGCCAGAGGAGCGACGTATTGTTGTGATCTGCAACACAAGCACTATCTTTTAAGTTAAAAGATGCTTCGTGGGTCGGGGGACCACAGGTCTCGTGCCTGATGTTTTATTGTGGGTGGCTTGCCGACTGCCAGCTACGTTAACGGGGTGGGAGAGTTGTGTAGAGTCTAGTAGAGGTGACTCGAATTCCTGCTCTCTCAGCGCCCGAGCGGCAGCCGCGCTCTGTGGGGAATAAAGGGAGGAAGCTGTGTAATTTCGCCTTAAGATAAACGCCAGTTGCCGCCAGGCCATAGGCACCCCGCACCACTCCAGGAAGTTGGTGTAGAAGCTTGGGTGTGCCAGCTTGCAACAGGTGAGACTTAAGAAGCGAAATCACAGCGAAACGGGAAAAATTGTAAGTCCGTGAGAATTAGTATAATACTCTCACGGCACGATTGTTGTTTGATTGTTGAAAGAGTTTGTTTTGTTGTCTTGCGTTTTTGTAATTGTTGAAAGAGTTTGTGCTTCGGTTGTATTGCGTTTTTGTAATTGTTGAAAGAGCTTGCGTTTTGGTTGTATTGTGTTTTTGTTATGGTTGAAAGAGTTGGTGGTTTGTTGTATGATTGTGTATTGGGCAAGGAGGGCGTGTGGAGCCCGGTTGGATAGTGGGTGTTGAGATAAAGAGGTGTTAAAGTTACAAACATGGAAGGTGAATTTGACAGGGAATGTAGTGAGCAGGGTTATTGTCCACTAGAGTTGTCACGATACCAATATTATGACTTCGATACGATACCTGCCAAAAGTATCACGATACTCGATACTAACGATACGATACCAAAACTACGATACGATACAAAAAATACGATACCAAAAGTACGATACGATACCAAAAATATGTTACAATACCAAAATTACAATACGATACTAGTGTCTTTGAAAATAAATATAGTAAGAAAAAAATGTGCATGGTTCCCTTTTTACCAACTTGTTCCTGTCCAGCTTTTTGAACACTTGACAAATGGCATTAATATTAGTATTAGCCTACAGAAAGATATACTAATGAAAACACATGGTGGGATCATTGCATTGATTACACATGGCTATGTAGACCTGTTGTCTGTATCTGACCAGATGAGATGGCCCACTTGACATGCTGCTGTGTTGTGCTATGGCCTATTCAAGTGATGGAATTTGTTATTTACGTGACAACGCCTGAACGCAACACAGGCTCCGCTCCAGCTGTGTGTGTTTGCTGTGCTGCAATGCGAGCGACGTGTTTGACTGTTCCTAACAGCTGTCATCTGATGGTCATTTACACACTGTCCATAACAAAAACTATGTCACGTAACAAACTGCGTCGGGTTCGGGCCGGGCTCGCTTATAATTGTCTCGGACTTGTCTTCGGTCAGGAAATGCGGCCCGAGCCGCGCTCGAGCGTGCGCTGATATGGGTGGGCTTGAGAGTGTTCATGTAGCCTGATGTTTCCAAACACATTCGCTCACCTGTTGTTCTTTAAACTCTTTGAAAAGTTCGGGGTGTTTGTCTGAGAGGTGCTTTGCCAGATTAGACGTGTTGCTTCCCTTTGTCTGTGTCGCTTTGTAACATCTTTTGCAGATGGGTCTCTGCGTGTCGGTGGTTTTCCTTCACTATCTGCGATGTATCCGAAATAATTCCAGATTTCACTTCGGGCAACTTTTTTTCAACAAGCCGAGGACGGTCGGCAAGAGCTCCTGCTGTACCTGAGGCCATGTCTCCCCTGCGATCACTCGCTGCCCGCTGTGTGTGTGAAAACTGGCAGCCCCGCCCACGCACTCTATGCGTGCAGGCATCATGACAGAGAGCTGCAGTGAGGGCGCTCTGATTTCGCGCTATTTTAATGAAGTATCGATACTAAAAGATATGTAATATGGTATCGTTTTCAACGTGAGGGTACCGCGGTACCGTCCTGGTATCGGTATACCGTGCAACTCTATTGTCCACCAGTGACAGTAAAGGATCAGTATGGGAAGATAAGGCTCACATGTGGGAGAAGTAGGCTATATCAACCCTTCTCCCTCACTGAAATGAACTGCATCCTGGATAAAATGCCCCCTCCCACGGAGGGTGGCGGAACATGGATGGAATGTTTTTGTAAACAAACACTGGGATTTAAATTGGCATTGGGAGACTGGAGAGCATTATTGGGAAAACAGCTCTCTAGCTGGGAGGTGATGGAAGTGGAAACGCTGGCTAAAACAAATGATGAACCAGATTCAAAACCTTTCTCGCGCCATGCCACAGATATTGGACTGGCTATGCGGCAGAAATTTCCTATTCCCACTGGTACAATGCACACGCTAACCTTCAACATTAAACCTGATGAAAACATCACCACATTTTTGAGTAGATGTGAAGACACATGGGTGGATGTGACCGGGGTACACCCGGGCTCAGGGGAATTGCAAACTACATTGTTTAGAAAGGCGGTATTGGAAGGGCTGTCAAGGGCCGTCAAGGAACACATAGAAAACAATCCAGATGTCCCAGGCTGTTCTACTGAACACTGGGAGAAACACGTTACACACCACATGAAAAAAAAAAAAAAACACAGAGCTAAACAGGCAGAGGACAGGGACAGTACGGAATCAGCTCAGGTACAACTCCTAAAAACTGCAATTGGATGAAGCTCGCCGTAAGGTTAATGAGGCCAAAAAGACAGATAAAAAATCAGCCAATCAAAGGGTACAACAGCCCCCGCCTGGACCACCCTCAGGTACTCCGGATCTTTACCCGATCCATGAGTGGGTAGATCCCCGCCCCCTCATTGGGGCGGTCCCATGGGCGCAGCGGGAGGCTTTAGGGGGAGAAGTAGGGGTCGTGGGAGACCCAGACGGAACCCACAGAACACTGGGTGTGTCTTGTGTGGCGACCCTACTCACTGGCAGAGGGAGTGTCCTCAGCAAAGCTGTTCCTGCAATGCAGAGTTTGGACAAGGTCCACTAAGGGGAGGATACAGAGGTGCACACAGGGGAGGATGGCAAGGCCCACTCCGAGGCGGCTATCAAGGCCCGCCCAGAGGCTGAACAGACTTTCAAACATCAATATATCTCCTCACTCTCGTGCCCAGTTGATCTGATGGGACGCGATGTGTTGGTGAAATGTGGAGCTTCAGTCTGATGCAGTCCAGATGGACTAATTGTGACTTTTCCCAATGGGTACACGGTGAACTGTTCGCTGTCCATGGTACAGTCCTCCTCTCGGACGTTGCTGTCAGCAGACACCTCCCCCACGGCTGAAGGACATTGGGCTGATATCTACTGGGGTCTCCTCGAACCAGACACCAAAGACAAACTCCTCGATCAGTTGTGGCGTCCTTGGGTCCAAACACTTCACCCCTACACACCTCCCCCTGATCCCCTCCACGTAACGCTCTATTATGATAGGGACGGGGATGAAATTTACCAACAAGCTTTTTATGATGAACTAGAAGGGAGAATGTGGGATGTTAATTCGACTTGTATCGTAGTAGGGTACGAGGGTGTGGCTGCGGCTGTTGACCTTGCACCTGACCAGATGCGGTGGTATGAGGCGGCGGAGGAAGCCTCCCCGCACATAACACTGGCTGTTCATGCTAGACATCAAGCTAAAAATTTGGGTCCCATATATAAAAAATTGGTTTCACTCACCCATTGGACTCGCACCTAGATTCCAAATGTTGATTTCTCTCCCTCAGAGCACCAAGGCAGAAAACTCATTCATTACCTTTAAGCAGGCGCTATCCAGCGCCACTGAATTGGCCATCCCGGACCACAAGCTACCATTCTTCTTAGATGTTTCTGAAAAGGCACACACCGTTGCTGGCGTGCTTTTTCAGAAAAAAGGGAGAGGACAATAGGACGATAATGTATGCAAGCGTCACATTAGACCCAACAGAGGACAGACACCCACCATGCACCCGACACACGCAAGGGATAGAAAAATTTTGCAGAAAGTGACACACATAGTAATGGGACACGCACTAACGGTACTGACAACACTTTGCAGAAAGTGACACACATAGTAATGGGACACGCACTAACGGTACTGACAACACACAGCATCAAAAAAAAAAAAAAGGAAATCCTAATCCACCACACATCACGTTCACACGTGAGGGAATAAACATGGCGCGAGGAAAGGGTCCTGAAAGACACCAGGATGAGAGAAGACTTGCAGGCAAAACCACTGGCTATCAAACATGAAAAAGAGATGAAAAAATTGGTTGAAGCACTAATGTAACCTGCTGAAGTGGCAGTAATCAAATGTAAAGGACACGACCACACACTGCTACCAGAAGCCATACCTGCAAAATCAGAGGATGCAAAAACGGTGGTCAAATTTCTGATTAATCAGTACATTCCAATGCATGGGTTCCCTGAGAGAATTAGGTCAGATAACGGAACCCATTTCAAAAACAAAGATTTACAGGTAACCAGGGGACAGGTACAGGAAGAAGGCCTGTAAGACATTTTATCATTACTTTTAGCTCGTGGAAGTGCAGGCCTAGGATGTGGTAAGAAGGTTTAAAGCTCCTCTGAATCAACGCTTTGACCAGAGTACGAAGGATAGATATTGCCTAGAACTGATTGAAGGAACTGCTTTTAGCCATGAGATTGTGGAGAGAACAACGTTGGTGGTATATTGGACTATTTGCAATATTTGTGTGGGAGCTGCAGCTCCCACACTATGTTATCTTCGCTCTTTATTTATTATTATTATTATAGATTATTATTATTATTATTTCGCCATTTTTCGTAGTCTAACCAGTCCTACATGATTTGTCGTATCATCTTCATTTCAATGTCAAATTGTACATCCCCATAAGGAGATGTGTGCTATCACTTTTCTCATCTCTAACATATTCCAAGGATTTTATATAATTTTTTTAAAGCATTAATATTTATAATGGCAAGTCAATGGGAGCAATGTTTGAAATCTCATATCTCGAAAACTAAAAGTGCTAAAGTCTTCAAACTTGATTGACAGGTGAGCCATGTGGAACTGCTTCACATATTCTATAATGCGACCTATAGCGCCACCATGTGGTCAGTTATTACATGTTTTATGTTTTGTCTTATAACTCATGAACCGTGAGGACTAGCCAAACAATTTTGGCACAGTGTATTATATAGGCCACGCCCATTTGCGTCTAAAATTTTTTCCGCCATTTTGAATTTTTTTTCAAAAATGCATTTTTTGCTACTTTTGGTACATTTTTCATCCAATCTTCACCAAACTTGATACATACCATATTTAGATGATCCCGAACACAACTCATATCTTCGTTTTTTGGTATCACTTACCGTTTGTCGGTTATTGGTTACAAAACTTTTGAAGGCGTGGCCTGATGCATTGAACGAGCCATAACTCTTCAATGCTGATTCGGATCGATACCAAATTTGAGAATCTTGTACATGTAATGACAGTGCACCATTATGTAAAATTTGATACAATTCTACCCACAGGGGGCGCTACTGGAATGTTTTAACATGATATTTCTACAGTTCTGTTGTTTTCAGTGAAATGAAACGTGGTACACAAGTTCTCCATGTCAGTGTACACAACATGGTGAAACATGGTGCCAATAGCCCCACCTTGTGGCCATTGACGGGATGTGACAAATATGCATTTCATTATATGTGTTATAACATTCGGAAAAAAAATAAATAAATCCTGGTAGCAGTAGCCACAGTAGCTGACAGTTTGCAGCTCCCACAAGCAATTTCTTCAGAAATTGCAAAGTTTTCTAGTAGCTTGGGTATTGTGCTATCGTTAGTATATCATGAGAGATCCCTAAGAGAGAGAGAAATGCCACGTCATAAAAGGAGCACCTCAGACAATTGTCTAATGCGGTATGGGGGCGTGGAATTGATGTATACAATGGGACAGAGCACAGGGTTTCAATTTGATCTATGTCCAATTGTGCTGCATGCTCTTCAGCTAGACCCACATTGTTTACTACACCTGCACCTCTATTTCCAGATCAAGACGCCACCGGTTTCCAGTGTATGATGAATATGACCATGAGTCCAGACCCACAGGGGTGTAAGACGCTGAGTTCAATTTTCCCTCCGACTAAGAATAACACCATACCTCCAACGTTCACTCCCAAAATAAGTAATTACACTTGTCTCCTTAGGAACAGTACAGGACAAGAATTAGGCGAGAGACTATCCCCATAATTAGTGCTCTGTTCCCAATCACTCCGAAAAAAAAAAAGTCAACCAAATTAATTATTACAACGTTCTCAGATTGGCTAACGGGACTAGAGATGCAGTCAGCAGACTGTCAAAGGAAATGCATGAGCACTCAGGTATTAGTAACCCCCTCGGTGGAGTGGAAAATGCCGTAGTTTGATAATATCAGTCTTTCTCTCTCTCGTGGGGATGATAGCTTGCTTAGCATTGTGTAGCTGTTGTTGTATTCCATGTATAAGGTCATTGGGTGAAAGAATCATTGTGTCTGCTATTGAAAAGAAACAGCCAGTCCCTCCACCATACCAAATGTGTCAGTATGAAACTACTGCTCTGCTTAGAGAGCAACTCCCAGGTGAGGAAGAGGAAGAAGAAGATGTGATCTCAAGTGTTTGAGATCAAAAGACGAAGTTTAAACTTACTGAAAAGTGGCCTCTTAGTGGAGGCCAAAAGAGGGACTGTTGGATTATTGTAAAAAGGTTATATATTGATCATTGTATCCATTCTTTAAATGAGTGACATGCAGAGGATGTGAAGCTTAGTTGTAGTGGACAATTACTGTGTGTGTAGTAGACAGAGCTGCAGGCGCCAGCACCCAGAGATAAGAAAGAACACCAAGACAATAACAAATACCTTATAAGCACAGAATGTCCTAGGATAGTGAGCCTTTTTGTACATCACTGACAACAAGTTCTCATACACAGCTGATGCGCTGAAGCACACTTTAGCAGTGTGCAAGTTTTCGTTTAACCTTGCTTTGCAGGAGTAGTTGACATGAAAGCAGTAAGGCGTGGCGGAGTCAGGAGGGAGCGGAACTGCAGCGGAGAAACAGCCAATCATCTTGCGTGCACATTTCATAACTGTAACGCCTTATTAAAGTGTCCAGGGAAAGTTAGGAGTCAGACTTCATGAACTGACGGCACCGGTTGCAGACAGGGACGTGAAGTTGGACACAGAGCTCTGTATCTCGTAATCTTTTTGATTTTTGGAATAAATAGAAGTTAACTGGGACCATCTACTCTCCTGTTATCCTTCATCAAACGAACATGCGGAGTTTGTCTTAATGCTGATTGGTTACTCTTTTAAGGAAGAAGAAAAAGAGACACCTCCAACAATTCCCAAAAAAATGCCATGATCAAAATTATTCATACCCCTGACAATATTTCAACAAAAATGTACCAAATGTGGTAATCTTTGTCCAGTAGTTACTTTAAGGTGTCACAATGGAATAAAACCCTTTAACATTGTTGACCAAATGTCAAACACTGATTTAAAAACAAAAAAAACCCATCCTTCCAGAAGAGTATAAATAGGGGAAAAGTGCTCAGGTCATTCTCAATTTCTGGTCATCATGGTGAAGAAGAAGGAGCTCAGCGAGGACCTACGTCACCGTCTTGTATGTGCCTACAGTGAAGGAAAGGGTTATAAGGCCATTTCCAAGCAGTATGATGTCCCTGTGTCAACCGTCCAGAGCATCATCAACAAGCACAAGAGGTTCAACACTGTTAAAAACCTCAGTGGGCGTGGCAGAAAGCGTAAGGTGTCCTCTAAACTTGCCAGGAAAATCTGCCGAGAGGTCAACAACAACCCACAGACCACAACCAAGGCCCTAATTGAAATGCTTGACCAGGCAGGGACACAGGTGTCACGGTCCACCATCGAGCGAGTTTTGCACAGAGGAGGTCTCCATGGACGTACACCTCGGAAGACGCCGTTGCTCAGGAAGAAACATCTGGAAGCTCGCCTGGCCTTTTCTAGACGTCATCTGAAGCAAGATTCCAGCTTTTGGTCAACCATCCTGTGGTCTGAAGAGACAAAGTTGGAGTTATTTGGCCATATGGATACTCAGTATGTCTGGAGAAAGAAAGGAGAAGCCTACAGACCGAAGAACACTGTGCCCACTGTCAAGTATGGTGGTGGGAACATAATGCTATGGGGATGTTTCTCCTCCAGTGGCACAGGGAATCTCGTCAAGGTCCAAGGAACCATGAAAAAGGAGGATTACATCAGGATCCTTGATGAAAATGTGAAGGAATCTGCTGAGAAACTCCAGCTTGGCCACAACTGGACGTTCCAGCAAGACAATGATCCTAAACACACTGCCAAGGTAGTGAAGAAATGGTTCAAAGACAATGATGTCAACGTCCTAGAATGGCCAAGTCAAAGTCCTGACCTGAACCCCATTGAAAACTTGTGGCATCACTTGAAGACCAGAGTGATGGCTAGGAAACCGACCAATCTGACCCAGCTTGAGGCTTTCGCCAAGGAAGAGTGGGCCAACATCCCACAGGAGACATGCAGGAAGCTTGTGGACACGTACAAGAATCGTCTAGAAGCAGTCGTAAAGAACAAAGGCTATGCGATTGACTATTAAAGAAAGACAAAGGACGAGGGTATGAATAAATTTGAACATGGCATTTTTTGGGAAACCATCAATAAAATACCTCTGAAATAAAGATTTTTTTGAATTTTGTATTGTTGTCATTCTTTCAATTGTTGGTCACTTATAACTGGTACACAAACTTGAAAAATTGCATTCATTTCATCACTAAATTAAAAAATCACAAGAATTAGCAAGGGTATGAATAATTTTGAGGACAACTGTATATATATATATATATATATATATATATATATACATATATACATACAGTACAGGCCAAAAGTTTGGACACACCTTCTCATTCAATGCGTTTTCTTTATTTTCATGACAAAATAGCCACCCTTTGCTCTGATTACTGCTTTGCACACTCTTGGCATTCTCTCGATGAGCTTCAAGAGGTAGTCACCTGAAATGGTTTTCACTTCACAGGTGTGCCTTATCGATGAGTTGCAGTTTTTGGCACATCTGCATTGGCTTTACTCAAAAAACAGTCTGGAGCTGACAACCACAACAGACAGAGAGACTCAAAAGTTGCCCAGGGGCAAGAAGAATGAAAGTTGGGAGAGACTGAGTTCAGGCAAATGTCCTCTCACGCATGGGAGAATCAATAATTCCCATGTCAAACGGAATCACAGAGTTGCTTTCTACTTCACTCAACTAAACAAAAAACCTTAAACAAAACAACAGCTGTTCATCACAGTAAAGAGTTTCCAACTTCTCTGCAACATAATCTATATGATGAGCTACTTTGTCATGGTGACACCTCTAAAGCTCCATGTGTTCTACAAAACAGCCTCTAGGACACTAAAGGCCACCATAATGAATTCTTTGCCAATTAGCATGATGTGAAAAACGTGGTTGAGAATACTTTTTTGGTATAGTGTACAACATTGCAGGAGTTAGATATACAATAGCAAAACATGGCTATCATCAATAAAAAAACTAACCACTTCAAATGCCAAAGTCACACAATAACACAAATAAAACTAACTGATCTAGGCAGTGGTATACCAGCAACTCCTGTGTTCAGTGATGTTAAATCACTTTTTTTCCTCAATGGAGTCTGGCTTTGAAGAAAAAGATGTCATGGCTTCAGTTCCCCATCAGAAAATGCTGTCTGACGTAAACATAAGGCGGTGAAAATACTCTCAATATAGTGTAAACTGAAACTGATATTGATTGTTTTAGGGAGAACCTTTTTCAGTGGCTAAACTTTGTTTTATTGTCGACCTCCTCCACATCGGTGCATTGCTTAGTTTCTGTGTTGGATTGCTGCCTGCCTCTCCAAACTGGGGGTGTGCCGATTGACATCCACTGTTGGCAATATCCTCCTGAGACCTGAGACCTTTTGTTAGGAATGCATTTTTTTCCCTAGCTATTTGGGATATGTAGGACCCAATAAGTAGGGATGGGCGATAAATCGATTTTATCGATTAATTCGAATTTGTAGTTTAGATCGATTTGTTTTAATGAAAATCGAGTTTCTCTTTAACATCCGCCACCGTCGCTCCCCGCTGGGCTCCCATAGTTCAGAGTGGGCTCCCCCCGCCCCCCGCGCGCCTGATACACAGACAACACGGCAGCAAGCGTGTCTTCAGTTACTAGGAATTAGTTCGGTTTTGTGGCGTCAGACACAGAACAAACAGCACCCCGCTGCAAAGTGTGTTTGCAGGCTGTTGCAACCAAAGGTAGCACTACTACCAAGTTACTGCAGCAGTTCAAACAGAGGCATGCTGCCGAGTGGGAGAGGTGTTGCTCCCTACGAAACGAACAAGACCGCGGCAGCCGCAGCACCGCCGTCTTGGAAACATTTACAAACTGTATCCCGTATGATAAGAAAGCGGCCCGGTGGAAAGCGATCACGGATGCAGTCGCGATGTATATTGCTAGAGATATGGTGCCCAATCAAAACAGGGTCACACGCATTTTGTTGTGAATTCTTCACGTTTAGATATTTTGGTCTCTGGACTCTTATTTTGTATGTTTATGGACATCTCCAGTTAGAGACTCTTATTTTGAAATTCTGTCTCGCATCGCGGGTTACTTACGTTTTTTCACTCCGCGCATTCTACAGTGCGATCGTCTCCGATGCAGAAGTCCCTGCTTACAATAGGCTCGTTCGAGATGAACTGCGCCTCGCCTGGAAAGTAGACGAGAGCAGGCTGCAGCAGCAGGAGGCGGTGACAAATAGCCGCGATCAGGTCAGACGTGTTTCTCAATTGCAAGGATCCTTCCTTGCAATTACAAAGGCAAGGCAACACACATTGAAACAGGCTAACAAGTGTCCCCAGGTGTGCGTCATTAGCCCTCTTGGGACTGACGGGGCTTCAGGGTACTGTGGGAATTTTGATACTCTCCAATGTTGTTGTACAGTTTGAACAAATATAAGTGGCATTTTCAGAGTCATGTGACTTTTATGGAAAACATATTTATGGATTCTACTTAAAGAATAAAAATCAGGTCGGCTAAATGACATTTTTATAAAAGGTGTTTTTAGAATTCCTCTACAATGTATAAAAACTGACCTTACCCATTGTGCTGAATGTTTAGGTCAGTTGATGTGTTTCTGTAAAGTCTTATGAATGTATGAAGCATTAACACTTTCATCTGCTCAATTGATTTGGACAATTAAATGGCTATCTATAAAATGTGTCCTGATGTTTTGGGAAGAGTTGGCAGTGGGAGGGTTAATCCTTCTTTTCACTGAATACGCTAAAGGTGCTTTTTACAGGTGAGGCCAGGTAAAGCCCCCCCCCCCTCAACAGCTGAGAAAAGTCCTACATCACCACAGCACCTACAGTATATAAACAGACTTACACACAGAATCACACTGTGATTCCAAAGTGTTCTGGATTTTATGTGTGTATCAGCACAAATGCTGTTACAGTAATATGAATAGCGGATCTAATCTGATGAGCCGAGCTGATCTGAAACAGCTGATAGTGCCGATTGTACCTGATACCGCCGTGTAATCCTCTGAAATAAGTTCACCTCAAAATCAATGAGTGATGCTTTGACCTGCAGGATATTCTGATGTCTTTACTCTGGTCATTCTCAGCGCGACCCCCCCCCCCCCCCCCCCCAAAAAAAATACACCAATTGAAACCCAAAGAATGATCGCAGTTATCATGTCGTTATCATGTGAATAGTGGGGGGAGGAGGAGGGGAGGGGGACACTTAGCGCTCCATCTCTACTGTAAATGATTTGTTTAAAAACTTTGATGTTTCATCTAAATCCCGTCATTTAAAAAAAATCTCATTCGGCTGTGAACACAGTGGAAAGTGTAAATTATGAGGTTTCTATCAATATTTTTTTCCAATAAAAACTCCTGGAGACATTAATCCAAATAAATGACATATTTATATTAGTCCTGCCGAGCTCTACTGGTGCAGGTTTCATTGAAGAGGCCCCGCCCTCACCTCCACCAAATCGTGTGCAAAGCATTGTGGGGATTTTATACCCGCAGAGGATCCACACATGCATCCTCCGAATTTCGCTGAAAGAAGGACTCAGTCCTTCCTTAAACTCGGGAGGATCCTTGACATTGGAACTAGTGCTGGGCGGTATACCGGTTAATACCGAATACCGGTGTTTTTTTTGTTTATCATATGAATTTTTCATATACCGCAATACCGGTGAGTAGATAGCGTACACAACGTTGGGCAAGCCAAGTGACGGAACGTAGCGCCGCGGGACACTGTTTGGGAGGGGACTGTTTTGCAGGTGCACTAAGCAAGGTGATGTGACGGCACAGCGGTGAGCTGTTGAGTTAAGAAAATGGATAAAAACAGTTAAAGTTCCGAAACTAAAGTTACAGAACGAGTAGAAAATGACACAGAAGAACTTGTACCGAAAAGAGGAGCCGTGTCTGTTGTTTGGAAGTTCTTCAGCTTTAAAAAATCCGACGTCCATCAAACAACAGTTATCTTTAAATGTCGGGCTAAAGTTGTAGCCGCAGGAGGCAACACGAGCAATATGCTTCATCACCTCAGACACAAACATGTCTTGGAATATCAAGAATGCATGAAACTAAAATCTGCGTCCTCCACGTCTGCAGGTAACGTTGGCAGTGGCACTGCAAGAGAGGAGACGAGTCAGATGTCACTCAGAGACGCGTTTGTATTGATTCCTTCACTTCATTAGAATCAGAGGGGTGTACTACGAAGCGAGATTAACGGGTTAGCGAGGTATGTTGAGTCTAAAGCCAGGGTTTTCAGTGTCACGAAGGTGGCTCTCTTTTAACCTGGCTAGATATCACCATGGTAACTTATGCTTAGCTCATAACCTGGTCCCGACCAGGTGTTCAGAGTTTAATCTTAAAATCAGCTATAAAAGCGCCGCTGTTTCACGATTTAGCGCGTTTGGAGCTGGCGTAACCTTTACTTTGAAAGTCCAGTGGAGCTGGATCAGAGCCGAGCATTTGTACGGAGGGAGAGATCGCACTGATCCGCTGGTGTTTACTTTCTCTCTGAGCGTCTCCGCCTACAGATGTTCAACTGAGGGAATACGCCACTCACTGTTGAGCCGAGCGTCAGGAGGACACTGACACAAGTTGTGTGCTCGCAGCATTACAGATAATCAGATAGGTAATCAGTAAAATTGACCATTTCACTTTGATGTGGCCATGAATAAATTAATTTCAATGTTTGGCCTGTTATATGGCAGTGTTGCCCAAACACAAATCTTGAATAGGTCTATGCTATTTTCACAGTTAAAAAGGTCTTTGTTGTCATTGTACAGAGACAATAGGCTATGAGATTTACTTGTACAGCACCTAAAAAGTTCACTGTATATTCATACGCACACCCAGCCTCACTTTCAATAAAACACACACGCATTCTATACTTGGGATCAGTAAAATATATGAAAACAATATAAAACACAATTTAAAAATGACAGTTGTTGCTCTAGTTTATTTTGTTTAAATGGATAAAGCTTTGTATTTAAAAGTACCACAATGTTCAGCTGTCAGAAATTAAAACCAGCCTCCTCTCTTTACTTATTATTAATTATCATATTTGCAGCAACAGTGTTGCTTTTGGCTGTGATCACGCTTTTTTATATCGCTCATACTCTCTCCATTAAAACAACCTGCTCCTCTTGGCTGAAATCAGCGACCATGTGCAGAAGTAGAATCATATGACGCCAAACACCTCTTTTTATGTGAACACGCAGAAGCACAAAGCTGAGAGCCAGACTTGACAAACTAAGTTGATAACCACCTTCGTGATACTGTTTAACTCTGTTTAGGGGCTTTAGGTTTTGTTTAGCCAGAACAAGAACACAAAGCCTGGCTATGTTGAGCCTTCTTCGTAGTACAGACCTCATGAGTGCCACCTCTTTGTAAACATCATTATTTTGTAGGGCCATGCAAACCTATATCAATACTAGTGTGGCCATTAATGTTTTTCTACAATATTCACTCCTCATGACAGTAAAATAGGCCATTCTAAGCCAATTTACTGCAGTAATTCCTCTCTAAATCATTAAAAAAATGTGGTTAACACCCAGTCGTGCATGAAAAAAAAAAATACCGTGATATACCGTGATACCGATATAAGTTTGAAAAATACCGTGATATAAATTTTTGGTCATGCCGCCCAGCACTAATTGGAACAGTCCTTCGGCGGAGGTCGATGACGTAGCATCCTTCAAATCCACCCATTTGAGGATCCTTCTTTGCAATTGAGAAACGGCTACAGTTTCCAGCAGCCTTCAGTCCGTACAGGAAGTCACAGAAACACTTACATCCTGTCCGATATGATGTCAATTTATTAAAATATTCTCATACTTATATATAAGTTCGTTCTCAGTCTCCATTAGCCACACAACATGTATTCCGTTAAGAGAATAAACCATCAAATCGGACAAATAAAATTCAAATACCTAAAATTCAATAAAAATTAACATCATATTGTTGAGTCCACATCTAACCCAATCAGCTGTTAGATCAGGTGAGAGCCAGGCGGTGCAGTTGGTGGAGAGCAACTGCAGCGCCTGGGTCTAAAACCTGCGGTCGCCTCGCTCTCGCAATTTTATCGCTGTCCACTTTTGTAATACGTCAGAGCAAGTCGGGGTGAAGGCGGACACAAAACTAACTGGCATGCACTGTGCGCCGATCACCGGTGATCGAATCTGCGCAGGCCTGGCTCATCTCGAACAAGCCTAGTGGCAGGCAGGACCTGCCATCTCTTTTTGGCTTTTTTCTGATTGCACTTGAACAATTTCTTTGTCATATGCAAATAGATTTTAAGTAGGGGGGGCGGGAATCGATTTAAATCGTAAATCGGATTTGTTGTGAAAAAATTGGAGATTTTTTTTAGGCCATATCGCCCAGCCCTACCAATTAGTATAAAAAACTCAATATTGCCAATGATAATTAAGTCCCAATATACTAAAACAAGACGATGCTAAAGTCCCAATGTCTTCAAATGAGTACTTCCTAATTAACAGTCTCTTAGCTTGTAGCTGTTGCTAAAATTGGTCAAATTTGTTACCGTATCAAACATAATCATAAATTAACAAGATTCAACCAGGATTTGGTCTTTGTCCACTTTTGTGTTGGCATCAGCTACAGACAAACTTGGCAGAGATGGCTGCCATCCTGTTTTACATTGGATTAGCATATTGTTCTCTTACTACCACTAGAAGACACAAAAAGTGTCCACGAACAAGGACAACAGGTCTAAGTTAAGAAGAATTTAGAATTAGGTCGAGCAAAACCCAAAATGTGATGTCCCCATAGGAGGACACAGGATCTCAGGAGGATATATTGACTATGTAGGAGTACTTCATACAACAACAAAAAAAATCCGAACTATCCCTTTAATATTTGTTGTTTGTATAAATGAGTATTAGCTAGTACTTCGGGTGCTGCTGACTTTCTGCTGTATGTAGCCGAACAGCATGCGTCTTCTCCGTATAACAATAAAGATCAGTTATAAATACACTGCTGGCTGATGCATGCCTTTTACATCAGTCTGCTGTGGAGTCCGTGGGGAGATATTTCATACAGCATTTGCGGTTAGACTAGACGCATTATGCCTCAAACATGGTTCAACATCAGCTGAGCTAACAATCACAAACACTTCTCAAAGAGTGTCTGCTTTAAGCTGACACAAAGTACCTTTCAGTCACATTTTTTTGCTGATGGTTCCTAAAAGCGTAATGACCAAACAAACGACGATGGTAGGTAAAAAAAA
This sequence comes from Cephalopholis sonnerati, assembly GCA_019142605.1. Classification (NCBI taxonomy): domain Eukaryota; kingdom Metazoa; phylum Chordata; class Actinopteri; order Perciformes; family Serranidae; genus Cephalopholis; species Cephalopholis sonnerati. Next base: position 3,262,407 of record JAGQAX010000019.1, read on the forward strand.
GAAAAAGGAAAGCAAAGCGCCAAGATACCTGCAAAGGTCGTCCAGCACGCCGGAGGGGATCTCCACTCTTTTTGTTTCCATGTTGGTAGAAAACATCCTGACTCTGTCTGAGAGCATGCAGCTGCAAAAGCCATAAGAACAGCAAACTACATCCGCATTTACAGCTCAGAGGATCCCTGCTTCATATGAGCTACCGAAAAGTAGCTAACATAAAATAATAACCACCCCCGCCACCGCTCTTCTACCGGGAACTAGACGGAGTCAGGGCACAGACGGTTGAGGGACTCTGTCGTTAATGCAGCGTTCAAGTCAAATAGGACAGTGGGGTTGAGATGGAAAAAACTTCGACCTTAATGCCTTGTGACCGCTCACACCACCAATACGGTTGCATGACTACAGAGTTGGTCATGTGAGGAAAAAAGTCGGTCGTGTGAGGATTCTTTGCATTAACAAAATAATAGGATATCAATGCAATTTAAATTAAATTGCTAGATAAATACGCTTGAACGGCGGACACGGGCTGGTATGATGCTTTTTCAGTTTTACGGCACCTTCATATGATAAATGTCAAATATATTGGTGATTTCAGAAAAATCTTAGTTTTGTAATTCGTCAAAATTACGACTTGGATGTTGACATGAACGCTGTTTACAAGTACGAAGCTCGAAAACTGCGACATGACCTGAAAGCGGCAATAGTTAACAACCGGAAGTCAGTTATCCAATCAGAAGCTGAAATGACGGCTAACATTTACCAGACGAAATACTATTGGTTCATCTTCATGTCTGTCAATTTACAGCGGAGAGATATTTAGCAAGTTTGTTTGAGGCGTGTGTAACACAGTTCACGAGAGGTCAAGTCAAGTCAAGTCATCTTTATTTATATAGCACATTTCATATGACAAGCGTAAACTCAATGTGCTTCAGGATACAAGAGTAACATAGATAATAGAGTAATAAAGTATTACATATAAAAACAAGCAGAACATGATAAAAACAAACAGGATAAGAAGGTATTGTTATTATCAGTATTCTTAGAAGGGAGATAATAACAATAATAATACTAAAAAAAAAAAAAAAAAAAAAAAAAAAACTAACTAAAAGCTTGCGAAAAAAGATACGTTTTTAGTTGGCTTATAAAAGAGAACACAGTTGTGGCAGACCGTAGTTCATGTGGAAGAGAATTCCAGAGGTGTTTCTCAAAGTCAAGAATCTTTCCTTGGGAGGACAGGTTCTCCCAAGGAAGGATCCTGCAGAGGCAAGGCAAGAGTCCTCCCTAGCATTCAGTGAACACACATTCGGCTCGTTCGAGATGAACTGTGCCTCGCCTGGAAAGTAGACGAGATCAGGCGTCTGCAGCAGGAGGCGGTGACAAATAGGCGCAATCAAGCCGGACAGTTTCCTGACAGTTTCCAGCAGCATTCAGTCCATATAGGAAGTCACAGAAACTATCACATCCTGTATGATATGATGTCAATTTAATAAAATACTGTCAGACTTATATATAAGCTTGTACTTCTTAATGACCAAGGTCTTTTACTTTCTTATGAAGAATTTTTGATAAAATTTCAGTCGCTAGATACCCCGAAGAAATATGCTGTGGTCTTTGATGCACTACCACAGGGTGTGCTGCAGCTTCTGAAGGGGACTGAAAGAAATACTGCTGTTACAGAAAGATTAACTGGCATAAAGTGTGGCTGGCTGATGATAAATTCTGTTTTAATAACAAGGTGAAAGAAGTCTCTTTTAAAATATTACATCAAATCTACCCTGCAAAGAAAACACTTGAAAGATTTAAAATAGACATTGAATATTTGAGCGATTTCTGTGGACTTGAAGATGAAACCGTCGCTCACTTATTCTATCAATGCACTTATAGTAGAACCTTTTGGAAAGATGTCCAGCATTTTGTACAAGAAAAAACAGGAAGAATGATCAGTTTCCAGGAAAAAAAAACATTTTAATTTATTTTGATGACTGGACTGTAGACAAAGATTTGTGTTTTTTCTGTCAGTTGATCTTGAGTTTGGGGAAATTTCATATCCATAAAAACTAATGGGCCAAATCTAAACCAAACATTGTACTCTTTAAAAAGAACTGCTCTGCTATGCTGCCACAATCAAGGACATTAGAAATAAGAAAGCTGCCAAAGCATATGCTATCATGGAGAAATTTTGTGGAAGTGATCTGTAAAGGCCTTTTCTTTTGATTTTTACTTTGTTGTGCACAGTACCCCCTGTGTGCTTGTAAGTTTGTACTGTTTTTCTGTCTGTATGTGAGATTGCACAATAATATCTATCTATCTATATATATACATATATATATATATATGTTTATATAGATATATATATATATATATATATATATATATATATATAAATATCTATATATATATACAAAGCTTGTTTTTAGTCTCCATCAGTCACACAACATGTTTTTTTTTTTTTTAACTTTATTGAACTTGACAATAATTACAAATTCCAGTAAGAATCTCCGCTATGTATTCTTACAGAAACATAAACAAGTGCAAGGCAAAGGAAAAGATAAACATCAAGATTATCATTTCAGTAAACTGGATGTATGTGTATATATATATATATATATATATATATATATATATATATATATATATATATATATACAGTACAGGCCAAATGTTTGGACACACCTTCTCATTCAATGCGTTTTCTTTATTTTCATGACTATTTACATTGTAGATTCTCACTGAAGGCATCAAAACTATGAATGAACACATGTGGAGTTATGTACTTAACAAAAAAAGGTGAAATGACTGAAAACATGTTTTATATTCTAGTTTCTTCAAAATAGCCACCCTTTGCTCTGATTACTGCTTTGCACACTCTTGGCATTCTCTCGATGAACTTCAAGAGGTAGTCACCTGAAATGGTTTTCATTTCACAGGTGTGCCTTATCAGGGTTAATTAGTGGAATTTCTTGCTTTATCAATGGGGTTGGGACCATCAGTTGTGTTGTGCAGAAGTCAGGTTAATACACAGCCGACAGCCCTATTGGACAACTGTTAATATTCATATTATGGCAAGAACCAATCAGCTAACTAAAGAAAAACGAGTGGCCATCATTACTTTAAGAAATGAAGGTCAGTCAGTCCGGAAAATTGCAAAAACTTTAAATGTGTCCCCAAGTGGAGTCGCAAAAACCATCAAGCGCTACAACGAAACTGGCACACATGAGGACCGACCCAGGAAAGGAAGACCAAGAGTCACCTCTGCTTCTGAAGATAAGTTCATCCGAGTCACCAGCCTCAGAAATCGCAAGTTAACAGCAGCTCAGATCAGAGACCAGATGAATGCCACACAGAGTTCTAGCAGCAGACCCATCTCTAGAACAACTGTTAAAAGGGACTGCGCCAATCAGGCCTTCATGGTCAAATAGCTGCTAGGAAACCACTGCTAAGGAGAGGCAACAAGCAGAAGAGATTTGTTTGGGCCAAGAAACACAAGGAATGGACATTAGACCAGTGGAAATCTGTGCTTTGGTCTGATGAGTCCAAATTTGAGATCTTTGGTTCCAACCGCCGTGTCTTTGTGAGACGCAGAAAAGGTGAACAGATGGATTCCACATGCCTGGTTCCCACTGTGAAGCATGGAGGAGGAGGTGTGATGGTGTGGGGGTGTTTTGCTGGTGACACTGTTGGGGATTTATTCAAAATTGAAGGCACACTGAACCAGCATGGCTACCACAGCATCCTGCAGCGACATGCCATCCCATCCGGTTTGCGTTTAGTTGGACGATCATTTATTTTTCAACAGGACAATGACCCCAAACACACCTCCAGGCTGTGTAAGGGCTATTTGACCAAGAAGGAGAGTGATGGAGTGCTGCGGCAGATGACCTGGCCTCCACAGTCACCGGACCTGAACCCAATCGAGATGGTTTGGGGTGAGCTGGACCGCAGAGTGAAGGCAAAGGGGCCAACAAGTGCTAAACACCTCTGGGAACTCCTTCAAGACTGTTGGAAAACCATTTCAGGTGACTACCTCTTGAAGCTCATCGAGAGAATGCCAAGAGTATGCAAAGCAGTAATCAGAGCAAAGGGTGGCTATTTTGAAGAAACTAGAATATAAAACATGTTTTCAGTTATTTCACCTTTTTTTGTTAAGTACATAACTCCACATGTGTTCATTCATAGTTTTGATGCCTTCAGTGAGAATCTACAATGTAAATAGTCATGAAAATAAAGAAAACGCATTGAATGAGAAGGTGTGTCCAAACTTTTGGCCTGTACTGTATATATATATACATACATACATACACATACATACACACACATAAACACATATACATACACATAAACATATACACACATACATATATACATATACATATATACATACACATACATACACATATATATATACATGTACATATACATACAAAACACAATTTCCAATGAAATTATATATATTAACCATGACATGTTATAAAAATAATATAAAAAATGATAAACTAAATAATAACTAAATAATACAGGCAGTTCTTCTTTAGCCACGAGACAATCCTTCCCCTTTCATTCACAGTTTAAACACATGAAAGTGATGCTTAAGGACACTTTTAGCACGTTGTTAAGGCATTTCCATTACAGTCAGTTTAGGCATTAAAAAATTGTGACAGGTTATTGCAAAGTTTTTGTATTGGTCCATATTTTTCAGCTAAAAGTACTAGAGAGGAAAACAAGATTTTTAGTTCGTTTTTAAAGGATATTAGTGAAGGTCTTTGATTTTTCCATTTGCATGCATGTATATGATATTTTCCCATAATCATGATAATATTGATCGTGTCAGATATTTCTTTAGCGGTGTCATTTTTGTATATTAGGATTTGATTCCTATCAAAAGGTGTGATATTCTCTATTGTAGAGCTTGATCAGTTATGCAGGTTCTGCCAAAATTGCCTCGTGACTCTACATGAATAGAAGAGATGTTCAATAGTTTCAGGTTCCTCCAGACAGAAAACGCAAGCTTCAACCTCGAATCCAAATCTTTTCTTAAGAGTTTCTGCTGCAGGGTAATAACTATTAATAATTTCATATTGCACTTCTTTTGCTTTTGGCGGAATTGGCCATTTTAAATATTTGAAGTAATTATTTGTGCTACCTAAATCATTGTTTATTCTGATTTTTGCAGTTCTAGTGTAATCATTAAAAAAAATTACACTTGAAAGCTTTCCTAATAAATTGGTTGTTACATTTTCTATCACTAATATGCAGTTGGTCAATTTTTAACTCTGGTATGACTGCTTGTATTCTTGATTGAGAGAGTGTGTTTTGTATTAAATGTATTAAAGCAAGAGGTATTGCTTTGCATATTCTGCTGAATTCTCTATTAGAACATTGAACATCAAATTTTTCTTTAAAGGTATTAAAATGTAAGAAATATCCATGGTTGTCCATTAGATCTTGAACAAAAATCACCTTTTTATCGAACCAATCCTGTTTGAATATACTTTTTCTATTAATCATAATTGTTCTGTTATTCCACAGTGTGGAGCCATGTGGAGTAAAATTATGGGAAAATATCATCTTCCAATAGTACGGTACTTGTTTGTGAAATTCAGATAGTTTCACAGGCAGTTTCATAGTTTCAAAATCACATTTTAACACAAAATCCAACCCTCCGATTTTCTTAAAAATACTTCTGGGAACATGAAACCAAATTGATTCTGTCTGTGACATAAAAGCTTTTATCCAATTTATTTTAAAGACTCCTACCATTGATTCAAAGTCCAGTGTATTCAAACCTCCTTTTTTTATAATCTTTAACCAGTTGAGATTTTTTAACATAATGTGTTTTGTTTCTCCATATAAAGCTGTAAATTATAGAGTTTACCTTTTTGATGTTTTAAGGAGTCACATACATTGAGTAACATGGATAAATCAATTTTGATATCCCCTCAGACTTGGATAGTAGATTTCGACCAAAAATGGATAAATCTCTCATTAGCCAGTGATTTAAAGTTTTTTTCATATTTTCTATTTTTTCATTCATATTCTTTTCCTCCCTTTTTTTAATCTCTTTTATTATTTTATGCCCAGATATTTAACTTCAGATTTAACAGGGATGGACGCTATTTGTGTATCAGTACAAGGATACAGTGGTAGTATTTCGCTTTTCTTTAGATTTATGTTCAAACCAGATGCTTTGGAAAAAAGGGAGATAGTATTCAAAGCTTTACAGACTACTGATTTGTCCTTTATGAAGAAAACCGTATCAGCCGCGAATTGACTAATGCAAAATTCATAATCAAAGATATGAATTCCTTTAAATTCCTTGTTGTTTACAACCAGGTAAGCCAATATCTGTGTGCATAAAATGAAGAGTTTGGGTGATATGGGACAGCCTTGTCTGATCCCGCGAGAGATATTTATTCTAGGGGTCATTCCTGGATTAAGAGAAACATAACTGATTATATCTTTATAAAACATTTCAATCACTTTACAAAATTTTTCACCAAATCCAACTTTTTTTAGTGTCTGAATCAGAAAGGAGTGTTCTAGGGAATCGAACGCTTTGAAAAAGTCTATGAAAAGAATGAGACTTTCTGAATCAATAAACGATTGATAGTCTAGCATATCCATTATTAATCTTACATTATTGTGAATATGTCTACCTTTAATGAAAGGCTGACTGAAACTCATCAATCAGACTGGCCAGTACATTTTTAAGTCGATTTGCGTATACAAGAGCTACTAATTTGTAGTCATTACAAAGAAGAGTTATAGGTCTCCAGTTGTCTAGGTTCAGTAAGTCTTTATTAGGTTTAGGTAGTATGAGTGTTATCAACCCAGTTTTCATTGTGGGGGATAAACATCCGTTTCCTATACATTCCAAAAAGGCTTTATGTAATAGATCTTTTATGTCATTCCAAAAGTGTTTATAAAATTCTGATGTTATACCATCTATCCCTGGTGACTTTCCATTTTTCATCTGTTTTAGAGCAGTTTCCAATTCTGATGTAGTTAAATCTTCTTCTAATATTTTTTTATCTTCTTCATTTAGCATTTTTATGCTATCTTTGACTGTTTCAAATAATATGTCACAGTCTTCTTTTTGGAAATTGGATTTGTATAAATTGTTATAAAAACACCATATTTCATCATTTACCTGTTTTTGGTCATCCATAATAGTTTCATTTTTCTTCAGTTTATTTATTCTCTTTTTACTCTGTCTATGTTTTTCTAATCCATAGAAGTATGACGTGTTTTTTTCTCCTAGTTCTATCCATCTGGCTCTTGATCTTATAAATGCCCCATTAGCTTTTTCCCTGTACATATCATCTAATTTAACTTGAAGGGCATTCAGTTCAGCCTTTTCCTCTGTTGTTATTTCAGTTTTTTCACATATTGCATTTATTTTTAGAATTAATTCTTTTTGTTTGTGTTTTCTTGTTTGTGAAATTCTTTTTCCTGTTACAATTGCTAACTGTTTGAGTTCAAATTTGAACTACTCCCACTTATTCATATGCGACATGTCAAGTTTATTAACACTTTGAAAAAGGATTTTAACTTGTTTACAGAATCCATCATTAAGTAATAAACTATTATTAAATTTCCAAGTATTTTCTGATGATTTGGGCTGCTGAATTATTTTTAGTGATAATTCAATCATACAGTGATCTGTTAGGGGTGATATTGAAATTTCACATTTTAGAACATCTTTACATATTATCTGAGATATTAACCAATAGTCTAGTCTTGAACATTGATTACTATCTGCAGAATTATTCCAAGTGTACTTTACAGCGGTGGGATTTGATATTCTCCAGCAATCTACTGTATGTGTTGACATACATAGATTGGTTAAAATATCATCATATTCAGGTTGCTGTCCTCTGTGGGGTTTACGATCAAGCCATGAATCAGGAGCTATGTTGAAGTCACCTCCCATTACCACTTTCTCAGTCATAAAAGTAACTTTCCAGTTATTTATGAGCGAACTTAAACTTGCCATCATGACCCTATTATTTGTTCTGTTATTATATCCATACACACAAATTAAAATATATCTTTGATCATGCATCTCTACGACCATTATAAGCCAATGTCCACCTGTATCACTTTTGTGTTCAATTACCTTTCCTGGAAATTTGTTGAAAAGCACCATCACTCCGGCAGAGTGAGAAGTTCCATGAGAGAAAAGGATTTCATCTCCCCATTGCTGTTTCCAAAATTTCTCATCCGCTATCCCTGAATGTGTCTCTTGTAAAAAAAAAAAAAAGCAATTTGCCTGTTGTTCCTTACAAAACAAAAAAAAGCCTTGCGTTTGACAGTATTTTTTAAACCTCTGACATTTATAGAAATAAAGGATACTGACATTTATAACTCCAAAAACTCCTGTTAGAACGCACCTCTTAACCCTTCTAGACACAGGAATGTTTACGTAGTCCTATATTGAAAATATATATTAAACCAACCCCAAAATAGCTTTAGCATCTTCTTATCCAGTTTAAATTAAAATATATCCTCTTTGCAAAAAAACAGTAGACAAAAAAAGGCTGTAAAAGCCTTTGTTATCCCTTCTTCTCCCCCATTGCTCCTTAGCTAACATTTATTGTTGTTTGAGTGTAACACTTTGCTTTGAACATAAAGATACCTTTTCTTTTAAAACTAATTCTCCACTGAAACCAAAATTTCAAACAGAAAACATTTTCTCTGAGTGTTTTTTTTTTCTCTTTCCTTTCTTTAGCTTATCTAACACATGTGTAGATTATACTATAAAACCTCAGTTTTGTTGTTTTGGCACTTCAGGTTACCTGAGATAATTTTGTCTTTTCTGTCCATTTATCAGGGCTCAACTCATTTGCCATCGATGATAGCATATCCCTCCTTCAGGTAAGCCTTTCTGCCGTTACGCCTGGCCTCTTCCACTCTCGGCCATAACTTGGCTCTGGCCTCTCGATCCTCTTTGGAAAAGTCCTCCCTGAAGTGGATGTTCAGTTCTTTGCAGACTCTTGCATCTTTGGACTTCTTCCAGATGTCGTTCCTGGCCGTCCGCGTTGCGAACTGAATGATGATGGGCCTCGGCATTTTGTTGTATGCTGCATCATTTTTCTTACCCAGGCGATGAACTGTGTCAACCAACTCCCGAATTTTGTCCACTGCCACTGGAATCACCCTGGTCAGGATCCCGATTACAGCCTCTTTTACATCCTCTTTGTCTTCCTCCGGTAAACCCAGTAATCTCAGATCCCATCTCCTCTTATATCTGGCATTGTCTTTGCACATTTCTGACAACGTATTGTTTTCGTTCTTCAGAGAGGCTATTTATTCTTGCATTTTTCCAATTTCTTCCTTGTTTTCTTTAACCGCTTGTGTGTTAGCCTCTATGCGGAGTTCAAAGCTCTTGAGACGCTTATCCAACGTGTTGAATCTCTGCAGTACTGCTTGAATGGCTTCGTAGATGTTATCGTTGCTAATGTTAGCTTCTCTATCTCTCATTTTCATGTCTCTTTTCTTCAGTCTTTTAGGATCAGGACTGGGAAGCGGTGTGTGTTCATTCAAAAGAGTTACCGTGCTCTCTTCCATGTCTTCCAACTCCGTAATGTCATCTTCATCACACGCCTCTTTGAGTGCTGCCAAATTGTAGTCATGGTCTGGTATGCTAGCTCGTTGTGTAGCCTTATCCATGCCGTCAGTCCGGTTCACTTCTTCTGCTTTTTTTTCACAGCTGGAGTCTTGAAACTTACTTTCCAGTGTTGTATTAATCTTAATGTTGCGTTGGGTTAGTTATTTTAGTCTAGAATGGTGCTTTTTAGGACGAAATTGACCTTTACAATCAGACCCTGCTAAAAGTGCAGCCGCTCATTCCGCCATCTTGATTCTCCTCCTCACACAACATGTATTGTGTTAAGAGAGTAAACCTTCAAATCGGACAAATAAAATTTAAATATCTGAAATTCAACAAAATTAACCTCATATAGTTGACATCAAAACCAATTAGCTGTTAGATCAGGTGAGAGCCAGGTGGTGCAGTCGGTGGAGAGCAGGCTCGTTCGAGATGAGCCAGGCCTGCGCAGATTCGATCACCGGCGATTGGCACACAGTGCATGCCAGTTAGTTTTGTGTCCAACTTCATCCCGACTTGCTCTGACGTAGTACAAAAGTGGACAGCGATAAAATCCATGCCGGAAGTCGTAACCGGAAGTTGGTCTTCTTTCGTGTACGATAGGCTTTTTTTTTTTTTATTGAAAATAGAAAAGACCTACATACACAAAGACATAAGACTACATTTCATGAGAAAAGGGGAAAGCCAAGGTAAATGGACATTAACAATCAAACATGAAGAGAAGAAAAAGATAAAGAAAAGAGAGAAAAATGGAGAAAAAAAAAAAAGATTATAGTAATAATAAAAAATAAATAAATAGATAAGTAAATAAATAATAACTGTGAAGACAGTAACAACACAATAACAGCTAATTATCTACCAAAACTAAACTTTTCACAGATGTTCTTTGTTTTTATGGCTTTCTTATTATCTAGTGGGGTGAGGGACTGCAAATATAATTCAAAACACTTGTAGAAAATAAAAAAAATGGGTTTATCTCCAGCAAATTTAGCTCTGTGGATGTGGAACTTTGCATAAAGTAGTAACAGGTTAATAACAAAAACCTTATCCAAGTCTTCTGTAGTATCAGGATGAAAGCCAAAGATAACATGTTCAAAATGCAGATTAAAGTTCATATACAACTTATCAGAGATACATTTTGCTATATCTTTCCATAACCTTTTTGTATAGTTACAATGCCAAAATATGTGGCTAACTGTTTCGGGTTGCACCAAACAAAAGGAACAGTTGACATCAATATCATTCTTAAATTTCTGCATGAAATGCTTTACTGGGTAAATTTTATGTAATATTTTATAAGACACTTCTTTAACTTTGTTAGTTATCATATATTTGTGTGGTAACAACCAAACCTTGGTCCAAGGTATATTGATGTTAAATTTAGCCCAGTAGGTGATGATATAAGGTTTTGTTGAGATTTCATTCGTAAAAAGGTCCCGAATGGCTCTATTGTTGCTTTTGTGTGATCCGAAACAGATTTTGCCACAAACAGTATTCAGTGGATTTACAACGGAGACACTATTCAACTGAAAGGAGCCTCTGTACAAGTTTACAACACCTGTAGGAATGGAATCAATTACCTGGTAAAATTCTTGTACTGTAACCGCAAAACCAAACTTTTGCATAAACTCCTCATAGGACATTAACAGGCCATCTGGGCTCCGCAACTGAGCGACTGTATAAATCTCTCTTTCAAACCAGTTTCTAAGGAAGAGGCTCTTTTTGTTGTGTAAAATGTCTCCGTTGTTCCATAGATAATACCTCTGCGGGGAAAAGTTGTGTTTGTAGATTATTTTCCATGCAAGTAAGACCTGTTTATGGAACTCCGACAATTTTAGGGGTATTTTATTAATCTGGTAGTTACACACTAACAAATAAGGAAGTCCACCAATTTGGTTAAATACAAATTTGGGGATAAAGTTCCATAAAGATGAATCATTTTTAAAGAAACTCTTTAACCAATTAATCTTAAATACATTGTGTAATGATCCAAAGTCCAAAAAATCAAGTCCTCCATTCTTTCTGGTATTGATTATGACAGATTTTCGGATGTAATGTATTCTGTTCTTCCACAAGAAGTTAAACAACATTTGATCAATTTTTTTGATTGTTTTACTGTCCAGAGCCAGAGAAGAGGCAACATAAATGAGCCGTGAAATTCCCTCAGCCTTGGCTAGGAGCACCCGGCCCCTCAAAGACAGGTCTCTCTGCAACCATTGGTGAAACCTGCTCTCAGCCTTTTTCATTCTGGGCTCGAGGTTCAGAGAGCATCTCTCCTGCTGCTCTTTCGTAATGGTAATGCCTAAATAGTTTATCCTACTTTTAACACAAATATCATCGATTGAGGTTATATCATTATTTTTTAAAGCAAATAATTCACACTTATCTAAATTTAAGCGTAAACCTGATGCTTTAGAAAAAAACGAGATTGACTGCATAGCCGGCTTTACTTGTAAAGCGTCTTTAAGAAAAAGTGCAGTATCATCTGCTAGTTGACTCAGGCAAATTTTCCTACCAGCAATAGAGATGCCCTCCAAATTACATGATTTTATATATACAGAAAACATTTGAGCCACCAGTAAAAACAAATAAACAGAGACAGGGCAGCCCTGCCGTATCCCTCTCTCCTGATAAAACCTCTGTGTAGTACCACCAGTCAGTTTTACAGAGCTGTTACCATTTGTATAGAGTGTTTTCATTGCATTGCAAAAGTATTCCCCAAACCCAAATTTTTCAAGGCAATAGATAATAAACGGATGCTCAACAGTATCAAAAGCCTTGTAAAAATCCAGGAAAAGGATAAAACTATCATCTTCAATCAAATCTGAGTAATCAATCAAATCCAAAACAAGTCTTAGGTTATTAAAAATGTGCCTTTTACTCATGAATCCTGACTGATTTTCATCGATTATTGAGTCCAGAACTCCTTTAAATCGCTTAGCAAAAATTAAAGCAAATATCTTATAATCATTATTTAATAGAGTTATGGGTCTCCAGTTGTCAATAAGGAGCACATCTTTTCTGGGTTTGGGTATTAAATTAATTAACCCCTGTGTCATAGTAGCAGGAAGTTGTGCTCTTGCAACGCTCTCAGAAAAAACCTTAAAGAGAAATAGTCCCAACAGATCAGAAAACTCTTTATAAAATTCAGGGCTGATGCCGTCATTCCCAGGTGATCTATTGTTTTTAAGATTTGAGATAGCATCTTGCACCTCCTGCTGACTAATTAGGGAATCACACATCAGCTTCTGAGCGTGAGTAATGGCTCTAATAGAATGCATATTTATATGGCTAAAGAACAACAGCATAGCATTATGATCAAATTTAGCTTTATAGAGAGAGGAAAAATAATTATAACAAAACTCGGATATCTTTTCCTTATCATTGATAACAGACCCACTAATATTTAACTCAGATAAGGAGTTGTGCTTGGCTCGAGATTTCTCCAACTTGAAGAAGTATGAAGTCATCTGTTCTCCTTCCTCCAGCCACTTCTGCCTCGATCTAACAAAAGCCCCTTCTGCCTTACATTTATACAAGTCGTCAAGTTTCACTTGAAGTTCAGTCAATCTGAGTCTCTCTTTGGCAGAGAGTGAATCTGGAGGAACGCTGGTTAGGGATGTTATCTCAGAGGTGATATTTCCTACTTCTTTTCTTCTAGATTTAGCTAAGTTGCTACCATATTTCCTCATATATTTACCTATTTCATATTTCAACAGTTTTTGCCATAAATTTTTTCCTTCTGAGCTTGATCCCAATGCCGCTTGATCAATCTCTGTAATTGAATTTTCACAGAATTATGTTTTAACAATGAACAGTTCATTTTCCAATAAGAGAAGTGTTTTATATTTAAATTGTCTCGAGACAGGTTAACATTAAGCAATATTGCCTTATGATCTGTCAACGGAGTGGGTAAAAGATCAACTGTGATGGAATCCTTATCTAAAGAGTTAGAGACAAGCCAATAGTCGAGCCTCGATTGTCTAGAGCCATCCTTGTTGCTCCAAGTGTAAACTCTGTCTCTGGGGAATTTCTCCCTCCATACATCATAAAGATCATATTTATTCATCAGCATTTTTAATGAAGAATTTGCAAGCGAGGGCTTACCGGGTGGCCATCTGTCAAGAGACTCGTTCAAAACAATATTAAAGTCCCCTCCAATTATCAGATGTGCATTAAGATATTTTTGTGTTGAAATGGTAAGCTTAGCGTCCAAAGAGCCCAAGAGCTCATCATTTTTTGACCTACAATTATAGCCATAAATATTAACCAAAATGAAAACTATGTCCCTTATTCTGCAAACCAGACAAATGTAGTGACCCTGTTTGTCACACAACGATTGCACAATTTCCCCTTCAAAATGACCCTTTAAGTTAGATACCCCTGCAGAGTACTCAGTCCCATGTGAGAGCAAAATATCACTGCCCCACTGTGTTTTCCAAAAGCTTGTGCCATTAATGTTGGAGTGCGATTCTTGCAGAAAAGCAAAATCAACTTTTAGCTGTTTAAAAAATAAAAATAAAGCTTTACGCTTCAACCCATTTCTTAAGCCCCTGGCATTCAATGAAACAATAGAAAAAAACATAATTAAGTTGAAAAGAAAAGGAAAGGAAAAAGAATATTTAACCTTCTACCTAAATAGTGTCGTTAAACTACAAGCAGCAGGTCGTCGACGCCTGCAGCACCATTGCCTTACACTGCTTATCAGATTATTTCAAAAGGAAAAAGGCGACTCAACCGATGACAGAAATCAACTCAAAGCACAGGTCAAGGTTGAGCGCACATGCCATGTTTGGCCCATAATTAGTTCTTCATTTAACAAAATAGGACAACAAAAGCAGTCAGAGTGGGTCTGTGTTTCCTAGCATAGTTAGGCTATAGTCACTCTGGGAGTTTAATCTCACCTTCTCCCTCTATGAAGGCTCGAGCCCCGGCAAAGAAGGCCTTTTTCCCCTCGGTGCGCGCCCTCTCCACCGCGGGACAAAGCCTCTCTCTCCGCTCTCGGTCCCCCTTCGACAAGTCCTCTTTAAATTGGTAACCGCGCTCCCTGAGGTACGAAGAGGTTTTTGCAGCTCTCCACACCACGTCTCTGCTGACCCGAGAGATGAACTGGATGATGATCCTTCTGGGATTGGTGCCTTCCGCAGGTTGCCTCCTCCTGCCCAGGCGATGGACGGTGTCCACATGTACTGCCAGTGTGTCCCTCTTGTCAGGCAGCACCTCCTGGCAGATGGTGATGGCACGACTGCGGACGTCCTCCTGGTCAGACTCGGGGACTCCAATGAGCCTGAGGTTCCATCGGCGCGTGTATGTCTCCAGCTCATCCATCCTTTTGGTGATCTGCTTGACAGGTTGCTCCACCTGAGCAACCCTCTGCTCAACGTGGGCCACCTTCGCGCTCACAGCCTTCAGCTCAACAGTGGTGCGCTCCAACTTTTCCTCCAGGTGAATAATTTTACAGTCGATAGAGTCGCATCTGAAGTTAATCAGTTTCTTTACCTCTTCAAACTGTTTGAGCATGTCCATACTAAGCGAGGTGCTCGGCACAGCCTCGCTAGCCTTTTTCTTCATTGCTGGAGATTTGGACAGTGTTACTGGCAGCGGTGGGAATTCCTCCTCGAAAGCCTCGAGCTCCTCCGTGCAGCCGGCTCCAAGTATGTAGTCGTGTCCCGCAGCCTCGAGTGCTATTCGCGAAGCAATGTCTCTTTTTCCGCCAACTCTGGCGGCAAAACTCGCTCTATAAGCACGCCGGGTCCTGGTCGTCATTATATTAAGCAGATATGTCAAAGAAATTCCTTTTGAAGCAACTGGGTAAAGTTTGGTGCTCAGCGTCCTCGTGCGTGGTTGCTCAAGCCGCCATCTTCCCGTGTACGATAGGCTTGTTCGAGATGAACTGCGCCTCGCCTGGAAAGTAGACGAGAGCAGGCGGCCGCAGCAGGAGACAGTAGGCTCGTTCGAGATGAACTGCGCCTCGCCTGGAAAGTAGACGAGATCAGGCGGCCGCAGCAGGAGGCGGTGACAAATAGCCGCGATCAAGTCGGACAGGTTCCTGACAGTTTCCAGCAGCCTTCAGTCCATACAGGAAGTCACAGAAACACTTACATCCTGTCAGATATGATGTCAATTCATTAAAATACTTTCAGACTTGTATGTAAGTTTGTTTTCAGTCTCCATCAGTCACACAACATGTATTATGTTAAGAGAATAAACCTTCGGATCGGACAAATAAAATTCAACAAAAATTAACGTCATATTGTTGAGTCCACATCTGAACCAATCAGCTGTTAGATCAGGTGAGAGCCAGGCGGTGCAGTCGGTGGAGAGCAACTGCAGCGCCTGGCTCTAAAAACTGCGGCTGCCTCGCTCTCGCAATTTTATCGCCGTCCACTTTTGTCAGAGCAAGTCGGGGTGAAGTTGGACACAAAACTGACCGGCATGCACTGTGCGCCGATCACCGGTGATCGAATCTGCGCAGGCCTGGCTCATCTCAAGTGAGCCTGGTAACAAATAGCCGCGATCAAGTCGGACAGTTTCCTGACAGTTTCCAGCAGCCCTCAGTCCGTACAGGAAGTCACAGAAACACTCACATACTGTCTGATATGATGTCAATTTATTAAATTATGCTCATACTTACATATAAGTTCATTCTCAGTCTCCATCAGTCTCACAACATGTATTATGTTAAGAGAATAAACCTTCAGATCGGACAAACAAAATTCAAATATCTGAAATTCAACAAAAATTAACATCATATTGCTGAGTCAACATCTAAACCAATCAGCTGTTAGATCAGGTGAGAGCCAGGCGCTGCAGTCGGTGGAGAGCAACTGCAGCGCCTGGCTCTAAAAACTGCGGCTGCCTCACTCTCGCGATTTTATCGCCGTCCACTTATGTAATACATCAGAGCAAGTCGGGGTGAAGTCGGACACAAAACTGACCGGCATGCACTGTGCACCGATCTCCGGTGATCGAATCTGCGCAGGCCTGGCTCATCTCGAACGAGCCTATTATTGGCTATTCGCAGCTCTATACTGCATAATTTTATAGTCGTTCGACTTTAAGTCTTTTCACGACTTTGTACAGTATGTAAGATTGAGCCTAAAATAATCACAAAGTGATAATGTTAATATTTCATCGACTTACAATTTATATGAAGTTATTAAACAACGTGAGTACAATATGTGTGTGTGTGTGGGTGGGGGGGGTCTCACACATATCATTCACGCTAGAACTGAAAATGACTATCACCCTCACATTAGCATGGTTAATTGTAATTTATGTTGAGTGTAAAAAAGAAGGCCAGCACTGTAAATCATTGGTAGTAATACAGTGTCTGTATTACCCAGATATTATGCAGGATCTTGTTTGCAGGAAGCTGGCATGCTCTCCCTGCCTTTCCTGTATATGGCCCAGCCTGCCCACCAGAAGATTCCTTTATTAAACACAGTACAGACTCCCCACACATTGCTTGCTCAAAGGCATAATAGAAAAGCTTAGCTAAATGACTTCAATCCTGGTGGTCGTTTCCTCACCCACCAGGGATCTTCCAGGATGAAAGAGGGGCATCATGAGTGACACAGTGGCCCCAGACAAGTGTGACTGCAACAGAACAGGGAGTTCCTGGGTCTGGAGATGTATTCATTTTTAGGTGTAACTATTAAATGAATGTTATGATTATATTTTCCTACTGTCAGTATTCTATTAATTATATTTTATTTCTGGAATACAGTTAAACACAACATTACACTATCATACTGGCAACATTAAGAACTTGACTTGGACTTCTCTTTTTTTGTGATAAACATTTTATTGCATTCCATCTCCAAATCTTCCAAAATAGAAAAACAAACATACAAAGAAATGAAATCAAAAACAAGGGAAAAGTATGAACAACAATGGAGAAGAGCAAATGAAGCTGAACATGAAACAATGAAAAAAAAACAAACAATGAACAATAAAACAACAAGTTAAATCAGGCTTCTACTGGCCATCATGATCTCTGCCTGCAGTGGGGTCACGCCTTCTTCTTCCAGGACTCTGATCAAAACAGTTAAATGATCCAATCATACCTTGTGGTGCTCTAAAGAGTGCACTGTTTTGTTTTGTTTTATAACAATTAATATCATCTAATAGAAGTGAATGTGTGCAAAGATGTTTCACACCCCAACACACAAAAAAGGCAGATAAAATGGCCATAGGACTTCGCCAAACTTATACTTAAAACCGCACTTTCTTTAGCTAATAACGTTAGCCCGGACCATCGAGTTGAGTGGAGAAACAGCCTTCCCAACTCATGTCACTCTAATTCTTCGATACATTACATTTGTAGATAGCATAGAATTGTATCTTAGATAACACGCTACACTTTTTAGATAGAGGATAATTAAAACACTCTTTCTCTTACCGTTCTATCTCTTTGTATCTTTGTATCATCTTCCATCTAACATCTGGACGTACCGTAAAGACGGAGCGCCGAATAACTAACAAGATACACGAAGAAGACCAACTTCCGGTTGTGACTTCCGGTATGGAGTAGAGCTATGGCGGCACCCTTGTCCTCCATCTTCCCTGCAGATGGGTCCCTCTCTGAATTTAAGATATTCAAATTTTATTTGTCCGATCTGAAGGTTTATTCTCTTAATATAATACATGTTGTGTGACTGATGGAGAGTGAAATAAAGCATATAAGTCTGACAGTATTTTAACAATTTTTTTTTTTTTTAAGTGCTTTATTTAGACAAAGTAAGCATAACAGCAGCGTCAGCACTTAAGAAGAGCAGTATATACATATATACATAGGTAAACATATACAACAAAAAAACCAGGGGAAACCAAAATTTAGAACAAATTGGAATAGGGGAGGGAGAAGAGGAAAAAAGAAACAACCAAACAAAACAAAACATAAACAAAATGTCAAGGAAAAGAGGCGTTGCCAGAAATGTACATAAATAGTGTCCGTTATAATTGTACTTAGAGTGGGGCTAAATTGAGCCTCTCAAAGATACAGTTTGTTTTCATGGCTTTTTTATTTTTACTGTCCTTTATTGACGTTGCATATTGGTGGATTTCTTGGGTGAATTGTTCCAGACTGGGTTTGGATTCTGCCCATTTTTTGTTTGTGGACATGGAATTTGGCCATGAGCAGTATCAGTTGTATGAAAAAAGCAGTGTCTTTGTCCATTTTGTTGTTTTAAAAAAAAATAAAAATGTCCCTTTCCTGTAGAATGATCATTTGTTGTATTCTTCTTATGAAGTGTTGAATGTCCATCCAGAATATTTTAGAGTACACACATTTATAGAACAGGTGTTGTATTGTTTCGGTTTCCCTTCCACAGAAAACACGAAGAAAGTCCATATCAATTTTAAATCTTTCCAGAGTCTTTTTTGCTGGATAGATGTTGTGCATTATTTTGAACGATACTTCCTTTACTTTATTTCCAATACAGAACCTTTCCCCGACCAACCATGCTTTGTTCCAGTTGATGTCACCATATTGAGAGTTCCAAAAGAATTGCCCTGGTGGCAGAGTTGTAATTTGCAAGGAATTTCTGATGTATTTATTGGAGCAACGTTTCTTTGTGATATCTAATCCATCAATGAAGATGGCACTGCTAAGTGAGTCCTCGTTAGAGACTCCTGAGCCTCTGAGGAGGTGCAGTGTGCCTCTTGGTACAGCATCAAAAACTACAGCATATTCCTTTGGTGAAACTGGTAACTGAAACTTAGAGAGAAATCCATCGTAACGCAGCAGTTGTCCTTCTGTATTAAGAAGTTGACTTACTAGAACAATGTCATGGTCAAACCATTTTTGATAAAACAGTGACTTGTTTTTATACAGAATACTCTCATTGTTCCAGATGTAAAGGTTGGCTGGTGAGAAGTTATGTTTGTATATCAGTTTCCATGCGAGTAGGGCTTGTTTGTGAAAGTTGGATAGTTTGATAGGTCATTTTTCAATTTTATAATGACATTTCATTAAAAATTTTATACCACCAACACCTTTGAAGACATGCTTAGGGAATGTGTTCCAGATGTTTTCATTCTCTTTGATCACATTCAGTAACCATTTCACTTTAAAGGTGTTATTCAACATTTCAAAACTCAGTACCTCCATACCACCTCTACTCTTGGGGTTACACATAATGTCTTTCTTTAAGTAGTGGCATTTATTCCTCCAAATAAGTTAAGCAGAATTTTATCTAAGTTTTTGTAAATTGCAGGAGGCATTGCTAATGCTAAGGAAACATAAACAGACCTTGATATACCTTCAGCCTTAGAGAGAAGCACTCTCCCATTCAGTGAGAGGTCCCTCATCAGCCACATATTAAATTTTTTGCTTACCTGTTGGATTATTGGATTATAGTTCAGATCGTAGCGGATGTTTACATTTTTATCAATCACAACACCTAGATAAGTAACTGTGTTTTTCACGGGAATGTTGTCAAGTTGTACTAGATCACAGTTTTTAATTGGAAATAGCACAGATTTATTTAGGTTCATCCTCAGGCCCGATACAGCTGAGAATTCTCCAATGCATCTAATTACTTTACTCACCTCATGTTTGTTTTTTAAAAATATTGCTGTATCATCTGCCAGTTGCGATAACTTGAATTCTCTGCCTAGAGCTCTAATACCTAGAAATGGATATTTTTTGATGTGCACTGCCATAACCTGTGCAACTAGCAGAAATAAAAGAGGACTCAGTGGGCAGCCTTGTCTAATTCCCCGTCTAATATCAAATCTGGGGGTTGTTCCGTTTGTTAGCTTCACTGAGCCATTGCATCCTTTATATAACGTTCTGACTGCTTTCAAGAATCCTTCTACAAATCCAAAGAATTGAATAACCCTGGTAATAAACAGGTGACTAATGGTGTCAAAGGTTTTATAAAAGTCGATAAACAAGATAAGGCTATCATCCAAAATATACTCATTATAGTCAACCATATCCAGTATTAGTCGTATGTTATTGGTTATGTTTCTTCCAGGCATAAAACCAGACTGTTCTTCATCGATGATCTCATTTAATCCTTGCTTTACTCTTTTGGCAAATATCAAGGCAAAAATTTTGGCATCATTGTTCAGTAGACTGATTGGTCTCCAGTTCTCAATGTTAAGTTTATCTTTTTGTGGTTTTGGAATTAATTTGATAAGACCTTGTTTCAAGGTTGGGGGCAGCTCCTCTTTTTCTAGAGCTTCCTCAAACATTGCTACCAAAAAAGGAGCTAATGTTGTATTGAAATCTTTATAAAACTCACCTATTAGTCCATCATTACCTGGAGATTTGTTATCTTTTAAAGCATTAATGCAGTTTTGTACATCTATTATATCGATTTTTTGATCACATATTGACTTAAATTCATCATCGATTTTTTTAGTCTCTGGTGCTATTCCTTTCAGAAACACATCCATGTCATCTTCATTTAATTGATCTGCTCCATACAGTCCCTCATAGAAATTGGCCACAAACTGTGAGATTTGCTTTTCATCATCACATATGAGATCATTGATTCTGAGTTTACTTACTGAAGATTGTTCCAAGTTTCTCTTTTCTAAATTAAAAAAGTATTTTGTGCATTTCTCACCTTGTTCGAGCCATTTTCTTCGGGATCTGACAAAAGCACCTCTGGCCTTATCTTCATATGCTTTATCAAGATCTGCTTGTGCAGTTGTCAGTTCTATTACCTCCTCTTCCGACAAATTTACTTTATCTGATAAACTCATAATTTTTCCAACAATTTGAAATTCTTTTTCTTTTTTCATTTTAGACAGTTTTTTTACTTACTAATATGGCCAGGTTCCTGATTTCAAACTTCATTAGCTCCCAGCATTGTCCAAATTTTTTTAAAATCTTAGCTTGTTTCCAATATTTGTCTATAACTTCTTGGGCTTTTTTAAAAAATTCTTTGTCATGTATCAGGGTTTTATTTAGTTTCCAGTATTCGCTATTGGAGTTATGACTCCTTGTTCCCATATTAATCCAAATTGTTATGCTTTTGTGATCTGTAAGGACTGATGGTTCTGTTGTAAGTGAGTCCACTTTGTTTTCAATATCTGATGAGATTAACCAGAAATCTATTCGTGATTGAAGAGACCCACCTTTATTGCTCCATGTGTATGCTTTTTTATCTAAGTTCCTGTGTCTCCAGATGTCAATCAAACTTATCCTGTCACAAACATTTTCCAACTCATTTATTTGCTTCTCTCTGGGAGGCCATCTATCCATGCTTTCATCTATCACTGTGTTAAAGTCCCCACCCCATAAAACTTTAGCTGAGGGAAAAGTTGATAACAGTTGAGCAATCTTATTTTCCAGTGTTGAGAATAGCGTTATGTTCAATTGCTTATTATTGAAAGCATACGTATTGACAAGAATGAATTGAAAGTGGTCAAGTTCTGTTAAGAGAATTATCCATCTCCCATTTGTATCTGCAAAATGATTAATTACATGGCCTTTGAATTTCCCGAGCAAGATAGCTACCCCTGCTGATCTATTGCTACCATAAGAAAACCATATATCTTTACCCCACTGACTCCCCCAATATGACATATCTGCTCCTGTCAGGAGCGCGGACCCACTCGGTGCACGATGTCCACCGTGAGAGCCAGCTGGTTCGCAATATCGGGGGAGATTTGGCCAAACAGGTCAATGATGATTTTCTTGATATCCTCCCCCGTCTTCTCCGGTATCCCTGCAACTCGTAGGTTCCATCGTCTCGAATAAGCATCAATGTCATTGTATTTGTCACGGAGCTCCGTGCTCGTTTTCCCCAGGGCTGCGGCTTCTGCCTGGAGGGTGTTCACCTGTCCGGCCATGTCCTCCACCCGTCCCTACAAAGCCTCCAGGGGAGTCTGTGACACTCTTCGTTGTTTTTGTGTTTTCTTTCACTGCATCCTCCAATGATTGGAGTCGCTTGAGATATTCAACTTGTCTCTTCTCTATTCTCTCCAGAATGCTTAATGACACCATTTCACAGTCCTCCGACTCATCGCTCACCGGTTTCTTCTTTTTCCTCTTTGATTTTGGGCCTGTGGGGGCTTCAGGTAGGTGTTCCGAAATCGGTTCAGCTTCCTCCTCAATGAGGTTGTCTATCACCTTGAGTTGGTCGTCCAGGCAGTTGCGTGCATACGCGTGCATCGTATTAATAAAGTTTTTGTCCACATCCATCACAATGGTGTCTTAGCCCACTCAGGTACCCCAGCCCGACGCTGAAATGTTTGTAACGCACGTGGAGGAGTCGGTCTGTTGTTTGGTGCTTGTCCCAAAGTCAGTTTCTGAGCAAGTTCGTTTAGTCCTTTTTTCTCCTTGAAAGCTGGGAATTAAGTTTCCGAGAGGTAAGTTTTTGTTTTTTAGTTTCAGCTCATGCTGCAGAGCCACTTAGTCCGCTGTGTCAGGGCGTCATGCCTCCTATCCCTCGTCAACAGTATTTTAACAAATTGACATCATATCTGACAGGATGTGAGTGTTTCTGTGACTTCCTGTATGGACTGAAGGCTGCTGGAAACTAGGCTTGTTCGAGATGAACTGCGTGTCCCCTGGAAAGTAGACGAGAGCAGGCGGCCGCAGCAGGAGGCGGTGACAAACAGCCGCGATCAAGTCGGACAGTTTCCTGACAATAGGCTTGTTCGAGATGAACTGCGCCTCTCCTGGAAAGTAGACGAGAGCAGGCAGCCACAGCAGGAGGCGGTGACAAATAGCCGCGATCAAGTCGGACAGTTTCCTGACAGTTTCCAGCAGCCCTCAATCCGTACAGGAAGTCACAGAAACACTTACATCCTGTCCGATATGATGTCAATTTATTAAATTATGCTCATACTTACATATAAGTTCATTCTCAGTCTCCATCAGTCACACAACATGTATTATGTTAAGAGAATAAACCTTCAGATCGGACAAACAAAATTCAAATATCTAAAATTCAACAAAAATTAACGTCATATTGCTGAGTCAACATCTAAACCAATCAGCTGTTAGATCAGGTGAGAGCCAGGCGCTGCAGTCGGTGGAGAGCAACTGCAGCGCCTGGCTCTAAAAACTGCGGCCGCCTCGCTCTTGCGATTTTATCGCCGTCCACTTATGTAATATGTCAGAGCAAGTCGGGGTGAAGTCGGACACAAAACTGACCGGCATGCACTGTGCACTGATCACCGGTGATCGAATCTGCGCAGGCCTGGCTCATCTCGAACGAGCCTACTGTCAGGAAACTGTCCGACTTGGTAGCGGCTATTTGTCACCACCTCCTGCTGCAGCCACCTGATCTCGTCTACTTTCCAGGCGAGGTGCAGTTAATCTCGAACGAGCCTGGCAACTGCAGCGCCTGGCTCTAAAAACTGCAGCCGCCTCGCTTTTTTTATCGCCGTCCACTTTTGTAATACGTCAGAGCAAGTCGGAATGAAGTCGGACACAAAACTAACCAGCATGCATTGTGCGCCGAGTGTCCCCAGGTGATCGTCATTAACCCTCAGCAGACTGAGGAAATTTCAGGGTACTGTGGAGAGACAGACGTGTCAGCAGCCGGTGGTGGGAGGTAATGATGGCGTTTCACAGGTGAGATGGCAGCGTGCAGCTCTGCGACATGACGAGCAGAAGTTAAGTTTTTGAACAGTTTCCTAAACATTTTTGAGTGACTAAACTCATCTAAGGAAATACCGGCCCAAACAGCAAAGAAAGGATTGATTAAGAGTGGCGTCTTCCTTACCTTTCCATACTCATCGAGCTAACAGCCAGCTGACTGACTATGAGGTCGGACCTCTTCGGGTGTGCGTTGGACTACTTTATGGTCTATGGACATGATCATGGAGCACGCATATGCACGCAAATCTTTGGAGACCCATCTGGAACTCATGGATGAGCTACTCAATCAAGAGCCATCCTCAGAGTCTTCCCCAGAAACTTCGAAGAGACCAAGTAAGAAACCAAAGACACTGACCGAGGAGCAGGACGAGCAGTCGGTGACTAATTCACGTCTGCTGTCAGTCATGGAAAGAATTGAGAAGATGCAAGAAGAGTCTCTTAGGTGGCTCCAGTCAGTGGAACCTCCACTGTATATCTATAACAGCAAGTCAGCAACAGACAGCAAAATTCAACAACACTAGCGCCGCAACATATTTACATTATGTAAACGTGTACAAGGCTTCTAAAGAGAACTAGTGTTTTGTTTTTTTAAGAAAACTTACTCGCAGAGTCTGGCACACCTTTTTGTTGTGTGGCGCTGCCATGGCTCGGGGGGGGGGCTAAATAAACTTGTTATTTTGTGGCATTTAGCCACATCATCTTCAAGTGCCTTCCTCTTTTTATCTCTCTCCCTCTCCGCGCCGCCCTTCCTCTTTTTAGGGGGGGTCCATTCTGGCTTCTCCTCTCCTCTCCTCTCCTCTCCGCTCCTCGCTACACACACACACACACACCGGAGAAGCAGCAGGTACCACAGACACACATGCGACACACCCCCTCCTCCACACACACGCTGTCTGTGTGGATGACACGGACTGTTGGGGTGGGTGCTAATCAAAACAAACCAATCGTCTTGTTGTCATCCTCACATGCTACTGGCATGAGTGGCCTCTGATTGGCCTGAAAGAAGATTTAAAAAGAAGGCATACTGCTGCGACGCCGGCCGACCGGCAGCCTGCAGAAGGAAAAAAAAAACGACATGCAGACGGCAGCCGGCAGGCCAGCAGGCCAGGCACAGACCGGCGCTTCGGGAATACTCCCGGATCTCCCTATGGCCAGTCCGGGCCTGGACAGCGATATTCAATACGCTCCATCCACGGTTAGTTTGACTCTTATCTTAAAATACTTTTAACTTAGCTGCTGGCTGGGACAAACAGCCTGTCCTCTCTCTACCAGCCAACAAGCTGGCGGAGGGCACACGCTGAATCATGTACGTCATCAGCCTGATTTGAATAAATTTTCCGGAACTTTGAGATGCGGTGGAAACACAAACCACACAGATTACCAGGAACTCTTTTACCCAGGTAAATAAGTTCCTGGTAATAAATGTTCCTGTGAATGTTGGTGGAAAAGGGGCTATTGGAACGGCCCTTCAGCGGGGGTCGATGACAAGACAAGACAAGACAAGACAAGACAAGATATTCCTTTATTAGTCCCACCCTGGGGAAATTTCCAGTATTACAGCAGCAAAGTGGATAGCAAAAATAGGGAGCACCAGTAAAGAGACAATAAATAGCAACAAGCAATATAAACAATATATGAAAAGTATGAAAAATTTAAAGAACATGTGGAAGTATAAAAATATAGAAATAACACACAATATATACACAATATATACAGTCTTCCAATTTTACACCATGTTTAAATGTGCATTACAATGCAGTCAGTTTATAGCCCCTTTTACACTGCCAGATTTTCCGCGAATGTTCGGCGGATTTGCCGGCCAGCTGCGAGCGTTTACACACACAGAGCCAGATTGGCGAGTTGATCTGAGGCGCCCAATTTTCCGCCTCGTAGGGTAGTCATATCGGCGGAACGGTTTTAGTATAAACAGAGCGAGGCGGCCTTCCGCCTCGGGAGGGGCTGTTGATGACTTGTGGGAGGGGCTGTTGAAGACGCCGCACGTTCAACCAACTGGCGTGGACTTCAAAACCGGAAACAGCTGATAGCAGGAATGAGTATCTAGCAGCACTGAGGAGACGCAAAGCAGAAGATGAGCAACTGGGGAGATAAAGAATTGCGCGCCCTCCTTGCCCTCGCTAATGAGGAGGCTATTAACCGTCAGATGACGGGAACCGTGAAGGACGGGCCGATGTACTAGAGAATCGCCGTCACACGCTGAGCTGCACGTTCTGTTACTAGCTCACGCCCCCCATTGCCTCGAAAAAGGCACATTCTGTATAAACACAAGAAGGCAGGTGGCAATTTGCCGCCCTCCCCGATTTTGTTTTTATACTGCCAATGCGGAAAGAAGAGGGATTGGGCTTTCCTGCAAATTTGCACAATTCCTGTGTAAAAGAGGCTTATGAGTCTTGGTGTGTGTGTGTGGCCTACTGGGAGCACTGCTGGTTGTAGAGCCTGACAGCTGCAGGAAGGAAGAACCTATGATAGCGTTCCTTCACACACTTTGGGTGAAGCTGTCTGTTGCTAAAGGACCTCTCCAGTGTTGTTACAGTGTCCTGCAGGGGGTGGGAGTCATTCTCAATCATGGATGACAGCCTAGCCATCATCCTCCTCTCTCCTACCACCTCCACTGAGTCGAGGGGGCATCCCAGGACAGAGCTGGCCCTCTCGATCAGTTTGTCAAGTCTATTCCTGTCAGCCGTTGAGATGCTGCTACCCCAGAAGACCACTCCATAGAAAATGGCTGATGCCACCACAGTGTCATAAAAAGTCTGCCGGAGTGCCCCCTGCACTCCAAAAGGCCTCAGTCTCCTGAGCAGATAAAGTCTGCTCTGGCCTTTCTTGTGAAGTGTGGTGGTGTTGTGAGTCCAGTCCAGTTTATTGTTCAGGTGAATACCCAGGTACTTATAAGATGTCACCATCTCGATGTCCGTTCCTTGAATGTTCACCGGTGTTGGGGAGGAGAGTGTTCGCCTGCGGAAATCCACCAGCAGTTCTTTAGTTTTCCCTGCATTGATCTAGAGGTAGTTCCGCTGGCACCAGTCCACAAAGTCCTGCGTCAGTTCTCTGTACTCTCTGTCGTCCCCGCCTGTGATGAGGCCGACTATGGCAGAGTCATTGGAGAACTTCTGCAGGTGACAGGTGGGTGTGTTGTATGAGTAGTCTGCAGTGTAGAGGGTGAGGAGGAATGGAGCCAGGACCGTTGCCTGCGGGGCCCCCGTGCTGACGACCATGTCGGACACACAGTCCCGTGTCCTCACATACTGTGGACGGTTGGTGAGATAGTCCAAAATCCAGTGTGTGAGGTGCTGGTCCACCCCGGAGTGCTCCAGCTTGTCCCTCAGCAGTGCAAGCTGTATGGTGTTGAAAGCACTGGAGAAATCAAAAAACATGATTCTCACAGTACTCCCAGGTTTTTCCAGGTGAGAGAGAGCTCGGTGTTGGAGGAAGATGACAGTGTTGTCCACCCCAATGCCAGGCTGGTAGGCAAACTGAAGTGGATCCAATGATGGACTCACCATGGGGCGGAGATGAACAAGGACCAGCCACTCCAGGGTCTTCATCAGGTGGGATGTTAGTGCCATCGGCCTGTAGCTGCTGAGGTCCTTGGGGTGCGGAGTCTTGGGCACAGGTACCACGCAGGATGTTTTCCATTGCTGTGACACTCTCCCCTGCTTCAGGCTCAGATTGAACATGTGCTCAACAATCCCACACAGTTGATCTGCGCAGGACTTGAGGAGCCTGGAGCTGATGCCGTCTGGACCTGCAGCCTTCCTCGCTTTGATCCTCCAGGGCTGCTTTCCCACCTGGGTTGTTGTGAGGGACAGGTTGGGGCAGGGGGGCTGTGTGCTGGAGGGTGTGGGTGGGGGGGTTGGGTCGATGGGATTAGCAGTGGGGGGTGGCTGTGAGCTGAGTGTTGTAGAGAGGGAGGAGGAGGTGGGGAAGTAGTTGGGGCAGTGTACACTGGGTGCAGAGAAGGGGGGCTGCAGCATGGAGGACTGAGCTGGGGTGGGGGCAGATGATTGATCAAATGTATTGAAGAATATGTTCAGGTCATTTGCCCACTTTTGGTCCCCGCGGCTTGGGAGTCAGTCTCCTTGTGGCCAGAGATGGTTTTCAGGCCTCTCCAGACTCCACTGACATTTTGCTGCTGCAGCTGATCTTCCATCTTCCTCCTGAAGGTGTTTTTCCCCTCTCTGATCTTCCTCCTCAGCTTCCTCTACACAGCCTTCAGCTCATCCTTGTTTCCAGACTTAAAGGCCCTCTTCTTCTCCTTAAAGAGAGCCTTTATGTCAGGGTTAATCCACGGTTTATTGTTGGAAAAATACCGTACAGTCCTGGTGGGTACGATGCTTTCCACACAGAAGTTAATATAGTCAGTAATGCAGTGTGTGAGACTGTCAATATCCTCACCATGAGAATCACAAAATTCCTCCCACAGAGTTGTGTGAAAACAGTCCTTCAGAGCCTCGTCAGCCTCCTCGGACCATCTCTTCACTGTGCGGGACATGGCTGGTTGCCTGTGAACAAGAGGTTTGTACACAGGCAGGAGATGAACTAGGTTGTGATGAGATCTTCCTGGGGGGGGGGTGACGAAGTGTATGCCTCCTTGGTGTTGGCATAACACAAATCCAGTATCTTATTTTCTCTGGTGTGGTAGGAAACGTACTGTGTGAAGGTGGGCAGAGTGGTGGATGGAGAGGCATGATTAAGGTCCCCAGAGATAAGAAGGAGGGTCTGTGGGTGCTCTGTCTGCAGACTGCTTGTGACAGAGTGAAGGACATCACAGGCTGCATCAGCATTAGCAGAGGGGGAATATACGCAGCTATCGCGATAACATGCGAGAATTCCCGCGGCAGGTAATATGGCCTTATGCTAAGGGCTAACAGTTCAATGTCCTTGCAGCAGAGCTGTTCTTTAATAGTGATGTGTCCAGAGTTACACCATCTATCATTCACAAACACCGCAAGTCCTCCTCCTCTCCTCTTACCTCTCTCCCTCGTCCTGTCCGCCCATAGTAGCTTGAAGCCATCCAGTTCCACAGCTGTATCTGGAGTCAGCGCAGTCAGCCATGTTTCCGTAAACATCATGATGCTGCACGCCCGGTAGTCCCTCTGGTGCTGGGTCAGCGCTGCTAACTCGTCCATCTTATTGGGAAGAGATCTCACATTCCCCATGATGATGGATGGGAGGACTGGTCTGTATCTCCTCTTCCTGGCACGGCAATCAGCTCCAGCCTAGGCTCCCCCGTCTCCTCCTTTTCAGCTCAGGGTACATCGGGTCTCTCGTGGGGCAGCACCACGGTGTTACGGAGCGCCAACAGCTGATCCCCACTGTAACGGGGTCCCCAGACACGGTCGAAAACAGTGAGAAAATCAAAAGAAAGACCAGAACAAACTCAGCGACTTTAGACTCCATAGTTCACTGATCAGTTTAAAAAGACAAACACGTAAGAATAAATTAAAAATAGAAGGAAAGACATAACTAAAGAAGAAAAAGCTCAACAGTGAGCGGTAGCTGCTGTAACAGGCTGCCACTAGTGCAGCGCCATCTTGTTGTCATTGACGTAGCATCCTTCAAATTCGGCCAACTGAGGATCCCTCCTTGACTTTGAGAAACACCTGAGGTTCACAGAAAATGCATGTAAGAAATTGCCATGAGTATGGAGATATGGAGAATATCGTTCTGACATTTTTGTTTTGTTGTTTGTATGTTTTTTTTGTTATTCTTATTCTATTACTTCTTATGACATTTTAGCCATTTATTAGTTTTACGATTCTCAGCCTATGTAGTTTAATGTTTTTATTCCATATCTCCAGTGCTTCCTCAGTGGGGGCTGCCTGCACTGGGGGCTGCAATTGGCTGTGGCTGGGATGTCTCTGTCTCATGGTGGGCATCAGCTTGGCCAGGTGGGGGGTCTGCATCTGCTTTGCTGCTGTGGGCCCTTCGCTGGCCTTTCGCAGGGCGCACCTGGGTGGAGACGTCCTGGCCCTGGGCCGTGAGCGGCACCCAGTGCAGTCGGCCTCCTGGCGTTTCCTGACCTGGCTCCACTGTACTCAGCCACATGCTTTAAGATCACATTTGACGATCACACAGTATAGCACTTTGTGCTGCATTTCTAATGTATGAAAAGTGCTTTATAAATAAAGTTTGATTTGATGATTTGATTTGATTTTCAACTCTCGAAAAGCACTGTAAACCTCAATCCACCCATGACCCAAAATGTTAATGTAAAGTCTACACAGATGCCCCCGGATTGTCAAAACGACGTAGAAACTTCATGTTTACTTGACTCAGAAACTCATTCTCTTTGAGCTTGACATGAATTTTTTGTGTGAGGTCAACACTTTTTGAGTTGTGAGTAATGTTTTTTAAACAAGGTATTTTTATTAGAAATTCAAAAACTAAATTATAGCTGCTGCGCAGCGATGGGTCGGGTCCG
Organism: Cephalopholis sonnerati; assembly: GCA_019142605.1. NCBI lineage: Eukaryota > Metazoa > Chordata > Actinopteri > Perciformes > Serranidae > Cephalopholis > Cephalopholis sonnerati. Next base: position 3,293,022 of record JAGQAX010000019.1, read on the forward strand.
GGCATTTTTAGGCAATTCTGAGCAACAAGCAGAAGAATAGGAAGACATCAAGGAAGTTGATATTACAATCTGCATTTAGCATCAGCTGAGTCATTTTGCAGGTTGCATCATCTGGAAATTGTATTGCAGCAATTGAAAAGTAAAAGTGGTTGAATATTGGAATAAATTTGCAAAGTACACTTTTGTATCAGTGGAAATCTCTACACAATAATAAATAAATAAATAGATGTTGGTGATTTGTTTTGAACAATATGTGATTTGTTTTGAACAATATGTGCTTTGCTTCACAAGAGAAAATCTGATTTAAAAATACCACTCTTAAAGTGACTGCAGTTGTTCTGAAAATATACATATCTAGACAGCATTGAGATGTTGGTAAAAAAAATTTTTTAATATATTTTTGAGGCTTTTTTGCCTTAAATGGAAAGTGAGCGTCACAAGAGTCAGGAAATGGAGGGACAGAGAAGGGGATGACACACAGGAAAGGGCCTTCCAATGCAGGATTCAATACGCAGTCGCCTGCATTGAGGGCTGTATTTTCTTTCATGGAGCGGCTGCTCTACCAACTGAGCTAAACACCGCCTCCATGTTTTGTTTTTAAGAATGATTGATTTGCTTCATAAGTAAATAATTGTTGTTTAAAATACCATTCTTGCATTGATTCTGATATGTATTCGTCAAATATCATCTACCATGACTCTAAAATTTTATACATTTGTTTCTCAAAGACTCTTTGTAGTTTTGATGTGTTATACTCATCTCCCTTGTTGAGTCTTGAACCCAGAGTCCTTGGCACTGTGATCCAGCTCCTAACTCACTGAGCTAATTGGAAGTGAGACCTGGTGTGTGGCTTCTCAAATAGACTCAAGAAGTCACCGACCGGGCTGCAGTTATTGTGGCAGATTTCAAAAATAGTCAAAATGTCACAGATTCTATTATCTAAACAAAAATTTGACAATACATAAAATTGCATCTAGACAGCATGGACATGTTGGTGATTTGTTTTTCATGATAAGTGTTTTGCTTCACAAGAGAAAATGTGATGTTTAAAATGCCACTTTTACATTGACTCCAGTTGTTCCTACGAGAGCAGAATTCAAAATGTTCTAGAAAATTCAGTTTTGGAGATAAAATTCTGATATTTGTCAAACTTCATCAACCACGACTCCAAAATATTGTCAATTTTTTTCAGGAAGATTGTAAATGTATTTAGCAAGAATTGGTGGTATATGTTTACAGTAGTGTTTACAGTCAAACGTTTTCATGCACTGTAGGCTCAATTTATGATAAATCAAAAATCCAAGAAACAAGTTTTGTGGAGGACAGTCTGGAGATGCTCTCTAGCAAGTTTGGTGACAATTGAGCAAAAATTGTGGGAGAAGATACGTTTTATAAGTTTTACAGTTTTTGAAAAAAACAGAGTGATGGACTTCATAATTTGTAATGAGTCTAAATGGACAAAAGTTTCTGCAGTACTGGGGCTACATTGTAGTGAAGTTTCAAAACTGTAGCATGTATCGTTGGTTTGGTAGGAATTTTTAAAGTTTTTAAATGTAAACATTTATTGTGCCCCTCCCAGGAGGGGGGGGGGGGGTAAATCTGCTCATGGGAAGTATGATTTCCTCAGAAGAAGAAAGAAAGAAAGAAAGAAAGAAAGAAAGAATTCTTCCGATTACAATAGGGTGCCCGGACCCTAAAAACCACTCCACCCACCCATCAACAAAGAACAAACAAAAAAAAGCCAGACCAGTCAAAGGGAATTCAAAAGAGAGGAAAAAGAACAAAAAAAAAAGACAAATTCATAATTTTGTGTCACATAAGTAGGGGAGTATAGTGTGTTTCATTACAATATTTCAGCTTTCATATTTGCCACAAAAGTTTAAAATGGTTGCCAGGTGGAAAAGAAGTGTGCAGTTGATCCTTTGATAAAACATTTTCTCCAACTGTAAATAATACATAACATCCTTAATCCAACATAACATCCTTAATCCAATGTCCATATGTTCGAGGTGAAGAGTCATTCCATTTACACAGAATGATCCTTCTGGCCAGAGGTGAGCAAAAAGAAACAATGTCTGTTTGGGCTCTACTTAGATTAACATCTAGAGGAGTTACTCCAAATAATGCTATAGACATAGAAGGGGCAATCTGTCCAAACATTGTTGAAAAGGTTTTAAATATTAAATCCCAGAAATGAAATAGTTTTCAGACATGACCAGAACATATGACATAAAGTGGCTGAAGACTGTTTACACCTGTAGCACATAAGATTAATATTAATGCTAATCTTAGCCAACCAAGCTTTGGACCAGTGGAGTCAGTGTGCAATCTTAAAACAATGTGTCTCAAAAAAGTAGAGGATGAATAAATTTTTCAATAGATTTGTGCCACACCTCATCCAATATCTGCTTTCCAATATTCTCCCATCTCTGCTTTAAAGGTCCCATATTATACAGTTTTTCAACAATTTCACATAGATGTCAGAGGTCCAACAACACTGTATTCAAAGTGTAATGCCCCAAACCCAGCGTTTGTCCTGAATTTCAGCCAGTCCAAAAGTCCCTCTAGTGAGCTCTACTGAGAGCAGGCTGTTTCTGTGTCTGTACCTTTAAATGCTAATGAGCTGTGTCCAGGGGCGGACTTACCATTAGGCAAAACTAGGAGGTTGCCTAGGGCCCCAAGTTCCTGAGGGCCCCATAAAACTCATCATACACTTATGGTTAATACAGTTATTACTTATTTGCGCACATTAATTATGTTTTTGATTAAAATCCTTTTGCTAAAATGCCAGCAGAATGCTTATTGTATTATGTGTGTCTCGGGGCCCCCCCTTCAGTCTGCACTACATTGGATCAGTCCATCTTACTGCGCATGTGCAGAAAGGATCCAGGAAGACAGCAGCAAAACATATGAAAACAAACGGCGCAATGACGCGAGAAGAGAAGAGAAGAGAAGAGAAGAGAAGAGAAGAGAAGAGAAGAGAAAAAGAAGATGAAAAGAAGCTACCCCGGCAGTGCTGAAAAGAGGACAGAAGAAAGCTGCTCTCAAAGTTAACTAAAGTGACTACCTTCTTCACTGCGGCAGTGGCTAGCAGCAGCAGCAGCAGCAATCCACAACCAGCATCGGCAGCAAGTGCAACGACGACGTCGACACCTGTTGGGGAGGGTCCGTTGTGTGGAGATGAACAACTCGTGAGTATAAAAACTGTCGAAGACGTGATTTTTCTTTATCCCATTGAAGACGGGAAAGCGTATGGGTCATTTTGAAGTAAGCTTTGAATTTCATTTCTATTTGCTACAGAGGATGAGAAATCAATTATTTAGGAGGCATTTTTTTTTTCGTGCTGAATTTCCAGGAAAACTTCAGGCTTTGGGGGGTCTTTCTAAAATCACCCATAGGTTTTACAGGTAATTTTGGCAGGTGTTTTTAGTCCTTAATGTGTTAAGTTATGCATTCAAAACAATAGAAACTATGTAACTTAAGGAAGTTATTAACAACTACTCACTCTGCATTAAAATGATCCCTGTCAGTGTTATAGCTTTGTATTAATATTGCTTTAATGTGTGTTATCATTTACTGCTGTAGATGTTTAAGGTTGAGCTAATTTTAAATGAATTCATTTACTGTTGGGCAGTTTAAGCAATTGTCATATATTTGTAGCATCACTAGTCTCTCCTCTGACATGCAGCCTGTTTTCAGCCTTGTCATGATGCATATTCCAGCTAGCCCAAGACGATTTTTTAAAGAGTTTTGGCTTAAGAAGTCACCGTCAAAGGAAGACTCTTTCAGTTTATCACAAATATTAGCATTAAATCATCATTTTGGGGGTACATGGTTTCCACTGAGGAGGAAGGGTTTAAAATATGTAACCAGCAATGTAAATAATGTACAGTAGTGGAGTAGAAAGTGCAGTATTTGCCTCTGAGATACAGCGGACCAGACAAAATTGAAGTTGCATGAAATCCTCAAATTTCTACGTAGCAATGTGTTGTCTTCTCATTTCAGAGGGCCCCATGCCTGCCTTTGCCTTGGGCCCCAAATTTCTTAAATCTGCCTCTGCTTGTAAGCTGGTGTCAGGAACAGGGAAAAATGGTCTGAGTGTCCAAGGTGGAGGGAGTGGCAGGCTCTGTAGGCTCCAGAGATGTTGGTGTAGACTTGGTCTAGTGTTCTGCCTTTCCTTGTTTGAATGTCAACATTCTTGTAAAATCTGGGGAGCACAGCCTTTAAGTTGGTGTGATTAAAGTCTCCAGCCACGATAAAGAAGCCCTCTGGGTGTTTGTTCTGTTGCCTGGTGATGCTATCATGCAGCCTGCTCATAGCTACGTTAGCATTAGCTCGCGGGTGGATATACACGGCAGTTACAAACACTTGGGTTATTTCCCTGGGCAAATAAAATAGTCTGCACTTCAACATTAGAAACTCCAGGTCTGGACAGCAGTGTTTCTCAATAACGGCAGCGTCCGTGCACCAACTGTTGTTAATATAGACGCACACACCTCCTCCTCTCCTCTTACCAGAGTCCGATGTGCGGTCCGCCCGGAAGATTGTACGTCCTGCTAGCTCCACGGCTAGGTCCGGGATGTTTTCATGCAGCTAGGTTTCTGTTATCACCATGATACAGCTGTCTATCTGGTTGTTAACGTCCCGTAGTTTCATCTCGTCCATCTTGTTAACCAGGGAGCGGACGTTGGCAAGAAAGACGCTTGGAACTGCTGGTTTATTCGGAGTCGCGGTTAGCCTAGCTCTGATGCCGCCTCGTTTGCCTCGTTTCTGGCGTCTTTCACAGCGCCGCCGTTGGCTCCTTTCTGTCCGCTCTCGCCGGTGTACCCTCTCCGGGAACGAGTCGAACCCTTCTGGGAGGGTCCAGCGGGTCCAGTGTTGTTTCAGGCTTAAAAGTTCAGTTCGAGTGTAAGTCCTTCTCAGTGTGTAGCTGCTAACTGAAGAAGAGCACCGGGTCGCTGCGTCTACACGCACCGCCATCTTGTGTTATTTGTGTGTAAATCTGAAGCCATTCGTGTGTGGATCTGCAAGGCGGAAAATTAGTGCCAACAGTCATGTGACAGCAGTAAGATTGTGCCAAAAGTCACGTGACTTTTGGCAGTAATTTTCCGCTTTGCAGATCCACACACGAATGGCTTCAGATCCACATGAATGGCTTTCAGTTTTTCGTAGTTGTAGAATTGGTTTTTTGTACTTGAAGGATATTTCTTTGTACTTGAAAGATTTTAGTTTGTACTTGAAGGATATTTCTTTGTACTTGAAAGATTTTAGTTTGTACTTGAAGGATATTTTTTTGTACTTCAAGAAATGTTTCTTTGTATATGTAAAACCTGTTGTATTTGTTTCTAAAGCATGATGTATTTGTTTGATAGGTATGTGTCTTATTTGCAAAACAAAATGCATTAGTTTGTGAATGATCTTTTGTATTTGCAAGCCACACTGAGTTTGTTTGTGGATTGTTGGGCGTGAGTAAAACATGTTTTGTGTGTTTGTGAGGTTTTGGCATGACTCCATATTCACTGGTCTGGATTTCATTTAGGAAGTTCTCTGCTTCTCTAGGCAAATAAAACCTTGTTTTACCGCCACCGTGGTCAATAGATAAAAGTATGGCATACCTTATTCCCAAGCTTTGGAGCTACTTTTCACTGGCAGGAAAACCCTCTGTTTGGACTGAACTGCTTCACTGAGGTCGGGAAAAAGGTGTAGTCTTCTGTCATTGAACTGAAGCTCTCTTTGCTTGCGTGCCAGGCGCAGGACCTTTACCTCATCCTGATAATTCAGGAATTTCACTATGATGGGTTGGGATCGTTTCTGTGGACCGATCCTGTTACGCACGGCAATACGATGGCTTCTCTCCAGGGCAAGCAGCTCCAGGAAGTTTTCCCTCCCAAGTAGATCAGGAATCAGACGTTGCAGAAAAGCCACAGTGTCAGACTCTTCGGATCCCTCCGGAACCCCCACAATCAACAGGTTTGATTGTCTGCTCTTGTCTTCCAAATAATCCACCTTTGTTTGTAGTAAAGCGGCATCCTTCTCTAATACTTAAATGCGCTTTAACACATCTGCCACATTGTCTTGGGCTTTACTCACTCTCTATTGCATCTCAATAAATTGATCTGCCAGATTAGTCATAGCGATGTCAAGGTGACCGACTTTCTTTTATATTCCTTGAAGATTTAGGAGGACCTCTTTCTGCCGTCCTCAATTGCTCTGAGTATTTTTTCCATTTTGAATTCACCTGCCATTGTTTAGCAAGCGGTCAGGCGCATCAAGCTGTCGGGTTTTTTGTTTGTTTGTTTGTTTGTTCTCTTGATTAAAGCTTCACAGGATCAATATTTAATCCTGTTTACAGTCGTTTGTTTCGTATATTCAATGTTGTCTTCAAAACCACCTTGTGATATCAGAAAAGTTGAGTATAACTTTTGGACAGACAGGCCCTTGTGCAGAGCTCACTCATGCATGTCCTTCCACGCCGCCATCTAAATTGGTCACATTTTTAAAACTTCATTCATTGCAAAGTACCAGCAAAGCTCTCCGGGTTAGTTCAAGGCGCAGTGTTTTTCTAAAGTAGTAAGTCCCAAATGCGTGCATACGCCTTGCAACAGTACGTACTTTGTAAGGGCAGCTGCAGTACATACCTCAGCATCCTCCTCTGGTGGTGGTGTCAGAGAGGAGGATGCTGTCTAAACTGCGAACTATCTTGGACAATGTTTCACACCCACTCCACCATGTGCTGGTCAGGCACAAGAGTTCTTTCAGTGGGAGACTCAGACCACCAAAATGCACCACTGAGCGCCACAGGAAATCATTCCTGCCTGTGGCCACCAAACTGTACAACTCCTCCCTCTGAGTTGCCCTTGGACTGTTTCACCACTGTCACCAACTCATAATAAATTATTACATATATATTCCTCAATAATCCGTGCAATAACTGACTACATTGTTCAGTCTGTATATAAGGTTCCTGTATATATTGTAAATTATGTTGTGTGGTCTCTACATATATATTTTGTAAATTATCTTCTTATATTTCTTATATTTTGCTTCGTTTTGCACTATATCTTTTTTCTACACTTGTTTGCACTATATCTTCTTTTTACACTTGTAAGGAGCACCTGTAACGAAAACAATTTCCCCTGGGGATCAATAAAGTATTTCTGATTCTGATTCTGATTCTGATACCTAAAGTAATGCCAAAGACGCAAGATGATAATGGTGCCGGAGGCCACTTAGTGTAATATTGTGGTCTGTTGGTGGATCCAAGGTGACACTCGTGAGGAGAAGGAAGGAAAAAAAGAAAAAGTAGTAAAGTAGAGAGGTAGAGTTTGTCAACGCGTTTTCATAGGTGGTGTTACAGTTGATAAAGTCTCTGTGTTGGTAGGTGTGGTTGGTTTGTAAGTCTGTGAATGTTTGTGTGGTATTATGTCATTGCAGTGATTGCAGTTGCCGCATCTGTAGTTGCCCATTGGTCTTCTGGGCCAAGATTGTTTCTGGTCGGCCGGCAGATAGCTGTGAACGAGTTTGTCTCTAATATATGGTGCTCTTCTGTAGGAGATAATGGGGGGGTTGGAAACAGTTGTCTGAATGTGCTGTCACAGGTGATGATGTTCCAGTTAGATTTGATAATGTTATTGATTGGAGGTGCCAGGGTGTTGTATGTAGTAGTGAAAAAAGTTTGGTTAGTGTTTTCTTTAGCTGGTTTTGTGTCATGCAGTATAGAGTGTCTGTTCAGTATGGTGGCTTTCCAGCGTGCTTCTGAGATAAAGGTGGGTTTATATTTTCGCTCAGTGAATCTCTCTGCCATGCTGGGAGACTGTGCAGTGAAGTCCTGATCTTGGTCGCAAATACGTCAGAGGCGTAAGAACTGGCCCTGTGGAATATTTTTCTTTAAGTGAGGAGGATGGATGCTGTGGCTTTCCTGAACGCATCGAATATGGTGATGGCAGCGCAGCTAAATGAATGGACCAGACTGCAGTGTTTTGGGCACCGATTACATCTTGCCATCGGTACGTAAATTAGTATCATGACGTATATGTCGGCATGTGTGTGCGTGATTGTGTGTGAGCAGAGAGAGACTGCGTGTGTGTGTGTGTGTGTGTGTGTGTGTGTGTGTGTGTGTGTGTGTGTGAGTGAGTGAGTGAGTGAGAGAGAGAGGGAGAGATAATGTAAGATGTGGAGGGAGAGAATGTGAATGTGTGTATTTATTCCAAAGTTGATAACCTTGTATCACACAAGTCAAATTGTATAAATTACACTGTTCTTATATTATTTTGTATTACAGGACATGCACTCAAAGATGACAGAGTGTCAAGAGCAATAGGGCTGTGCAAGAAGGTGGTAGGGCACTTCTCCCACAGTTGGAAGAAGAAGGCAGCAATGACTGAAGCACAGAGGGAGCTCAAACTTCCTGAGCACAGCCTCATCACCGAATGCCCAACAAGATGGGGATCTAAAGAAATGATGATTGCCAGGGTGCTAGAGCAGCTCAAAGCCATTTCTCAGGTATTGTCAGCTGACCGATATGCACGCTCCCTCATCCCAACCTGGCAGCATATTGAGGTGTTGGAGTCTGTTCACAAGGCACTGCATCCTCTCCTGGACTTTACAGATGCTCTCTCTGGAGAAGAGTATGTGAGCATCTCCTACCTCAAACCAGTTCTTCACCTTCTGGCCACATCAGTCCTGGCTGAAGACCAAGAGGACACTGAGCTGACTAGGTCAATCAAAACCAAGGTCCTGGCATACCTCAATGATAAGTACAATGACCCCAGCATCCAGGAGCTTTTGGATGTTGCATCCTTCCTAGACCCCAGGTTCAAAACCCAGTACATCACCGCAGACAACATTCCTACCATTAAGACCCGCCTCAAGACCAAAATGCTGGAATCAGCAAGGCGTGCATATAACCAGGTTAGTAATAATTACGTATCTATGTTATCACAAACACACTTTATATTTATTTATTTGTAATCTAACTTCAATACTAATTGCTGTTTTTTTAAATCTGGTAGGAGAAGAGGTCTCGTACTGAAACCACTCCGAGGCCTCAAAGTGCACGGCCCTCTGGTGAAAAGGTGAAGAAATCTCTTGGCAACTTCTTCAAGACTACTGTGGCCTCTTCTGCTTCTCCCATGCAACTTGAAGATGTCGCTGAGGCAGAGTTAAACAGTTACCTCATGACCCCTGCCATTGATGGAGAAGATGACCCCTTGGCCTGGTGGAAGGTGCACAAGATCAACTTTCCACGACTGTGCAATATGGCCCGCAAGTATCTCTGTGTCCCTGCCACAAGTGCTCCTTCAGAGCGTCTTTTCAGTGCTGGAGGGAATGTAGTGACTTGCACTCGCTCATCTTTAAAATCAGCAAAAGTTGACATGCTGGTTTTCCTTGCAAAAAATATAATATAATATATAATAATATTTCCATTAGTGTTCAAAAAGTTTTTTTTCCTTCTTAAGATTTAATAAGAACATACACTAGTTTATTTTGTGTTCATTGGGAGTTTGATTTACCTAAAAATGTCCAGTTGGTTAAAGCAGATAATTTGTTTTCCTTACTTTTCCTGCACTTTAGTGTGATGTTACTGACTGGAGATCAGTAAGCTTTATTTTTTTTATATCTGTATATTTTATTTATTTATTTATAGACTGTCCTGTTAAGTTCAGACAGTGTTTAAGAAGTGCAGGCCACGTGTTTACATATCATGTTTCATGAAACGTGAAGTTAGACATGTTGAAGAGGTAAAGCCACAGATTTATTTGCCTTATTGTTGTAATCTGTGCTTTTAATAAATCTGATATTGTTTGTTATGGAACAGATTGATTTATTGCTTGTGTTTGTTGAAAAATACATGAGAAGAGGACCTTGAAAAAATAATCGCATATTAAATCGCAATCGCAATATTGAGGAAAAAAATCGCAATTACATTATTTTCCAAAATCGTTCAGCCCTAGTCTCGAGCTCCTGGTTGAGGCATTCTGTCTGACCATTGGACTGTGGTGGGTGGTAGCCAGAGGACATGCTGACAGTGCCAACGAGGAACTGGCAAAACCCCTTCCAAAAACATGAGACAAACTGTGGCCCTCTTTCTCAAACAATGTCACTTGGGAAACCATAGATCCTGAAAACATGAGTCATCATGACCTCTGCTGTTTCCTTGGCAGAGAGTAACTTGGCAAGGGAAATGAAATGGGCCATTTTAGAGAAGCAGTCAACCACCGTCAGGATGATTGTGTTACCTCTTGAAGGTGGCAGTCCAGTCACAAAGTCCATGGAGATGTGGGACTATGGCCGTTGAGGAACAGGCAGCGGGTGAAGCAGGCAAGACAAGCCGCCACGTACTCAGAGACTGCCTTCTCCATTGCTGGCCACCAGAACTGCTGCTTGATCACGTACATGGTTCGCTTGACCCCAGGATGGCATGTGAGCATGGACGTGTGAGCCCAGTGGATTACCTTGGAGCGTAATGACACAGGGACAAACAAACGGTTATGTGGACACCCACTAGGTGCCGGACTCACAATATTTGCCTGCTTCACATCTGATTCTATCTGCCATGAAACCGCTCTAGCCACACAGTTTAGTGGAAGGGTTGTTTCAGGCTCTTTGGCAATGGGTTCAGGGTCATAGAGGCGGGACAGAGCATCTGGTTTTGCATATTGTGAGCCTGGGCGAAAAGATGGCGTGAAGTTGAACCTGTTAAAGAACAGGGTCCATCTGGCATGGCGTGAATTGAGTCTCTTAGCTTTCCTGATGTATTCTAGATTTTTGTGGTCTGTCCATACCAGAAAAGGTTGCTCTGCCCCCTCCGTGCCTCCACTCTTCAAGCGCTGCCTTGACAGCCAATAGGTCTTTGTTTCCCACATCATAATTTTTCTCTGCAGGAGTCAACTTACGCGACAGATAGGCGCAGGGGTGCATCCTGCTGTCCTTGGCAGACCTCCGGGACAACACCACCCCAATACCCTTGTTGGACGCGTCAACCTCAACCACAAACTGCCGTTGGGGATCAGGAAAAGTGAGTACCGGTGCTGTGGTGAACTGTCACAGCCTGCATTCTGCTTCTCCTTCTCTCCCTCACCTGGTCCTGATAATTTTCCATTCACCTCCACCCTGCCAGTCAGCCACGTCCCCTCATCAGGCTAACTCTCCTCACCTGTGGCAGCAGCTGCTCCCAATCAGCTCCTGGCAGCATTTAAGCTGCTGCTGCTGCCTTCTCCTCAGTGCCAGATTGTTCTTCAACACCAGATGCAAGACTCTCCAGCACTCTTCTCCGGATTGACCTGACATTGGCGACTCTGCCTGCACTTGACCAGCCCTCCTCGTCGCCTCCCCGGTAAACGCCTCAGCCCTCTGTCCCCAACTATGAGTTTCGCCTCAGCCCCTTCGGGTAATCTGCCTGTTCGTCCTCGTGGCTGGCCTGCGTCCTGCAGCTCTGTGGCCGTCTAATAAGTTTCCCTGCCAGTTCTCTGCTGGATTACGCTGGTCTTGGTTTACCTGTCAAGAGGCATCGTCTGTCACTGAGAGTGCTGTTGGTTTCTCCTCTCCTGCTGGTTCATCCACCACATCTGGTTCGCCTGCCACTTCCGGGTTCACCTGCAAGATCATTTGTTTGTCGGATGGCGGGCTCGCTGATTCGACGATCAGGTCCATCCCTCCGGCTCAAATGGTACGACCCACCATTGATGAACTGTTTCTGTGTGTACGCTGCCACACGGCACCCTGCACACTCTGCTCTCCTGCTCATCAGATCGTCTGTCTTTGTGTCAGCCTTCAGGCTTCACCGGAGCAATTGTTGAACAACCTGCTAACGTTGACAATAGAAAGTCATTGCCAACTTATCCCCTGCCTTGTTGTGCTGCATTTGGGTCCTCACCTCACCCGTTACAGTGAACCTTTCCTTGAGACACTGGAAAGCTTTCTCGGCCTGGGGGGGGGCCACTGAAAAGGCACCTTGGAAGGGGTGAGTGCATGTAGGGGTGCGGCAACAGAACTGAAGTTACGAATAAACTTTCTGTAAAAGTTGGCACACCCCAGGAACTGCTGTACCCTTTTCCTGCTGTTCGGAGTTGGCCAATTGGCCACAGCACTGACCTTAGCCGGGTCCATTTGTATCTGGTTAGCAGAGACGATGTAGCCCAGGGAAGAGACAGTAGCTGCATGAAAGTCACACTTTTCAGCTTTGACATAAAGTTGGTTATCCAACAGCTTCTGAAGAACTTGGCGAACATGAACTGCATGAGTCTCAGTATCTGGTGAGAAAATGACAATATCGTCGAGATACACAAACACAAACACATTCAGAAACTCTCTCAAAATATCATTTACAAATGTCTGAAAAACTGCTGGAGCACTGCAAAGTCCAAAGGGCATGACAAGGTACTCGTCCACTAGGAGTGTTAAAACCTGTCTTCCATTCATCTCTTTCTCTGATCCTGATGAGGCGATCAGCATTTCTGAGGTCTAGCTTGGTGAAGACTGTGGCTGTTTGGAGCAGTTCAAAGGCAGAGGAGATTAATGAGACTGGGTAACGGTTCTTTACTGTAATGTCGTTTAGGGGGCAATTGTCAATGCATGGCCTGAGAGAGCCATCCTTCTTACCCCCAAAAAAGAATCTTGCACCAGCTGGAGAGGACGATGGACGAATTATTCCAGCCTCCAGTGATGTGGTGATGTACTCATCCATGGCTGCTCTCTCCGGCCCAGAGATGGAGTAGAGGCGCCCCTTGGGGGTGGGCGCGCCAGGTAGCAGGTCAATGGCAGAGTCGAAAGGTCGATGAGGAGGAAGTGACATTGCTTTTGTCTTGTTAAAAACTTCCTTTAAGTCATGGTAGCATGAGGGTACATTGGACATGTCTGGGTAATCACTGTCATTGTCTGAGCTTAGTTTAGTCACTGGAGTCTCAGAGATGTCAGTCCGTGTCAGATGATTAGTTTTGCACGAGTGTTCATGCACTTCTCCCCGCCCCTTAATTTTGCCTGAGCGCCAGTCAATATGAGGGTTATGTTTTTTCAGCCATGGAAACCCCAAAATCAGCGGATGTTGTGTCTATCAACGCTGGTGTGTTCCACCCGCTATCTGCTGCTACAGTGCGGAACTCAATGGCATAATTGACTACTTGACGGTGGCGTTGCTTGATCTGCATGAGGGCCTAAGAGGCTTCATTGGCAGGTGAGGTGTGATCAAAAATTTTGCTCATGGTGTCATAGTCTGTGCCTTTCCTTCATTCCTCATGTGTCAGCTGTTTTCCCCCTCCCCTCTGTTTCTTGTAGTTCCTTGTTTGTCTCTCTGTGTCTTTGTGTCTGGGTGTGGCTCATCAGTCCTGCTGCTAATCAACTTCCGTTGCCAATCTGCCTGCTCACCTGAAAACCATCCACCAATCAACTCCAGCAGTACAAATACCCCAGCTCTGCAGTCGTTCAGTCTGCCTTGCGGTACTAACCATGGCCTACTAGTTGCCGATTGGTTTTTCCCCTGTGGATTTTTTGCCTAAGACTTGTCTTTTTTCTGCCTCAGATCGACACTCCCTGCTAGCCCATTGGCCTGCCACTTCAGCCTGCTCTGCCTGCCTACCTCGCTCTGCCTGCCTGCCTCAGATCCATATTCACTGGTAACACATCTGTCTGCCACTCCATCCTGCCACCTGTTTCCTGCCTTGCTCTGCCTGCCTGCCCTGTTTCTCCTGAGAGCCCTGCAACAACCCATCAACGTCCATTCCTTTTTTTGAAAATAAAACCACTCAAAACTGAACTGCTGTCCGGGTCTCGCTTTTGGGTCCAGTTCTCACCATTTCACACAACACATGGTTTCCTGGAAAGCTATGAGTGACTGGCAGATATCAGCGTCTCTGGACCATTCAGCAGTGGCCCAAGTGGCATCTCAGCCAGTTAAATAGGACACAATGAAGGCCACTTTAGCCTGGTCTGACACAAAGGCTGCCGGGTTGTGCCTAAAGTGCAGGTCACATTGGACTAAGAAAGTTCTGCAGTTACCCGAGTCTCCTGAAAACTTTTCCGGGGAGGCCAAACGCAGAGACAATGGAGCAGCATGATTCATGGTCGGCGCAGCAGCAGGATTCTCATCAGGTGGTGTCTCAGACTCAGACTCAGATGACTTTATTTGTCCTAAAAAAGGCAATTCAGTTTCTCCAGTCTACCAGAGCACAGACACAAACACAACACCAACTTTCAACAACAGCAAACAACAGTATGTCAGAGAAAATCGGCCAGTATATGGGCAAGAGGTACACACAAGGACCAAGTGCAATTCAAGTTCAGTGCAGATTGTAAGTTAGTACAATACATAAAAAAAATTTAAAAATTAAAAAGAATAAAAGACACCTGAACAAGTCAAGTTATCATAAACCACACACAGATATTCATTTAGAACAAACTTTTGTCAGCGTTCAGCAGCCTGATAGCAGAAGGAATGAAGGACTTTGAATATCTGTTTGTTTTCCTGGGGGGCGCTTTAAAGCGTCGACCTGAGGTCATTACTGTGAATTCACTGGACAGGATGTGGTCAGGTTGCCTCACTATTACTTTTGCCTTCTGGGCCACATGTTTCTCCCAGGAGAAAATGCAAGTCTTTCTGCTGGACTCCAATTATTTTAGAGCAGACATTAACAATATGACATAAGCTGTTCCTCTCCTTCACTGATAGGCCATTATACCAGCTGATGAATGAGAAAATTAGAAGACTTTCAATAAATGACTGGTAAAAGACACACAGCACTGACTTACAAACATTAAAAGAGTTCAGTTTCCGCAGAAGGTAGATTCTTTGCTGTCCGCGCTTGACAATTGTGTCTGTGTTTGCATCAAATTTCAGTTGCGAATCAAATACAGTTCCCAGGTATTTATATTGATCCACAATTTCAACAACCTGGCTATGTATAATGCTAACTTCAGGTTCTGACTCATTTTTCCTGAAGTCAGTGACGATTTCTTTAGTTTTGGCAACATTTAAGTCGAGAAGGTTATCATCGCACCAGTTAATAAAATCAGTGAGGGCACCACCATGGTTGGACTCAGAGTCATAAAGAAGCGATAACAGTGTCGCTGAAGGTGCAGTCCCCAGGTGAGTGAGGACTTGGTGTAATTGCACAGCCAGGTGACTTATTTGAGTGATGACTGAGGCTTGAAACTCCTCCTGACGCTCTGTGATGTCCTTCAAACCATGGCTGATTGTACTCAGCTGTGTCTCGTGCTGGTGGATCTTGGTGTCCTGTGCTGAGATGGTGGATTGGAGTTTCTTTGGGTCGGCTGAGTCCATATTTTGGCCAGTTCGTTCTGTAACGAACTCAGACACAGAACTGGTGGACTCAAATGCACAACTCAAAACTCGTAGTAGTTTACCAAAAGTCTTTTACTTGGCTCAGAGTTCAAAACAAAACACTCGTAAGGAGGATCAAAAATACTATTAACAAAAAGCGCTCAAAAGGAGGTCAAAAATATGAATAACAAAAGGCACTCACAAGGAGGATAAAAAAGTATCACAAGCTTAAACAAAACATAGAAACCTGGCTGGAGCATGACAACACAATCATAGACGGAACAAGATGAACTAGCAATAAGACAAAGGGAGACAGGGACTATTTATACATGAGGTAGGGGAGAACAGGTGAAACCAGTTAGGGGTGAGGTAGACAATCACAGTGGTGGGAAATTCACACAAAGGGAGAAAGTCAGGGTCTGAAACGAGAGGGAAAAGGTAAATACAAAATAAAACAGGAAGTGCATGACAAGACCAGACATGAGTGACTTTAACTTAACATAAAATGCACATGACATTAAACGACTTAACATGAAACTAAACTAAGGCATGACATGAAATATGAAACACAACACATGAACATAGGTAAAATTAACACACTTGACGAGACACAACAGTTACCTGTCCCTTGTTAACAGCTTCCTTTCCTTGTGTATAAAGGGTGCTTTTACACTTGTAGTTCGGTTCATTTGGTCGCACCAGAGGAAAAAATGATCTATTAATGCATTTTAGTTTTGGTTTGGTTCCTGTTCACACACACACTTTTTCAAATGAACCAAAGGAGTAAACATCAAGTTCTACTGACTGACAGGTAACTTGTTGATTTGACAGTTTTGGTGTTTGTCATCCTGCATTATGACCCATGCGTGTCACTGATAGACGTTTATGCAGCAGCATGGGGACAAGAAGCGCTGCCGCTATGTCCCCCAACTGTGTCGAGATGGCCATTCACAGAACAGAAGCTGTAGAAAGCCGTACTCAGAAATTTTGGCCCAGAACTGTGACCTGCCAATTGACGGGTCAGATGATGAGCGCAGCACTTCGGACGTTTCTGATGTCCACAGTTCAGACTACAGTCAAAACTTTTCAGACTGTGACAACGCCTCTGACTGTCTCTCTGCCTCTTGCTACCTGGAGCGTTACAGCCCTGAGCCATGAGCTAAGCACAGGCACTCTTAGGCAAACTTGAGTTGTCAGCAACAGCAGCAAACTCAGTCAATCTAAACAGTAATAGCCAGAAACCCTGCTATTTGTTTAGAAATGAGTGCATTTAGACTCCACTGTCCAACTTTGCAAGTACACTTGGATTTATTTTTGTAGTACTTTGTCGGTAAGACCACCAGCTTAGGACACAACATGATTTCACAGACATGTGTTGTTGTTGTCATTGTAGGTGCCATCCTCTGGATCTCAGCCGAACACCTTTATATACTAGGAACTAACATTCCTGTTCTCACTAACACCTAATGAGAAACATTAGTTAGTTATTTCACACCATGACAGTATCATTGTTTTTTTTCTGGATTCTGTTTTGTAACCTGAAGGTTTTGTTTTATACTCGAAGGCTATTCTTGCTAAACCAAGATAGATAATGCTAACAAGTTGGTTTACAAACTGCTCAGATGTTACAATGTGAATAAACTGACCAATAAACTTTTTCAACTGTGGACTGAACATGTTGTGCTCTCAGGATCATACATCAAGTGCAATCCTCAGTCCAAGGGGGGATGTTGGGATTCACTGAACCACAGATGAAGGCTTTTCCTCTGCATCTTGCCATCTGAAATGGTGGTCAAAATCACATGTTCTTTGATCACCAAACAAAGAACAACACTCATCTCCACAGGAGGCCTCATTCTCAAACCTAAGTGAGAGACCAGCCATCAAACCTGATTGGACAGTACTTTACAGTCACATGTGACTCTGTGATGTCACCAAGCAAACTGTAGGAGAAGTTCTGCTCTCCTCACTCTCTCTCTCTTGTCTCCTGAGCTGCTGACCGGTTCAGACTTCTGCTCTTGCCCCTGAACCATCACAGGGGGCACTTGCTCTACAGATTCTGCTCCTGGTTCTTCCTTCTGAGCCGCTGACCAGTTCAGATGCTCTTGCCCATGGACCATTGAAGGGGGCTCTTGCTCTCAAACTCTTGCTGCTCTTTCCGCAGAGCTGCTGACTAGCTCTTGCTCCTAAGACTCTGTAGACAACAGTGTGGTGGAATGTAATCTGGCTGTGCACAACTGGCCTAATTTTCTGGTCAGAGAAAACGCAGCAACTTCTCTCCTTCAGATGAAATGTTTATTCCAAACATGGTAATAATAAAGTCTATTGAAGCAGGCGTGTGTGTGGTTTGTGATATCTGCAACAGAACAACAATAATAATAATAAATAAACAGTGGCATTAGCTTGGGAACGACATGGGATTAATTAAATAAAGGAAAAGTCATGTCAGTTGTCAGAGCGACCGGAGGCACCGGATAACACTGGAGCATCACTCGAGACCACTGGATCGAGATGCTCCTCAGCCAGGTGTAACACACCTTTTTCCACCAGGCTCTCTAACAAAGCAGCTTTTAGCTCTTGCTTTCTTAACCCTCTGGTCCCCCTCGGCCCCAAATGGTCCTTTTCAGTAATTTTTCAGTTTTTATTTTTTAATAACTTTAGCTGTATTCATGCAAATAGCATGGCATTTGGTCAGAAAACTTATATTTGGTGATATTTTGAAATTTTAAAGCCCCTCCTAAATTGGGCCTAAAATATACCTTGGCCTCTTGGAACAAAATGGTCCCCATTGAAACCCATTACAACATTTTTTTTGATTCCCCTGCAATTTACATAAAAAAAACATGATTTTTGCTATCTCTGACAGTCAGGATGGTTCCAGAGACCCAAGAATTAGAAAGAAAGAAAAAAACAAAACAAATGGATGAAGCCATTTTCCATTTTTGTCGCCTCACTGTCTTTTCAATGCACTCTCTGGTTTGGCCACTTGAGGCACTATAGGCCCTTGACAGGGGTGGGGATGCAGAGTTGATCGAAAAATGATCTTGCTGTGCTCAAAAGGATGTGACAGTGTGGTCTGTATAAAAATATGTCAATATTAGTTTGTGTGCGTGTGTGTACATGGACTCAAAATAGTCAATGTCAAATCCCTATGTGAAAATATAGATAAATGTAAGACAATAAAAAGCCATAAATTCCACATTTCTTCATCTCATCCTCATGGCAACTTAGAGTTTAGTAGTAAAGTAAAGTTTTTAGTAAAATC